>CM042030.1:90805900-91485463 GCA_023525975.1 Smallanthus sonchifolius | reverse complement strand
ACCCTAGACCCTAGACCCTAGACCCTAGACCCTAGACCCTAGACCCTAGACCCTAGACCCTAGACCCTAGACCCTAGACCCTAGACCCTAGACCCTAGACCCTAGACCCTAGACCCTAGACCCTAGACCCTAGACCCTAGACCCTAGACCCTAGACCCTAGACCCTAGACCCTAGACCCTAGACCCTAGACCCTAGACCCTAGACCCTAGACCCTAGACCCTAGACCCTAGACCCTAGACCCTAGACCCTAGACCCTAAACCCTATGGTTTTTCATTTGTCCAATTTTTTTCTCTCTCTAACTTCTCTCTTCACCCGTTTTCTCTCTAGCCGCCCTCTCCTTTTGCCATGAATCCATCAATCGGAGGTATTCCTCCTCCAAAAATCCCTCCCGATCGCCCCCCTGATCCTGCTGCCCCTTTAGATGTGGAGGGTAACCTCAATTCAGAGTCATCTGTGCATCTTCATCAAGCCGGGTCTTCGCCCGCACTTTCCCCTCCTGATGATGCGGCTCAAATCGTAAGTATCCCTGATGACGGGGGTCTATGTGCGGCTCCGTCGGCATCTCCGACTCCAGATTCTACTTGTCGGAAGGAAAAAGTTCTCCCCCGAAGTGGAGGTCACCCCCGTCAGGGTAGAGGGTCTCCGTATGATAGGGGTGTCGGAGGTGGAGCCATCAGAAGGAAAACCAAACATGCCGATCGAAATGATAACCTGCAGACTAGGTATTCTCCCCTTCTCTCGGACCTTAGGGTGACCGAATTCCTCAATGAAACTGCATCGATTGGAACCCATGAACTTCCGTTGTCAATGAAAGGTATTCATACGAGTGTTACGGTCGGTTCCCTGAAGCCCCTTTCCGTTTCAGAGGTGGAGCCGGTCACCGTGTCGAATTCAGATTCTATGGAGTTTGTCCAGGATGCCCCGGTTGAAATCCCTGCTAACCAGACTCTTGTCGGCTCAGGAGGTATGTCGTCGCAAGCTCATGGCCACTCCTCTTTAGCTGTAAGCCAGGGGATAATGGGTTCCATGGATATTGATCCGAGAACCAGTATAGGTCCGTCTGCTGACCATCCACCGGTCGATACGGAAATGAACATGGAATTCATGGTCCCTATGCACAACTCTGTCATAAACCAAGATGTTCAATCTGTTTGGAATTCTCCTCTTGCGGGAAGGGAGTCGTTTGCCGACAAAATCAAGAAAACAAATGAGATTGAGGGTCTAAAACTGGAATATTTTCCACCTTCGATCTCCGATGATGGCTGCTGCCGTATCCACATCACTCAGGAGGATTTAAAGATTTCAGCTCAGGTATACTCGCTTCATTTATATGGTTATTTTCTGGGTACATCTATGGATTATAAGGTAGTTAGTAGGTGCCTTCATCGGTTGTGGAGTTTGTACGATTTGGATGATATTACCAAAAGTCCAGCAGGTTTTTACTACTTTAAATTCAAAAGTGAGGTGGGCTTAAACCAAGTGCTGGAAAATGGTCCCTGGATGGTCAATAACATCCCCATTTTCTTGAATAAATGGGAACCGGGCCTTTGCCTTGAGAAAATTGAGATGAATGTTATCCCGTTATGGGTAACGATTCATAATATCCCTTTAGATTTGTGGACAAAAAATGGGATTTGTAAGTTGATGAGTGGTATGGGTAATCCTCTTCTTATGGACAGATTGACGCTCCAAAGGTGTGCAAATCAGACCGGCAAAATGGGTTTTGCCCGAGTACTTGTGAATGTTAAGGCTAGTAGTAACATGCCTGCTGAAGTTGAGGCAGTTTACCCTGCGTTAAACCACCTCCCTAGTCGAGTGACTAAGTTACCGGTGTCATACCATTGGAAGCCTCCCCACTGCAGTCACTGCGTGATATTCGGGCACTCCACTATCCATTGCAGCATTAAACCAAAACCTATGGGGGAAGGTATGAGGGACCCCCCTCCGAATATAGCTCCTAGTTCTGAGTCTGATCCGGCAACAGTAGGAGCCCCTGCCACCCATACTGTTACTAAAAATGGAGTTCTGGAGGAGGTTAATGATGGATTTACTTCGGTTACCAGGCGTAAGAAGAAGGGGCCCTTAAACTTGCAGAGGAAAAAACAGAACCCGGTTAGAGTCAAAATATCCTCACAACATTATGCTCCAGTTCAATCAAATGGTAGTCAAAACCTTGCAATTAGTAGTGGAATTCAAAAGAGTAATACCCCTGGTACATCTCGAGATGTTAACAAGCCTGGAGTTAACAAGCCCCCGTCAGCGGGCCTTAATGCTTCCAAGAAAGTGTCTAAGGGATTCAACTTCGCTAGAGCTGTCCAAGGTGATTTGGGCAGCAAAAGTCAGCAGCCAGCCCCTGTAGCCATGAGTTCAAAGACTGCAGCCATCCATAAACCCGTTGATCTTGTATCCTCGAATCGGTTTTCGGTGTTAGATATCCCAAACTCTATTAAGTTTAACAAATTGATCGGGGTCCAAGATGATTTGTACCCTCCTGATCAAGTATTGGAAGAGGGTATGGACTTGGAAACTAACAAATCTAATTGCAGTAATAAGGTTATGTGTCAACTTAACAGGGAGCATGCTGATGGCTCGAGGATCCTCCCGGAGTCTATTCTGTCCCCCCCGAAACAGGTCGGTGAATCCTCTAGGGGTAAGTCCTATGGCATATCGGATAAGCAAAAGAAGGACATTGCTGACCGTCTAAATGATTCGGGTTCAATAATGGTTGACATAGTTGACCAATGGTGCCCGGGTCAATGGGACTACTTTAACGACTTATGCACGCTGATGGGGTTGGACCCGGATTACTGTATCGAAGATGTGGATTCGGATACGGAGAATGGGACGTCTCAATTTCTGTCGGGTTTGCTCAACTCGGGTGCCCCGAAGCCCCCCCGTAAGTAATTATGTTAGGTGTCCTTAATTTGTTGTTGGTCCTCGGTTTTGGTGGTTTTGGAGGATTTTGTTCGATTCCGGATCTGTTTTATTTCTTGGGGTATGGTTTCTCTCCTTATATTGGTAGACTTAATTGGAAGGCTTCTTCTTATTTAATTCCTGATGTGGTTGTGCGAATGCACCGTTATTTTGAGCTGGAGGTTGGTTTGACTTTTTCCATGTTGGTGGCTTGGAATACTGGGTCATGTAGTATTTTTGCAGATTGGGATATGGGACTTATAAAGATTTTATTAATTTTGGTGTGGTCATGCTTGCCGAGGATTCTAAACCCAATTTGGGTTCTTTTTTGGCTTGTCAGATGTGCCACTGAGGTCCATGTGGATAGCCCATTGGCTGGGCCCATTAGTTTAATTAAGTTGCGGGTGATTAGAACTAACACTTGGGCTTGCTCCTATTTAATTTTGGTTAGACCTAATAGGCCCAGTCTGCGTTTATTAGAAGTGTTGGGCGTTAACCCTCTAGTCCTTTTTAGGCGTCAGCCTTCCGACGTTTTTGTCCTAACAGGTAGTAGAGGGCTTGGGCCTATAGTGGGGAATATTATCAAAGGTCCACCTCATCGGAGCTTTAAACAGGTTGTATGCACAAGAGATGCGGCGGATATTGCTAAATCCCATGGTGTAGCCCCTTTTTGTGAAGTGTGGACCTATCTCCATGCTATTTTATCTTGGTTTAATGTTTGTAATGTTTGTATTATAATGTGTCCTTGTAATGGTTTTTGGGACCGATGGCCCCATCTTGGCTCGGTTTGTATTTTGGGGATGCATAAGGGGATAGGGTTAGGTAAGGATACTAACCCAACTAATTTTACTTTGTCTAGTAAATTAGTTGGTTTGGTATGGTTCCCTCTTGTTTGGTTGTCTGTGTTTCCTTGGGATAGATTTTATACTTGTGTGTTGGGTTGCTCTTATGGGCGTTGTATGGGGCTTGCTAGTACCCCTGGCTAGTTCCCTTGGTGTTTTCTTTTGCTATTCTCCCCTCCTGTGGTAAAATGTCCAGGGAGGGGTGGATGAGCGGGTCTGTATTTTTTTTATTCTTGTTCTATTTTCCGGGGCAATGCCCCTTTATCCAAAAAAAAAAAAAAAAAAAAAAAAAACCCTAAACCCTAAACCCTAAACCCTAAACCCTAAACCCTAAACCCTAAACCCTAAACCCTAAACCCTAAACCCTAAACCCTAAACCCTAAACCCTAAACCCTAAACCCTAAACCCTAAACCCTAAACCCTAAACCCTAAACCCTAAACCCTAAACCCTAAACCCTAAACCCTAAACCCTAAACCCTAAACCCTAAACCCTAAACCCTAAACCCTAAACCCTAGGATTCTCATTTGTACAAAAATTAAGTGTGTGTTTTCCAAGGTGCGATCGGCGATCTTGGAGTTTCTCCGGTCATTTTTGGCTTCTCCGGCCTCTTCCTTGGCCGGTTAGGGTGTTCGAGGGTTTCATCTTTACGTCTACTTTTCATCACTTGAGTTCATCTGTTTCGATGGACGCCGCTCACAAAGAGACCTCAAGTTTTAACCGGAGGACGGAACCTCCTGACCCGACGGTGGTGAGTAGGTTCTGGCAGTCTGATGAAAGCGATTCTGAAAACCATCCAGATATGGCTGTTCCGAACGAAGATCAAAATCGGCATAGGCAATCGGCGGGTAAGAAAGGAAAAATAAATCCGTCGCACCAACTGGACGGAATGATGGAATCCGCCTTACGTCGGTATGGTCTCCGAAGCGATGATACAAACTGTAACCTGGTCAAACGTAATACTCGAATCCAGAAATCAAAATCATCCAAGCAAGAGGGACGGAAGCAGGCGACTCACCCGTACCGTTTGGATAAAGAAAACAAACCTGATGCAGTGAATCGACCTGTCGATTCTAACGTGCAAAACTGTGCATGGACTGGTGTACATGCTGATGATGCCATGCAGCAGGATCATACGAACCCAGGTATTGATCATCTGGCTATTATAACTAATGTGTGTATGCAGGTTCCGGAGAGTGGGGTTGCAACCGATAAGCACCCAATAGAGGAAGATCTTACCGACGCTAGCAGAATGGAAGACTTTGGTCCTGTTTTGGTTAACATGGAATACGCTGGTGATTCTATCTTGGCCAGCCTCTCGGGTGTTGGTGATGTTCAAGATCTGGAGTTAGGAGAAGAGGAAGAAATATCATCGGATCAGATTGATAAATCGAGGTCCTTCACTGATGGTAAGATTAACTCTAATGATATCCAACACTTAAGTATGGACTCTTTACCCATGGAGATAGCTACCTCGGACAACATAGGTGTTTTGAACGACTGGATAGTGTTTAATGCAAAGCCTACTGAAAATAATGTGGAAAGTGTCATGGGACACGGTCGGGGATCCGGAATGTGACAGCCTGATCTGGAATAGAATAATCCAGGCATCCAAAAAGGCAGGGATAACACTAAATGATGAGGAACACAAACAAGGTTATGAATCGGTTATCACACTGTTGAGGAATAACGAAAATAATTCCCCATGCAATTTTTTTGAACAATATCCAACTATAATGAATCAACTTGCCAAATGGATAGAGATTCTCCTAACCCCGGAACATGCTGTTGGGATGAAGAGGAAATCTGCTCCCACTCAGGGGCAGACGATGGTGGCTACTGAAAATATGGAGGCTCAGTTAGACATAGGGACAAATCATCAAAAGAAAAGGAAAAAGAGATTAAAGAGCCACAAGGCAATGCAACAGAAATTAGATGGGGGGAAGGAAGCTGCAGAGGAGGCTGAGAATACGAATGCAACCCAGGCAAAGCAACGAAGAAAAAAATACAAAATTTGGTACTCAAAGAACAGGAAGCCTGAGAAGAACTTGTCCAAACGAAAGTTTTTGTTTAACTCGAACATCGCTCTACCAAAAGTTATTACCCAACCTCTGGGTCTTGCGGGATTTCAGTGTGGAACTTCAAAGGTGAAGGAAACCAAGGTTACACAGGAAGGAGTGCCACGGAGAAGGAAAATTATAGGGGAATTCTACAAAGAAGCAATGGAAAAGGAGGACAATCTTATGGAATCTGTAACTAGTATCATTGCAACACCGGGAAATAGCTCTAGTAAGCTCTTGAATTCTATTAAAAACATGAAAAGCTGCAAACTTTCCAAGTTCTCTGCTAAGGTAAATGATTCGGGTCAGGTTTGCATTGATGAATCTATGATAGAACTCGATGACCCAGTGGATGTTGATGCAAACAATCTTCCGGAAACTAATGTAGTCTCTTATGCCAATATGCTATCGGGTCAACAACCCATTCGAGATGAAGAGAAAATTAAATTCTACCCTCCGTCTGTTAATAAAGATGGGTCAAAAATGGCTGTTATTGACCCCAAATTTATCATCCAAGCTAAAGCGGAATTTAAGAATGTCCTGTATGGATATTTTATTGGAGAAGAGCCACAGATTCAGTTTGTCCGTTTCAATCTGTTTAGGATGTGGAAACCGTATGGAATAGTGGACATATCATCCAATGGCACGGGTATCTTTCTCTTTAAATTTGAAAATAATGAAGGTCTACAATCTGTTCTTAATCTAGGTCCTTGGGTTGTGGCCAACATCCCGTTAAGTCTTAAAAAATGGGATGCTGGACTGAGCCTTTTGAAAGAAGCGCCTAAAACGGTTCCTATCTGGTTGATCTTCAAGAACCTCCCCTTAGACCTTTGGTTCACAGAATGCATTTGTCGAGCTGCTAGCTGCATTGGTAACCCGTTAACTTTTGATAAAGTTACCAAAGCTAAATGTCTTAATAGACGAGAGGCAGGAGGATTTGCGAGAGTCCTAGTAGAATTGAAATTTGAGACTGAGCTCACAGACAAGGTGAAAGTATGGTACCAACGTATAAATGGTTCCGAGGAAAAATGTATAGATATTGAGGTTGCTTATCAAAATGTGCCAGAACGATGCTCTCACTGTTTGGTGTTTGGTCACTCATTTGAAAAGTGTATGGCTAGAGAAAAAACGGAAGAAGAAAAGAAACAGCAGGTTGACAGGAGAAATGAAGGTTGGCCGGAGGATCGAACATTTTCAAAAAACACTAAGAATGTTATTGTGGATAATGAAGGCTTTACAACTGTTCTAAGAAGGAAGGGAGGAGGCAGACCCCATGACCATGCAGAAGGGCCAAAAAATTATGGGACGACGCGACAGTTTCAACAGTTTCAATCAAGGAATAAGGGTATGGATCTGGAAAAGGAAAAAGGGGAGGAAAAAGGGAAGGAAAAAATCAACCAGGAAGGTGCTAACACAACCACCAATGTCAACATGGGATATTTACCAAGAAAACAACAACGGCACGAACAGGGTAACGTTACTAGGAAAAAGACAGGTCTGGAGCAAGAGAGGAATGTCGAAAAGCATCAAGGCAGAACAGTCATAGGGACTAAAAAGCAAAATGGTATTAAACCAAATTTTTCTGTTGTGGAAACTGCTAATCGTTTTTGCCTTTTGGATGAAGATGGAACTGAGATAATGGATACTACTGAAACTTTGGAAGTTGGTACTAATGAGGGTGTCATTCCGGAGGACTTGAATGCAGGGTGGATTAAGACTCAAGAGAGTAATTTAGATGCCAAGTATAATAATCAGGTCACGCCCATGCAGAGAATTGAAGCAAAGAAATACGTCCTTGACAAACTAGTTCCGTTGACAACAGTCTTGTCTACCTGGTCTATACTCCATCTAGAGTACTTTAGGTGCTTATGCAGCCTACACAATTTTGGTGCCGGTTACCTGGCTGTTTCGGGTGACAGTTTTCTAGGGGTAGGAAGGAGCGTCAACCCCCCTC
Organism: Smallanthus sonchifolius; assembly: GCA_023525975.1. Lineage (NCBI taxonomy): Eukaryota > Viridiplantae > Streptophyta > Magnoliopsida > Asterales > Asteraceae > Smallanthus > Smallanthus sonchifolius. The sequence goes on along the minus strand of CM042030.1, from coordinate 91,477,694 downwards.
CCCCCAATCAGAACGAAGACGTTGAAGAGGTTGAGTCAGAAACGGATGGTACAGCTGAGTTTATGACTGAGGATATACCTCGTTCTCCATCCACTAATATGGATGCAATTTCTTTGGAACCAATCAATCACAATGTAGTAACGCAACCTGATCCTGTTATGGAGAAGGCTGACACTAATTCTCAAGTCTTTTAATGGAGTTCAAACTTCTTACCTGGAATGTGAGGGGCCTAAATAATAGATGTCACCAGGAGTACCTCATCCGAACTATGCATAATGTGGGAGCCAGTGTGTGTGGGGTTGTAGAATCCCATATTAAAAGTTCAAATATAAAGGATGTTTGTAATAAAGTGTTTAAGCATTGGGAGTGGACTTCTAATTCTGTTTGCTGTGAAACATGGACCCGTATTATTGTCGCGTGGGATCCAAAATGTGCTGATGTTATGGTTCTAGACCGATCGGATCAGACTATTCACTGCCTAATTAAACCGCTCACGGGTCAAAATCAGTTCCTTTGTTCATTCGTTTATGGCCACGTAAGGGCTTTCAAAAGAAAAAGTCTATGGATGGATTTGGGCAAATTTAACTTGGTGGCTGGACAAGAACCATGGTTGCTCACGGGTGATTTTAATGTTACCCTGCATGGCTCGGAGAGCTCAGCAGGAGCGTCTAACTGCTCCACAGCTATGGAAGACTTTAAGGACTGCTGCAATATGGTGGGTATTTCGGATATTCCCTATTCTGGTTTAAAATTTACGTGGAACAAGTCCCCGGGAAAATCAACAGGGCTAATGAAGAAGCTTGATAGAGCTATGGTTAACTGTCACTTTAGCAATAAGTTCACTGACATGCAAGCTGAGTTTCTCCCATTTGGGTCATCGGATCACTCTCCTGTGGTAGTGACTATCCCGAACATAAAACGTGCATGGAAGCAAAGGCCATTCAAATTCATGAACTATACTATCAAAGCGAATGGTTTTATGGATGTTGTGAGACAAGGTTGGAATTTCCGCGTCCAAGGTTGCAAGATGTATTGTGTGGTTAAAAAGCTTCAATATCTTAAGAGCCTCCTCCGTAATTTTAGTAAGGCTCAAGGGGAACCCTCACGAAAAGTGGAGGCTCTAAAAATTGAGCTGGAAGAAATACAAAAAAGAGTTGCTTTGGAACCCCATAATAAAGAATTAAGAGAAGATGAATCTGCCTATGTCCAAGCGTTTAAAAAAGCATCCCTTGAGGAAGAACTGTTTATAAAGCAAAAGGCTAAGGTGTCTTGGCTGAAGGAAGGGGATCAAAATACAAAGTACTTCCATAATGCTGTTAAGGGAGCCTGGCAAAGAAGTAGAATTACGTCTATTTGTGACACCTCGGGCGGGTACCATCAAGGCAATAAGGTTGGTGACCAATTTGTGAAATACTATCAGGAACTTCTCGGTACTCAGGCTAACACTACCATCCCTGCCGAGTCTCATAATCTCTTCAAAAATACTTTGCCGAGACATGTGGCTGATAATATGGTTCGGGATATCACGGCGGAGGAAGTTAAGGCTGCCATCTTCGGAATTGAGGATGATAAGGCCCCAGGTCCAGATGGATACACTGCTAAATTTTTTAAGTCCACTTGGTCGATTATAGGGAAGGATGTCACGGAAGCAGTTCAGGAATTTTTTCTGACTGGTAAGATTCTGAAGCAAGTAAATGCCGCCGTAATTTCGTTAATCCCGAAGAATGCAAACCCAAAATCGGTTACTGAGTTCCGGCCTATATCATGCTGTAATGTTATCTACAAATGCATCTCCAAAGTTATTTGTGAGAGAATCAAAGTGGGTCTCGATTTGATTGTTAACGAATGCCAGAGTGCGTTTGTCCCGGGCCGGGTCATTAGTGATAATATACTCTTAACCCAACAGCTTGTACGTAATTACCACCGAAATAGAGGGACCCCTAGGATTGCTCTAAAAATTGATCTTCAAAAAGCTTATGATACTGTTGACCACCGTTTTTTAGAACATTGCCTCCTTCGATTTGGCTTTCACCCGTGCATGAGGTTGTGGATAATGAACTGCCTCACTTCTGCCTCGTACTCCATAAATGTTAATGGAGACTTGCATGGGTTCTTTACTGGTATGCGCGGTTTACGTCAGGGAGACCCTATCTCCCCGTATATGTTCACTTTGGTTATGGAAGTCCTTAACCTTATGGTTAAAAGACGGATTGAACAAGAGAGCAGCTTCCAATACCACCTGGGGTGTGACAAACAAAAAATTACTCACGTATGTTTTGCTGACGACCTATTTATGTTCTCCCATGCAGACCCGATTTCTGTTAGTGTCATTAGGAAAGCATTGGATGACTTCAGTTCGGCCTCGGGTTTGCATCCTAACATGCAAAAAAGTACGATGTACATGGGGAATGTTAAATCTCGGATTCAAAATCAGATAAAAGACCTCCTGCCATTTAGAGTGGGATCCCTCCCAGTCCGTTACTTGGGTGTCCCCCTCCTGTCTAAACGCCTTTATAAAAAGGATTGCAAAAGTCTCATTGATAAAGTAAAGACCAAAACCGGGGACTGGAAAAATAAATTTCTCTCTTTTGCGGGTCGGCTCCAGCTAATCACCTCGGTTATTGCCTCCCTGCAAGTTTATTGGGCATCCATCTTTACTCTTCCTTTAAATGTTATTGAAGATATTGAAGCTGTCATGCGGAGATTTTTATGGTGTCAAGGTGACCCGACAAAGGGTAAAGCTAAAGTTAGTTGGGATGATGTATGTAAACCAAAAAATGAAGGTGGCCTAGGTGTGAAATCTCTTCGGACCCAAAACAATGCTTTAATGGCTAAACACATCTGGAATATTGCTACCAAAAAAGAGTCGATTTGGGTGAAATGGGTGCATGCTTATAAGATCCAAAATAGGTCCTTCTGGGACATAAGACCTATGGACGGTGATAGCTGGAGTTGGAGGAACATCCTCAATGCTAGACAACTCATTCGGAAACACTGTTGCTCAAGTATTGGAGATGGTCAAACTACATCTATTTGGTATGATCAATGGCACGTGCATAGTCCGATAGGAGACATCATCACCAAAAGAGAAATAATTCAAGCTGGTCTAAGTATAGACAGTCATGTGGGAGAAGTGGTGGAAGATGGTAGGTGGAAGTGGCCGGAAGGCTGGCAAACTAAATTCCCTTTTTTATATGACCAACCACCTCCCTTGCTTCAAAATGGAAAGAGAGATCAACTTAAGTGGCTATCGAGGGATGGTAGAGTAGATGATTTCCAATCTGGAAAGGCATACAATGACTTACGCAATATAGGTCTGGAAGTTCCTTGGTCTATTACTATTTGGTTTAGTCAATGTATACCACGCCATGCATTCATCTGTTGGCTAGCTATTAAAGAAAGGCTCCTGACCCAAGACAGAATAGCTAAATGGATGAATGGGGAGACACTCAGATGCAGTTTTTGTGATGAAAAACCGGACAGCCATAATCACTTATTCTTTGAATGTGCCATACCAAAACGAATTTGGGATACCATGAAAAAAGAGGCTGAGTTTAAAAACCCTCCGGATCGGTGGATGGAATGTATCACCCATCTAAACAACCTTCCAAGAAATAAAAGCATTGGTAGTATAATTTGGAGATTAGTTTTTGCTGCAACAATTTACTTTATTTGGCAAGAGAGAAACTTGAGAATGTTTAAACATGAAAGCCGACATTCGGATGTAATATGCCAGCTTATCAAAGATTCGGTCAGTATGAGGTTACAAGGTCTATCCATTCGTAGGAGTGTTGGATCGGAACAGCTGGGGAAGAAATGGGGATTTAAACCGAACGGGATTGGAGGAAGTGGCACCCACACCAATGTTAAATCATAAAGAAAAAAGAGTTTGTGGGGCTCATCATGGGGGAACTGTGGGATTCTGGTTGATCTACACCTTTGCTAACACTTCTGAGTATAGTATGATGAGAATCCATGTCCTATTCGTCACTAAATACATTCAGTGGGTCAAGGAGAGTCTCGGGGAATCAAAGGGGGGTGGTTTGGCCTATAAGTGTTCATCGGGGGGGACAGAGGGGAGGGTTGGTACTAAATGCACACAATACACCTTGCTTTGGAGAGCTGGACAGTCTTTAAACACTTATGGGATTTTTTGGGGAGGTTGGGGAGGGGTGGAGCTAACATATTTTCATGCTTGGTACAGGTCTAAATGGGTCTTCGGGTCTCACTCTCGTTTATATGGAGTGAGGAGTGGGACTTGCTTGAGTGACGATCCATACAACAAAAATGCTGCAAGGGGAAAATGGGAGGGGGTTGGTACGAAGCACACACCGAACACCCACATCAAGAGGGTTGATAATTTGTTTAGTCATATAGGGATTCATAACTTACCCTGGATGAATGGAAATGGGTGGACCCTTCTATGTTTTTCGGGGAGACCAGGGAAATGGGTTGGTACACCAATCACACACTGCACTAGTGCCTTCATGAGTCGGGAGAGGTTTTCAAACATAGAAGGTGTATTCCGGGATAATATGGGGCTATTTATCCACTCGGACGTAATCTTCGAGGCTTGCACGGGGAGAGCTATTAACATGCAGTCTACGTCCGGGAAAGTCCGGGTGGGGGCTGGTACAAAAAGCACACACAACACCACCTTTCTGAGAGTTGAGAATGTTGAGAGATCCTGGCCCCGGGTTTGGCCTGTCCTGGAAAGAATTCAAGAGATGAGATTTAAACGTAACTTGGCTTTGGGAAAATGGACTAAGAGGTTAACGAAATGTGTAGAACCATCAAGAACGTGCAAAAGGGATATTCTAATTGGTTTGAAGAATCGGCAGTCTAAGCGTGATAATTATCGGAGTAGCCGCTGCAAAGATCGCATCAAAAGAAAGAGTTCGAAGATAACCCGGGGCATAGACTTGATAGTTACACGGCAAGGATCCAGAATATGACGAAGTACTATTTTTGTTATTTTCATATTGTTTTTTATTTATGGTTATGTTGGTTTGGTGATTATGTGTATTGCAAGATTATAACTGGATGGATTTTATGGTTAGAACTGATGGACGGGATCACCTGAATTAGGTGCGCCCGGTTTTGCGGGGTCTGGCGGGTTTCCGACTTGGGGGAATTGTCCCCTTGTTGGCTGCTAGTCTCCTTCTCTTGTACCTAATTATTTTTTTATCAATAAAATTTACCTGGGGTACCGTCCCCTTTCCCAAAAAAAAAAAACCCTAAACCCTAAACCCTAAACCCTAAACCCTAAACCCTAAACCCTAAACCCTAAACCCTAAACCCTAAACCCTAAACCCTAAACCCTAAACCCTAAACCCTAAACCCTAAACCCTAAACCCTAAACCCTAAACCCTAAACCCTAAACCCTAAACCCTAAACCCTAAACCCTAAACCCTAAACCCTAAACCCTAAACCCTAAACCCTAAACCCTAAACCCTAAACCCTAAACCCTAAACCCTAAACCCTAAACCCTAAACCCTAAACCCTAAACCCTAAACCCTATCTCCGCCATCCACTTTTTCTTCGGGTTCCTCATGCCTAGGAAAAAAGATCCGCCGCCTTCAACCCTGCCGCCTCGCCGGTCTGCTAGAGGGGCCTCCAAATCAACCTCTCTTCTTGATGGGGAAGATGCCGAGTCCTTTGTGGTGCCGTTGGTGGGGTTCGGAGATTCCCAGGTAGGCGAAGATTCTCTACAGCCGTCGCTGTTGCCGTCGGGTACGAATTTGTGTAACATTAACAAGGAAATCTCGCTTGTCCCAAGTGTTACGGTGTCCCTGGATGAATCGGAACAGGGTTTGAGATCGATTAACAAGGAAAAAGTTTTGGAAAATTCTGCTTCTACCGGAACTTTGCTCGCCGGAAAAACGGGTCTGGCCGGAAGTGTCACAGGACTGTCGGATGGGTTACCGGGGGTTCGCTCTTTGTCTGGTTCGAGGAATGATTCCGATGGGGTAGGGTTTGCCGTCGCGAGTCCCAAGCCTCCGGCTACACCGTTGTTCTCACCAGAGTTTAAGGCTATGTTGGACAGAGAATATCCGAGGAAGACGGTGTTTAGTCCACGTCCAATGTTGAGTGGGGAGGCTACAGAGGGTCGTGGTCTTTGGGATGGGTTGCCACAAAGCCGATCCGAATCAGTTGGGGAAAGTATCTCGATGCCGGTTGCGCATGGTTCATCGCCAGACGTGGGTGTGCATGTGCATGTGCCGGAGGATGGGGATGAACATGGTTCTGCTGTGCATAGTGTGCATGCTAAGGAGGGGACTAACCTGAGTTCGGGTGTTGCTTTATATGAGGGGGTGCAAGCTACTAATAAGGTGTGGAATGGGATGCATGCTTCGGCTGAGTTGCATGGGGGAGGCGACTTGCCCATGCCAAAGCCTCTTGGGGTTGAGGTGGTTCAGGACGTGCAAGTGCATGTGCCGGGTACGGGACTTGAAACTGAGTTTGAGGTGAAGGCGATTGAGGAGAATCACTCGGGTCCTATTGCTTCTGTCGAAGGGATCCATGGTTTGCATGGGGTGTATGGTGAAGCTAGGAATGAGGTGCTTCATGTTCTGAACCGAGAAGAAGGGTTGCATGCTCATTCCAATGTGGTGCATGGGGGTCTCGATGAAGTGCCCATGCAACCCATTGAAGTGGCTAAGGTGGCTCCGGAAGGGAGAGATGGGATTAATGTGGGGTTGGTCGATGATGGGGTGGGAGTAGAAGTAAATCCGATTGGAAGTAAAGGCAAGAAAAAAGTTCACTTTCATCCATTTGATTATGAAGATATCTTGAGGTTGGATGAAAATATCCCGGAATGTGACCCGGTTAGAGGTACAAAATTCTGGAATAAGTCGCTCTTTCAAAAATTGGTTAATGGGGAAGGGGTTGAAGATGGTGAAACTCGTTTGCTCTACAACCCCCCGAATATGGATGAGAAGGGGGAGCCGGTTGTCACACTTGATGCACACTTTATGGCAAAGAGTGTGGAAGCTCACCAAATGCAACTTTATGGCTACTTTATTGGAGGTAATTTGCCTTTTTATGTTGTTCGGGAAAACTTAATTAAAATGTGGCATAAATATGGACTTAAGTCTATCCATGTCAAAAAAGGAGGATTTTATTTTTTTAAGTTTGAGAAGGAGGATGGTTTGATACAAGTGCTAGAAAGGAATCCTTGGTTAGTGGAGAATATTCCACTTGTTCTTCAATTATGGGAGCCGGATACGGTGATGACAAAGCCAAATCCAAAATCTGTTCCGGTTTGGGTTGCTATCAAGGATTTACCTCTTTGCCTTTGGAATGGGGGTAACATTGGGCAAATTATTAGTTGTGTTGGTAAGCCTCTAATGCTTGATCATTTAACTTATGAAAGATGTGAAAAAAAAGAGGGACCCATGAATTATGCTAGGGTGCTTGTGGATGCCTTTGCTTCTAATGGGTTACCGGATCGGGTCAAAGTCAAGTTTCCTTCTCGTGGAATCCTACCTGGTAAGACTACTTATCTTGAGCTATCTTATAGATGGAAACCTCCTTGTTGCACTACATGTGGAGTCTTTGGTCATGATAAAATGGAACATGATGTTCCCGCTACAGGAGTTGGTACTCAAGGAAAATCGGTTGAGGAGAGTGAAAAGATTGTCAATGTCGAGCCTAATATGGAAAATAAAAAAGATGGAAATGTTGATAATGAAGGATTCACAGTTGTAAAGAGCAAAAAGAAAAAGTTTGGTAAGGGAATTCGGGTTGGTGCTCAGGCTACTAGGAAGCCCAAAGGAATGGGAGGTGGTTCGCATGGGCATACCCAACAGGTTCGGCCTACTCGGCCACATGCACATCCAGAGGCGCCAGGCCCTTCTCGACGGCCCTATGGGGCGGATCCAGTTTTGCGCACGACTACTAGGCCTTCGGCCCTCTCGGGTCAAGGGATTCGGCCTCATGAGGAAACGGGTCCACCTAATTTTCGTGACTTGGACTTCCCTCCTCTAGTTAATATGCCTAGCAGGACTGGATCGGGTGCTAAACCGACTAGTATCACTAACAGGTTTAATGGTTTACAAAATTTGGGTGACGAAGAACTCATTTTGGATGGTCAAGAGGATGATAGTGAGGAAGTGGAGTCTGAAATGGATGCTACAAGTCGACTCATGACAACTCATAATAGATAGTTCTATTTGTGTTTTGGTTCGGGTTTGTTTGTTTTTCTGTCTGTTGTGGTTCTCCCCTCCTAGAGTCTATGAGAGGGGGATGCACTTAGTTTGTAATCTCAATTCTTTTTAATAAAATATTTACCTAGGGCATTGCCCTTTTTCCAAAAAAAAAAAAAAAAAAAAAAAAAAAAAAAAAAAAAAAAAAACCCTAAACCCTAAACCCTAAACCCCAAACCCCAAACCCCAAACCCCAAACCCCAAACCCCAAACCCCAAACCCTAAACCCTAAACCCTAAACCCTAAACCCTAAACCCTAAACCCTAAACCCTAAACCCTAAAACCCTAAACCCTCTCTCACAGGGGAATGCCCCTGCTCGGGTGTAACTTGTTTTTTGGTTGATATACATTTTCCGAGGCAAAGCCTCTTTACCCAAAAAAAAAAAAAAAAAAAAAAAAACCTTAAACCCTAAACCCTAAACCCTATGGAAAATCATTTGCAAGAATTTTTTCTCTCACTAACCCTCTCTCTCTAGAAATTTTCTCTCGTTTTCCCTCATCCGATTTCTACTCGGCCGCCCACCTTTTTTCCGTGACATGAGTCCATCCGGTGGCCCCACCCCACCGTCAAAACATCCGCCTGACCCACCTTTGGAGGTTCAGTCGGTCACTCTCACTTCCGATTCCCCTAAAGTAGTTGTAATCCCATGTGTGAATGGAGTTCAATCGGAGTCTCAGCCCTGCTCTGCGGCTGATGGACTTGGTAATTCGACCCCACCGACGATTGGGGTTCAGAGGGAGAAGCCCCAAAGTCGTGCGTCCCCGTACGACCGTGGTAATAGTGGTGGAGCTACCAGAAGGACGAGTAATCGGATGCTCCGTAGGGAGAAGACCCAAAGTAAGTACTCCCCCCTGTTGTCCGACCTTCGGGTGGCCGATTTCATCAATGAAACGGCTTCGATTGGAGCCCAGGAGCTGCCGCTTTCTATGCGGGTCTCAAACCCTCCGATTCCGGAGGATACAACTATCGCCCAAGCTGGCTCAGGGGTGGGGCCAGAATTTTTGAGGTCTTTGAGACCCATGGATGTTGATATGGCTACCCAGGTGGAAACCCCCAAGTCGTCGCCCGTTGGTGTTACAGCGGGAGGTCCGAGTAGCTCTCAGGCCCCGGTTGCGGATTCCCAGCCTCCCCACCTGTCAGTATGGCCTAAAAGCCTGAAGACTTCGGTTTCGTATGCGGACAGGTGCAAGGGCAGCAGTGGTTCGGATGGGCCTCGGCTCCAATACGTTCCCCCCTTCATTTCCCCGGAAGGTAAGAGACGGGTTATCCTATCGGTTGATGATCTTAAACTTTCTGCTCATGTGTATGCTCTGCATTTATTTGGTTATTTCTTGGGCACATCTATGGACTATAAGGTAGTTAATGCGTGTCTTAAACGATTGTGGAGGGATTTTGATCTAGTTGATATCTCAAAGAACTCTAGTGGGTACTATTTTTTCAAATTTAGTAGTGAAAAGGGTCTCTCGGATGTGCTTGAGAATGGCCCGTGGATGGTTAACAATATACCTCTCTTCCTCAACAAGTGGGAACCGGGGATGTGTTTGGAAAAGCTGGAACCGGATGTCATTCCGTTGTGGGTTACCATCCATAATATCCCTCTTGAGTTATGGACGGATAGGGGAATTAGTAAAATCATGAGTAGCCTAGGCAACCCGAGATTGATGGATAGAATCACCCTTGAGAGATGTTCGAAACAGGCGGGAAAATTAGGATATGCGCGTGTTTTGGTGGATGTTCAAGCCTCTTGTAATCTTCCTTCGGACATCGAAGTGGAATTCCCGGCGTTTGGTGATCGCCCTAGTCGTATTGCTAAATTTCTAGTTACGTACCAATGGAAACCGGCGGTTTGTTCATTTTGTAATGTGTTTGGTCACTCGTTTCTGATGTGCAAAAAACGTCCAGTTATTGGTAAGGATTCCAGCCCGGCTATCCCGGCAGCCCAGGATAATTCCGTGACGCCTGCTGCAGGCCCTGCTGCTCCAGAGTCTCCCCTGGCCCCTGATGAGGTGGTTATTACTGCTGGCAGTGTGCAGGATGCGGACGGGTTCACCACAGTCAGTCGGAAGGGTAAGAACAAATCCATTAAATTGCAAAAGAAAAAGAAACAGGTGGTGGTTAGGACTAGCTATAACGGGCTGAATTCTAACCAGAGGGCCCCCATTTCAACTGGGGGAGTGGCTACACAGGTGGGTAATCCGACTGTTTCTCGCTCTACAGGGTCGGGTTTTAATTTCGCAAGGGCTGTGCAAGGGCCGAAGGCCAAGATATCTAAGCCCCCTGTCCAGGACCCATCCACCTCAACTCAGCCCCATGGCCCTGCCTCTCGGGCTGCTACCAGCTCCCAGCCTTCTGGGCCTGAGCCTCGGGCTGCTAGGCGCCCTCCCCCTAGCTCGGGTTCTGCCATGGAGGTTGATCCTCCCCTTGTTCGATCTTCTAACAGGTTTGATGCTTTGAATGAGGTCTCGGACCTGGACCCCTTTGACCAAAGTGTTGGAACTGGTACTTTTTTTGCTGAGTTGGATTTACATGCGAGTATTAAACGTACTAATCTTGTTAAGGCCACGTCGGACTTGTACCCGCATGAGCCTATGAATGAGGATGGTCCTCCTCCTGCCCAACTACATGCTGCTGTGAATGACCAGGCTGCTGGGCAGTGTGGCTCCGAAAGAGAGAACCTAGTGTGCCATCTCAACCGTGAGCGCATAGAAGGGGCTCGCCTCCTGCCTGCTTCGATTTTGTCTAGCCCGAGTCCGGGTGGTGTCCATACTAAGGGTGGAGGAAGAACCTATGGCATCTCTGAATCTCAGAGGAAAGCCATAGCGGATAGGCTCTCGGTTTCCAATAGTATCTGTAGTGAGGAGACGGTTAATTGGTGCCCAGGGGAATGGGATTACTTCAATGATTTATGCATCTCGTTGCGTTTGGATCCGGATTATTGTATTGAGGATGTTGAATCGGATACGGAGAATGGCACAACTCAATTTATTTCGGGCTTGCTGAACTCGGGATACCCGAAACCCAACCGTAAGTAGTCATGTTAGTCATCTTCCATTTGGTAGGGGGTCTCTGTCTGGGTACTTTGGTGGTGTTTTTTTTCGTCCAGGGGTTATTTTATTTTATGGGTTTTGGTTTCTCCCCTAATTTAACTAATTTTCTATCGCTGGGTTGGAATTGTTTTGTTTCTGGAAACTTTGTGCTTCGGGATTGCAAGTTGGGTGAGGGGAGTGACATAATTAAGGATGTTATGGTGGGGGCTGTTTACGATAGCCCTTTTTGGTTTTTATTTCGGTTCTTGGGGTGTGGTATTCTGTCCGTCTGGGGTAAGGCCCATCGAATAGAGCTTTTTAATTTTGTTGGGGCTCTGGTTACCGATCGAAATATAGCCCATGTGGGGTCCTTTTGGCTTAGCCGAACTGTTGGAATGGCCCAAAACTTGGCCCATTGTGTGACTTTCCCCATTTTCGGTTGGCAGGCCCTTATTGGGCCCCCTGGCACGAAGACCGCAGCAGCTTTTAACCTCAAGTTTGAAAGCCCTCCTTGTGGGTTTCCCACTAAGCTTAATTCAATTAGTATTAATATTTGTATGGTGTGTAACTTTAAATTTCCGTGTAGTTGGTTTTACGACCGGTGGCCGCTTGGCTCGGTTTGTATTTTGGGGATTGTTAGGGGGGTAAGATGTGGTAAGGATACTATCCCAACTAATTTTACTAAGTTTAGTAAATTAGTTGGTTTTGGTATGGTTTCCTCAAGGCTGGGTGATTATGTATCGGGGTGATAGGTTTGATTTTTTAGTGATGGGTAGCCCCTATGGGCATTGTACGGGGCTTGCCAGATTTCCTGGTTAGCCTTTTTTTGTTTTGTTTGCTGTCCGCCCCTCCTTTGGTAAAATGTCCAGGGAGGGGTGGATGAGCGCGTCTGTATTCGTTTATTCTTGTTCTATTTTCCAGGGCACTGCCCTTTTATCCAAAAAAAAAAAAAAAAAAAACCCTAAACCCTAAACCCTAAACCCTAAACCCTAAACCCTCTCTCACAGGGGAATGCCCCTGCTCGGGTGTAACTTGTTTTTTGGTTGATATACATTTTCCGAGGCAAAGCCTCTTTACCCAAAAAAAAAAAAAAAAAAAAAAAAAAAAAACCCTAAACCCTAAACCCTAAACCCTATGGAAAATCATTTGCAAGAATTTTTTCTCTCACTAACCCTCTCTCTCTAGAAATTTTCTCTCGTTTTCCCTCATCCGATTTCTACTCGGCCGCCCACCTTTTTTCCGTGACATGAGTCCATCCGGTGGCCCCACCCCACCGTCAAAACATCCGCCTGACCCACCTTTGGAGGTTCAGTCGGTCACTCTCACTTCCGATTCCCCTAAAGTAGTTGTAATCCCATGTGTGAATGGAGTTCAATCGGAGTCTCAGCCCTGCTCTGCGGCTGATGGACTTGGTAATTCGACCCCACCGACGATTGGGGTTCAGAGGGAGAAGCCCCAAAGTCGTGCGTCCCCGTACGACCGTGGTAATAGTGGTGGAGCTACCAGAAGGACGAGTAATCGGATGCTCCGTAGGGAGAAGACCCAAAGTAAGTACTCCCCCCTGTTGTCCGACCTTCGGGTGGCCGATTTCATCAATGAAACGGCTTCGATTGGAGCCCAGGAGCTGCCGCTTTCTATGCGGGTCTCAAACCCTCCGATTCCGGAGGATACAACTATCGCCCAAGCTGGCTCAGGGGTGGGGCCAGAATTTTTGAGGTCTTTGAGACCCATGGATGTTGATATGGCTACCCAGGTGGAAACCCCCAAGTCGTCGCCCGTTGGTGTTACAGCGGGAGGTCCGAGTAGCTCTCAGGCCCCGGTTGCGGATTCCCAGCCTCCCCACCTGTCAGTATGGCCTAAAAGCCTGAAGACTTCGGTTTCGTATGCGGACAGGTGCAAGGGCAGCAGTGGTTCGGATGGGCCTCGGCTCCAATACGTTCCCCCCTTCATTTCCCCGGAAGGTAAGAGACGGGTTATCCTATCGGTTGATGATCTTAAACTTTCTGCTCATGTGTATGCTCTGCATTTATTTGGTTATTTCTTGGGCACATCTATGGACTATAAGGTAGTTAATGCGTGTCTTAAACGATTGTGGAGGGATTTTGATCTAGTTGATATCTCAAAGAACTCTAGTGGGTACTATTTTTTCAAATTTAGTAGTGAAAAGGGTCTCTCGGATGTGCTTGAGAATGGCCCGTGGATGGTTAACAATATACCTCTCTTCCTCAACAAGTGGGAACCGGGGATGTGTTTGGAAAAGGTGGAACCGGATGTCATTCCGTTGTGGGTTACCATCCATAATATCCCTCTTGAGTTATGGACGGATAGGGGAATTAGTAAAATCATGAGTAGCCTAGGCAACCCGAGATTGATGGATAGAATCACCCTTGAGAGATGTTCGAAACAGGCGGGAAAATTAGGATATGCGCGTGTTTTGGTGGATGTTCAAGCCTCTTGTAATCTTCCTTCGGACATCGAAGTGGAATTCCCGGCGTTTGGTGATCGCCCTAGTCGTATTGCTAAATTTCTAGTTACGTACCAATGGAAACCGGCGGTTTGTTCATTTTGTAATGTGTTTGGTCACTCGTTTCTGATGTGCAAAAAACGTCCAGTTATTGGTAAGGATTCCAGCCCGGCTATCCCGGCAGCCCAGGATAATTCCGTGACGCCTGCTGCAGGCCCTGCTGCTCCAGAGTCTCCCCTGGCCCCTGATGAGGTGGTTATTACTGCTGGCAGTGTGCAGGATGCGGACGGGTTCACCACAGTCAGTCGGAAGGGTAAGAACAAATCCATTAAATTGCAAAAGAAAAAGAAACAGGTGGTGGTTAGGACTAGCTATAACGGGCTGAATTCTAACCAGAGGGCCCCCATTTCAACTAGGGGAGTGGCTACACAGGTGGGTAATCCGACTGTTTCTCGCTCTACAGGGTCGGGTTTTAATTTCGCAAGGGCTGTGCAAGGGCCGAAGGCCAAGATATCTAAGCCCCCTGTCCAGGACCCATCCACCTCAACTCAGCCCCATGGCCCTGCCTCTCGGGCTGCTACCAGCTCCCAGCCTTCTGGGCCTGAGCCTCGGGCTGCTAGGCGCCCTCCCCCTAGCTCGGGTTCTGCCATGGAGGTTGATCCTCCCCTTGTTCGATCTTCTAACAGGTTTGATGCTTTGAATGAGGTCTCGGACCTGGACCCCTTTGACCAAAGTGTTGGAACTGGTACTTTTTTTGCTGAGTTGGATTTACATGCGAGTATTAAACGTACTAATCTTGTTAAGGCCACGTCGGACTTGTACCCGCATGAGCCTATGAATGAGGATGGTCCTCCTCCTGCCCAACTACATGCTGCTGTGAATGACCAGGCTGCTGGGCAGTGTGGCTCCGAAAGAGAGAACCTAGTGTGCCATCTCAACCGTGAGCGCATAGAAGGGGCTCGCCTCCTGCCTGCTTCGATTTTGTCTAGCCCGAGTCCGGGTGGTGTCCATACTAAGGGTGGAGGAAGAACCTATGGCATCTCTAAATCTCAGAGGAAAGCCATAGCGGATAGGCTCTCGGTTTCCAATAGTATCTGTAGTGAGGAGACGGTTAATTGGTGCCCAGGGGAATGGGATTACTTCAATGATTTATGCATCTCGTTGGGTTTGGATCCGGATTATTGTATTGAGGATGTTGAATCGGATACGGAGAATGGCACAGCTCAATTTATTTCGGGCTTGCTGAACTCGGGATACCCGAAACCCAACCGTAAGTAGTCATGTTAGTCATCTTCCATTTGGTAGGGGGTCTCTGTCTGGGTACTTTGGTGGTGTTTTTTTTCGTCCAGGGGTTATTTTATTTTATGGGTTTTGGTTTCTCCCCTAATTTAACTAATTTTCTATCGCTGGGTTGGAATTGTTTTGTTTCTGGAAACTTTGTGCTTCGGGATTGCAAGTTGGGTGAGGGGAGTGACATAATTAAGGATGTTATGGTGGGGGCTGTTTACGATAGCCCTTTTTGGTTTTTATTTCGGTTCTTGGGGTGTGGTATTCTGTCCGTCTGGGGTAAGGCCCATCGAATAGAGCTTTTTAATTTTGTTGGGGCTCTGGTTACCGATCGAAATATAGCCCATGCGGGGTCCTTTTGGCTTAGCCGAACTGTTGGAATGGCCCAAAACTTGGCCCATTGTGTGACTTTCCCCATTTTCGGTTGGCAGGCCCTTATTGGGCCCCCTGGCACGAAGACCGCAGCAACTTTTAACCTCAAGTTTGAAAGCCCTCCTTGTGGGTTTCCCACTAAGCTTAATTCAATTAGTATTAATATTTGTATGGTGTGTAACTTTAAATTTCCGTGTAGTTGGTTTTACGACCGGTGGCCGCTTGGCTCGGTTTGTATTTTGGGGATTGTTAGGGGGGTAAGATGTGGTAAGGATACTATCCCAACTAATTTTACTAAGTTTAGTAAATTAGTTGGTTTTGGTATGGTTTCCTCAAGGCTGGGTGATTATGTATCGGGGTGATAGGTTTGATTTTTTAGTGATGGGTAGCCCCTATGGGCATTGTACGGGGCTTGCCAGATTTCCTGGTTAGCCTTTTTTTGTTTTGTTTGATGTCCGCCCCTCCTTTGGTAAAATGTCCAGGGAGGGGTGGATGAGCGCGTCTGTATTCGTTTATTCTTGTTCTATTTTCCAGGGCACTGCCCTTTTATCCAAAAAAAAAAAAAAAAAACCCTAAACCCTAAACCCTAAACCCTAAACCCTAAACCCTAAACCCTAAACCCTCTCTCACAGGGGAATGCCCCTGCTCGGGTGTAACTTGTTTTTTGGTTGATATACATTTTCCGAGGCAAAGCCTCTTTACCCAAAAAAAAAAAAAAAAAAAAAAAAACCTTAAACCCTAAACCCTAAACCCTATGGAAAATCATTTGCAAGAATTTTTTCTCTCACTAACCCTCTCTCTCTAGAAATTTTCTCTCGTTTTCCCTCATCCGATTTCTACTCGGCCGCCCACCTTTTTTCCGTGACATGAGTCCATCCGGTGGCCCCACCCCACCGTCAAAACATCCGCCTGACCCACCTTTGGAGGTTCAGTCGGTCACTCTCACTTCCGATTCCCCTAAAGTAGTTGTAATCCCATGTGTGAATGGAGTTCAATCGGAGTCTCAGCCCTGCTCTGCGGCTGATGGACTTGGTAATTCGACCCCACCGACGATTGGGGTTCAGAGGGAGAAGCCCCAAAGTCGTGCGTCCCCGTACGACCGTGGTAATAGTGGTGGAGCTACCAGAAGGACGAGTAATCGGATGCTCCGTAGGGAGAAGACCCAAAGTAAGTACTCCCCCCTGTTGTCCGACCTTCGGGTGGCCGATTTCATCAATGAAACGGCTTCGATTGGAGCCCAGGAGCTGCCGCTTTCTATGCGGGTCTCAAACCCTCCGATTCCGGAGGATACAACTATCGCCCAAGCTGGCTCAGGGGTGGGGCCAGAATTTTTGAGGTCTTTGAGACCCATGGATGTTGATATGGCTACCCAGGTGGAAACCCCCAAGTCGTCGCCCGTTGGTGTTACAGCGGGAGGTCCGAGTAGCTCTCAGGCCCCGGTTGCGGATTCCCAACCTCCCCACCTGTCAGTATGGCCTAAAAGCCTGAAGACTTCGGTTTCGTATGCGGACAGATGCAAGGGCAGCAGTGGTTCGGATGGGCCTCGGCTCCAATACGTTCCCCCCTTCATTTCCCCGGAAGGTAAGAGACGGGTTATCCTATCGGTTGATGATCTTAAACTTTCTGCTCATGTGTATGCTCTGCATTTATTTGGTTATTTCTTGGGCACATCTATGGACTATAAGGTAGTTAATGCGTGTCTTAAACGATTGTGGAGGGATTTTGATCTAGTTGATATCTCAAAGAACTCTAGTGGGTACTATTTTTTCAAATTTAGTAGTGAAAAGGGTCTCTCGGATGTGCTTGAGAATGGCCCGTGGATGGTTAACAATATACCTCTCTTCCTCAACAAGTGGGAACCGGGGATGTGTTTGGAAAAGGTGGAACCGGATGTCATTCCGTTGTGGGTTACCATCCATAATATCCCTCTTGAGTTATGGACGGATAGGGGAATTAGTAAAATCATGAGTAGCCTAGGCAACCCGAGATTGATGGATAGAATCACCCTTGAGAGATGTTCGAAACAGGCGGGAAAATTAGGATATGCGCGTGTTTTGGTGGATGTTCAAGCCTCTTGTAATCTTCCTTCGGACATCGAAGTGGAATTCCCGGCGTTTGGTGATCGCCCTAGTCGTATTGCTAAATTTCTAGTTACGTACCAATGGAAACCGGCGGTTTGTTCATTTTGTAATGTGTTTGGTCACTCGTTTCTGATGTGCAAAAAACGTCCAGTTATTGGTAAGGATTCCAGCCCGGCTATCCCGGCAGCCCAGGATAATTCCGTGACGCCTGCTGCAGGCCCTGCTGCTCCAGAGTCTCCCCTGGCCCCTGATGAGGTGGTTATTACTGCTGGCAGTGTGCAGGATGCGGACGGGTTCACCACAGTCAGTCGGAAGGGTAAGAACAAATCCATTAAATTGCAAAAGAAAAAGAAACAGGTGGTGGTTAGGACTAGCTATAACGGGCTGAATTCTAACCAGAGGGCCCCCATTTCAACTGGGGGAGTGGCTACACAGGTGGGTAATCCGACTGTTTCTCGCTCTACAGGGTCGGGTTTTAATTTCGCAAGGGCTGTGCAAGGGCCGAAGGCCAAGATATCTAAGCCCCCTGTCCAGGACCCATCCACCTCAACTCAGCCCCATGGCCCTGCCTCTCGGGCTGCTACCAGCTCCCAGCCTTCTGGGCCTGAGCCTCGGGCTGCTAGGCGCCCTCCCCCTAGCTCGGGTTCTGCCATGGAGGTTGATCCTCCCCTTGTTCGATCTTCTAACAGGTTTGATGCTTTGAATGAGGTCTCGGACCTGGACCCCTTTGACCAAAGTGTTGGAACTGGTACTTTTTTTGCTGAGTTGGATTTACATGCGAGTATTAAACGTACTAATCTTGTTAAGGCCACGTCGGACTTGTACCCGCATGAGCCTATGAATGAGGATGGTCCTCCTCCTGCCCAACTACATGCTGCTGTGAATGACCAGGCTGCTGGGCAGTGTGGCTCCGAAAGAGAGAACCTAGTGTGCCATCTCAACCGTGAGCGCATAGAAGGGGCTCGCCTCCTGCCTGCTTCGATTTTGTCTAGCCCGAGTCCGGGTGGTGTCCATACTAAGGGTGGAGGAAGAACCTATGGCATCTCTGAATCTCAGAGGAAAGCCATAGCGGATAGGCTCTCGGTTTCCAATAGTATCTGTAGTGAGGAGACGGTTAATTGGTGCCCAGGGGAATGGGATTACTTCAATGATTTATGCATCTCGTTGGGTTTGGATCCGGATTATTGTATTGAGGATGTTGAATAGGATACGGAGAATGGCACAGCTCAATTTATTTCGGGCTTGCTGAACTCGGGATACCCGAAACCCAACCGTAAGTAGTCATGTTAGTCATCTTCCATTTGGTAGGGGGTCTCTGTCTGGGTACTTTGGTGGTGTTTTTTTTCGTCCAGGGGTTATTTTATTTTATGGGTTTTGGTTTCTCCCCTAATTTAACTAATTTTCTATCGCTGGGTTGGAATTGTTTTGTTTCTGGAAACTTTGTGCTTCGGGATTGCAAGTTGGGTGAGGGGAGTGACATAATTAAGGATGTTATGGTGGGGGCTGTTTACGATAGCCCTTTTTGGTTTTTATTTCGGTTCTTGGGGTGTGGTATTCTGTCCGTCTGGGGTAAGGCCCATCGAATAGAGCTTTTTAATTTTGTTGGGGCTCTGGTTACCGATCGAAATATAGCCCATGCGGGGTCCTTTTGGCTTAGCCGAACTGTTGGAATGGCCCAAAACTTGGCCCATTGTGTGACTTTCCCCATTTTCGGTTGGCAGGCCCTTATTGGGCCCCCTGGCACGAAGACCGCAGCAGCTTTTAACCTCAAGTTTGAAAGCCCTCCTTGTGGGTTTCCCACTAAGCTTAATTCAATTAGTATTAATATTTGTATGGTGTGTAACTTTAAATTTCCGTGTAGTTGGTTTTACGACCGGTGGCCGCTTGGCTCGGTTTGTATTTTGGGGATTGTTAGGGGGGTAAGATGTGGTAAGGATACTATCCCAACTAATTTTACTAAGTTTAGTAAATTAGTTGGTTTTGGTATGGTTTCCTCAAGGCTGGGTGATTATGTATCGGGGTGATAGGTTTGATTTTTTAGTGATGGGTAGCCCCTATGGGCATTGTACGGGGCTTGCCAGATTTCCTGGTTAGCCTTTTTTTGTTTTGTTTGCTGTCCGCCCCTCCTTTGGTAAAATGTCCAGGGAGGGGTGGATGAGCGCGTCTGTATTCGTTTATTCTTGTTCTATTTTCCAGGGCACTGCCCTTTTATCCAAAAAAAAAAAAAAAAAAACCCTAAACCCTAAACCCTAAACCCTAAACCCTAAACCCTAAACCCTAAACCCTCAACCCTCAACCCTCAATCCTCAACCCTCAACCCTCAACCCTCAACCCTCAACCCTCAACCCTCAACCCTCAACCCTCAACCCTCAACCCTCAACCCTCAACCCTAAACCCTCAACCCTAAACCCTCAACCCTCAACCCTCAACCCTCAACCCTCAACCCTCAACCCTCAACCCTAAACCCTAAACCCTCAACCCTAAACCCTCAACCCTCAACCCTCAACCCTCAACCCTCAACCCTCAACCCTCAACCCTCAACCCTCAACCCTCAACCCTCAACCCTCAACCCTCAACCCTAAACCCTAAACCCTAAACCCTAAACCCTAAACCCTAAACCCTACACCCTACACCCTACACCCTACACCCTACACCCTAAACCCTAAACCCTAAACCCTAAACCCTAAACCCTACACCCTAAACCCTAAACCCTAAACCCTAAACCCTAAACCCTAAACCCTAAACCCCCAACCCCCAACCCCCAACCCCCAACCCTAAACCCCAGACCCAAAACCCCAGACCCAAAACCCCAAAACCCCAAACCCCCAAACCCCAAACCCCAAAACCCCAAACCCCAAATCCCCAAACCCAAAACCCCAAAACCCCAAACCCCAAAACCCAAAACCCCAAAACCCCAAAACCCCAAAACCCCAAACCCCAAACCCCAAACCCCAAACCCCAAACCCTAAACCCCAAACCCTAAACCCCAAACCCCAAACCCCAAACCCCAAACCCCAAACCCTAAACCCCAAACCCTAAACCCCAAACCCTAAACCCTAAACCCTTCGAACCCAAAACAATGCTTTAATGGCTAAACACATCTGGAATATTGCTACCAAAAAAGAGTCAATTTGGGTGAAATGGGTGCATGCTTATAAGATCCAAAATAGGTCCTTTTAGGACATAAGACCTATGGATGGTGACAATTGGAATTGGAGGAACATCCTCAATGCTAGACAACTCATTCGGAAACACTGTTGCTCGAGTATCGGGGATGGTCAAACTACATCTATTTGGTATGATCAGTGGCACGTGCATAATCCGTTAGGAGATATCATCACCAAAAGAGACATAATTCAAGCTGGTCTAAGTATTGACAGTTGTGTGGGTGAAGTGGTGGAAGATGGTAGATGGAAGTGGCCGAAAGTCTGGCAAACTAAATTTCCCTTTTTATATGACCAACCGCCTCCCTTGCTTCAAAATGGAAAAAGAGATCAAGTTAAGTGGCTATCGAGGGATGGTAGAGTAGATGATTTCCAAACAGGAAAGGCATACCATGACTTACGCAATATAGGTCTGGAAGTTCCTTGGTCTACTACTATTTGGTTTAGTCAATGTATACCACGACATGCATTCATCAGTTGGCTAGCTATTAAAGAGAGGCTCCTGACCCAAGACAGAATAGCTAAATGGGTGAATGGGGAGACACTCAGATGCAGTTTTTGCGATGAAAAACCTGATAGCCATAATCACTTATTCTTTGAATGTGCCATACCAAAACGAATTTGGGATACCATGAAAAACCCTAAACCCTAAACCCTAACCCCTAAACCCTAACCCCTAACCCCCAAACCCTAAACCCCCAAACCCTAAACCCCCAAACCCTAAACCCTAAACCCCGAACTCTTCTCCTGTAAGCCCCACCATCCTCGTGTACCTGGCTCCCCGTACCGTTACCATTGAAGGTGGGGCAGCCATCGCACCTCTGGCCGGAGACGCTACTATAACTGATGCTGTGATGACAAGCAGGATGCATCCTTCGAGCCCGAAGGAAGCTCAGGTGTATGACTCCGGCTATGGGATCTTCTCCCCCAGGAGAAACAAGAAGGATGTGCAATCAAAAGTGTGGGACTCCAGAAATGGTCACTATAGCTTATCGGAAAGAAACCAGGGTAATGGGGTTACAACTACTGATGCTGATTTGAACAACCAACCGAAAACGCATATAGGGGTAAACTCAGTTTGGAACTCCCCAGTGTCGGGCTTTGAATCATTTGCGGACAAAATCAAGAAGAGCAATGAGATTGAAGGGTTTGAGCTGGAATACTTCCCCCCATCGGTATCACCGGATGGTGGCTGCCGTATCCTCATCACTCAGCAGGACCTAAAGTTATCGGCTAAGGTATATTCACTCCATTTGTATGGATATTTTCTTGGTACGTCTATGGATTACAGGGTAGTTAGCCGGTGTTTGCATAGACTTTGGAAATTATATGATTTGGATGAGATAACTAAAAGCCCTGCTGGTTTCTACTACTTTAAGTTCAAAAGTGAAGCGGGTATGAACCAAGTGCTTGAAAACGGTCCTTGGATGGTGAATAACATCCCTATTTTTCTGAACAAGTGGGAACCGGGTCGTTGTCTAGAGAAAATTGAGATGAATGTCATCCCATTATGGGTTACGGTCCATAATATCCCGCTGGACCTGTGGACCAAAACTGGAATATGTAAACTTATGAGCGGTATGGGTAATCCCCTCTTGATGGACAAACTCATGCTTCAAAGATGTGCCAACCAATCCAGAAAAATGGGATTTGCTAGAATGCTAGTTGATGTTAAGGCCAGTAGTAATATCCCTGCTGAATTGGAAGTTGTGTATCCGGCTATGAACCAAAGCCCCGGCCGGGTCACTAAACTCCCGGTGTCATATCAATGGAAACCCCCTCATTGTAACCATTGTGTTACATTTGGTCACAATTTCAAACAGTGTACCAATAAGCCTAAACCCATGGAGGAAGTCATTAGTGAGCCCGGTCTGGTTAAGGAGCCGGATTCTGGTAAACCCTAAACCCTAACCCTAAACCCTAAACCCTAAACCCTAAACCCTAAACCCTAAACCCTAACCCCTAACCCCTAAACCCCTAACCCTAAACCCTAAACCCATAACCCTAACCCCTAAACCCTAAACCCTAAACCCTAAAACCCTAAACCCTAACCCCTAAACCCTAAACCCTAACCGTAAACCCTAAAACCCTAAACCCTAACCCTAAAACCCTAACCCCTAAAACCCTAAAACCCTAAAACCCTAAACCCTAAAACCCTAAAACCCTAAACCCTAACCCCTAAAACCCTAAACCCTAAACACTAAACTCTAAACCCTAAACCCTAAACCCTAAACCCTAACCCCTAAACCCCTAACCCCAAACCCCAAACCCTAAAACCCTAAAACCCTAAAACCCTAAAACCTAAACCCTAAAACCCTAACCCCTAAACCACTAAACCCTAACCCTTAACCCCTAAACACTAAACCCCTAAACCCCTAACCCCCTAACCCCCTAACCCCCAACCCTAAACCCCCAACCCCCAACCCCCAACCCTAAACCCCAGACCCCAGACCCCAGACCCCAGACCCCAGAACCCAGACCCCAAAACCCCAAACCCCCAAAACCCCAAACCCCCAAACCCCCAAACCCCAAACCCCAAAACCCCAAACCCCAAATCCCAACCCCAAAACCCCAAAACCCAAAACCCCAAACCCCAAAACCCCAAAACCCCAAAACCCCCAAACCCCAAACCCCAAACCCCAAACCCCAAACCCTAAACCCCAAACCCTAAACCCTAAACCCTTCGAACCCAAAACAATGCTTTAATGGCTAAACACATCTGGAATATTGCTACCAAAAAAGAGTCAATTTGGGTGAAATGGGTGCATGCTTATAAGATCCAAAATAGGTCCTTCTAGGACATAAGACCTATGGATGGTGACAATTGGAATTGGAGGAACATCCTCAATGCTAGACAACTCATTCGGAAACACTGTTGCTCGAGTATCGGGGATGGTCAAACTACATCTATTTGGTATGATCAGTGGCACGTGCATAGTCCGTTAGGAGATATCATCACCAAAAGAGACATAATTCAAGCTGGTCTAAGTATTGACAGTTGTGTGGGTGAAGTGGTGGAAGATGGTAGATGGAAGTGGCCGAAAGTCTGGCAAACTAAATTTCCCTTTTTATATGACCAACCGCCTCCCTTGCTTCAAAATGGAAAAAGAGATCAAGTTAAGTGGCTATCGAGGGATGGTAGAGTAGATGATTTCCAAACAGGAAAGGCATACCATGACTTACGCAATATAGGTCTGGAAGTTCCTTGGTCTACTACTATTTGGTTTAGTCAATGTATACCACGACATGCATTCATCAGTTGGCTAGCTATTAAAGAGAGGCTCCTGACCCAAGACAGAATAGCTAAATGGGTGAATGGGGAGACACTCAGATGCAGTTTTTGCGATGAAAAACCTGATAGCCATAATCACTTATTCTTTGAATGTGCCATACCAAAACGAATTTGGGATACCATGAAAAAAGAAGCTGAGTTTAAGAACCCTCCGGATCGGTGGGTGGACTGTATCAGTCATCTAAACAACCTTCCAAGAAATAAGAGCATTGGTAGTATAATTTGGAGACTTATTTTTGCTGCAACAATTTACTTTATTTGGCAAGAGAGAAACTGGAGAATGTTTAAACATGAAAGCCGGCACTCGGATGTAATATGCCAGCTTATCAAAGATTCGGTCAGCATGAGATTACAAGGTTTATCTATACGTAGGAGTGTTGGATCGGATCAGTTGGGGAAGAAATGGGGATTTAAACCGAACGGGATTGGAGGAAGCGGTACTCACACCAATGTTAAATCATAAAGAGCAAAGAATTTGTGGGGCTCGTCATGGGGGAACTGTGGGATTCTGGTTGATCTACACCTTTGTTAACACTTCTGAGTATAGTATGATGAGAATCCATGTCCAAATCGTCACTAAATACATTCAGTGGGTCAAGGAGAGTCTCGGGGAATCAAAGGGGGGTGGTTTGGCCTATAAGTGTTTCTCGGGGGGGACAGAGGGGAGGGTTGGTACTAAATGCACACAATACACCTTGCTTTGGAGAGCTGGACAGTCTTTAAACACTTATGGGATTTTTTGGGGAGGTTGGGGAGGGGTGGGGCTAACATATTTTCATGTTTGGTACAGGTCTAAATGGGTCTTCGGGTCCCACTCTCGTTTATATGGAGTGAGGATTGGGACTTGCTTGAGTGGCGATCCATACAACAAACGTGCTGCAAGGGGAAAATGGGAGGGGTTTGGTACAGAGCACACACCGAACACCCACATCAAGAAAGTTGATAATTTGTTTAGTCATATAGGGATTCATAACTTACCCTGGATGAATGGAAATGGGTGGACCCTTCTATGTTTCTCGGGGAGACCAGGGAAAGGGGTTGGTACACCAATCACACACTGCACTAGTGCCTTCATGAGTCGGGAGAGGTTTTCAAACATAGAAGGTGTTTTACGGGATAATATGGGGTTGTTTATCCACTCGGACGTAATCTTCGAGGCTTGCATGGGGAGAGATATTAACATGCAGTCTACGTCCGGGAAAGTCCGGGTGGGGGTTGGTACAAAGAGCACACACAACACCACCTTTCTGAGAGTTGAGAATGTGAGTCATGCTGGGGTTATATGGAAGGGTTGGGACCCGTTATGGTTTGTTCGGGAAGGGTCCGGGTGGTTTGGTACACATCTCACACGTGCAACCACTAAACAGAGAGATGGAAGGCACCACACTATAACGGGTTGGGGTGGAAATGAGGGGCGATATATGGCTTGGTTTTTTGTTATGTGGCATGCTTTCTTTTGGCAGGTTGAGAGATCTTGGCCCCGGGTTTGGCTTGTCCTGGAAAGAATTCAAGAGATGAGGTTTAAACGTAACTTGGCTTTGGGAAAACGGACTACGAGGTTAACGAAATGTGTAGAACCATCAAGAATGTGCAAAAGGGATATTCTAATTGGTTTGAAGAATCGGCAGTCTAAGCGTGATAATTATCGGAGTAGCCGATACAAAGATCGCATCAAAAGAAAGAGTTTGAAGATAACCCGGGGCATAGACTTGATAGTTACACGGCAAGGATCCAGAATATGACGAAGTATTATTTTTGTTATTTTCATATTGTTTTTTATTTATCGTTATGTTGGTTTGGTAATTATATGTATTGCAAGAATATAACTGGATGGATTTTATGGTTAGAACTGATGGACGGGATCACCTGAGTTAGGTGTGCCCGGTTTTGCGGGGTCTGGCAGGTTTCCGACTTGGGGGAACTGTCCCCTTGTTGGCTGCCAGTCTCCTTTTTCTTGTACTTAATTATTTTTTATCAATAAAATTTACCTGGGGTACCGTCCCCTTTCCAAAAAAAAAACCCTAAACCCTAAACCCTAAACCATAAACCCTAAACCCTAAACCCTAACCCCTAACCCCCAAACCCTAAACCCCCAAACCCTAAACCCCCAAACCCTAAACCCTAAACCCCGAACTCTTCTCCTGTAAGCCCCACCATCCTCGTGTACCTGGCTCCCCGTACCGTTACCATTGAAGGTGGGGCAGCCATCGCACCTCTGGCCGGAGACGCTACTATAACTGATGCTGTGATGACAAGCAGGATGCATCCTTCGAGCCCGAAGGAAGCTCAGGTGTATGACTCCGGCTATGGGATCTTCTCCCCCAGGAGAAACAAGAAGGATGTGCAATCAAAAGTGTGGGACTCCAGAAATGGTCACTATAGCTTATCGGAAAGAAACCAGGGTAATGGGGTTACAACTACTGATGCTGATTTGAACAACCAACCGAAAACGCATATAGGGGTAAACTCAGTTTGGAACTCCCCAGTGTCGGGCTTTGAATCATTTGCGGACAAAATCAAGAAGAGCAATGAGATTGAAGGGTTTGAGCTGGAATACTTCCCCCCATCGGTATCACCGGATGGTGGCTGCCGTATCCTCATCACTCAGCAGGACCTAAAGTTATCGGCTAAGGTATATTCACTCCATTTGTATGGATATTTTCTTGGTACGTCTATGGATTACAGGGTAGTTAGCCGGTGTTTGCATAGACTTTGGAAATTATATGATTTGGATGAGATAACTAAAAGCCCTGCTGGTTTCTACTACTTTAAGTTCAAAAGTGAAGCGGGTATGAACCAAGTGCTTGAAAACGGTCCTTGGATGGTGAATAACATCCCTATTTTTCTGAACAAGTGGGAACCGGGTCGTTGTCTAGAGAAAATTGAGATGAATGTCATCCCATTATGGGTTACGGTCCATAATATCCCGCTGGACCTGTGGACCAAAACTGGAATATGTAAACTTATGAGCGGTATGGGTAATCCCCTCTTGATGGACAAACTCATGCTTCAAAGATGTGCCAACCAATCCAGAAAAATGGGATTTGCTAGAATGCTAGTTGATGTTAAGGCCAGTAGTAATATCCCTGCTGAATTGGAAGTTGTGTATCCGGCTATGAACCAAAGCCCCGGCCGGGTCACTAAACTCCCGGTGTCATATCAATGGAAACCCCCTCATTGTAACCATTGTGTTACATTTGGTCACAATTTCAAACAGTGTACCAATAAGCCTAAACCCATGGAGGAAGTCATTAGTGAGCCCGGTCTGGTTAAGGAGCCGGATTCTGGTAAACCCTAAACCCTAACCCCTAACCCTAAACCCTAAACCCTAAACCCTAAACCCTAAACCCTAACCCCTAACCCCTAAACCCCTAACCCTAAACCCTAAACCCATAACCCTAACCCCTAAACCCTAAACCCTAAACCCTAAAACCCTAAACCCTAACCCCTAAACCCTAAACCCTAACCGTAAACCCTAAAACCCTAAACCCTAACCCTAAAACCCTAACCCCTAAAACCCTAAAACCCTAAAACCCTAAACCCTAAAACCCTAAAACCCTAAACCCTAACCCCTAAAACCCTAAACCCTAAACCCTAAACTCTAAACCCTAAACCCTAAACCCTAAACCCTAACCCCTAAACCCCTAACCCCAAACCCCAAACCCTAAAACCCTAAAACCCTAAAACCCTAAAACCCTAACCCCTAA
This sequence comes from Smallanthus sonchifolius, assembly GCA_023525975.1. Classification (NCBI taxonomy): domain Eukaryota; kingdom Viridiplantae; phylum Streptophyta; class Magnoliopsida; order Asterales; family Asteraceae; genus Smallanthus; species Smallanthus sonchifolius. Next base: position 91,450,093 of record CM042030.1, on the reverse strand, counting down.
ACCCTAAAACCCTAACCCCTAAACCCCTAAACCCTAACCCTTAACCCCTAAACACTAAACCCCTAAACCCCTAACCCCCTAACCCCCTAACCCCCAACCCTAAACCCCCAACCCCCAACCCCCAACCCTAAACCCCAGACCCCAGACCCCAGACCCCAGACCCCAGAACCCAGACCCCAAAACCCCAAACCCCCAAAACCCCAAACCCCCAAACCCCCAAACCCCAAACCCCAAAACCCCAAACCCCAAATCCCAACCCCAAAACCCCAAAACCCAAAACCCCAAACCCCAAAACCCCAAAACCCCAAAACCCCCAAACCCCAAACCCCAAACCCCAAACCCCAAACCCCAAACCCTAAACCCCAAACCCTAAACCCTAAACCCTTCGAACCCAAAACAATGCTTTAATGGCTAAACACATCTGGAATATTGCTACCAAAAAAGAGTCAATTTGGGTGAAATGGGTGCATGCTTATAAGATCCAAAATAGGTCCTTCTAGGACATAAGACCTATGGATGGTGACAATTGGAATTGGAGGAACATCCTCAATGCTAGACAACTCATTCGGAAACACTGTTGCTCGAGTATCGGGGATGGTCAAACTACATCTATTTGGTATGATCAGTGGCACGTGCATAGTCCGTTAGGAGATATCATCACCAAAAGAGACATAATTCAAGCTGGTCTAAGTATTGACAGTTGTGTGGGTGAAGTGGTGGAAGATGGTAGATGGAAGTGGCCGAAAGTCTGGCAAACTAAATTTCCCTTTTTATATGACCAACCGCCTCCCTTGCTTCAAAATGGAAAAAGAGATCAAGTTAAGTGGCTATCGAGGGATGGTAGAGTAGATGATTTCCAAACAGGAAAGGCATACCATGACTTACGCAATATAGGTCTGGAAGTTCCTTGGTCTACTACTATTTGGTTTAGTCAATGTATACCACGACATGCATTCATCAGTTGGCTAGCTATTAAAGAGAGGCTCCTGACCCAAGACAGAATAGCTAAATGGGTGAATGGGGAGACACTCAGATGCAGTTTTTGCGATGAAAAACCTGATAGCCATAATCACTTATTCTTTGAATGTGCCATACCAAAACGAATTTGGGATACCATGAAAAAAGAAGCTGAGTTTAAGAACCCTCCGGATCGGTGGGTGGACTGTATCAGTCATCTAAACAACCTTCCAAGAAATAAGAGCATTGGTAGTATAATTTGGAGACTTATTTTTGCTGCAACAATTTACTTTATTTGGCAAGAGAGAAACTGGAGAATGTTTAAACATGAAAGCCGGCACTCGGATGTAATATGCCAGCTTATCAAAGATTCGGTCAGCATGAGATTACAAGGTTTATCTATACGTAGGAGTGTTGGATCGGATCAGTTGGGGAAGAAATGGGGATTTAAACCGAACGGGATTGGAGGAAGCGGTACTCACACCAATGTTAAATCATAAAGAGCAAAGAATTTGTGGGGCTCGTCATGGGGGAACTGTGGGATTCTGGTTGATCTACACCTTTGTTAACACTTCTGAGTATAGTATGATGAGAATCCATGTCCAAATCGTCACTAAATACATTCAGTGGGTCAAGGAGAGTCTCGGGGAATCAAAGGGGGGTGGTTTGGCCTATAAGTGTTTCTCGGGGGGGACAGAGGGGAGGGTTGGTACTAAATGCACACAATACACCTTGCTTTGGAGAGCTGGACAGTCTTTAAACACTTATGGGATTTTTTGGGGAGGTTGGGGAGGGGTGGGGCTAACATATTTTCATGTTTGGTACAGGTCTAAATGGGTCTTCGGGTCCCACTCTCGTTTATATGGAGTGAGGATTGGGACTTGCTTGAGTGGCGATCCATACAACAAACGTGCTGCAAGGGGAAAATGGGAGGGGTTTGGTACAGAGCACACACCGAACACCCACATCAAGAAAGTTGATAATTTGTTTAGTCATATAGGGATTCATAACTTACCCTGGATGAATGGAAATGGGTGGACCCTTCTATGTTTCTCGGGGAGACCAGGGAAAGGGGTTGGTACACCAATCACACACTGCACTAGTGCCTTCATGAGTCGGGAGAGGTTTTCAAACATAGAAGGTGTTTTACGGGATAATATGGGGCTGTTTATCCACTCGGACGTAATCTTCGAGGCTTGCATGGGGAGAGATATTAACATGCAGTCTACGTCCGGGAAAGTCCGGGTGGGGGTTGGTACAAAGAGCACACACAACACCACCTTTCTGAGAGTTGAGAATGTGAGTCATGCTGGGGTTATATGGAAGGGTTGGGACCCGTTATGGTTTGTTCGGGAAGGGTCCGGGTGGTTTGGTACACATCTCACACGTGCAACCACTAAACAGAGAGATGGAAGGCACCACACTATAACGGGTTGGGGTGGAAATGAGGGGCGATATATGGCTTGGTTTTTTGTTATGTGGCATGCTTTCTTTTGGCAGGTTGAGAGATCTTGGCCCCGGGTTTGGCTTGTCCTGGAAAGAATTCAAGAGATGAGGTTTAAACGTAACTTGGCTTTGGGAAAACGGACTACGAGGTTAACGAAATGTGTAGAACCATCAAGAATGTGCAAAAGGGATATTCTAATTGGTTTGAAGAATCGGCAGTCTAAGCGTGATAATTATCGGAGTAGCCGATACAAAGATCGCATCAAAAGAAAGAGTTTGAAGATAACCCGGGGCATAGACTTGATAGTTACACGGCAAGGATCCAGAATATGACGAAGTATTATTTTTGTTATTTTCATATTGTTTTTTATTTATCGTTATGTTGGTTTGGTAATTATATGTATTGCAAGAATATAACTGGATGGATTTTATGGTTAGAACTGATGGACGGGATCACCTGAGTTAGGTGTGCCCGGTTTTGCGGGGTCTGGCAGGTTTCCGACTTGGGGGAACTGTCCCCTTGTTGGCTGCCAGTCTCCTTTTTCTTGTACTTAATTATTTTTTATCAATAAAATTTACCTGGGGTACCGTCCCCTTTCCAAAAAAAAAACCCTAAACCCTAAACCCTAAACCATAAACCCTAAACCCTAAACCCTAACCCCTAACCCCCAAACCCTAAACCCCCAAACCCTAAACCCCCAAACCCTAAACCCTAAACCCCGAACTCTTCTCCTGTAAGCCCCACCATCCTCGTGTACCTGGCTCCCCGTACCGTTACCATTGAAGGTGGGGCAGCCATCGCACCTCTGGCCGGAGACGCTACTATAACTGATGTTGTGATGACAAGCAGGATGCATCCTTCGAGCCCGAAGGAAGCTCAGGTGTATGACTCCGGCTATGGGATCTTCTCCCCCAGGAGAAACAAGAAGGATGTGCAATCAAAAGTGTGGGACTCCAGAAATGGTCACTATAGCTTATCGGAAAGAAACCAGGGTAATGGGGTTACAACTACTGATGCTGATTTGAACAACCAACCGAAAACGCATATAGGGGTAAACTCAGTTTGGAACTCCCCAGTGTCGGGCTTTGAATCATTTGCGGACAAAATCAAGAAGAGCAATGAGATTGAAGGGTTTGAGCTGGAATACTTCCCCCCATCGGTATCACCGGATGGTGGCTGTCGTATCCTCATCACTCAGCAGGACCTAAAGTTATCGGCTAAGGTATATTCACTCCATTTGTATGGATATTTTCTTGGTACGTCTATGGATTACAGGGTAGTTAGCCGGTGTTTGCATAGACTTTGGAAATTATATGATTTGGATGAGATAACTAAAAGCCCTGCTGGTTTCTACTACTTTAAGTTCAAAAGTGAAGCGGGTATGAACCAAGTGCTTGAAAACGGTCCTTGGATGGTGAATAACATCCCTATTTTTCTGAACAAGTGGGAACCGGGTCGTTGTCTAGAGAAAATTGAGATGAATGTCATCCCATTATGGGTTACGGTCCATAATATCCCGCTGGACCTGTGGACCAAAACTGGAATATGTAAACTTATGAGCGGTATGGGTAATCCCCTCTTGATGGACAAACTCATGCTTCAAAGATGTGCCAACCAATCCAGAAAAATGGGATTTGCTAGAATGCTAGTTGATGTTAAGGCCAGTAGTAATATCCCTGCTGAATTGGAAGTTGTGTATCCGGCTATGAACCAAAGCCCCGGCCGGGTCACTAAACTCCCGGTGTCATATCAATGGAAACCCCCTCATTGTAACCATTGTGTTACATTTGGTCACAATTTCAAACAGTGTACCAATAAGCCTAAACCCATGGAGGAAGTCATTAGTGAGCCCGGTCTGGTTAAGGAGCCGGATTCTGGTAAGGAGAATGCAGGTGGAGAGTCGAATTCTACCCATGAAGCGGGTCATTTGGGTGCTCTTAATACAGATAGGGAGGGTTTCACAGTGGTCCAGGGAAAGAAAAAGAAAGGGGGTATGAAAATGCAAAGGAAAAAACAAAAACCGGTTGTGATTAGACCACCTCAAATGTAGTCCAAAGCTAATCTGTTAGCTTCTTCTCAAACCCAGTCTGGTGTGGGAAGTAGAGCTAGAGGTCTCCCCTCTGCTGTTCGCCAAGAGGTTACTGTCCGGGGGGCTTCTAAGCCAGCTAGTGATGCTCCTATGGCGAGCAAAGGTTTTGACTTCTCTAGGGCTGTTAATGGTACTTGTGGGATCACAGTCTCTGATCAGAACAGGTTAGATCACCGAGTGCAGTCGAGGGATGCCCATTTGGCCCCTAGCCTTTCTACCACCTCTGGGCCTAGGCCACTTACTCCTGGTGTTATCCCTTCTGTCCCTAAACAACTCCAAAGTACCCCGAATCTTGTGTCAACTCAGAACAGGTTTGCTGTTTTAGACCTGCCTAACAGCCTAAAATTTAAGCAGTTGGTCGAGTCTAATGAGGATCTGTATCCGTGTGACATGGAGCCCGATGGAGGTGAGAGGAGTAAAGGCCCTGGTATTGTCAGCAAAGAGAATATAATATGCCAAACCAACAGGGAGTATATCGAGGGTGTCCGGATTCTGCCTCCCTCTTTCCTGTCCCCCCCCCAAAGCCGGTGCACGAACCAGTTATAACTGCCACTACTGTGATTGATCAGGCTGATCAGGAAAAAAACCGCTCTCTTGAATCGCCGGTCCTTATGGAAAGGGAAATAAAAGATTATGGGATCACTAATAGCCAAAAAATGTCTATCACCAGCCGTTTATGTGGGCCATCTAAAGCTGTCAGGGCCATTGACATGGATGGGTGGGAACAGGGTGAGCATGAGTTTTTTGAAGACCAAGTTAAAGCTTTGGGCCTTGACTATGATTATTGCATCGAGGATGTCGAGTCGGATGATGAAAACGGGACGACCCAATTTTTTGCTGCCCAAATGAAGGTGGGAATGCCCAAGGTGCCTCTTCCTATTCCCCCTCATCCACCCAAATGATCTGTAAGTCCGTTCCGCTTATCGGGTTCGGGGTGGTGAATTTAGTTATATTAAGTTTATTATTAGTTTTTGGTCACTATTTCAATTTGTTATTTGATGGTGGGGGTCACTGGTTATGTAATCTGTACCATGATTGGACCGACAGTAATATGTCGAGGAATGTTGGATGGCCTGTCCATTCAATTTTGTGTGATATTCAAGTTTCCAAATTGCCTAAGATGGAGGTGTACAACAAGGTAAAAAGTGGGTTAATTTGCGATAGTTTTTTTGGCTACATTACCTGGGCTTGTTCTATTTTAGTGGGCCCCAATTTCTAGGTTTTTTGGCTGAGTGGGTGGACCACTATCGAGGTTCCTATTATCAAGGGGAAATGGCCCACGGGGGTCACTAGTAAACGGGGAAAACAAAAGACAGCTGGGCCCAATTTTAATTTTATCTATAAGCCCATTGAGGTTAAGCGCATGGGCCTTCAGGGGGTCCGAGATCTGGGTATGTTGCGGCCTAGTCTCATCTTGCCTATTGGGCTGTTTGGTTGGCCCTTCAATGAATGGATTTTAGCGCTTGTTAGGTTGGCCTACCGTGATGTGAAGATGGATAATCTCAATTTAACCCATCAAAATTGTGGGATTTATTTTGATTATGGTAGAAATCTAGCTTGGGATAATTACTGTAAAGTCTGTACTCTAAAGTGTGATTGTATGTTCTTTTGTGACCGGTTGTCCGTTTTGGACTCGGTTTGTATGTTGGGGAGGTGTAATCACAATTGGTTAGGTAAGGATACCAAACCAACTAAATTAACTAATCTTAGTAATTTAGTTGGGGTGGTATGGTTCCCTCGGGGATGGGTGACTATGCACCCGCGCGTTAGGTCTTTTAATTCAGTGATGGGTAGCCCCTACGGGGTTTGTACTAGGCTTGCCATTGATCATAGCTAGCCCTGTTGTTTGGTTTGTTTTGCTGTTTGCCCCTTCTTTGGTAAAATGTCCAGGGAGGGGTGGATAAGCGGGTCTGTAATTTTTTATTCTTGTTCTATTTTCCAGGGCAAAGCCCTTTTATCCAAAAAAAAACCCCTAAACCCTAAACCCTAAACCCTAACCCTAAACCCTAAACCCCTAAACCCTAACCCCTAAACCCTAAACCCTACGTGAAATATTGGGAATCATGACTTCGGGTTGGGCCTATTATGGTATTTTCGGACTGGGATGGGGGGGTATGGTACACAGCACACATATGCTACCACCAAAAAGAGGGATGAAAGGTTTCAAACCATAATGGGATGGGATGGTCAGAGGCTCTTGCTATGGTTGGAGTATTTGGATAGTTATTTGGATGTTGATAATATTGGTTTTAGAAGGTTTGTTAGCTATGGCCTCGGAAAGGATTGGCTCTTTATTATGGTGGACATCTTCTTCAATGGTCCACCCCACAAAGCCCGAGGAAAAGATGAGATTGTCAATTTATTTACTTGTTTGTGGATAGCCAGGTTGACGGGTCCTCATAATGCTTGGATTATTAAAGTACTACGTCGACAGGGGACGGTTGATAAGGAATATGAGAAAACCACTACTGGCGGGTTTCGTCATAAGGAAATTACTCGGACACAACCTGTTGATCATAACGATATAAAAGATTACTCAATGATTGTTCATATGGCGAATGGTAGAAGTGGGATAGAGGTGCATCAACGTGAACTGGATAGGAAGACCAACTTGTGGACCGGCAAAAAGAGGGTTAAGCAAAGGAGTAAATCTAACGCCTGGTTTTATCCTTGTAATGTTGGTATTTCGTTATGTGTATGGTCTTGTATGCGTTTGGTTTATATGGTTTGTAGACATAGAACTGGCCAGTTATTTTGGTTAGAATTGATGGACGGAATCACCTGAATTAGGTGGGACTGGTTTTGCGGGGTCTGGCGGGTTTCCTTCTTAGGGAATCTGTCCCTTCGTCGGCTGCCAGACTTCTAATTCTTATCTTGTATTTCGCTTTATATTAATAAATTTTGCCTGGGGTACCGTCCCCTTTCCAAAAAAAACCCTAAACCCTAAACTCGAAACCCTAAACCCTAACCCCAAACTCCTAAAACCTAAACCCCTAACCTCTAACCCCAAACCCCAAACCCTAAACCCTAAACCTAACCCTAACCCCTAGCGAATTTTAGTGTGTGTTTTCCAAGGTGTTTTCTCTCTAGCCCCCAAGTCGATTCCTCCTTCTCTCGTTCTTTTTTCGGATTCCAACCGAATCAAATCGGAAGTTCAAGGGTGTAGTCGATTTCTATAATCCCGAGAACAAAGATTTCGATCCTTTATGGCAGAATGAGTTGAACAAGGCTCGGATGTGGCGGGTTTGGGGTGGCGGCTGGATGTTTTTGTTTGATCTTTTCATCGGGGATCTAACAATTCGATGGGTTCTATCTTTGAAGGTTGGACGGCCACCTATTTTTTATTACCGGGTGCTAGGACTGATTCCGAAGACGGTAGCATATGCTAGCAAGGTGGGTCAAATGTTCTTAGGGGGCCGCTCATCACCTTGAATGAGCCGACGTTCCCTCTGGCCGTAGGGTTGGGGGGCGGGTGTTGTTCTTGGCGCGTGATGCTCGAAGATGGTTTCTCCGATTGAAGGATGCTAATGGATTGATCGGGCTAAAGGATTCATGCGACAGTCTCAATCCTTGAGAGATGAAAATCGATCTTGGCGGGTCAGAATGTTACCGGGTCATTACCTGTGATTCGGGTGCTAGAAAACAGATTCGGGAGGCTATACTATAATCGCAGCAGGGAGCTTCCGACTCAGCAGTGATCTGGAGTCGTAATCAGGTGAAAAATGGGTCCGTCGGGTTTTTTTCCTTGGCTGTCGGAGTCGCCGGAGCAGATGGTGTCGCCGGAATGACGGCTAGGGTTTGCTTGGGGGACGGCGATGGGGCCGGGTGTAAAAGACTGGGGTTGGGCCGCTTGCATGTGCTGCGGATGGGTTGGGTTTGGGCTTGACCGATTCGGGGATTGCATATGGGTTTGGGTATGGGTTTGCATGTTCGATGGGGTGGTTTATCATGTGCATGGGCTTGTTTTGTGTGCATGGTGGGTCAAGGTGGTTCATTGGGCTGGTCGTGAAAGGTGGGGCCGGTTGTTGCAAGGGAGGGGGTTACGTATGCATGGGCTTGCCATGCATGGGGGTCCTTCTCGTTTGCTTCAGTGGGTTCGTATGTAACAATGATTGGGTTTGGATCACCGAATGAAGCTTGGTGGGTTTGGGTTCGGTCGCTGCTGGGGCCGGCTCATTCTCGGGGCTTTGGTTTGCAACAGTGAAGTGGAGGTTGGTGATGAACAAGTGGGCCTAATCGGGGTTCTAATTCTGATGGTGCTAATTAAAGTGTCTTTGTTCTCTTGGTGTGGGCACGGTAAGGGTAACTATTCGGTTTAAATGTATGGGCCCTATGGACTTATGCACGGTAAGGTCTAGTTTATCGGTTTAAATGCTAGTTCCTTGTGTGAATTGGGTTATTTTTCTGGTTCCATTTGGGGTATGGATTACGGGGATGGTTTACTTGGTTAATTACATTCCTGCTTATTTAATTAGGGTTTGCATGGGTCTATATGAGATTTCATGCATGGATTGGTTTAACCAAAAACTCCCTGATTAGTATGTCCTATTGGTTGGGTCTGAGCTTAGGTGGAATTTCTTGGATAGGCGGGGCTTTGGAGTTGATATATGGTTTGGGTTATTTTTCTCATCCGGATGGTTAGTCTTGAAGCTTTAACTTTTGCTTATTTATGTATGCATGGGTAGTATATTTCCTTTGGGCCTTAGAAATGGGGTAGGAGGTATACTCAAGTATGGGCTTGGGTTAGTTGCTAGTACAGTTGTGGAACGGGCTACACTTCCTATGGATGCATGGATTAAATCCCCTAAATGAGCCTTAGAAATGGGACGGGGATGGACCTTGAGAATGGGCTTGAGGTGGCAGTTGTTTGGGCTTAGGAAAACCACTTACAAATGGACATGCATTATCCTTATTTCCTTTGGGCCTTAGAAATGGGGTAGGGAATAAGCCCAAGTATGGGATTGGGCATATCACTAGTACAGTTGTGGAACGGGTATTGGATTATGCAGGTGTGTGTGTTAAGCCTCCTAAATGAGCCTTAGAAATGGGACGGGGGTGGACATTGAGAATGGGCTTGATGTAGAGGCGAGTACGGACTTGATATCTTGGATTTGGATTGATGACCTTTGAATTATATCTGCAATTGGGCCTCGCGTATTCTGGACTTTCTTCTTTAGGCTTAGACTTGGATGGTTTTATTTATGGGCCTGCGTGCCTAGTATGTCTCATTTCGGCCTGCATGCCTTTTTTTTTGTTTGGTTAGGCCTGCGTGCCTTAGTATGTTCCATGGTTTGGTTTGGGCTTCGGCCTATTAGTATGTCTTTTTGATTCTTGTGGTTCCCCCTCCATGGTAAAAAAGCCCAAAAGGGGGGGATACACGCCGTATGTAACACCCATTTAATTTTAATAAAACATTTACCTAGGGCTTTGCCCTTTTCCCAAAAACCTAACCCCTAAACCCTAAACCATAAACCCTAAACCCAAAGGAAATTCATTTGCGTCTTTTTTTCACACACTTAAGGTGTGAGAGAAAAAAATTCTCTCTCTCCCTTCTCCTAAGCCGTCGCCGGATTTCTTCTTTTCCGGCCAGATCCGGCCTGTTTCCGGCTCTTTTTCCGGCAGGTTGTTGTTCTTGTGATGAGATCTCACCATTAATTGGTCCAAGATTGAGATCTGGTAGGGATTAGAGGTTCTAAGGTGGCGGCTAAGGTTCTGCGAAGGTGGAGGGGAAGTTGCTCTCTCCCATCTCCTCATTGTTGGCCAATTTTCTTCTTCATTTGACGCGTTTCCGGCTTGTCTCCGGTCATCCGGCAGGTTGTCATCCTTGAGATGAGTTCCCCTCAGTATTTGGGCAAGGAATGAGAATCGGTCATTGTGTTTGAAGGACTTCGGTGGTGGTGCGGATGGAGATTTATCATATTCGGAGTCCATTCCAGATTGGATTTTTGGTGTGTTGATTCTCGTGGATTAAATGGTGTAGATGTTGTTCTCCTTCCGGATCCGTTGTTGTTACTGCCTATTCTATTGGATTCGTGATTCTCAGCTCGTGATTTAAAGTTATTCGGAGGAAGTTGGTGCTGGTGGTGGAAGATTCGCTCGGCTGTCGCAAATTTGCGAGTTCGGTCTCTTTCTCCTATTGTGTCAACGACGATGCCTCCGAACAGGTGCTTTCTTTGAATCCGAGTTTCGTTTGATGTCGGATTAATGGTTGCCTACGGGCTAGTTAGTTTAATCGGAACCTATTTTTTCGATTTCTGGCCGTAACTGAATCTTATCGTCGTCAATTCGTACCTGGTGATGGTGGTTTGAGGTGGTTCCTGGTCTGGATGTTATTATTATCGTGTTCGGAGTATTTGGATGAAGCTTCAAGCTATTGGAGGCTAGTTCCGGCATTGTACGCTTTTCCGGCGAACTGGTTCTATGGTGGTTTTAGCCTATTCCATGTCCGGCAGTGAAGGTATGTCTTTGTTTTTGTTCTCTCCGGGATTCAGGGATGCATTCTGGGTGTCAGCATGCGATTCCGGTGAATCATGATTTTCCGGTGACTTTTCCGTGCCGGAATTACGGCTGGTTCCTTGATGTGACGACGCCATAACGAGATTAGGGTTTTCTGCCCTAAACCGGGTTCTGCTGTGTTGAACCGGTTTTTGTTTAAAATTTGGGCCTGATTTCAGCTGAATGGGCCATACTATTGGGCTTGTTGGTTCGAATGGATATGGTCTGCTAATTTGGATCTCCTGGGTTGTCTCCTGGTGGGCTGGTCTGTTTCGGGCCTAATTATTGACGCTGTCTTGTATCATGGATCTGACTTTGGGCCTGTCATGGTGTGGGGCTTGGTCCAATTGCTGTTGGGATTTAATTGATTGGCCTGCTAAATTGGGCTTTATGATTAGGCTGCTCATTGTTTTTTTGATCTGCCGTCTTGGGCCTTACATGGGCTTATGAACCAGGTTTGAAATTTATTAATATTGGACCTGCTTGTTTACTGTTGATTGGGCCATTTTGCTATTAGGCTGTTTGATTTTATTATTGGGCCTGATCAACTTTGGATCAAGCTGGTATTCCTTTACTTCTGTTACATGCTTTACTTGTGGACCATACTTGGGAGATGATTTGAATGGTTATGGGCCTAGCATTTTTATAGACTTGGGTTTTTATGGCTAAGGACTAGATTATTTCAATTTGGGCTTGGGTTTTAGGAAATGTCCTTGTATAATGGTGGGCCTTGATTGCTAGTGTTTGGATGATGGCTTTAGAAGACTGGAAGTCTGAGTACAGTTTTTAAATTTCTATTGTCATGTTTGTTTTACTTGGGGCCTGCGTGCGTAGTTTATTCTCTTTTGGGCATGCATGTCCATGTTTGATTTGTTTGGTTGGCTTGATGCCTTATGTTTGTTTTTCTTATGCGGTCTTCCCCTCCTAGGTATTATGCCCTGGGTGAGGGGGAGATGCGTTTAGTTTGTAACCACCTTTTAGTTCAGTAATGAAATTTTGCCAGGGCATTCCCCTTTTCCAAAAAAAAAAAAACCTAAACCCTATGGTTTTTCATTTGTCTAATTTTTTTCTCTCTCTAATTTCTCTCTCTATCGTGTTCTCTCTAGCCGCTTTTGCTTCTTTGAGATGAATACATCAATCGGTGGTCTTTCCCCTCCAAAGATCCCTCCTGACCGTCCCCCTTATCCAAATGTTTCAATTGTGGTGGAGGCCGACCTCAATTTGGAGGCAACCGTGAATTTATCTCAAGTTGGTAATCCGCCCCCATCGGCTCCTTCTGATGGTGGGTTTCAAAGAGATGGCACCGCTCATGAAAGAGGGTCTCACGAGACTCTATCGGCGTCGCCGAACCCAGCAAAGGTGGGTGGCACTGCTCAAGTTCTTCCCCGACAAAGAAGAAACTCTCGCCAAAGTAGGGAAACTCCGTATGATAGGGGATGCGGAGTCGGAGCTGCCAGGAGACAACCTAACTACGCGGTCCATAGGGATTTATCCCAAAATAGGTACTCTCCCCTCCTCTCGGACCTCAAGGTGGCCGATTTCTTGCGCGAAACTGCTTCGATTGGAGCCCAGGAACTCCTGCTATCTATGAAGGGTTCGGTGGTTCATTCTCCGTCTGTGATCAAAGATCCTCTTTCCGATCCAGGGGTGACTTCAAACATCCCGTTGAACTCAGTTTCCATGGAAATAGACCAAGCTGTTACGGTTGGAACTCATGCCCCAATGGCTCATGATACCAGTCCAGAGAATCCGGCTAGCTCCCAACCTCATGGTATTGTTCACCAATCTCAACCCTATTCTGTTCGATCTAAGGAATGTCCCAATTCAGGCTCTTATGCAGAAAAGTGCAAGGGTAATTATGGTTCGGATGGTATTCAACTTCATTACGAGCCCCCTGTTATTACTCCAGATGGTAAGCGACGGGTTGTTTTGTCGGTTGAGGATCTTAAACTTTCTGCCCAGATTTATGCTTTACATTTATATGGTTATTTCTTGGGTACTTCTATGGACTACAAAGTTGTTAACTCCAGCCTTAGACGGTTGTGGAGAGAGTTTGACCTTGTTGATGTTTCAAAAAATTCAAATGGCTATTATTTCTTTAAATTCAGCAGTGAACAGGGGCTTTTAGACGTTCTTGAGAAAGGCCCGTGGATGGTTAATAACATACCCATTTTTTTAAATAAATGGGAGCCAGGAGTGAGCTTGGAAAAAGTGGAGCCGGAGTCCATTCCGTTATGGGTCACCATCCATAGAATCTCACTAGAATTATGGACGGATAGGGGGATTAGTAAAGTTATGAGTAGCATTGGCAATCCGAGATTGTTGGATAGAATCACTCATGAGAGATGTTTGAATCAAACTGGGAAGTTGGGGTATGCTCGTGTTTTCGTGGATGACCAAGCTTCGAGCAATCTCCATGAGGAAATAGAAGTGGAATACCCAGCATTTGGTAACTGCCCGAGTCGAATAGCTAACCTTTCTGTGTCATACCAATGGAAGCCGGCAGTGTGTTCTTTTTGTAATATTTTTGGGCACTCATTTAAGATGTGTAAACAGCGACCAGTTGTAGTTGAGAATTCTAGCCCGTCCCCCCAAGCAGGTAACCCAACTTCCCCTGCTGGCCCGTCAGGTCTTGGGCATAGTCCAGACCCTGTTAGTGTGGTCAAAGCTCCTGTTGCAGTCCCGGATGAGGATGGGTTCACTTTAGTTAATCGGAAGGGTAAAAAGAATTCTATAAAAATGCAGAGGAAAAAAAAACAATTGGTTGTTAGTGCTAAATCTATTGGGCCAAAACCTCATCAGAAGGCTCCTAATATGGGAGGGGTTTCATCTAAGCAAGTGGTTGGTTCGAGTGCCTACAATTCGGGTTCAGGTTTTGATTTTGCTAGGGCTGTCCAAGGGGCTAATTCTAAGCCATTGAAGCCATCAAATCATGTCCCTAAAGTCAGTCCCAAGGCCCCTGGTTCATCTTCCTCGGCTCCTGATCGGATTTCCTCCTACGCGGGTGTCTCCATGGAGGTTGGCCCTCCTCAGGTCGGATCAGGGAATAGGTTTGCTGCTTTGAATGTTATCTCAGAGTTGGACCCTTTTGATCAAAGCATCGGGACTGGTACTAATTTTACTGAGTTGGACATTCAAGCGAGTATAAAGCGTACTTCCCTTGTGGAGGCCTGTTCGGACCTATACCCGCATGAGCCGATGAATGAAGATGTTACTTCATCTGCCCAATCTCAATCGGTTGAGAAGGAGCAGGCTGCAGATAAATGTGTTCCTGAAACAGAGAAGTTATTTTGCCAAGTCAACCATGAGCACATCGAAGGGGCCCTTCTCCTTCCCTCTTCGATCTTGTCTAGTCCGAGCCCGAGCGGTATTCAAACTAATGAAGGGGGAGATCTTATGGCATTTCTGAAGCTCAAAGGAAAGCTATAGCGGATAGGCTGTTAGTCTCTAGTAGCATATGTGGTGAGGAGACGGTTAATTGGTGCCCGGGGGAATGGGATTATTTTAATGACTTATGCATTTCGCTGGGTTTGGATCCGGATTATTGCATTGAGGATGTGGATTCGGATACGGAGAATGGGACAGCTCAATTCTTTTCGGACCTGTGGAAGTCGGGGTGCCCGAAATCCAACCGTAAGTAATCATGTTAGTCTTTTTTGTGTGTTCGGTGTTCTATGTTCGGGTGGTAGTGGCGGTGTCCTGTTCATCTCGGGGCTGTTTTATTTTATGGGTTTTGGTTTTTCTCCTAATTTAGCTAATCCAATGTCGCTGGGTGGGAGATGTTTAATCCTCATGTGGTATATATTTTTGAATTGCAAGTTGGGCAAGAGGAGTGATAGACTTGTTTATGTTATAGTAGGGGCGGTCCAAATGAGCCCAGTTTGGTTTTATCGGGGTTATATGGGGGGTGGTATTTTGGTCGATTGGGATATGTGCCCCCTAAAGATTACTTTGTTATTGTTGTGGACCTATTTTCCGATGGATTTAAATCCCATTTGGGTTCTTTTGTGGCGTCCCAGTCTTATGTTAATGGCCCAAGGGGATAGTCCAATGGATAGTTTTTTGGGTCAAAAAAGGCCGGTTTTTTGGGCCTGTTTGCGGGTCCACCAGGTGGCCCATCAGCTTAATGGTTGCCTCACTTGGGAGTTCCAGGCCTTGTTCCTCTGCCCAGCCTAGTATGAAGGCCCATTGTGTGGGTTAGAGATTGACACTTGTAATATTTTGCCTTGTTTTAAATTTTTTAAAACTTGTATGTCTATTTGGTCTTGTAACATTTTTTGTAACCGTTTGCCTTTTTTAGGCTCGGTTTGTATGTTTAGGGAACAAATCCATAGTGGACCTGGTATGGATATCACCCCAACTATTATTACCCGTCCTAGTAATCTAGTTGGGATGGTATGGTTTCCGTGGGATGGGGAGAGTGTGCCCCTTTGTGATTGTTGTGTTTCTAGTGGGGTAGTTTTGAGTATGGGTAGGCGTGTTTTTAACTTAGTGTGGGGCAGCCCTCTTGGGCATTGTATTGGGCTTGTCAGTACCCCTGACTAGCTCCTTGGGTGTTTGTTTTGTTTGCAGTCTCCCCCTCCTCTGGTAAAATGTCCAGGGAGGGGGGGATGTGCGGGTCTGTATTCTTTTATTTCTTGTTCTATTTTCCAGGGCACTGCCCTTTTATCCCAAAAAAAACCCTAAACCATAAACCCTAAACCCTAAAAGGTGTTGAGTCTGAAGTGGTGGTTCATGCTGCTGTTGGTATCGATGGAGAGGTTAATCCGAGTGAAGGGAATGAGACTAGCATTACTTCGGATGTTCAGGTTGCTACAGATAGGGTCGGTACACCCATGCAACCGAATGATAGGGTGATTGGGGTATCTGTGGAGGAACCGAAAGAAGATAGTAATGGTGGGGAAGTGCATGTGCATAACCTTGGGATGGGTAATGAGGGTGTAGGTGTAAGTAAAAAAGAGAGTGAAAAGAAGGTGCACTTTCACCCGTTTGACTACAAGGAGGTCCTCTCACTGGATGATCATGCTCCCGAGATTGACCCGATTAGGGGTATAAAATTTTGGAATAAATCTTTATTTCAAAAATTGGTGAATGGGGAAGGAGTTGAGGATGGGGAAACACGACTTCTTTACCACCCACCTAGTATCGATGACGACGGTGAACCGCTTGTTACTCTTGATGCTCACTTTATGGCGAAAAGTGTGGAAGCTCACCATGTGCAACTATATGGTTAATTTATTGGAGGTAATTTGCCATTTTATGTTGTTAGGGAGAACTTAATCAAAATGTGGCATAAATATGGTCTTAAATCTATTCATGTTAAAAAGGGAGGGTTTTATTTCTTTAAGTTTGATACGGAAGAGGGAATGATTCAAGTTCTAGAGAGAAATCCTTGGTTGGTGGAAAATATCCCTCTAGTTCTTCAAGTGTGGGAACCGGATACGGTTATGACAAAACCGAATCCAAAGTCGGTTCCGGTTTGGGTTGCCATAAAGGATCTCCCACTTTGCCTTTGGAATGGGGGTAATATTAGGCAAATCATAAGTTGTGTGGGTAAGCCTCTCATGCTGGATCACGCTACTTATGAGAGATGTGAAAGAAAGAGGGTCCAATGAATTATGCTAGGGTGCTTGTTGATGCATTTGCTACTAATGGATTACCAGACCGGGTTAAAGTTACTTTTCCATCACGTGGACCAATACAAGGTAAGACTACCTATCTTGAGTTAGCTTATAGGTGGAAACCCCCATGTTGTTCTACGTGTGGTGTTTTCGGTCATGACAAAAAAGAGCATGAGCTACTAGCTAAAAGGGCTGTCATTCAAGAAAATTTGGTTGTGGAGAGTGACAAAGTTGTTGATCTTGAGCCTATTGTGGAAAACAAAAAAGATGGAGATGTTGATGATGATGGCTTCATAGTTGTAAAGAACAAAAAGAAAAAGTTTGGTAAAGGAATTCGGGTTGGTGGACATGCTTCTAGGAAGCCCAAAGGAGGGGGAGTTGGTTCGCATAGACATGCCCAACCGGTTGGGCTTAGTTCTTCTCGGCAACATACATGTCCTGAGGCTCCTGGCCCATCTCGAAGGCCCAATGTGGCGGGTCCGGAAGTGATCGCGAATACTAGGTCCTCGGCCCACTCAACTCGGCCTCAGGCCCAACAAACTAAAACGGGTCAGCCTAATTTTTGTGAGTTGGACTTCCCGCCACTAAAGCCACATGGGAGTGGTTCGGGTGCTAAACCGACTAGTGTCACAAACAGGTTTGATGGTTTACATAATTTGCATGAGGATGATCTCAATTTGGATGATAAAAAGGATGCTAGTGAGGAAGTGGACTCGGAGATAGATGCTACAAGTCAATTCATGGGTCATAGATAATTTATTTTGGTTATGCTAGCTCTATGATTGTTTTATGTTTTGTTTTGTTTTTGGTGTTGTGGTTCCTCTCTCTATGGTATAAAGGCCCAGGAGGGGGGGATGCACTTAGTTATAATTCCCATTTAATTTTAATAAAACTTTTACCACGGGCATTGCCCATTTTCCAAAAAAAAAAACCTAAACCCTGGATTCTCATTTGTGTGCGCGCTAAGTGTGTGTTTTTTACGGTGCGATTTAGGCGATCCAGAGAATTCATGGGCGATCCAAGGTATTCCGGCAAGGCTGTGACCGGAAGTGAAGAGCTAGGCTTGATCTGGCTATCTATTCCAAGGACACATCTTTTATGGAGCACGTCAACAAGGAGAAACCTTTTGAATCGAAGTTCTTCGAACTGCCGGACCTAGGAGATTCGGAACCCGTGGAGGAGGAGATGAAAGATGTTGGGGCTGAGACACCATGCGAAGGGAAGGATGGGAATGACCCTCGACTATCGCCGAGGTTAACCAGACTCATCGAGGAGCAAGGTATTAATCGGTACAGGTTACGTAGTGGTGATGAAACTGGGAAAGGGACACTTCGACACCATGCGGCAAAAGCCAAACTGATGAAACTGGATAGAGGACGCCGGGATAAACAATCGGACTCCTTTGATAAGGAGAATAAGCCTATCAATATAACGGTACGACCTGAGGAGAATAACCTCTCCGGTCACGTGGTTGGTGAGGCTAATAATGCAGGTCAATCGATAGAGGAGGCCAACATGCAAAGTAATCTGCATGGGGACGTACCAGGGTCGGATGACACTACTATCTCACCTGCTTATTGTAACATGGACAGAGACGAGATGCAACTGGGAGGTCCAAGCTTGGCTGGTATGCTTACGACTGATAAGGTTACGATGAACATGGAATATGCGGGTGATTCCATACTGAATAATATTTCGATTCAGTCTTCCTATGATGATGTGCTGATTGAAGGGGAAGAACAGGAAGTCTCATCAGATCAAAGCACGAAGTATCGGAGCTTTACGGATATGACCAGCGATAAGGTTAGTAATTGCACATGTTGGAAATAACTAATATTATTGGTTTCTTTCCAGGGATTACACATGTAAGTGAACAGGGTAATCAAAAACTTGCTCAAACTATCTATCCGGATAAATGGGAGGATATAGGAGGGGAAGAGGGCTGTATAGAGGAGTGGGATGTGATAATGAATCGGAATAAGGAATGCTTGGATAATGAAAATTATCTGGGTATTGAAGAACTCAGAAAACGAATGCAAACAAGTTGGAATCGGGAGACTGATGAATTGGTAACTAATTTTTGCTATAACAATAACCTGGCAATTATGGGGCCGAAAAAATGGATAGGGAGTCATACCAGCTTATGTCGGGTGGAGAAAAGGAAAACGAGGGACCAACAGGGCCAACAACAAATAAGGTTTGATATGGGGCATGGGGAATGTGATTTAAATGTGTGTCCCTTTGGTAGGAACAAGAAGGCGACAAAGAGTAAAAAAGATGCCCAGGGGGTCCAAAGCCTGGCTGACAATAGGGAAAGAACAAATATCAAGGAAACTCTCGATGAAGGAGGGACTAGGAAGCATTGGAGAATTTGGAGTTCAAAGAATAGGAAACCGGAGAAGAATATGCCTAAAAGCAAGCATCAGTTCCAGCTGGAGTTTATACCACAAAAACTTACACAAGATCCGATACTTGTTAATGAGTTCAACTTTGGTACTGGAAAAGGGAAAGAAATACGCGTGGCTGATAAGGGTAAACTCAGATTATTCAACAATCCAGGATTAAGGAAAATCAAAGAAAAAGAAGCTAGGCTGTTGGAGATTGCTAAGAGTATTAATGCCACGAGTGAAAACAGCAAACTTATTAACTCCATTATGGGGTTGACAAGGTCTCGGATAACCAGATTTTCGGCTAGAATGAATGAGGCAGGACATGTAATGATTGATGAAAATATGATTGAAAATGGTATGGAGGGGGGTGATCCCACGCAGTTGCCATTAACACTTAGGCAGTCTTCGTATGCAAACAAAGTTACGGGATAAGAAGATACTCCTGGGGAAGACTTAATCAAATTCTATCCTCCAACACTTACTGAAGATGGAAATACGGTAGCAGTGATTGAACCAAGATTCATCATCCAAGCAAAAGAAGAGTACAAGAATGTGTTATATGGCTACTTTATAGGGGAAGATCCGCCATTAAATTTTGCTAGATTCAACTTATACAAGATGTGGAAGCAGTATGGTATCATCGACATCTCTACAAATGGTACTGGGATATTCTTATTTAAATTTAAGGATCAAAAAGGACTAAATGATGTGTTGAAATTAGGGCCATGGATAGTGGCAAACATCCCATTGAGCTTAAAGAAATGGGATCCGGGCATGAGTATGATTAAAGAGCCGCCAAGATCTGTTCCGATTTGGATGGTTTTAATGGACCTCCCTTTAGATCTCTGGTACACGGAGTGTATTTGTAGAGCTGCTAGTTGTATGGGAAACCCGCTGACATTCGACAAGATTACTACAGCTAAGTGCCATAATAGAAAACAGGTGGGAGGATATGTTAGGGTGTTGGTTGAAATAAAATTTGAAACAAATCTGCAGGAAAAGGTTAAAGTCTGTTATCAAAGTGTGGATAATAGTGGGGAAAAATTAGTGGATATAAAGGCGGAGTATTTGAATGTCCCGCCAAAATGTGAACATTGTAAAGTCTTTGGCCATACTATGGGAAAGTGCAAAGTCCGACCCCAAACAGAAGTGGAGAAAGAGCAAAACAAAGAAGAACAACTCTCGAATACTAAGATGAAAACATCTACAGGAAGAGAAACTAAGCAGGTTGATGAGGATGGGTTCACTCTAGTGCAACGAAGGAAAGGGACTATCCAGGGACATAGTGCTTCCCAGGGATTTCAGAAAGCTAATAGTACGAGTACTAGTCCGAATATCGTAAGGGGAAGCACAGATTATAGGAGACATGTGCAAATGCAAAGAAATAATCACCAAACAGATATGAGAAACGGGAACGTTACGATTGGAGGAAAGCCTATGGATATTCCGGAGAGTTCTAGAATTAATGAGCACACAAACCCCACTATAGCAAAACCAAGGAATCAAGAAGAGAAAGGGAGGCAGGGAATATTCAAGCCAAGTGGTACCATGGGGAACGATTCGACTAAAGGAATGCAAAGGAATGGTCATCCGAATTTTACGGTTACTGAGACGTCAAATAGGTTTATGCTATTGGATGAAGATGGGAATGAGCTAGAAGGTGACAAGGGAACTGTAAGCAAGGATACTCGGGAAGATATCAGCCTGGTTGAATTGAATGCTAGATGGGCTAGAAAGCAAGAAAGAAACCTTAACATTAGTTATAGCCAGGCTTTGAATCAAGACCAGAGAATAGAAGCAAAAAGGTATGTCATTCAAAAGCAGCTTCCAGATCCTGAAATCTTAGGTGTTTGGCCAAAACAACAATTAAACTACTTTAAACAGCCATGCCACTTATACGAGTATGGGGAAGGTTTTCGCCGGGCCAGCTATGTAAGAGAAGAGGAATTGGATAGTGATGATGCTAATGCGGCAATACATAGTCAGCACTGTGAGGAGGTAGATTCTGAATCGGATGCTACTGCCACCTTCATGAAGGATGATAACCTCAACCAATACCAGGCACCTTCTGAGGGAATGACCATTGTTGAAGGGGTTGATCAAGTTCAGATGGACATGGATATAGTCCAAGCTGGAAATATCGGATTAGAGATTAATGGAGCTTAAGATTTTGGCGTGGAACGTTCGGGGTATAAATAGTCGGAATCACCAGGACCATCTTATTCGGATGATGCAGGAACAGGAGGTGAGTGTGTGTGGTATAGTGGAATCTCGGGTAGTGGCAAGTAAAATAAAAGATGTTTGTAAAAGGGTCTTTAGAAGTTGGGATTGGACATCGAATATGAATCATTGTAGCAGTTGGGCTCGTATTATTCTTGGTTGGGATCCCAAAGTGCTAGATTTAATTGTGGTGGATCAGTCAGAACAAGTTATTCACTGTCTACTTAAGCCCATAACATGTGCTAACCAGTTTTATTGCTTGTTCATATATGGTCAAGTTAAAACCCAGGGACGAAAAATGCTATGGAGAAATCTTGATCAGTTTAACCAGTTGGTCAGCACGGATCCTTGGCTATTATTGGGTGATTTCAATGTGGTCCGAGACCCGTCAGAAAATTCAGAGGGGGGTTCTATGACGACTAGAGGAATGGAGGAATTTCAAGAGTGTTGTACTTCGATTGGGATTGAGGATACCCAGTATAAGGGACTTAAATTTACGTGGAATAAATCTCCTGGTAACGTGGCAGGGTTGCTAAAGAAATTGGACCGGGCCATGATTAATTGTCACTTCTCCTCAAGTTTCCCCATGACCTTAACGAAATTCCTTCCTTATGCTACTTCGGACCATTCCTCGGCGGTGGTCACTATTCCGGCTATAAAAAAGAAGTGGCATCCGAAGCCGTTTAAATTTATGAACCATCTTACTCGGAAAAAGGGCTTTCACGCTGTAGTCCGGGAAGGATGGAACATGAATATCAGTGGATGCAGTATGTTCAGAGTGGTTAAGAAATTACAAGGGTTAAAAAGTGGATTAAGGAAATTTGGCAACTCTAAGGGAAACATGGCAGAAACCATAATACGCACGAGGATTGAGCTTGAAAAGGTTCAAGTGGAAGTTGAAAAAGAACCTGCTAATGTGCATCTTCGGGAAGAAGAAGGGGCTTACATACAAGCTCTAAAGCAGTTAACGATGGAGGAAGAGCTTATGCTTAAGCAGCGGGCTAAAGTGAGATGGTTAAGAGAGGGAGATCAGAACACGAAGTATTTCCATAATGTCATTAAAGGGTCGTATCAGCGAAATCGAATTACTTCGATTAGTAACCTGGATGGACAATACTTTCAGGGAGATGATGTGGCTAACCAATTTGTTCTATTCTATACGAGCCTGCTAGGTAAAAAAGACTCTACTGTTCCTATTGACCAACCTGCCCATTTATTTACCAACAAGATATCTCCAACTCTAGCTGATCATATGGTTCGAGAGGTGACTAAGGAAGAAATAAAGATGGCAATGTTTAGCATCGAAGATGATAAAGCGCCGGGCCCGGATGGCTTCACGTCCAGATTCTTCAAGTCGGCATGGGGCATAGTAGGAGACGAGGTGTGTGAGGCTGTTATGGATTTTTTCTATAATGGAAAAATGTTGAAACAAATTAATGCGGCAATAATATCTCTTATCCCGAAGAGTCCTAGCCCTCAAACAATGGCAGATTTTAAACCTATTTCGTGTTGTAATGTGCTGTATAAATGCATTACTAAGATCTCATGTGAGCGAGTTAAGGAAGGGCTGCCCATGATAGTTGATGAATGTCAAAGTGCATTCATACCAGGAAGACAAATTAGTGATAATATTCTTCTTTCACAGCAGCTTGTTAGGAATTATCACAGGAACCGTGAGGATGCTAAGGTAGCTTTAAAGATTGATATTCAAAAAGCCTATGATACAGTGGATCATGAATTTATCCACCAATGTCTAGTCTAATTTGGGTTTCACCCATGTATGCGACATTGGATAATGACTTGTCTAACCTCAGCCTCTTACTCAGTGAATGTTAACGGGGATTCTTTCGGGTTCTTTAAAGGGGAAAGAGGATTAAGTCAAGGGGACCCTATGTCTCCTTACCTGTTTACCCTTGTTATGGAAGTGCTGAACCTGATGATCTGGAGAAGGATAACTAAGGATGGGAGATTTCGGTATCATTGGGGGGTGTGAAAAACAACAAATAACTCACTTACGTTTTGCGGATGACTTGCTAGTTTTTGCTCATGCTGATTTGGAATTGGTTAAAATCATAAAAGCATCTATCAAAGAATTTAGTAGCACATCGGGGCTAAAACCGAATTTTGACAAGAGTACTATCTTTATGGGAAATGTTAGGAGCCATGTTCAAGAAGAAATAAAGACTGTCATCCCGTTCCGTGTGGGGAAGCTCCCTGTGAAATACCTTGACGTCCCGCAACTATCTAAGAGACTTTACTCCAGAGATTGTAGAAGTCTGATTGACAAAGTGAAATCTAGAGTGAATGACTGGAAGAATAGGTTTTTATCTTTTGCGAGAAGACTCCAACTCATAAAATCGGTGCTATCTTCTTTACAAGTTTATCGGGCGATGGTATTTTTACTTCCTACAAATGTGATTCATGATATTGAAGGGCTGATGAGGAAATTCCTCTAGAGTAACTCGGATCAAGGTAGGGGTAAGGCTAGGGTGAGCTAGACTGAAGTCTGTAAGCCGAGGAAGCAAGGAGGACTGGGGATTAAATCACTTCGAACTAGAAATGAGGCACTTATGGCAAAACATGCATGGCAAGTTGTCACAACTCGTGACACTATCTGGGTTAAATGGGTGCATTTTCATAAAATTAAAAACAGAAATTTTTGGGACATAAAAGTGGAGGATGGCGAGAGTTGGGGATGGAAGAATCTGTTAAAAAATAGGCACAAGATCCGACCTCATTGTATCAGCCTAATTGGGAACGGGAAGAATACTTCTATATGGTTTGACAAGTGGCATATTCATAGCCCCCTTGGGGAAATAATCACCAGCCGAGAGATTAGCAGAGCCGGACTCAGTAGGGAAAGCAAAGTGTCTGACATTGTGGAGAATGGCAACTGGAACTGGCCCGTGGGCTGGCAGGTTAAATACCCGTTCTTATGGGATCAGCCCCCACCAGTTCTTCATTCTGAAAGGCAAGATCAAATCAAATGGATGGACAAAGATGGTAGAGTTGATGTGTTTAGTACCAAGACTGCATTCAATGACTTTAGTGAGACTCAGAATGAGATACCCTGGTATAAAACGGTATGGTTCAGCCAATGCATCCCTAGACATGCCTTTATTACTTGGCTGGCGATTAAGCAAAAACTGCTGACTCACGATCGGCTAAGTAGGTGGGATAAAGATGATACTAAAAGGTGTGGGTTCTGCAAAACTCAGCAAGATAGTCATGCTCACCTGTTTTTCGGGTGTGACTATCCTAATCAGGTGTGGAATAATATGATCAAGTTGGGTAACCTCGGACACCCTCCGGAAGGCTGGCTAGAATGTGTTCAGTTTCTCAATGATCTTACAAGAGACAAATCGATAGATAGTGTGATCTGGAGACTGGTGTTTGCTGCTACGGTTTATTACATATGGCAGGAACGGAATCATCGATTATTTCAGAATGTGGAGAGAACGGTGGAAGTTTTGAGCAATATAATAAAGGACGAGGTGAGTTATAGGCTAAAAGGTCTACGAATTAAAGAGAGCCTGAGATCGAAACAGCAGGCTACTATTTGGGGCTTTAACACGTATAAAACCCGAACACAATACACAGGTGGTCATGGATAAAAAAGACGGGCGAAGTATTAGAAGGAAAGGTGCTGGCAGAGGAGGGTCAAATCGGGCTAATGGGAACAAAAACAGTGGGCATATTGAAATGAGAATCCTTCTAAAACAACTTCACCAAATTCACTTGTTTCTGCCGTTATTTGTGAGTGTGTGGGGCATCTTGGGTTGGGGATGGGACCATTCTTGCTATGTCGGACTTGGTTTGGGCGGGGCTGGTACCAATGGCACACACCACACCACTACAAAGAGAGATGGGAGTTCTAGCAAGATGGAGGGAGGGCGAGTTTGGTTTTACCTAATATATTCCATTTGTTTTTCTGTGTTCTGTTTGAATTATAGGTGGCATCAGGTGGCAGGCCCAGGAATACTTTGGTGCATGGGGTGTGAGGCATGCATGCAAATTACTACAAAGGGATTATTAAGGGAGGGGGCTGGTACAAAGCACACACAGCGCACCACTTTAAAGAGGGATGAGAGATGGGAAAATGGGCAATGGGGGCATAAGAAGCTTAAGGATAATATGGGAGGGAATGGGTTGGCCTGGCAATACATATTGGGGAGACAAGGTTATTGGGCTGGTACACGTTGCACACTAGGCACAGTCTGGTTCTGGAGAGGTGGTAGGACTTTAAGTATTGCCAGGGGTGATATCGGGAAATTAAGTTGGGTTAAAACCCGGGCTGGTATTTACGTGAATTGCATAGGATTACTCTACCTGCATGCTACGTTTGGGCTAGTCAGGAATGGGGTTGGGAAACAAGACAAAAGAACCGCAATGTGGTTGAATATTAGGCTATGCATGAGTGGTGAGGCTTGCAACCATAACTCTTCTATGGGAATCTGGGAGGGAGGGATGGTACACGGCACACTAGTTTCACCACCTTCAAGAGTGATGAGTGTTATAGTTATTTCTTTGAAACTTTGACTGATTTATTTGGGGAAGGGATGGAGTTGGACCAGCTATGGGTGTCTGGTATAAAGGGAATTAGGGTTGGTACATCTTGCACACAGAACACGGTGAGCTACTGGAGTGATGGAAGGTTTCATCCCATAGCTGGGGAAATTAGGGGGGACATCTTCTCTTTTGAACCTTGGACTTGGCTTCTCGAGGCTTGCATGGGGAGAGCTGTTGACATGCAGTCTACGTCCGGAAAAGTCCGAGTTGGGGTTGGTACAAAATGCACACACTCCACCTCTTTTCTGAGTGCCGAGAGTGTGAGTTCTGTTGGGTTTATTCCGAGGGGTTGGGACCCGTTATGGTTACTCATGGTTGGGTCTGGGTGGTTAGGTACACATTGCACACGAGCAACCACTAAAAAGATAGATGGGAGATTCGTCACTATAACGGGAAGGGTTGGAACTGGGGGAAGACATCCGAGTTGGGATTTTGCTCTGTGGCGTGTTTTCCTTTGGCAGGTCGGGTGGTCTTGGCCCCGGGTTCGGTTAGATAATGATATGGTTCACGCGAAGAAGCCTCAACGGTATCCGACCTTGGCAGAATGGGATAAGCGGTTAACTGCCTATATGGGAAACTCAGAAAGATATTGGTCCAATAACAACCTTGGTATGAGGAGGTGGATGTTAGTTAACGAGGACAGGCTAAATATTGATCGTCTTGGAGTCCGGACTTTGCTCATCGGATGCATTGGAGCTATGTTAGTTGGACAACGGGACCGGCATATTAAACATGATAATAGTGGGACTAGCCGGTGCAAGGATATCATTCTAGTAACGAGTATGAAGAAGAACCCGGGGCATGGTCACAACAGAAACAAGCAAAGGAATAAAAGTAAACTTGTGTTTTATGCTGGTTATCTTATTAATTATGTTTGGTTATGGTTATGTTGGATTTGTGCTTACTTGTATTGTATGTCTAGTACTGGATGGGTGTTATGGTTAGAACTGATGGACGGAATCACCTGAGTTGGGTGTGCCCGGTTTTTCGGGGTCTGGCGGGTTTCTGACTTGGGGGTAATGTCTCCTCGTTGGCTGATAGTCTCCTTATTTTGTACTTGATTTTATTTTAATAATATTTTCCTGGGGTACCGTCCCCTTTCCAAAAAAAAAACCCTAAACCCTAGGATTCTCATTTGTGTGTGCGCTAAGTGTGTGTTTCTGGTGGTGCGATTTAGGCGATTCAGTGTATTCGTGGGCGATCCAAGGTATTCCGGCAAGGTTGTGACCGGAAGTGAAAAGCTAGGCGTTGTCTGGCTGCCTATTCCAAGGACACATCTTTTATGGAGCATGTCAACAAGGAGAAACCTATTGAATCGAAGTTCTTTGAACCGCCGGACCCAGGAGACTCGGAACTACAGGAGGAAGAGATGAATGATGGCGGGAACGAGACGCCATGGGAAAGGATGGAAGAAAATACCCCTATACTGTCGTCGAGGCTAACCCGACTCATCGAGGAACAAGGTATCAATCAAGGAACAAGGGTTTCCGATTCACAATGACATCCCACTCCTCTATACGACCCTCTTCACTTCCGCTATCCTCCCATTTATTCGGATATATAATTTGAGCAAGTTTTTGTGTACCCTGCTCCCGAACATGTGTAATACCTGGAAAGAAACCAACAGTATTATTCATTACCAGCAGGTTGCAAGTACTAACCTTATGGTTGTTAATATCCATTAAGCTCCGATGCTTTGTGCTTTGATCTGAAGAAACTTCTTGATCCTCCCCTTCAGCCAGCCCCTCATCACCGGACGACTGAATTGAAATATTATTCAGTATGGAGTCACCCTCATATTCCATATTCAATGTTACTTTATCCTTCATGCTCATACCAGCCGAATTTTGACTTCCGAATTGCATCTCTTAAACTCCATCACTACCCTGCCTACTAGTAGGTGTGGTAGTAATATCCTCCGACCCTGGTACGTTCCCATGCAGACTGCTTTGCATGTGTACCTCTGCTATCAATTGGTCATCCAGTTTAGCATCTCCGACCACATGATCAGAGAGGCTATTCGCTTCAGAACTTGTCGTCATATTAATCGGCCGATTTTCCTTATCTGTACCGATTGATACCTTGTTCATTTTCTTCCATCCTTTCGCATGGCGTCTCGTTCCCGCCATCATTCATCTCTTCCTCCTGTAGTTCCGAGTCTCCAGGAAAACGTAAAAGATCGTGTGATTAATGAAAATTAAGTACCAAATGTGTAATTTTTTTTAGATACTTACAATTAGAAAAAGTAACTTAGTCTTATTAATTTATAAAGACATTGGATTTGTGATTTTCGCCTATTACAATACTTACAATTATTAAATTAGAAAAAGCTCATGCATACATTACTAAACCTTAAATAGACGTGTCGGTGGCCAATGAGGTGTAGCCATCTACACATCTACTTTAATGTTATATAATTCTTTGTCCCAACTATAACCCTTCCTTAACTCTGTTGAAGTGGTTCAAGTCGCGGGTTCGAACCCTGCGGCCACCAAAACATTTTTTTTGTTTTTTTTTCTTTTCATTATTTTTTTTATTACTAGTTTTTTTTTCTTTTTATTATTCTTTTTTAATTATTAGACGCAATGTGAGAGGCGTAATACATTTTTATATCTATGCTTCGATCTCCAAAACTGATCCGCCTCAAATTTGTACGCTACTTTTATGTACTTAAGTACGTTAGTGTCAGAACCAAAATTTTTTTTTCTTTTATTTTTTTATCAGCCATAATCTTATATGTTTTTTTTATATACCTAACTATGTTTCTTTTTTAAACGCCTTAACCGTTTAAGGTTCGCTTCACGTCACAGAGTGAGGAAATTCGAGTTAGACTACGTTTCGACTCTGGCGTGACGGGTAAAGATGCTAGTAGTTATAAGTATTTTACGCATGCCGCTGGTATAGCCTATTTTGTCTTTTATATTATTTTATATTTAAACCTTTGATTTATGTCTGGTTTACTTTTAAACCCCTGTTCTATTAATTAATAATTAACCACCAAGAAAAGAAAAAAGATAAATATTGTTTTGCACGAAGACGGAGAATTCGGTAGTTGTTCCGAAATCCAAATCACCGTCCAAGTATTTTGCAACAGTTGACAGTCGACGTGCTCATCGCCGATCTCCGGCTAGATCTTTGCGGTCAGGTAATACCGTTTTCTATAACCGTTGATGTGTGAGATTTAATATTTTAACTGACGACTGATTGACTTAATCTGGATTTACTTTTGAATAACAGGATCATCAGATTTAGGTTTATAGAAAATGCCCAATTTGTATCTTGTAGCCAACAAAAAATATTGCTATTAGTTGGAATCGAAGCTTGTTATAGTTTAGAAACTGAACCTTTTTTAATTGTAAGGCATGTATCCTTTGCTCCCAGTATTTACTTTATGCGTATCTGCATGTTGATCAGATTTCATTTTGTTACTAATATATATCAATTATGTGATTTTCTTTTGTTAGCATATCTCGACATGGATTCGGCTTTTTGAATTGGGACTGGAGCTCATATAATGTACCGGTTTGCAGTTAACAAGTCTGGGTTCTTTGATCCGTAATATAATAATATTAGTTTGCAAAGTTAATTACTCACTTTGTTGTAAGGAGAAGAGTATATTTTGCCTTCCTTGGACAAATTTTAGATTCTAAACCTACTTTGCTCTATATTTCCTTTGAAAGTCAAAGGCAGCAAAGTTGTTTTTGGCACTACTTTTTATATGACGTACCACCAAGTATCAACTGATTTCGTAAAGCAGCCGGCACCACTTATTTATACAAGACTTAAGTTACTGAGTTAACATCCTCTATTTTCCTAAATAAGCAGCCTCTATTGTGTATCACTGTGTATGCTTTTTGCTCAAAAGCAAGGGTATTTTTTCCTTAAATGTCTTCTGTCATCTATATGTAATGTGCATGTCTGTGTGATGTGTGCATACACACACACACACACACTGTTTTTTAAATTGTCATGTTGCATTGTAGCTAGATTTTGTATGTTTTGCTTTTGGCTTTATCTACAACTTTTCTTGCAGATTATTTACAGAAACATAGCAACAACGTGATAAGTACGAGCTATGGGGACTGAAAATCCCAACCATGCAAACTATCCGAGGCCGGTTGTCACACCTTTTGCCCCATCTCAAAGCAACTCACCTTTTTCAACATCTCACCCTGTGGTTGGATCACAGGCTTCTGCTTTCAGGCCAACACCAATCCCTGCTCCTCCTAGTACACCTCCACTTTCTGGGCCTGTGGCTGGACCAGAGGTTCCTGCTTTTAGACCCTTGCAAACAGGTAGGCCTACTGGTTCATATGGCCCACCAACCACCGGACCGTTCCAGCGCTTCTCAACTCCACCGTTCCACGCAACACCACAAGCACTTCCACCACACACTTCTCCTGTTGGACAGCCGCCCGTATTGCCGCCATCAGTGAGACCTCCTTCAACAATGAGACCCCAAATACCACTAATGCATATGGGTTCTCCACCTCAAAGCATGAACGGCGTAATAGATCCACAATATATTTCTTCAACACCAAATTTGCAGCAAACCCAATCTTCAGTTGGGCCAACAAATACTGCCGCCTTCCGGGCTGCCACATCATCTGCTTGGCCTGGCTATCCTGCAACACCGTCCGCACTTGTTTCTCATCAAGGTGGTTATGGGCCTGCTCCACCTCAGCACACCACATCTGGCCCCTTCTCTTCTCATCAAGGTGGTTATGGGCCAGCTCCACCCGTAGCATCTCCTCTAGGAATGTATGTAGGGGGGCCCACACCTCCAACGGGAGGTATGCCAGGATTGGTAGAGGACTTCAGCTCACTTTCTATTGGGTCTGTCCCAGGATCTTTTGATGCCGGGCTTGATACTAAAGTGCTACCAAGACCACTGGATGGTGATGTGGAACCGAGTTCTTTTGCTCAGATGTATCCCATGAATTGCAATTCAAGATATCTGAGACTCACAACTAGTGCCATACCAAATTCACAGTCCCTGGTTTCCAGGTGGCATCTGCCACTTGGAGCAGTTGTTTGTCCACTAGCAGAAGCTCCTGAAGGGGTGAGCAATTAAAATAATTATATTATTTATGCTAAAAAAACACCTAGACCAATTATTTTGGGATATAAGGGTTGTTATATCATCAATAACAGTTTCAATTACTTTTGAACACTCTCTTTCAGGAGGAAGTGCCAATTGTTAATTTCGCCACCACAGGAATTGTGCGTTGTAGAAGATGCCGTACATATGTGAACCCGTATGTGACTTTTACCGATGGTGGAAGAAAATGGCGATGCAATATATGTGCTCTGCTCAATGACGGTAATGCTCTAAATATGCTGTACAGTAAACTGTTTTCCACAACTGGAATTATCAGCTTTAGTAATATTCCTATAACAATATATCATCACATAGATTTCCTATTGTTTATAGAGGTTCCTAGGTACTAGGAAGCTTTTTGCACGGAATTGGCCACTACCTCTAGTTTTCTTCATTTTGTATATGGGAGCTTTCCCTGTAGTTCTTTGATTGGGCAATGGTGTTAATTATATCAGTTTAGCATTATTGAGGTTTTCTATGATACTTGTGTTAGTGGTTGTTCCGGTTTCCATCCAAAGTCTTCATGAACATTATACTTGGTTTCAGTTGTAAAACTTGAATTCTTGTCCCAAGATTATGCTTTTAATATTGATTAACCACTATCACTTACTTGGCGCCTGGTCTTGCACACTTTTGAACAATCAGATTCCTGTCCGTTGTGTTGGAAATCTTGCAGCAAGCGCTTTTGGAGCCACACTAATCTATTTCTATCATAATGTACAGTGCAAAATGATTACTTTGCTCAGTTGGATGCCACTGGAAAAAGAGTTGATTTAGATCAACGTCCTGAGCTTACGAAGGGTTGTGTGGAATTTGTTGCTCCAGCTGAATACATGGTCCGGCCACCAATGCCACCTCTATACTTTTTCCTGATCGATGTATCAATATATTCTGTTAAAAGTGGAATACTTGAGGTACCCTTCTCCTTAATTATCTTTTAGCAAGCCACGACTATGATTTATCCGTGACAAACCAATTGTATTGCAAGTTAATATGATTCATTTGATTATCGGAATAAGTACATTTCGTTCTCATTTCTAACAGATTTTTAGAGTGAAATTTTGGATTGCGTTTTAGTTATATCCTGAGATTCCCTGGTAAATCAAGAACTCTCAAATAGTGAGTGGTGATGATCTGAATAACATTTGAATTGATCCATATAAAGCATTTGAATCAAAGAGTTTATAATCACATTAAGCACCTTTTATCAGCTTTTAAAGCATTATTCTGTGAACAACGCGCATTGAATCATGAATCAAGTCATACATGTGAATCAATGGCACTCAAATCGTGAGTTGTGACCCTAATTTGTAAGGTTTGTAGAATATTAAAAGCATGTATAAACATATTTTACTATGTAAAACAAACAATAAGTAGGGCTGCTGGCTGCAGAGTGCAGAGCAAATAAAATTTGAGATCAAGTATTAGGTAACTTCCATGACGAAACCTTAAGTAGTTGCTTTAGTGTCAAAAATACATGTAACATTCCTGTAGGCAAGTGGAGCTAAAATACTTAACATGTCAAACTTTCAAAAATTCAACTCGTCATCGGGTAAACGTTTAGGACCAAGACTCCAAAAGCAAAGAAATTTATAAGATTGACGACTAGAAAGTCATGAAGAAGATGAATTGAGTGTGTGGGTCTTTAAAAGTAATGAAGCTGCTTTCTACTTTTCTTTTTGTTCATCTAGGGCTTTGAAATCCTTCAATTGTCAAAAGGAAGGTCCATATAGTGATGTGTTTACTGTTTAAAGGGTTTTTCCCTTCTGTAGATGCTTGAAACACATTCTGATTTTCCCAAGATCCATAACTCTGAGAACTAATATGTTACTGTTGATCTGTTTTATTATATTATATCTGGTCCCACCTCTATTTTATGTAACCTGGTCTACTTCTTGAAATGGTTTTGTATCTATTTTTAGGTGATTGCACAAACTATCAAATCCTGTTTGGATAAATTGCCGGGAAGCACCAGAACACAGATTGGGTTTATTACTTTTGACAGCACAATTCATTTTTACAACATGAAGGCAAGTAATTTGAACATTTACTGTCCATTAATTATACTATTGTTTCCCTAATATATTGCTGATGTAGAACCTGTTTTTTTTTTTTTTGCTTTTCCAGTCATCTTTGACACAACCTCAAATGATGGTGGTCTCTGATTTGGATGATATATTTATTCCCATACCAGATGATCTTCTGGTCAACTTGTCAGAATCTAGAACTGTGGTGGATGCATTCCTTGATAGCTTGCCTTCCATGTTTCAAGACAATGTGAATGTGGAATCTGCTTTTGGGCCAGCCCTTAAAGCAGCTTTCATGGTTATGGTTAGTTTATTCAATTTTATACAATTTAGAACTTTAATCTGCGACATTATATTGGCCATCACAAACTTGCTTTTATGATGCAATGCTTCTTAAGATGTTGGTAACCTTGAATTGCCTTTATGTTTAATAGAGGTGGCGATTTTGACCAATTTTATTATGAAATAGTCTGTTTTGTCATGGATTGTGCTTTATCTCAAACAGGTCAAATCAACATACTTGGTTAAAAGGGGACGGGTCAAGTGGGTAGAACGGGTTGAAAGTCGACTAAAGTCTATTTTTAATGCATACAACATCCTAAAATTTTTAATGCCAAGATTTAGATTGTTACTTTAATAATATTGTTTTCGTGATCATAATTAACACGGTTCTACACATATTTTTTAAAATGGACAAAAAGGTGTTTGCCCATTTGATCCATACAAAAAAACCCATCTCAAATCTAACCCGTTTTGACTTGTCCAATAATTAATTTGCTATATGGGGCTGTTGATAGTTGTGTATCATTACTAGGCAAGTAGACATTAGTATCTTATATTAATGCAGAGCCAACTGGGAGGAAAATTATTAATTTTCCAAAGTAGTCTTCCTTCACTTGGCGTGGGTCGGTTAAGGTTGCGGGGAGACGATATTCGTGCATATGGAACAGATAAAGAGAATGCTTTGAGGATACCAGAAGACCCATTTTATAAACAGATGGCTGCTGATTTTACTAAGTACCAGGTTGCAGTGAATGTTTATGCAATCAGTGACAAGTATACTGACATAGCTTCTCTAGGTATGTACTGACGGTTAACTTCATCCTTATCTTACATATCCAGTTATTCATTTAGGTCGAAGTTGATAATCTGATTGGGTTTATGAATCTTTTATGTACCTCCCTTTTATTTAGTTGGATCTTTGTTCTTTTGATGAGCTGATCCAAACTAACATGGGATGAGCAGATTAAGCAGGATCTGATAGACTTGCACCTCTCCGAGCACATGATCAGGGATAGGAGTTCTTGGAGACGTCGGATTAAGGTTATGGACTTTTAGGGGATTATATAGATCTGTCTTAGCCTTGTCTTTAGCCTTAGCATTAGCCCTAGTCTTTGCTTTGAATTAGATTTAGCTTTTCCTTAGCCTATTCTTTTTTAGGGGAGTGTATGCGTACTATCGAAGGGTTAGTACTACATCTTTTTTTTGCCAGTCTCTGTGCTCTGTTATCTTGTTGTTGCTTTAGTTTACCCACCACTTTATGCTGGTACTATTGTATCATTGTTGCTTTGACTATATTAGGCACATTTTATATTACATTGTTTTCTATACTATGCTGTAAACGGTACACGTCAAAAGAAAAAAAAGTTTTTTTTTGAGCCGGGGGTCTCGCTCATAGTAGCCTCTGTATCCCATGGGGTTGAGGAAAGGTTTGTCTCCATCCCACCCTCTCCAAACCCTACAAATAGCTCTGCTATGAGTGGGATTTTGCTGGGTATGTTTGTTTTGTTCTTTTGATTAAGTGATGTTGATAGTCCCATCTATGTCATGTGTTTTAAGCGACTTAAAAGTTCTACAAAATCATCAGGGTTATTTCATAAAAGGTCAACCAACTTCAATCTGATGACATTGCACTTATAGATAACATGTAGGTAAGTTTGTTAACTATTTTTTCCTGACATGGCGCCTATAAAACCGGTAACCTGCTGAAGGTTGAAGATTACCTTGCATTGAGATTTTTTAAGTTGGTTAACTTTTTATGGGTAAAAAAAAACTGAATTCAGTCCAAAGTTTAACAGCCAAAAGTTTAAATTATAATTTATATGTTGTCCTCAATAAAAAATTAAAAACATAGATGGTCTTTTTGACATATACTGTTCTGTGAATTGTCACAAATGCCTCTCTTGTATCATTTGTTTTGCCTTAGAAGTTATCGGCTAATTGAAGATATGATTTATGTACTGACAGTGTTGTAAAAATCGTGCCTAGGCGCCGATTAATCGCTAGGCGCTCGGCTAAGGAGGAATTTTGGGCCTAGGCGGCCTAGGCGGTCCTAGGCGGTCCTAGGCGGGCCTAGGTGGCCAGATTCCGGTGAACATTCCGGCGAACATTCCGGCGAAAACCTGAACTTTCCGGCCAAATTCCGGCGAAAACCTTTGGTGTGGTTTAAAAATGAACATTTTTATAAAAATTACATATAAAAATGTGTGTATATATATAAAAAACTGAAAATTACATATAAAAATTATAATCCGATTAATCCCGCCTAGGCCCCGATTAATCCCGCCTAGGCCTAGGCCCTACCCCACCGCCCGACTAGCGCCTAGCGATTTTTACAACACTGTGTACTGATGATTGTTTCTTTCTAGTTGATATTCTTCTTAATATTTTTTAACTAGGTTAGAAACCCGGTGTATTACACGGGTTGAATAAATGCAATGTTTATATTTAGTAATAAAGATTTACATATTACATATTTTTGACATATTACATAGTTTTTTAATACAAATTATAGAAACGTTATATAGTTATTTTTTAAAAATGTTTTATAAAAAGAATGAAAGAAATGTTCAATTTACAAATATGTTTTATGAACAAACCTAATTTTTTTAAAATAAAAAACGTTTTATAAAAAGAATTATAGAAGTCATTATTATTTAATAGGAGAGAGAGGCGGGTAACAAAAAATTATAAAAATAATTAAAGAAATTTGTATAATTAATAGGAGAGAGAGGCGGGAAAAAAAGGTTGAGGATGCATAAGAGTGTGACAACTGTCCCACCAAAACCTTTATTTATTAGAGTATAGATATAGATATAAATATAGTTTTCCTTTTGTATTTAGGTGATAAACAATATTTTTTTTCCCATTTAGGTACATTGGCAAAATACACAGGTGGCCAAGTTTATTATTACCCTAGCTTTCATGCTGCCATCCACCAAGACAAACTGAAACATGAGTTGGCTAGAGACCTCACTAGAGAAACTGCTTGGGAAGCTGTTATGCGTATCAGATGTGGGAAAGGTTGGTCTTATTATCCCAAGACTACATAAAGAACCTTGCAAGTTATGGCTTCTTTTTTTTTTTTGCAAAATATTGAGTATGCATGATAATCGAATTGTAGTTTTGAAAGGTAGAATTCTAAGTTTCTTAATTTTGTTTGTAGGTGTGCGTTTCACTTCCTATCATGGGAATTTTATGTTAAGATCTACCGATCTATTAGCACTTCCAGCTGTTGACTGCGACAAAGCTTATGCAATGCAATTTGCCCTTGAAGAAACGTTGCTCACCACTCAGATTGTTTATTTTCAAGTAGCTTTACTGTATCCTTCACTACCGAAAAATTTTAACGTCTTTACTTTTTATAAATACTTACACGCATATTCCTGAAAATCTAATTGGTTTAAAAAGATGTTTATGAATACTTAACAGTAAAAAGACACACCTCATCTTCTGGTGAAAGAAGAATTAGAGTACACACTGCTGCAGCGTCAGTGGTTGCTGATTTAGGAGAGATGTACCGTCAGGCAGATTCTGGTGCCATTGTTTCTTTGCTTGGTAGATTAGGTAAGTAAATCAGTAAATATCTCTCCGGAAATAGAAAAAAAGTTATTTTCGATTCAACAGATTCTTCAATGTTGGATCTTAACTATCTGCTTTCTGCAGCAATTGAAAAATCTTTATCCTACAAACTGGAAGAAGCTCGTAATGCTATTCAACTGAGAGTTGTGAAAGCCCTTAAAGAATACCGTAATCTTTATGCTGTACAGCACCGCGTAGGAACCAGAATGATTTACCCTGACTCACTGAAATATTTACTGTTATACGGATTGGCTTTATGTAAATCAACAGCACTTCGTGGCGGTTATGCTGACTCACAACTTGATGAACGGTGTGCAGCTGGTTTCACCATGATGGCCTTACCTGTTAAAAAAATGTTAAAGCTTTTGTATCCTAGCTTGTTACGTGTAGATGAGTATCTTGTGAAGGTAAAGCCTGTTTCTCAGATTTTAGTTTTTCTAATCATTTTTATGCCATAACTTATGTTAACACTATTGGACCATTTATTTGCCGTCGTCTATGCAGAATGATGACTTTGAGAAACTTTGTAGAAGGCTGCCACTTTCTGCACAGAGCTTAGATTCTAGAGGGATTTATATCTATGATGACGGTTTCCGATTGGTTGTGTGGTTTGGTCAAATGGTTTCGCCTGATATTTCCAGGAATCTAGTTGGGGAAGATTTTGCTGCAGACTTCTCAAGGGTATGATCCTCTCTGTACGATGGGTTGGGTAATGGTTTGGGTTGAAAAGGGTCATTTTGAAGTATGGGTCGGCTCACTAACACTTTCTTTGTCCACTTCACAACTTTTATAAGGATTAATTTCATATGTATCCTTCTATATGTTTACCCTTTCAAAATAAAATAAAATTATTTACCTTTTCTAAGTTTCCAAATTTCATATATTTCCTTAATTTCCTAAAAGCATCATCTTTATCCATTTCATAGCAAGTAAAATTAAATCAATTACTTGTAACTGTTAGCTTGGTTTTAAATTGCGCGCATAATGCGTTTTGCGCCGTAGCGCTGGAGTTGGCGCATCGCTGCACCTGATGCGTAGCGATTACATGATGCTTGGATATTTTGGGTTTTTTGGCAGATTTTTTGGGTTTTTGAAATTCTATCTTCTTATTGTAGGTTCTTCCTTTGCTTATTCAACATTTTCTTTCTTGGAAATACTTTAGTATGCTTTTTTGTGCTTTTGGAAGTATTTTAGCATGCCTCATTTAGTCATTTGGACAAAAAAAATGAAATTCTATCTTCTTATTGTATGACTTCTTTTTTGTTTAAGTATGTTTTTACAACTTGTTATGTATAAATAATATTTTAGTACTTTTTAATAAAGAGCGCATCGCATACGTGATGCGCTCGCATCGCGCATCGGATTTTGGGACCAAACGCATCGGAGCGCATCGCGCAATTTAAAACCAAGACTGTTAGGTGGTTATAGGCTTAGAAGGAGTAGAGACAGAAAACGGTTCAGATCTGGTCTGAAACACAGCAGCAGAAAGCCAGCAACTTTCTGATCAGCGGTGGCGGCGGCAGCAGCCTTTTCGGCTGGGTGGTTCTGGTCGGTGACTAATCAGTTCTCGGCTTATTTTTTAGTCGCAAACACACACACAAACAACCACAAAACAGAAAGTAAAGATGACGGGAATTTAACGTGGTTTGGCATACACTGACCTACGTTCACGGCTGCAACTATCGACTCTTTCTTATTACTTTTTGAGGTGATGAGGAATTACAATTACAATGCCCTATATTTATAGACTAGAGATTTAGGGTTAACAACTTGAGACCTTTCCTAACAAAAGAAAACTTGTAGATTAAGTTTCTGGCTAAATGGCAACCTGCCATAGATAGCCCAAAGGGGGCGCACCAAGGATAGGGCCGACTGCCCCCCTCTGTGCAAGTCTCCACACCCAACAATCTCCCACGTGGAGGCTTGATCACTTCAACTGCACTCCGTCTTGTAATTATGTAATCTTCCTCTCGAATAGTTGCAGCGCCTTCACATCGATTATTCTTGAAGGCCTGTTGAAGCTACACCGAGCTCCAACTCTTCCACTGTCATGACCTTTGTCATCATGTCTATAAGATTTAAAAATTAACTACACCGAGACGGAACTGAAACACCTTTAGTCTCTGTGCTCCCACTGTCAGAGATATTTTCTAAACTTCCATCTTTCACTGATCTATCATTCTTGTCTTCAACCACTGAATCCCTGAAAGTAACCTTTTTATGCCCACAAGATCCACCAGACCCAACTTCCACTTTCATCAGAAATGGAAGTTTACCTTTAGCTTTTGGCATCTTCATATCAAGCGAACTCGGTCCATATGAGGCTCCATTAGCTTCTTCTGAATGTACCTCGACCATGTATAGAGACCCCCTCTTCTTACCACGAGCTATGATCAAGTTTCCTTTGACTACCTTCCATTTACCATTCACAACCTGATATCCCTGATCATCCAACTGCCCAATAGAGATTAGCATTCTCTTTAGGTCAGGAATTAGTCTGACATCCTTCAGTGTCCAAGTACATACCGGAGAAGTATTCAATACAATGTCACCCATGTCTGTGATGTCTAGAGCCTCATCATTTGTGAGTTGTACCTTCCCAAAGTCTCCAAGTTTCAGATTCTTCATCATCTCCATGATGTGTGTGGCATGGACCGATGCTCCTGAATCCATAACCCATGAATCCACAATACTCTCTACGCTAAAAAGCAGAGCGTCGTCTGAGTTTTCTGTTGCAATGTTCACCTCTTTCTCTTTCTTAGCACCCGGGCACTGATTCTGAAATGCCCTACATGTTTGCAATCCTAACAGGTGATGTCTCTCCGATGCTTTGACTGACCCCACTTCCTGCCCTAACTGTCCCCTCATTCAAATCTTCTACCTCTGCCTTCTGTACTCAACAATGAACTTCAAGGATCACCTGAACTTTTGCGTCGTATGTCTTATCCCTGAATCAGATCATGAATCACTTCAAACGTAAATTTAGTAGTTCCCGATGAACTACTAACTGCTGTCACTGTTCCTGACCAACTCTTAGGCAAAGAAGACAACAAAAGAAGTGCTTGAATCTCGTCATCAAATTTAATATCAACTGGTAACAAATGAGATATAATTGAATTAAAATCATTGATATGACACGTAACAAATGCACCTTCTTTCATTCTGGTATTGACTAACTGCCGAATTAAAAATACCTTGTTCGAGGCTGACATCTTCTCATACATATTGGTTAGGGCTTTTAATAATCCTGTTGTGGTCTTTTCGTTGACAGTGTTGTAGGCAACACTCTTTCCCAATGATAGTCTGATCACCCTCAAATCTTGTCTATCCATCAACTCCCAATCTGCATCAGACATCTTCATTGGCAGATGCAACTTCTGATAAAGATAATCTGCAATCTTCATCTTCCAGAATCCAAAGTCATGCCCATCGAACCTGTCGATCTTAACCTTCCCTTCTTCTGCCATGATAACCGATTAACCCAAGAACGAAACG
This sequence comes from Smallanthus sonchifolius, assembly GCA_023525975.1. NCBI lineage: Eukaryota > Viridiplantae > Streptophyta > Magnoliopsida > Asterales > Asteraceae > Smallanthus > Smallanthus sonchifolius. The sequence goes on along the minus strand of CM042030.1, from coordinate 91,409,821 downwards.
AGCCTGATGCTCTGATACCACTTGTTAGGGTGGTTATAGGCTTAGAAAGGAGTAGAAACAGAAAACGGTTCAGATCTGGTCCGAAACACAGCAGCAGAAAGTCAGCAACTTTCTGTATCAGCGGCGGCAGCCCTTGCAGCTGGGTGGTTCTGGTCGGTGATTGATCAGTTCTCGGCTTGGTTTTGAGTCGCAAACACACACGCAAACAACCACAAAACAGAAAGTAAAGATGAATGGGAATTTAACGTGGTTCAGTCTACACTGACCTACGTCCACGGCTGCAACTATCGACTGTTTCTTATTACTTTTTGAGGTGATGAGGAATTACAATTACAATGCCCTATATTTATAGACTAGAGAACTAGGGTCAACAACTTGAGACCTTTCCTAATAAAGGAAAACTTGCAGATTAAGTTTCTGGATAAATGGCAACCTGCCATAGATAGCCCAAAGGGGCCGCACCAAGGGATAGGGCCGGCTGCCCCCCTCTGCACAAGTCTCCACACCCAACAGTAATAATATGTTTCACTGAATAAACGAAGAGACTAACATCATGTGCTGATATGATTCACAATAATACATTGGTTTCCAATTTGGTGAACAAATACGATATTTCTAGTGTTTTAAAGGGTAAATATGATATATAGAGGCCGTATAATTTTGAACTAGTAATCAAAATCTTTGAATTAAGCAATTTAGGAGGTTTATTCAAGATTATTACTGATTTTAGTCATTGTTTCAAAAAAGCAGGTAAGTCTTGTACAAAGTGACAACGAAATGTCAAGAAAGCTGATGGGGATAACAAAGAAACTTAGGGAGGCGGATACATCGTATTATCCTTTATGTCATCTTGTGAGACAAGGTGAACAACCTCGTGAAGGTTTCTTTTTACTTTCAAATCTGGTTGAGGACCAGGTTGGTGGTATGAATAGCTATGTGGACTGGATACTTCAAATACACCGACAAGTCCAGCAATAATTCCAGGTGAAATTCCTCAACATATGCATCCAAGTGATTTGATAATTTTTCGGAATAACAGGATGGTATAAAATCTGGTTGGATTTTTGAGAGTAGGGATTTGATTGAACTTCCATACAAGAGTTAAAGAAGCTTCATAGACTAGTGAGTCATATATTTATTTTTTTATTTTTATTTTTGTTGTCTGTAAGTCGTGCTTTCTTTCTGTGATATATATTTTTGTATTTTAGAGAGCCTTTTCATCTCTTCTCATAACCCCATTTACTTAACGCTTAGCCTTTAAAACCTTACTAACATGGTGATAGTAGTACACCCCAGGACAGGTATTCTTTACGCACTAAAAACAGTCTAGGTATGTGTTGCTATAACCAAGCATGAGTCTCTGTAACAGTGCCTAAACTTTATTGCACAATGCAACAAACGATTACGAATTCTGTTTTAGTGGACTATGTATTGTTACAACATATGTGAAGTGGCACGAGAGGGGAGCCGTGAGAGGGTAGGGAACACCACCCCCCCCCCCCCTCTCTTGCGTGAGGGACTAGGGAGTACCCATGAGGGGTTTCACGTGAGAAAGGCCAAAAAGTAGCCGTTGGGGCTAGTTGACCGGTTTAAAAAAAATAAATCATTTTCTATATAAAACCAATCAAATACAAATTCATTACACCTCTATTTCAAAATAATGTCCGGCTAGGTGTTGGTCTTAAAACAAAATTAGGAACATAATATATGTTTGTATTATTCACCATAATATGATTTTAGAGGACACCGGCTTAGCAATTTGTCAATATAACCCAAATGAAGAGGTGCCTACGTACGAGGAAATTGACGGAGATAAAAACCGTCTAGAAATACGAAGCCGAGAAGTTCATGAAGCTCTGAAAACGAACTTGATTGACCATATTTTCGAACGTTCGCAATATTAGTTTTTTATGTAATTTATGTTTTTTTTAATTTTATGTAACTTTTATTTATGCTAATGTTTCGGCCGTAATTTTGGATTGCTAATGTTTCCGCCGTAATTTTGGTGGCAAATTGCAGTCGCTAACCATTCGGTTGCAAAGTCGGTCGCAAAAAGATTCAGTCCCAAATTTATTCGCTAAAAGTTCAATCACAAAACCGGTCACGTAAAGATCGTCACAAATTCGGTTGCTAATTTTCAGACAAAGTTTAGTCGCAAAATAAGTTGCAACAATATTTCGGTCGAAAAATGGTCGTGAAATTCTCATGGTTTAAGCGATTGACAAAACCGGTCGTAAAAGGCATTTGCGGCCGTTTTGATAATCGCAAATGGTCGTTTTTATAGTACTCCACGTCAAGGCCTACTCTTCTGCCACCGAAGTGGACTTTAATTCTGCCACTGAAGTAGACTTTAACTCTATCAGGACGTGACCTCTTTTGGCATAATCCACATTGCTAACAGTTATAGACCACTCACAAAAACCTAAACACACATGCACTCCTCAGAACATTTAATTCGATAAACAATTAACTAGCACACATTTAACATTTAAAAAACACATCTTTACATGTACTTCAACAAAAAAGTTTAATAAATAGTGCATTTAAATATCACGGAAACTCACCTTTAACCTTTTCTATTGAGATGTTTAACTTGTTTCCAAAGCTACTCTCAACAAATCTGTGGCTCGTCCTAAACTACTTGTTAATTTGAACCGAGCACTCAACTCGTATCTTGGCTCACTGCTGCCCAATGCCAAACCAATGGCTCTGATATCAATCTGTCACACCCCGGTTTTCAGGTCCGGGCGTGCGACCCTCAATTGATACCCAACATCAGAATTATAATATAATTTTGATGAATCATGTACGGGATGACCATCAGTTGGTACCCAATGACCGCCTTCCAGTTAAATTGCGTGGTACAAACACCGCCGATGAATCATGTACAAGAAGAGAAACAGATGGTACGAATTATATTCAATCGAAAATTATTGACCATCAGTAAGTGCTGGGACTGGCTCCAAGATGATTTTTACTTAAAATATAATTGGACCACATCAACTAGCTTATTGGTGATTCTCGTCAACTAGCTTATTAGTATAATCCTCATGTTGGACCACATCAATTAGCTTATTAGTAGGAATACAATGATTTTCGAAAATTATTGGTTGTGATGGAGACCGGGCTCCGGGGCCTGATAGGTTCAATTTTATGTTCATTAGGAAGTGCTGGGACCGGCTCCAAGATGATTTTTATGAGTTATTTGACGACTTTTATCATAATGCATCACTTAATTCGGGGTGTACCGCGTCCTTTATTGCTCTAATTCCGAAGATTAAGGACCCGATGGGGTTTGAGGAATACATGTCCATTAGTCTTATCGGGTGTATTAATAAAATTGTTTCTAAAGTTTTGGTGCACCATCAAACAAGTCATTGGTAATCTGATTTCGGAAGAGCAATCGGCGTTTCTGTCTAATAGAAGCATAATTGATGGACCATTAGTGTTAAATGAGTTGCTCTCGTGGATTTTCAATTATGGACCAAATGAATTTTCCTCTATATGGCGAAGATGGGTATTTGCTTCCTTTGATTTTGCACGGCTTTCGGTCCTGGTTAATGGCTCTCCAACCCGTGAGTTTTCGTGCTCGCGAGGTTTGAGGCCAGGCGACCCGCTATCTCTGTTCCTCTTCATAATGGCTATGGAGGCGCTATCCGGGATTATGAAACAAGCAAGTTCCATTGGTCTTTTTCATGGGCTTAGGTGGCTCATCAGGGCCAGAGTTGACCCACTTTATGTATGCCGATGATGTTATTTTCACGGGTGAGTGGTCCCAAATAAACGTTGTTAATCTATGCAGAATTTTACGGTGCTTCTACTTAGTCTCGGGTTTGGGTATTAATTTGGCAAAGTGTAATTTGTTTGGGGTTTGTGTGGAAAATTCTGAATTAGAGCAGATGGCCTCCTCTTTCGGGTGTAAAGTTGGGGTTTTCCCGTTTAAACATCTCGGCTTGCAAGTAGGTGCTAATATGAATTTGGTTAAGTCATGGAAACCGATAATTGATACATTTAGAAGGCGGTTGTCTATCTGAAAATCTAAAAAGCTATCGGTTGGGGGTAGGGTAACAGTGATTAAATCGGTCCTGAATTCACTTCCGAATTACTATTTCTCATTGTTTCGTGCCCCGGTTGGTGTTCTAGATGCGCTGGATCGGTTACGAAGGGTTTTCTTTTGGGATGGATCAGAGGACAAGGCTAAGATTAATTGGGTTTCTTGGTAGAAAGTTGTATCCCCATTGAAGTCCGGTGGATTGGGGCTTGGATCACTTCGGGAAGCAAAATGGTGGTGGCGTTTTAAGGAAGAGAAAAATGGGTTGTGGAGAAAGGTGGGATTGTAAGTTTCGCTGGGATAAAATTCCAGGACCTTAGCAAAGTTGGGTGTGGATTTGAAAAACTCGATTAGAGGTAATGTTGGATGTGGATCAAATATTATGTTTTGGGTGGATGTGTGGATTGGTCATGAGCCTTTGTATTCAGGATTCCCGAATATCTTTCTCCTTGAAGTGTTCAAGGAATGTAGCGTGGCGGCCCGTGTTCTTACGGGTTCGGCTGGGTGGGCATGGTCTCGACCACCAATGACTTCGGATGAAAAACGGGAATTGGATCAATTGTCTTTGATGATTTGCTCGCTGGTTATGTCTGCGACTAGGGATAAATGGTCGTGGGAACCGGACGGTTCCGGGCTTTTCTCGATCAAAAGTATAAAGGTTCGAATTCAAGACTTGAAGGGCGCGGGTTTTAATTATGTGATGGCATGCATAATTGGGTTCCAAAGAATGTCGGTATTCTTGCTTGGAGGGCAGAGATGGATAGACTACCAACTTTGGATTCGTTGATTAAGAGAAACATTGTTGCTAATACGGGTTTGTGTAAATTATGTGGGGATTGTGGTGAAACGGTGGATCACATCTTTGTATCTTGCCATTTTGCTCAAACAATTTGGCAAATAATTTCTCGATTGTGCAAAATCCCTTCTATATATGCTTTTTGTACCCGGGATCTTCTGAAAATACATAAGGTTCTAAAGGTCTCAAAAAAGTTGACGAATATAGTACATGCTATTATTCTACCAACAATTTGGTGTTTGTGAAAGGCGAGAAATGAAGTGGTGTTTAACAACAAGTCTTCTTCTCTTGCTATGATAATTGAAGATATAAAATCTTTGGGCCTCCTATGGATTACAAATCGCTCAAGAATAAAAACGGTCACTTGAAAGCATTGGAGAAAATTTAATATTGTATAGCCTAGGTGTAATGCTCTATGGGTGGGCGAATCTTGGTTTTATTGGTTGGTTTTGGATAGTTAGCTCTCTGTTTTGGTGTTGTACTTTTACCCACTAGGTAACTCCCTATATACAATTATATATTGAAGTTTTGTTTGTCGCTCAAAAAAAAAAGTAGGAATACAAGTTCACTAAAATATCCTTTTGAAAGTAAAAAAATATAAAACTGGTTATAAATTTTCTGATTAGTTAAAAAGTGGTTATCATTTAAACATTTCCCTATATATTACAACCATATTTACACAAACCACTACTACCTTTTTGTAACTTACAATTAGAATTAATCTAATAATTAAGAGATACTAAATTTTATCATTTATAATTAGAATTAATCTAATACATACGTAGATATGGGAATTGGAATTTGGCAGATACCATTAACCATGGGTAATTTACATTCATACCTACAGAAAACAAGTTCACTAAATAATTAACTGTCTTTTTTTCTTTCTGTGTTTGATGAATTTCATATGAACTTTACCAAACTCAAATCAGATTGAGTTGTAACAAAATAACAGATCGATCGACATCTGCAAATTATAAAATTTAAAATGGTGGAAATTAAGTATGTCTACAAGCAACTAGAGAGTAACTTGCATCTTCCTAAGGCTAAAGCTAGGTATTTGAATAATATATGTTAATCTTGTGAGCAAACATGGTATATGATATAGATTCGTGCTTTTTGTTCCCGGATTTCCTTTCAACATCTCACCAGTGACCATGAGATCAATATTTGAAGAATGAGTACATACACATACTTAATTAAATTGGTTGGATTTCAGTGAAAATCTATTTAAGACAAATGAAAGTCATAAATTATTTTTATTTATTATATAGTATAGACTGAAAATCTCATACATCAAATTATTTTTAATGTTTATTTCGTTTTTTAAAAGGAAATGAAATTAGAGTGTATGTTTCAGAGCCGAGAGTTTCTATTCTATGGCATTCCCATCCCCACCACGGGATGATCAATCTACAAACATAAAGCAAATTAATATACTATATTGTATAAATTAAAGTAAACCTCTCGATCTCTGGCTAACAAAATTTTCTAAAAATAAACCCACTCTTTTTCTTATAGTCGGTCCGTTTAATGCCCTTTCATTACAGGTAATTAAGTCTACCTAATTTGATATTGAACAGAATTTTCATGTTAAACCTTAATTCAGATATATAGATTACTTAACAATGAAACCTACCTAATATATATATATATAGGGGACGTATCAAATGAAAACACTTCCTTATTGTGAAAACTCTTAAACTCAATACAGGCCACACATCCATTTTCTTTTATTTTAATATGTGGATGACATTCAATATGACTTTTTTTATTTTAAATTAAGAAAACACGTGTTCCATATTTATTACAAGGGTATAAAGGTAATTATATATTTTTCTTTTTGATTAAATCTTATTTTAAAAGATTATTTCTTTCTCTCTCTCTCTAGATTCACACTCTCCCTCTCTCTCCAGATTCTCTCCATAATCTCTGTCTAGATTCTCTCTCTCTCTCTCTCCAGACTCTCTCTCTAGACTCTCTTTTCAAAATCAAATACACATTTTTTTATATATATATTCATGCTAACTTTAGGTTTTTTTTTACATTGTTTATAAGAACAAATTCAATAACATAATTTTTAACACTGTGTAAATTCAGTTTCTACACAAATCATTAAAAATCTCTACAACCAAATAACTAAATATCTTTACAAATTAGAAAAAAAAAACATATATACAAATGAGGGAAAAAATATCTTTACAAATAACTACATTGTGTAAAATAAAAAAACATAGGTAAAAACTCTATTACACATGTGTAATTTACACATGTGTAAAATCAAAATACATATGTGTAAAAATAAAAAAAACTTACTTGTGTATCAAATCAAGTTGATCTTGAACCTAGATCCAAACTTGATCTTGAACCCAAATCCTTTAAAATCCTGATTTTTACACCGTCTTGAACCCATATCTTCTTGCCATACTTCGATCCTCATGTGCTTGTCTATACTATCTAAACATCAAAGGCGTCATAAAACACAATATCTTCACATATAAAATAAGAAAATACAGCAAACCCAGATAAAAACAATCTTGAAAAGTTGAAATAAAAACACCCCCAACCCCAAAAAAAAAATCAAGAACACTGTGTTTTCACTTGTGTAACAGGAGATATATATGTGTAAATCGATTATAAACATGTGTAACTTACCTTGTGTAAATCTAATATACACATGTGTAAATCGAACATACACATGTGTAAATCGAATATACACATGTGTAACTCACCATGCTATATTAATCCACCTGATACGCCATAAAAGTCAAGTGATTATGTTAAAATTCAAATACAGGTTTGTTTTATAAAATAGAAATTAGTTAATTTAATTAAAACACATTATTTGAAATTGATACACTGTTATGTGAGAACACACATAAAATTAGTCATTTTATCATGTTCAAAACAGAGAATTTAGAACTCACCAGTTCAATTAAGGCTTTATTAAGCTTTTGAAATTGAGGACCCATGCGTTGATTCAGTTCTCCATGAGAGTCTGAGGCTCTGGGTTCAAGTAACTAATGGAAATAAACAATACAAAAATAAGAAGTAAAGTTGATTACAATTGAAATATATATAAAATAATAATATTAGAAGTAATAAAGCAACTAACTCTTCAATGTCTCTTTTTCGAGTGACAAGGTCCATTTTTGAGAGGATGTTAACATGAGGTAATTCAAGTTGAACCATTGCAGAGAGTGAAGCCATACAACCACTAATAAACTTGATCACATCTGTGATAAACTAAAATAGATAGAAAAATAATCAGCAAACTGAATAGCAGGACTAAGGACAGTCATTGAGCATAGAGGTGGCAAAATGGATGGGTCGGGCCGGTTGGATAACAAGCTAAATATTAATATTGTACGGATGGCACCACTCATTTAAGCACACTGCAGAAAACAAATTTGGTAAAATGGAACGTAATATTGCACGGATGGCAAATCAATCTTGACTTACCTGTGCCTTAGTTTGTTCAAATTCTTGTTCAAGATGAAGCAATTTCAAACGACTAGCTTCTAACTGCTGAACATAGGCCTAAAAAACAAGCTTCAGGTGTTCACGGTTAGGGTTTATAAAATCAAACATGTTCTATTGGCATTATAAGGTTCAGTTAGTTTTAACAGTGGATTTAGTGGTGTTGACAGAAATGCTTGATTATGAAAATTTTATGCACAATTTTCTAAAATTAAATCAAAAGTTTAAACCTCAGAAGCAAAAAATAAACCTTCTTGTTCGACATCACCATCACCATCGCCTAAATCCCCTTCCAGTTCTTCGAGGTCTACTTCCTGATGCGCTTCTAGATCTACTCGGTTCTTCGAGGTCCGCTTCCAGATCTAATTGATTCCGTCAATTTCTTGGTTCTTGGTGGAGATCGAACAACATGAGAGGGTGTGAAGAAACGATTTTAAACAACAAACTAAAGATTTCGACCTTCGATTTCAGTAAAGGGAGAGATCTAATCTGCTTGTTTTAAACAACGGTGGTCGACAGACTTCTTTTAAACAACGAACTAAAGATTTCGACCTTCGATTTCATGGATTTGATGATCTGCTTTTCGATCTTCGATTTCAGGAGAGGGAGAATGAACCAATTTCATATATCTTCTTGTAACGAACCAAAATCCGGGTCTCGTTATAAATGAATAAATATTTCTAAATAAATATTATGGGAAATAATATTTTAGAAATAAGTTGAAACAAGCGGGTTTCAAGTTAGTAACGGGGTTATACTAGTTTTTAACTAGTTTTGGAAAGATATGGGTGAAATTGAAAGTTGAGGGACTAAAGGTGTAAAGTGGCCAAAATCTGCTATTTGACTTGGTGAAAGTCAAAATTGAGTCTCATTTGGTGTTTAGGTCGTTCAAGAGCAAAGGAGAAAAAGAGGAAACGGGTTTGGAGCTTGAATCTTGCATTTGAAGCTCGGAATGAGGAGGTTTTGGCTCACACAACACTTTCCTAACATCAAGTAAGTGTTAATCATCCTTTTGATCTCACTTTAGATGTGTTCTTGATGGGTTTTGAAAGAAAACCGAAATTTTGTATGCATGTGATGAAATGGTGTTAGATTATTGATAATCTAGCTAAACTAAAGGTAAAGAGTAGTGATTAACATTCTAGAACCCTTTGATTATGATTTTGAAAAGTTAGGGTTCATATGGTGGAAATTGGGGGTGTTTGGATCATGATGATAAATGGCGAATTAATGAAGATTAAGTGTTTTTAAGATGTTAGACACTTGAGCAAACACCAAATTAACTTAATAATAATTTTTGAAAGAAGAATTAGTGTTAAGATTAAGTTAATGAAACTCAAGTAGGTGAGTTTGTGGTGAAAGAGGGTGTTTGGCTATGAGGATAACCCAAACGGGTCAATTTGGGTTGGAATTGGGAAATTGGGTTGTGAACTCAATTGTAATGAAATGTTGGTATATGTTAGATTACTAAACTAGGCGAATGTGTTTAGGTAATCAAATTGCAAGCTTGAGAGCGGTGCGGGATCTTCTAACCCGAAAGGTAAGTGCCTATGCACTTACTTAGTATTGATGATAAATGGTGAATTTTGTGAATTATGTGTTATGTGATTGTGTACATACTTGTGATATGATAAATTGTGAATGATTTAGTATGTACAATGAATGAATGTAATTATAGTGTTAAGCTATAATGGAAATGGATCATGTGTTGATCATAAATGAAACGGGGATAAATGAGTTTTATGCAAGATTGTATGCATAATGTGTAAAGTTGCATAATTTGTTATGTGGTATGAATGAGCATGAAATTGTATGCAAAATTGAAGGAATGTAGTTATAGTATTTATACTATAATGGATATGTCGATATGGAGTTATGGTCTATGAACCATAATGGATAGAATGGATATGGAGTTATGGTCTATGAACCATAATGGATAGAATGGATATGGAGTTATGGTCTATGAACCATAATGGATAGAATGGATACGGAGTTATGGTCTATGAACCATAATGGATAGAATGAATATGGAGTTATGGTCCAAGTACCATAATGGATATAATGGTTATGGAGTATAATCTCGTATCCTAAATGGATATGAAGTTATGGCCTACGTGCCATAATGGAAATGGAAATGTGGTAATGAAATGATGAAAGAAACTTGTATGTGAAAAGTATGTGTATGAAAACCTTAATTGACCAAATGGGTGCAAACGGGTCAAATGGGTCAAACGGGTGAATTATGATCTAGTGTTATGATGGAAATGAGATTGTGGCCAATGTGCCATAATGGAAAAGGAAATGTGTTAATATGAATGATAAATGAAAAGAATGAAACTTGTAGGTGAAATACAAGTGTTATGTAGCCAAATGTTAAAATTTGGTGGAAACGGGTCAAATGGGGGAATGGGTGGAAACAAGTAGAATTTACTTGTTTGTTATGTTTTATCTTCATTACTAATGGTGTTATGTTTTGTGGTTATGTAGGAAAAGCTCCGATGTAGTCCAAGTCAAGTCCAAGGCTTTGGCGGGTTCTCGTATGTGCAAATGATTGGTTTTTGGGCTATGTATTGAAATCCTCGAAAGGGGTGTGCGTTTGGGTCAAGAATTTATGTTTTGGTGATTTTGTGGTGTAGGTAAACTTTTGGTCAAAACCCAGGTGTCGGGTATTTTTAGTTTGTGTTTTGGATGCAAAAAGTTGGAAAAAATGGCAAAGTTTGAAATCTGCAGCTGAAGGGAAACTCACTGGAAATCTGGTGCCTCGCGGTACGCGAAGAACCTGGTATGGTTCTTTCGCGGTACGCGAGGGACAAGTTATCCGGATTGCCTTCCTTTGGCTCTCTCGCGGTACGCGAAGATCATAGTGGTATCCTCTCGCGGTACGCGAGAGGTTTGAATTCCGGGTAAGAATTTTGGGACTCCCTCGCGGTACGCGAGGGAGGTGGCCAAAACGCCTCGCGGTACGCGAGGATAAAAAAAAAAAAAAAAAAAAAAAATCTTGGGATAAAAGTCTTCCGCGCGTTTTCGTATTTTAAAAGTGGTGTGTTACAACTTGGTATCAGAGCAATGGTTTGAGGGATTTGGTGTGGTGGCACCAAACTCAAACCGGATGCTCTTGATATGGGGGAAAATGATACGAGAATCCATGGAGGACTTGATTAAGACTCGGAGCTTTCGGAATTGAAAGGTTAGTAATGTTATGATTAATGTTGTCACATATGGTGTATATGTAAATGGACGATTGAATGACAATGTGTTATGTGTGCCGAAACTTGTTTTGTGATTTGTTATATGAATATGATAATTGCAATTGGGCATAACGTGTTATTAAACATGTCTGGCCAATATGTTTAATAAGACGGGATGTGCAAGGGTCTTTATGATAACCATATGACAATGAACATTTGCAAGGATTAGGTGAAGGTGATTATATGTGTATGTATGTTTATGGATGATTATATGGGGATAATACATATGCACAAAGATAAGATATAGTGCCTTAACAAGTGGGTAGATTAAAGACCTATAAGCAGGTAGAACATCTACAACTTGGTTAAAATTTCTCGGGAAGACTAAGGGGCACATGTGTAAGTAGAAGAAATGGTGGACGCAAGTCATCTTAAGGACTCGAGTACGTTAGAGTCTAGACGTGTATCACCTCGTGGGTGGTGAGGAACATGGAATGTGTTGGGAGAAATAGAATGCATCAACCTAGCGGAGGATGGCTAGAGCTTTCTATCATGTGGTATTGATCTTCCTTCGAGGAAGATAGGGATATTTGAGGCAATCTTTGAGAGGAACAGAATGAAGCCTTGAGAGCGGAAAGTATATCGTTTGGCGAACCGAAGTGGAAGGAAAACCTTGTTTTCACAAGGGGATTCGTGGTGTGCAAACCAAAAGAGTTGAAAGGTGAGAGAATTAATCTTTGATTAATTAGCAGTTGATCACTATAATGGTATTGGCTTTGAAGCAATCCATGGTGATTGAAAGAAGGTGCATCACTCGCGATGAGTTGACTTCAGGTCGTGGCGGAAATTTGGTAGATTTTGATCCGATGATTGTAGAAGAGGTGATGGGTTACTTAGTAACCATATCATAGTCAAGTATGATAAAGGGGTGACGTGTTAATCTGTTCTCATTAGAGACAGTGAAACACGAGGCATACGAATTGGTGTGTATACATGGCTTGTGCCATTGACATCAACCGGGGATATAAAGGGATACTTAGTATTCCAGTTGAGAAAAGGGGATTTGATAAGGGTCATTGCACCCATGTGATTGTTCTATAGTACATAAACTTTTCGGTGGAAAAGGAAAATGGAAGAGTGCGTTTTGGCACTGACAGTCGGTGATAGGATAAAAACTGACTAAAGGTCTCACGGTTTGTGGACTTTATGGTCAAGGGGTAAATGATAAAATGTACATAGGTGGAATGTGTACATAAATGGTGGATGAAGTCTTAGAACTTCATAAATGATGTTGGAAGTCTTTTGGACTTCACAAACGGTGTTTGAAAGCGAAGTCTTCGAACTTCAAAAGGTGGATTCGGTGATTTAGATCCTTAAATCTCAAAGGATGACTTACGTTTAAGTCAATGGAAATTCTTAGGATGTTTGGGTCGCAGATAGGAATCTTCCTCCCAGTGTTGTAAAAGAGGATTCAAGTAAGGAAGTTATCGTATCCTTACTTGAGGAGGTTGCATGCTTTATCGATTAAGAATTGATGAGCTGAAGACTCGAGCTTCAAGGGGTATTATGTTTGGGTGTTGGGATCCTCGAATCCCAAGAGGTATGAACTTGAGACCTTGAGTCTCAATGGGTGGATTGGTGAGATAGCTTTGAAATTTTCATTTAAGAGGTGAATGACGTGGGATTAGAACTTGGATTTCCTTAGTTGTCAAACGTGTTGACTACTCGTATAAGGTGGTTCAAAAATCCAAGTATCCCATGGTTAGGAGTGTTGAAATTCAAGTGGAAACTTGACGTCATAAAAGTTTTCCTTTGAAATGTGGTGTTTCGGGTTTGAGATCATAGGAGGATAGGTTCACGTATCGTTGGGTTGTCCAACATGGGGACTTTATTGGTGGATAGATTAATGTTTGGGAACTTCTCAGATGAAACGAGTGGGCTCCATAATACATTATGCGTGACCAAACACGAAATCGTTAGGAGGTTGGAACTGTTGTTATTTCATTATGGTGAAGATATGATAAATGATAAACGTTTCGCCTAATTGAAACAGAGACCATCTTAGATAGTGGGCGATCTAATTGGTGCAAAAAGTAGACAAAATGCGTTTTCGTCGTCGAAGGAACCATTAAAGACGGAGTTAACACTTGGTGGGGATTTGAAGATGGAACGGGTGGTTCTTATGTTGACAAGCTTTGGGAAAATAATTCGGGGTTAAAGACATGCTTTGATAGGATTTGGATTCCTAGGTTGTCAAGTGTTTTGACAACTATTTTAGATGAGGCGCATAAATCCAAATATTCTATCCATCCGGGGGCCACAAAGATATTTTATGATTTAAGGTATCATTTTTGGTGGCCGGGTACGAGGCGTGAAGTTGTTAAGTATGTTGAAGGGTGTCTCACATGCTTAAGAGTAATGGCGGAACACCAAAAGCCGTATGGAAAGCTCCAACCGCTTGAAATACCGCTTTGGAAATGGGAGAATATAGCTATGGATTTGATCACTAAACTACCAAAGACTCGAAAGGGTTATGATGCGATATGGGTAGTAGTGGATCGGTTGACGAAGAGTGCACATTTCCTACCTATAAAGGAAACATACTCTTCGGATAGATTGGCGGAAATGTATGTGAAGGAAATTGTGTCACGTCATGGTGTGCCGGTGTCGATTATATCGGATCGTGATACGAGATTTACTTCTCGATTTTGGAAGAAATTCCATGAGGATATGGGGACTAGATTGAATCTTAGCACTGCTTATCATCCACTAATGGATGGGCAAAGCGAGCGAACGATTCAAACGCTCGAGGATTATGATGCGAGCGTGTGCTCTGGATTTTTGGGGAAAGTTGGGACGATCATTTACCGTTGGCAGGAATTTTCTTATAACAATAGCTACCGTTCTAGTTTTGGTATGCCGCCTTTCGAGGCGTTGTATGGGAGAAAGTGTCGAACACTCGTGTGTTGGGGTGAAATTGGTCAACGGGAACTTGGTAATGTCGAGGCGGTCAAGGAAACTAATGATAGTATTGACCAAATTAGAGCACGCTTGAAAACGGCTCAAGATCGCCAAAAGTCCTATGCGGATAATAGGAGGCGGGCGATTGAGTTCCAAGTGGGGGACGTTGTGCTTTTGAAAGTCTCTTCTTGGAAATGGGTGATACGGTTTAGGAAACGGGGAAGTTAAGCCCACGTTTCGTCGGACCGTTTAAGATGATAGTAAGGGTGGGTGCGGTAGCTTATGTTTGGAGCTACCGGAGGGACTAAGCAGACTTTATAGCACGTTTCATGTGTCTCATTTGCGAAAATGTTTGACGGATGAATCTACTTTTGTCCCATTGGAGGATATTGAATTGGATGATAAGTTGATTTATGTTGGGGAAACGGTGGCAATCTTGGATAGAAAGGTGATACGTGTACGCATTAAAGAGATTAGCCAAGTTTTGGCAAGGTGGAAACGTAAGAAGGGAGCAGAAATGACTTGGGAAACCGAGGAGGAAATGCCCAAATATTATCCGAACCTTTTTATGTGAAGTCGGGTTTCGGGGACGAAACCCAAATAAGGGGAGGTGATTTGTAACGAACCAAAATCCGGGTCTCGTTATAAATGAATAAATATTTCTAAATAAATATTATGGGAAATAATATTTTAGAAATAAGTTGAAACAAGCGGGTTTCAAGTTAGTAACGGGGTTATACTAGTTTTTAACTAGTTTTGGAAAGATATGGGTGAAATTGAAAGTTGAGGGACTAAAGGTGTAAAGTGGCCAAAATCTGCTATTTGACTTGGTGAAAGTCAAAATTGAGTCTCATTTGGTGTTTAGGTCGTTCAAGAGCAAAGGAGAAAAAGAGGAAACGGGTTTGGAGCTTGAATCTTGCATTTGAAGCTCGGAATGAGGAGGTTTTGGCTCACACAACACTTTCCTAACATCAAGTAAGTGTTAATCATCCTTTTAATCTCACTTTAGATGTGTTCTTGATGGGTTTTGAAAGAAAACCGAAATTTTGTATGCATGTGATGAAATGGTGTTAGATTATTGATAATCTAGCTAAACTAAAGGTAAAGAGTAGTGATTAACATTCTAGAACCCTTTGATTATGATTTTGAAAAGTTAGGGTTCATATGGTGGAAATTGGGGGTGTTTGGATCATGATGATAAATGGCGAATTAATGAAGATTAAGTGTTTTTAAGATGTTAGACACTTGAGCAAACACCAAATTAACTTAATAATAATTTTTGAAAGAAGAATTAGTGTTAAGATTAAGTTAATGAAACTCAAGTAGGTGAGTTTGTGGTGAAAGAGGGTGTTTGGCTATGAGGATAACCCAAACGGGTCAATTTGGGTTGGAATTGGGAAATTGGGTTGTGAACTCAATTGTAATGAAATGTTGGTATATGTTAGATTACTAAACTAGGCGAATGTGTTTAGGTAATCAAATTGCAAGCTTGAGAGCGGTGCGGGATCTTCTAACCCGAAAGGTAAGTGCCTATGCACTTACTTAGTATTGATGATAAATGGTGAATTTTGTGAATTATGTGTTATGTGATTGTGTACATACTTGTGATATGATAAATTGTGAATGATTTAGTATGTACAATGAATGAATGTAATTATAGTGTTAAGCTATAATGGAAATGGATCATGTGTTGATCATAAATGAAACGGGGATAAATGAGTTTTATGCAAGATTGTATGCATAATGTGTAAAGTTGCATAATTTGTTATGTGGTATGAATGAGCATGAAATTGTATGCAAAATTGAAGGAATGTAGTTATAGTATTTATACTATAATGGATATGTCGATATGGAGTTATGGTCTATGAACCATAATGGATAGAATGGATATGGAGTTATGGTCTATGAACCATAATGGATAGAATGGATATGGAGTTATGGTCTATGAACCATAATGGATAGAATGGATACGGAGTTATGGTCTATGAACCATAATGGATAGAATGAATATGGAGTTATGGTCCAAGTACCATAATGGATAGAATGGTTATGGAGTATAATCTCGTATCCTAAATGGATATGAAGTTATGGCCTACGTGCCATAATGGAAATGGAAATGTGGTAATGAAATGATGAAAGAAACTTGTATGTGAAAAGTATGTGTATGAAAACCTTAATTGACCAAATGGGTGCAAACGGGTCAAATGGGTCAAACGGGTGAATTATGATCTAGTGTTATGATGGAAATGAGATTGTGGCCAATGTGCCATAATGGAAAAGGAAATGTGTTAATATGAATGATAAATGAAAAGAATGAAACTTGTAGGTGAAATACAAGTGTTATGTAGCCAAATGTTAAAATTTGGTGGAAACGGGTCAAATGGGGGAATGGGTGGAAACAAGTAGAATTTACTTGTTTGTTATGTTTTATCTTCATTACTAATGGTGTTATGTTTTGTGGTTATGTAGGAAAAGCTCCGATGTAGTCCAAGTCAAGTCCAAGGCTTTGGCGGGTTCTCGTATGTGCAAATGATTGGTTTTTGGGCTATGTATTGAAATCCTCGAAAGGGGTGTGCGTTTGGGTCAAGAATTTATGTTTTGGTGATTTTGTGGTGTAGGTAAACTTTTGGTCAAAACCCAGGTGTCGGGTATTTTTAGTTTGTGTTTTGGATGCAAAAAGTTGGAAAAAATGGCAAAGTTTGAAATCTGCAGCTGAAGGGAAACTCACTGGAAATCTGGTGCCTCGCGGTACGCGAAGAACCTGGTATGGTTCTTTCGCGGTACGCGAGGGACAAGTTATCCGGATTGCCTTCCTTTGGCTCTCTCGCGGTACGCGAAGATCATAGTGGTATCCTCTCGCGGTACGCGAGAGGTTTGAATTCCGGGTAAGAATTTTGGGACTCCCTCGCGGTACGCGAGGGAGGTGGCCAAAACGCCTCGCGGTACGCGAGGATAAAAAAAAAAAAAAAAAAAAAAAAAATCTTGGGATAAAAGTCTTCCGCGCGTTTTCGTATTTTAAAAGTGGTGTGTTACAATCTTCTTGTTTGAACAGAGAGAGAAGAAGAAACTTATCACACCCCGACCGATGGCGGAATCATCGAGGCAGACAATGGGTGATTGTTCAAAAGCACATGATAGCTAAAATGTTGCATAATTCATTAATTTAATTAAAAGTAACAAATATTCAAGTACAATATAAGTCAAATAACCTAGTCTATTTCAAAACATTGATTTAATTAACTAGGTCCATAAGTTCTCAAGTGGGAGAATCTTCAGCAAGCAATCACATATCCAAACCTAAAACATTAGTTAAATCAAGTATCAACTATAAAGTTGGTGAGTACATAGGTTTTGTGGACCCGATAAATAGTAGAAAAAAACGTTTTGCAAACTCATTGTTTAACTTGTTAGACATAACATATATGGTTGAATCCTTCATGTTTATCTAAGTACAAATCAAACCTTGATTGACGCGATTGAACATAGCACAACAGCTAGGCCCGGTATGATTGAATATAGTTATCCACTATATCCGATATGTTTGAATATAACACGCGGCTATACCCGAGTATGCAGTAATAAACACCCTACCCGGGTGGGCTGGTCAGGCACAATAGATCTATTAATATTACTGTTGGTTCTCTTTGTGTTTACAGTTAATGAATGTACACCCAAGATAATTCACGAAGAACAAGCATATAATCCACATGTATAACACGTATAAACAATTTGTTTGAGTAGCATGAAGTGTATAGGTAATAATGTTTCACCCCAAAGCATGTAAAAATATAAAATAGGGGCTATGTAACTCACCTTGCCAGCGGGTGTTTTAATCCACGTGCGTAGGTGATAAGGATATTGATATCTAAGCACGATGAAACCCTATGTAGATAAATATGTATTATTGTATGTTTGTATATGTGTATCCGTGTTTAAACGTGTATGGGTTTATAAATAAAAACGTTCCTGAAAATTATTTGTATAAAATTTTGTAGTAGAATGATAACGATTTTTGTAAAACTTAGCATCTCAAAATATATTTTAAATCTTGTTAAAATATTATATTTTTAAATAAGTAGTTATTGTGTTTATTGTATTTATAACAATTTCTATTTGTTTATTTTTCGTGAGTAAGATGATTTAAACAAGTTTTTTTTATATAAAAGTTGACAGGTTAAATATGTGTAAGGTGTCGTTTAATGGTTTCCAAAGTAAACGAACGAGTCAACCGGTTCGTAACAGTTTTTAGTGTGTAGTTCTCTAGGATCGAACCCGAGAGGCCAACAAGGATCGGAGGCCAACAATGTCACACCCCAACCGACGGCGGATTATACGTCGGGGCGGACGCGGTTGTTCAATAGCACAAGGATGACAATTAAAGTTTCAATATTTCATTAATAATATATTCAAAGGTTTAATACAAGGAAATAACAAGTATACAACATTTATTTAATAAGTAGTCTAGGTCCAAAGCGTCCTATGTGATCACAAACAAGTCTCATGATGTAGAACCTGAAACATGTGAAAGAATCTGTCAACTACAAAATAGTTGGTGAGATACAAAGGTTTTGACACAGTTTAACAAGTATTTGAAAAGAATTACAATTCACTATGATATATGCATTCTATAATGTAAGTATGAGAAAACAAGTATCTTAAACATTGTGCACGTTCAATCCTCAACCAAGTTTAGGCATAACCCGCAGGTTACCCTTATAAGTCTCAAGTCTCAAAGTTTTGGTTTAGTAACAAACACCAAGGGCTCCCCCCGAAGGGTCAATCAATCAAGGTGGATTGGTCAAATACAATAGATCTATCATTGTTACCATAGGCTTGATCAAAGTTAATGAATATGCTAGTTTTAAGTTTAATCTAAGCATACAAGTCTCAAGTTTAACATAAGAATAAGCATCGAGTCATAGTTTATACAAGAATTGTATAAGTTTGAAGTTTGAACATGTTTCACTCTAAAAGAATGTAAATGAAAAAGGGGCTAAGTATACTCACTTGGATTGATGAAGAGTGTCCAACAAGGATTAAGTGTAGCAAGACTTTGAGGGAGAGTATCCTCACAATAAGCCTAAGAATACAAGTCTAAAGTTTCAAGTATGATCATATAAGTCTATGGTAACGATTTTGGGATTTCGAGATTCGACTATGGTTCCAATTGGGAGATGGGCATGATTGTGTTTTGTAAAGTTTAAACAAAAGTTTCTGATGAAGGTTTTGAATGAATGTCACAAGATTTGAATACCGAAGTTTCATAAGTTTATAGTTTAGAATAATTATTAATTAAAATAATTATTTAAAAGTTTCACAATTATTCATTATACAAGAATAATAAAAATAGTTTTCTAAGCATTTTGGAAATAAATAATTTAAGTGTAAGACTAAATAATTATTAAAGATTTATAATAATCATTTTAAAGAATAAATAGTTATTAAGGATTTATTCAAGAAATAGATAAAGGTTAATAATAAAATAACAAGTATTATGAATAAATACTTATTTAAAGAGCATATAATGGTTAAAGTAATTATTTAAAGTAGGCATAATTATTAAGGATGATTAGTTATCTTATTTTTACAAACTACCTTGTAATAATTAATGTTTATAAAATAAATGTCAAGTTTCTATGAGTTTATTAAAATAGAATTTCTTATAAAGCTAATATTTTTAATATTTGAATTTCTATTTAAGTTTTATAAAGTTTATAAATTTGGAAAAGTATTTGTTTTTCAATCAATTCGAGTTTTCTATATAAGTTTTATGAACTTTCATGATCTTACGAAAATCATGAGTTAAAAAGTTTATAAGTGTAAATTAAAGGTTTGGGTAAAAGAATTCTTTAAAATGCAAACAATAAAAGTTTACTTTAAATAAATAGCTTTTGTATAAATTACCAGTTTATAAAGGTTTACAAGTATTTTCATAGTTCTTAAATATTTAAAAACTATTCTTAATGTTTAAATATCATAAGTTTAACAATAGTTTAATTAAATAAAATAGTTCAGGAATATTAAAGTGTAAACAAAAATCAATTTTTAGTTTATAAAAATATCTCAGAATTTATAACATTTATTAAGGGTTTAAAACTGTTTTATAAAAAACTAAAACAATTAAAATCCCCAAAACCCGGCTCGAACTCGGGTCTGGGACCGGGTCACAATTCACACACACTCCTAACCATTGGACCAGGGACTCATTTGTTAAACTAACCGAAGCAGAAAATTTATAAAGAGAATCCCAAACCGGCCCCCAAAGCATATGAACCCTAGAATCAAGAATCTGTAAATGCACATCGATTAGCCCTATGTTCATCGAATTAACCATAGGGCTTCTGATCTATGCAAGATTTCGAGTTGATTGGCCATAAGAATTACCTGAAATGGTATCGAATCGAGGGAGAACCAGTTTGTGGTGGTCGTCGGCTGTCGCGAGGATCGGACGAGCAATGCAGCTTCGAGTTGAATGAATTGAGAGTATGAGGAGTTGTGGTGTGGTGTTGATGAGCTGTGGAGGTTGGTATTTATAGGGAATTTGAGCGTTAAGTGTGCGAACGGTTGGGGAGATGGTGGTTGCGTAAAGGCGGATCGAATCTGTAAATACGCGTGGTTAAAGTTGGAATTGGTTATCGGGATGCATTGGGTTTCGGTCGCATGCGCGAGCCGATGCTCGAGGTTCAGTGAACCTGGCCGGAAACGCGAGTTCGAAGGAAAAGGCTGAGAAACCGGTTGCTGCGGGGTTCGAACCCGTGATCGAGTTGGGTGTTGGAAGTTTGGGG
The DNA here is from genome assembly GCA_023525975.1 of Smallanthus sonchifolius. Classification (NCBI taxonomy): domain Eukaryota; kingdom Viridiplantae; phylum Streptophyta; class Magnoliopsida; order Asterales; family Asteraceae; genus Smallanthus; species Smallanthus sonchifolius. Next base: position 91,388,560 of record CM042030.1, on the reverse strand, counting down.
TTATTATAAGACAGGCCCCTGATGTTTCACTGAGTTTTCATGTTAGGTTTAAAAGTCAAATTTCAGTTTAAGGCAAGTTTCAAGGAATGGCAGTTTTGGTCCCTAGAACTTTATAAAAATAATTATGTTTATTTCTATAAAATTTAACTAAGTTTTATATCCTTTGCTATTTTATTTATAGGATATATATATATATATGTTTCCAAATAAGTCTCATATGTGTATATATATATTTCAAGTATTATTTATTTCTCTTAAATATGTATCAATTAAATCAACAATTTAACGTTTATAAATAATAAAAGAAATAGATTTTAAACAAGTTTTCGAGACTTATATTTTTGATACGTGGAAGGATTAGGAAAATATGATGGGGGAAATCTCGGATATTACAGTCTCCCCTACTTTAGGAAATTTCGTCCCGAAATTAAAGTAGAAAATTTACTGTTTTTCCAAGATTTAAGTTCATGACACGCACCGAGATAATGTGAAAGATACTTTACGTCCCTTAGTAAACTCTGGGTTACATTTAGAGTTCTAAGTGAGATGGAATGACAAGATTAGGATTACGCTCAAGTTTCTAAGTTTTTTTTTTCAAAGTCTAGGGTTGCCAAAAGTTTCTTTGAGAAGTATATAGTTTTATCAAAAAAATATGAAGATTTGTTTTTAGAAATGTACTTTGAGAGGATAACTGATGATCTTTCATTCAAGATTTAAAGTGAGATACATCTCTCGGGATGGACTCGATGATAGTGTAATGATTTGAGTTTGTAGTCTAATACGTCTAAGGATTGCTACGGCACCTAAGTTCCGTGGCACCCTTTTTCGATAGATCTTAGATCATAGCACACGACAGAGTTTACTACGTCTTTCCATACGCTGATTTTCATACTTACGTGTGCACCCGCAAGTATTTAAATCATCGCATAGTCCGCATAGGTCCTTCCGTTTGTGTGCGGATCAAGAAAGAGTATAAGAATTTGTTTAACTCATGACTAGAGTTTCCACATAAGAGTGATCATTGATTAACGAGTCCCTTAGAGAGAAACGCCATTCAATGATAGAAGGGAAAGGAGTGTGACAAGATTTAGAGTTTCAAAGTTTCCTCGTGATTGATTAGGAATACTTCAACCATCGAGTAGTTTAAAGTCTTTACACTTTCCTCGGGTTTTATCAAGAATACATCAAACCTTGAGTAGTTTAAAAGTCTTGTACGTTCATCATGTTTGAATAAGCATACGTCAAACATGGAAAAGTCTTATACGTCCATCGTTTTTGAACAAGCATACGTCAAACATGGAGTAGCTTAAAGTCTTATACGCCCATCGTGTTTGAACAAGCATACGTCAAACATGGAGTAGCTTAAAGTCTTATACGTCCATCGGGTTTTAACAAGCATGCGTCAAACATGGAGTGGCTTAAAGTCTCATACGTTCATCATGTTTGAACAAGCATACGTCAAACATGGGGTAGTTTAAAGTCTCATATGTTTCATCATGTTCGAACAAGCATATGTCAAACATGGGGTAGTTTAAATTGTGTTTGAACAAGAATACGTCAGTCATAGAATAGTTTAAATTGTGTTTGAACAAGAATACGTCAAACATAGAATAGCCTTAAAGTCTCTTAGTTTAGCTTCAGTGTATAGAAATATACGATTACATTTCGAGTATAAAGCGGTTATCTAAATACTCTAGTGTTTAAGAGAGGTATGGGACAGCGTTTGGAACAGGATTAGCCGTTATACGCTTTCTCACAGAAGACTCGAGTTGTCCAGAAGGTTAGCGGATCCCGATGTTTGGTTTAGATAGGAGTCAGGGGATGTACTCTGCTAAAGAGAGTAATGTCCTCCTTTCTGCTAGAGTCTAGTATCATGAGTGAAGTTTTCCCGTGTATAGAGAAACGAACGTTTTACCAAGTCTTACAAGGTTTAGTTAAGACGCACACAATAAGTCTTCAATACTAAGAATCCAAGTATGAGTTTTAAGACTAAGAATTCAAGTATGAGTTTTAAGACTAAGAATTCAAGTATAAGTTTCAAGATTAAGAATCCAAGTATAAGTTTCAAGATTAAGAATCCAAGTATAAGTTTCAAGACTAAGAATCCAAGTATAAGTTTTAAGATTAAGAATCCAAGTATAAGTTTCAAGACTAAGAATCCAAGTATAAGTTTCAAGACTAAGAATCCAAGTATGAGTTTTAAGACTAAGAATTCAAGTATGAGTTTTAAGACTAAGAATTCAAGTATAAGTTTCAAGATTAAGAATCCAAGTATAAGTTTCAAGATTAAGAATCCAAGTATAAGTTTCAAGATTAAGAATCCAAGTATAAGTTTCAAGACTAAGAATCCAAGTATAAGTTTCAAGATTAATGTTTTAGCTACGTGCATTTAAGCTTTTAGTTCCCGTTGTGATTTATAGTAAGTCTTTCATGTGACAAGAGTTGAATGAGGGAAGTCTCCAAGCATAGGGTAACGGGAAAAGTTTCAATAAGGTTCATGATAGTGTGTTTATAAATGATTTTATCCGCTTTATAACAGCGGGTATAGTTTTCTTTTATAGAGTGTAATTAAGATGTTTAAAAAAATGACGAGTTGGACATTGATAAATAGTATAAGTAAGACTTATAAAAGATAGGTGTGATTGTCAAGCGAAAAATTGGTTAAGTTTACAAGTGTGAAGTCTATATAAGAGGTAAGGATCATAGCTGATTACGACAGTGGTTCGTAAGTCGTGTTGTTTTTAGAAGGGCGCTTACGAATTAGAAGATTTGTTCAAGATTTATTCCTAAGGTACACGTGTCACTTAGGGTTTTTATAGTTTAAATGTTACGTTGTTAATTATTTCAAGTACTAACGTGAGCCACCTTTGTTGAAAATGTTTGGGTAGGAGGGTTAAGTTTGTAATGATGAAAGAAGAGTCAAACCAGTAAATGATGACCAGATGAAATTTCAAAGAAGTTTTCATTTATATGTTTCTAAATTGGGACCTCTAGCCTTTACGTAGGACAATTTAAACGGAAAATTAAGTAAGTAGGTTGATCTAATATGTTCAAAAGGTTTTTATTTATAATACTGAGTTATCACAGTACTATCAAGAAATGGTTTTTAATTGGAAGTTGATGAGCTGAAAAAAAAATTCCCGAAAGAAGGGGTGGGTCACGAGGACTCACTTATGTACCCTATTTCCCTAGCCAGAACTTCCTCATGGGCCTACAACTTCTCTCAGTTGTTGTCACCGATGTTTGGGTCTTATGGTACTATGTCAAGGTTCATTGTGGGTTTAGAGTCTTAAACGTGGAACTTGTTTATTCTATAGTAGGCTTTTTCCTCTACAAGGAAGTTACTTAGGTCACGAACTTCTTTATTAAGGTTCTTTAGATTTAAAAGACATTAAGTTTTGTTTACAAGAAACGGTGATGTGTAAGTTTTAAAGATGTAATGAAAGTTTTTGAGAAGTGTGACAAAGTTTGAGTAAATCATCAAATGAAGTTTTGAGTGGTAAAATGAAAACACAAGAGTTTCTCAAGTTTATAAAGTAATGAAATTTGTAAAAGGATTTGTAGGATAATACATGGTTTTAAATGTGCTAGTATTACAAGGATCAAGAAGTTTAAAGGCGTGTGTAAGTTTTGAGATGTATAAAAGTGTAATAAAAGTTTTGAGTTAGTTATCAAGTGAAACTTGGTTAAGTGCCAAGGAGGTAAGGTAAGAATACAAGGGTTACCTCTTAGGTGTCATATTTATAAGATAATGAAGTTTTATAGAAGAATTTGTAGGGTAATACATAGTTTTAAGGGTTGTATTACAACGATCACGAAGTTTATTGGGTAGTATCTATAAACATAAGTTTATGTATATAGTTTTTAAGTATAATTTCGTAAGAATTTCTCCTGAAGGTAACTCCTTCAGGTCATAACGAGTAAGCATGCTGTCATGTGACAAGACGGGACTTAAAAATCATAGAATAAAGGTTATAGAGGAAAGTTTTTGAATCAAGAATTTATGAAGTTTATAGTATTTGAGATAGTACTCATTTAGTGCATATCACTAAGTAAGTACTTTGACATATCAAGAGAAATTTGAGCTCACTAATGTTTAGAGAAGTCGTGCATTCCTATAAGTGGATACTCATCCCAAGAATTCCCAGGAAAGCATACGGGTCCAACGGTTGATTTGGATTTATACGAAATGCTTTCCTTGACAGAATTTCCCAGAATACGGGTATCCACCCTTCCGGTCCGCACAAGTTCTCACACATTATCTAGAACTTAAATATTCTTGACGAGAGTTTAGTGGTGGCTTAGGCTAAGAATGTGTCCTCGATGTAGTAGCCTCTTGTAGTACGTAGGTAAGTAGAATCGTAGAATCTCCAAGCGTTCACGTATAAGATTTAAGGATAGAATGAGGAGAGAATTCCTAGTAAAGGACATGAGATAACTCATTTTTGGGTCTCCTAAGTTATAGTCTAGGTCACGTGTCTAATAACCTAATTCCCTATAACCAAGGCTCTAATACCAATCTGTCACACCCCAACCGACGGCGGATTATACGTCGGGGCGGACGCGGTTGTTCAATAGCACAAGGATGACTATTAAAGTTTCAATATTTCATTAATAATATATTCAAAGGTTCAATATAAGGAAATAACAAGTATACAACATTTATTTAATAAGTAGTCTAGGTCCAAAGCGTCCTATGTGATCACAAACAAGTCTCATGATGTAGAACCTGAAACATGTGAAAGAATCTGTCAACTACAAAATAGTTGGTGAGATACAAAGACACAGTTTAACAAGTATTTGAAAAGAATTACAATTCACTATGATATATGCATTCTATAATGTAAGTATGAGAAAACAAGTATCTTAAACATTGTGCACGTTCAATCCTCAACCAAGTTTAGGCATAACCCGCAGGTTACCCTTATAAGTCTCAAGTCTCAAAGTTTTGGTTTAGTAACAAACACCAAGGGCTCCCCCCGAAGGGTCAATCAATCAAGGTGGATTGGTCAAATACAATAGATCTATCATTGTTACCATAGGCTTGATCAAAGTTAATGAATATGCTAGTTTTAAGTTTAATCTAAGCATACAAGTCTCAAGTTTAACATAAGAATAAGCATCTAGTCATAGTTTATACAAGAATTGTATAAGTTTGAAGTTTGAACATGTTTCACCCCAAAAGAATGTAAATGAAAAAGGGGCTAAGTATACTCACTTGGATTGATGAAGAGTGTCCAACAAGGATTAAGTGTAGCAAGACTTTGAGGGTTCCTACCCTTTCGAGTATTTTGAATGGACCCACATATCGAGGTGCAAGTTTTCCCTTCTTTCCAAATCGGACTCCGCCTTTCAAAGGTGATACCTTCAGAAGAACCATATCCACAACTTGAAATTCCAAAGGTTTTCGTCGTTTATCGGCGTAGCTCTTTTGTCGACTTTTTGCTACTCGAATGTTGTCACGAATAAGAGAGATTTTATCGGTGGTCTATTGGATGAGCTCGGGACCGGTGATTTGTGCTTAACCAATTTTGCTCCAACAAATTGGTGAACGACATCTTCGTCCATAAAGAGCTTTAAACGGTGCCATGTTAATACTTGTGTGGTAGCTGTTGTTGTAGGAAAATTCGATCAGCGGTAGGTGAGAATCCCAATTGCCACCAAAGTCAATGACACAAGCTCTAAGCATATCCTCGAGAGTTTGGATTGTTCGCTCGGTTTGTCCATCGGTTTGAGGATGGTAAGCCGTGCTTAAATCTAAACGAGTACCAAGCGCAGATTGTAATGATTGTCAAAACCGGGAAGTAACACGTGAATCACGATCGGAGATGATGTTCAATGGGATTCCGTGGCGACTTACGATCTCATCAATGTAGATCCGAGCCAATTTCTCGACTCGATAGTCCTCACGAATAGGCAAGAAGTGAGCAGACTTTGTGAGTCGATCGATAATAACCCAAATACTATTGTGCCCACTAGAAGTGCGTGGGAGTTTGGTGATGAAGTCCATAGCAAGGTTCTCCCATTTCCACATGGGAATTTCAGGTTGTTCGAGAAGTCCGGAAGGCTTCTGGTGTTCGGCCTTTACTTTAGAACAAGTTAAGCATTTTGCCACAAAGAAGGCAGTATCCTTTTTCATGTCGGGCCACCAATATTGTTGACGAAGACCCATGTACATCTTATAAGCCCCGGGATGTACCGAATATCGAGTCTTGTGGGACTCGTTCATCAAAAATATACGAAGGTCGTCGCGATCGGGAACCCAGATACAATCCAAGTAATACAACAGGCCGTTGGCTTTAGTTTCTAACAAGAGTTCCACACCACATGCCATCTCGTGATACATGTTTCCCTCGGTAACCGAGGTGTGTTGTGCTTGGAGAATGCGGGCTTGGATATTGCTATGAATACGAACACTATGAAGCATGATACGTTCTTTACGACTCAAGGGGTCGGCTACAACATTTGCTTTACCGGGGTGGTAGCGAATCTCGCAGTCGTAGTCGTTAAGAAGTTCGACCCATCGTCGTTGCCTCATATTAAGCTCTTTTTGATTGAAAATATGTTGGAGACTTTTGTGGTCGGTGAAAACCACGCATTTGGTGTCATAAAGATAGTGTCTCCAAATTTTCAAGGCGAAGACGACATCACCAAGCTCGAGATCATGGGTCGTATAGTTCTTCTCGTGGATTTTGAGCTGACGTGATGCGTATGCAAATACTTGGCCACGCTGCATAAGAACACAACCAAGACCTTGGTTGGATGAATCACAATAAACGACAAAGTCGTCATTACCACTAGGAAGAGTTAGAACAGGAGCATTGCAGAGCTTGTGCTTGAGAGTTTGAAAAGCTTCCTCTTGTTTGGGTCCCCACTCGTAAGGTTTACCTTTGTGAGTCAAGGCAGTGAGCGGGACTACAATCTTGGAGAAATTCGAGATGAAGCGGCGATAGTAACCCCCTAGTCCAAGGAAGGAACGAATCTCGGTAGGAGTCTTAGGAGTACTCCAATTCTTTACCGCCTCAATCTTTGCAAGGTCCACATGAATTCCCTTTTCGTTGACTATGTGTCCCAAAAATTGAACTTCCTTTAGCCAGAATTCACACTTGGAGAACTTGGCGTATAGTTGTTCTTTCTTCAAAGCTCCAAAATCAAATGAAGATGTTATTCATGTTCCGCTTTCGTTTTAGAATAGATGAGAATGTCGTCAATGAAAACGATCACGAACTTGTCCAAATAAGGTTTGCATACGTGGTTCATGAGATCCATGAAAACCGCGGGTGCATTAGTCAAACCAAAAGGCATGACCATGAACTCGTAGTGACCATATCTAGTCCGAAAAGCAGTCTTTGGAATGTCTTCATCGAGAACACGAAGTTGATGGTATCCAGAACGAAGGTCGATCTTGGAAAAACATGTTGAACCTTGAAGTTGGTCGAAAAGATCGTCGATACGGGGCAAAGGATAACGGTTCTTGATCGTAAGCTTGTTGAATTAACGATAATCAATGCACATTCAAAACGATCCATCCTTTTTCTTTACGAAAAGCACGGGAGCACCCCAAGGCGAATGGCTTGGTCGGATGAAACCTTTGGATGAGAGCTCTTGTAATTGGCTTGCGAGCTCTTGCATCTCGGAAGGTGCAAGATGGTGTCGCTCGGACGGTCTATAAAAATAACTATATAAAACCTAACCTAGACTCTCTAGCTTTAAATTTATAAATCTAGACTCAATCTAATACTAGACCACACAACCGGCAAGTGTACCGATCAATGTAGTAAAGCCTAATGAAGTCCGGATGTCGAACCCACGAGACACTAGCAATAACCCTACCTAGACTCTGACTCAACTAACTAAACTGAAATATATTGGGGGATTTTGTGTTGTAACTTAATGTAAACTTTCTAACTAACGACACTCAACTATCAAGCAGAACTCTTTAAACGAATTCAAGAATAGGGAAGGCACTACCTAGGTTAAGAATCTTACTTGCAAAGTATAACTTCTATCGGTTCTGAAAACTATGATGGATCTGGGTTTCTAATGAAACAACTCTAGATAACCTAATGGATTCCTGATCACTCTCGGTCTCGGGATGTCACCAACTCAGCTACCTAAAGCGTATTAAACTCACCAGATAATTGGATCACTTCTCAGGTATTTCCAACTATGACAAGTACCCTAATAAACGGATTACCTCTCAGTCTCACCGTCTACCATACACTCAAGGAATGCACGGGGTAATCTCAAGCTAACTACTATGATTCGGATAGCTAAATTCACTAGACACCTAACACTAACGTCCTCTCAGACTGTTAATACTCGGATTCCTAATGACGAAGACTAAACGACTAATTCTCACCTCTCGGGTATTGAACTAGGACACACATTCACTTCTAATCAGTAATCACTTATGAATTCCTATGGCTACTACGTCTAGAAACCACTCACAATCACAAACCCTAAGATCTATGACCACAAAACGAAGATCAAACTGGCAGACAACCACAATCAACGCAGGAAATCACAAACAACCACAAGATCAGCAGTAAATATATACTAACATCATACATAATCAACCAAAGATCTTTACTAAATCATAAACCCATCAATTGAATCCAAAAACCAATAAAAATCATAACTTTAACATGCAATCATCTTAAACCTAGGCAGTATGCAAAATCTAGCCAACAAACATGTTCAAAACAACCAAAACAGAAGTAATAAACATAGTCATAGGTTCAATTAAACAAAGTAAAGATAAAAGAAGAAGAATCATAAACCGAACGATCACGAATAACCAATTCGGGTTCCAAAACTCCAACTCCTTGCTCCACTAGCCTTCTTCTTCCTCAAAATCGCCAAAAGGTTCTAACTTGACGGCTGGAATCGACTTTTTCTAAATAACAGCCGACATCATCAATAAAAACCTAAAAATCCAATTTTTCCGGATTTACGACTCTCTCGCGTACCGCGAGAGAATTTGGGCCAGCCCCTCGCGTACCGCGAGAGCCAATTTAGTCGGGCGCGCTTTTGAAGATCTTCGCGTACCGCGAGACTTCTCCACTCCTCTCTCGCGTACCGCGAGAGACATAAAATCTAGAAAATTGTCTTCTAGAGCTTGGACTTTTTCGGGCTTGGTTCCTTTGCTCGTTTTCTTCATGTATTCACTTGTATTCCATACGAACTCCTACAAATATGATAAAGACTCAATTGTACATAAAAACGACTCAAAACAAATATAAAACTAACTAAAAACACATTAAAACAACGGAATAAAGACATGTGCTTTCGCACAATATCAAATATCCCCACACTTAACCTTTTTTCGTCCTCGAAAAATATGCAAATGGAATCATAACTGGCATCTAACTCAACAAACATAAATTTCAATTTTCAAAACATACTCACGTGTTAAAAAGCAACAATTAGTATTTCTGTCCGATTAAACCCAAGCACTAACTTTCAAGCCCCCGTTACGTGTTCTAAATCCATTTTATACAACATATCAATCAATCTATGTGACTCACACTTAGAAGTTACAGCTCTACCTAATCCCGTCTCAAGGTCATGTTTAGGCACGGATTAAACCATATAGATTTGCCCTACCACGTTAAACTACTATTTACAGGTTTTTAGAAATCAGATGAAATCATGAATGAATGGATGATAATGAGCATAATAAGCAAAAGAACTTTCGTCTAGAGGTGTTTCAACCAAGTCACCATCCCGGAGGGTAACACATAGACTACATTCTATCAATGAAGCACATAAATCTTACTTAGGGGTGTATCCTCCAAGTCGCTATCCCAAAGGGTAACACATAAGCAAAACTCAGTATAGCTCATAAATTATGGAATAACATGGATTATGGAATGCGGGCGCCACCGAAACTCGGATTTATTCTCATAAAAAGAGAATGGTGTGCCATAAAAAATTTCAAAAACCTTTAAATTTTAACTTAATCGTGGTACCTATCACCCTATATTGACAGTTTCAGTATTACCATTACTCTAAGATGAATACCCACAAGATATCATGATTTTATTCCGTGATTAATCCTAAATAACACAAACAGGATATTTAAGCTTTATTAGTTAGCTGGGTCTACCAAAACATCACTAATTAGACACGTTTTCAATTATTTAATCTTTTAAACTCATAAATAGATCCAGTTCTACTATCATTTTCCAAGTATTTGCAATTATTTTCAAGAACATTTTTCAAATTTTTCAATTTTTTTTTTTTTTTAATTTTTTTATAAACAAGACAAACTAGCTAAACACTCACATCCCCACACTTGAAAGACACATTGTCCTCAATGTGAAGCAAAACACAACTAAAAAAAAATGCAAAAATAAAAAAAAAACAAAACAGAACAGGAAGCGACTTAGCTGGTAATGTAGATGCAATCTAGTATGCAGCTTCGTTCTTCCTTGTGTGCACCGTATAGCATTTCCTTCGCGGCTTGCACATCTCACTGACGGGTTGCCTTTACAAGATAAATAAGATGATAATCAATCCCGCCCGAATGGAGATTGAGTACGGGCGAAATGATAAAACCTGCAAAATAAACCGCAAACATACCCGCAGCATCAAAGTGACTCAAAATAAAAATAAAATAAAAGACTCGACTGACTCACTAAGAAATAAAAGACTCAAGATAGATAGATTGCAGAGAAAACATACTCGATAGGCGGCAAACACATAGACATGAAAGCCACATTACGTAGATCATCGGTCATGAACGGTTTCTAGATCTCCCGTTGTAATGATGGTCGGTGAATGATGATGTGTGAATTAATGTGATGGATGATGGTGGTTAAAGGTGATGCTTCATGGTAGTGGTGGTATGAAGGTAGGTGATGAATAGTGGTGGTGAGTGAAAACGGGGACGGAAACGGGTAAGGGAAACCATGGGAACAAATGAAAAAGTTTTGGTCAAGACCCCCTCGCGTACCGCGAGAGACATGTGGCTGGCTCCTCGCGTACCGCGAGGAACAAAAGACTGAGCCGGCCACTCTTTTTGTCTCTAGCGTACCGCGAAATATTGCATCCAAACTCCTCGCGTACCGCGAGGAGGCATCCTTCACAGAAAGATTCGAACTTTTTTCACTTTTTATACTTAGAAAAATTTTTGATCATTTAAAATCTTGTTTCACCCAAACTCACTAAAAACCTATCCCAAGCATAAAAACATATGTAACTATACCTGGGGCTTCATTCCCGACGATTTTCCTTACCGAATCAAGCATGGATTCCTGCAAAACTTGACACAAACAAAACACAAACCGAAAAACAAAGAAAAAGACACGGACTCAACCCAATGAAATCATACAAACTCTACATCCCGGGCACTTGCCCGAGATTCAAGCAAGCCTACCTATCAGGAGGCTTCTCCTTTATGCCGCCCCCATCCGGCCCGTTTAGTATGATTGGTCTACCACCTTTTTTACAAACATGGGTGGCAGACCTTAAGAACAATTTTGAAAATTCAAACGGGTCGGGCCACCAATACTTAAACTTACCTGGACCAAACTTGATACGTGGCATGTAATGTGGTGCATGATCATCTCCAGTATACTTCTTCCTACGATCCGTGTATGACCATCCCAGGACCTTCATAACATGCCGGTCCATACGTCTTCTCGCCCTGTCCCGTGGTCTTGATGATCTAGGTGGCGATCCACCATCTTCTTCCTCCACGGGCTCTTGCCTTTCTCTACCTTGGGTGAAAAGCTTAAGGTCCGACACCAGCTCGGTTCGTGGTTCGTTGATAACCTCTTGCACTTTCACCTCTTCTTCTATCCCCACACTTGGCTCTTGATATAATAGATCTTCAAGAAGTTTTAGATCGCCAAGTGGGTCATATTCTCCATCTTCTTCAAAAGTTGGCAAACCCACCAACTCGTCACCAAACTCTTCTTCCCATGACGCCTCATCAACAATCTTAACTAAAAGCTCATCCTCACTATTATCATCAGTCTCGAACAACCCGGCTAATCCCTCTTCAAAGCATTCATCTTCAATCGGGGTTTTAGGGATTTCAATATTCTCTTCATCATCAATCACATCTTCATCATCGCTCCAAAAGCTATCATTGTCACTCTCATCCCAAGAGAATTCATAGACACCCGGCCGAATTTGCTTAAGACCCTGCAGGTCCGAGGGTGGGACTACTACGCCCATTTTTGTCCTCGGTTCCGGAGGTTCCTCTTCCTGTTGTAGCTTGATACTTTCTAGCTCATCCATGAGCCTCCCATTTTCTTCTAGAAAGTGTAATTGTTCGGCTCTAGTTATCAGGTGCCATTGATTGTTCATGATATCTTGCACCTTCCTCTGCTCCTCCTTGATTATATCTTCATTCCTTATTTCCTGCACCAACTCATTCTCACAAGACAAGTGTAAAGTATCATAATGAACTGTGTTATCTTGTGTAGAAGTTGACACACCAACATCAGTAATATAATCAGGGTCAGAATATATACCTGGAGGTGGGACTTGTGCTTCACCTTCTGTCACTGTGCTTTGCACGTCGTCCATTGTATTCCCCAGTATTAACTCCCCTGATGCAGTTTCGATCCCAATCTCATTCCCATCTTGATCGTAAACCACACGATCTATATTTGTAGGCCGGTGTGATCCAATGCGAGCTAATATTGCTTGGATATCCCTCTCGTACTGCTCGTTTGCCTCTTTGCACCAGGCATTCAACTCCTCTCGAGTTCTGTATTCCGCCTGTGGCTGTACCTGCGGATAAGCATACTCATAGTAGTTTGCAGATTCCCCCGATGAATATGGGCAACGACAAGTAAAATGGGGTCCTCCACAGATTTCACACATAATGAAAAAATTAATAAAAATTAAATAAAAAAAATTTAATTAAGCTGACTCAAGATACAAGCTAGACACACTAAAAACAAAGACTCACTAAAGGACACACAAACTAGACTCAACAAAATAGAAAAGACTCAAAACACAAAAGACCAAATAATCAGATAAGTTCAATCAAAGTTAGATACGCTATCGCCTAAGTGTCCCCGGCAACGGCGCCAAAAACTTGATGTCGCTCGGACGGTCTATAAAAATAACTATATAAAACCTAACCTAGACTCTCTAGCTTTAAATTTATAAATCTAGACTCAATCTAATACTAGACCACACAACCGGCAAGTGTACCGATCAATGTAGTAAAGCCTAATGAAGTCCGGATGTCGAACCCACGAGACACTAGCAATAACCCTACCTAGACTCTGACTCAACTAACTAAACTGAAATATATTGGGGGATTTTGTGTTGTAACTTAATGTAAACTTTCTAACTAACGACACTCAACTATCAAGCAGAACTCTTTAAACGAATTCAAGAATAGGGAAGGCACTACCTAGGTTAAGAATCTTACTTGCAAAGTATAACTTCTATCGGTTCTGAAAACTATGATGGATCTGGGTTTCTAATGAAACAACTCTAGATAACCTAATGGATTCCTGATCACTCTCGGTCTCGGGATGTCACCAACTCAGCTACCTAAAGCGTATTAAACTCACCAGATAATTGGATCACTTCTCAGGTATTTCCAACTATGACAAGTACCCTAATAAATGGATTACCTCTCAGTCTCACCGTCTACCATACACTCAAGGAATGCACGGGGTAATCTCAAGCTAACTACTATGATTCGGATAGCTAAATTCACTAGACACCTAACACTAACGTCCTCTCAGACTGTTAATACTCGGATTCCTAATGACGAAGACTAAACGACTAATTCTCACCTCTCGGGTATTGAACTAGGACACACATTCACTTCTAATCAGTAATCACTTATGAATTCCTATGGCTACTACGTCTAGAAACCACTCACAATCACAAACCCTAAGATCTATGACCACAAAACGAAGATCAAACTGGCAGACAACCACAATCAACGCAGGAAATCACAAACAACCACAAGATCAGCAGTAAATATATACTAACATCATACATAATCAACCAAAGATCTTTACTAAATCATAAACCCATCAATTGAATCCAAAAACCAATAAAAATCATAACTTTAACATGCAATCATCTTAAACCTAGGCAGTATGCAAAATCTAGCCAACAAACATGTTCAAAACAACCAAAACAGAAGTAATAAACATAGTCATAGGTTCAATTAAACAAAGTAAAGATAAAAGAAGAAGAATCATAAACCGAACGATCACGAATAACCAATTCGGGTTCCAAAACTCCAACTCCTTGCTCCACTAGCCTTCTTCTTCCTCAAAATCGCCAAAAGGTTCTAACTTGACGGCTGGAATCGACTTTTTCTAAATAACAGCCGACATCATCAATAAAAACCTAAAAATCCAATTTTTCCGGATTTACGACTCTCTCGCGTACCGCGAGAGAATTTGGGCCAGCCCCTCGCGTACCGCGAGAGCCAATTTAGTCGGGCGCGCTTTTGAAGATCTTCGCGTACCGCGAGACTTCTCCACTCCTCTCTCGCGTACCGCGAGAGACATAAAATCTAGAAAATTGTCTTCTAGAGCTTGGACTTTTTCGGGCTTGGTTCCTTTGCTCGTTTTCTTCATGTATTCACTTGTATTCCATACGAACTCCTACAAATATGATAAAGACTCAATTGTACATAAAAACGACTCAAAACAAATATAAAACTAACTAAAAACACATTAAAACAACGGAATAAAGACATGTGCTTTCGCACAATATCACAAGACGATAAGGAGCTTTTGCCACGGGAGTTGCTCCGGGCACAAGGTCAATACGGAACTCTACTTGTCGAGGGGGAGGAAGACCGGGTAAATCCTTGGGGAATACCTCGGGAAAGTCTCGAATGATCGGAATATCTTGCAATTTCTTACCCTTGTCTTTTATGTCAACTACGTGGGCCAAGAAGGCAACGTACTTTTTTCGCATGCACTCAATGTGCAAGACATGAGTTGAAGGCCACGACACGGTTTTTCACTGAAAATAACTAACGTGTCGCCCGAAGGGAGAGGTATACGAATGCACTTTTCGTAGCAGATAACCTCGGCATGGTGCTGGATAACCAATCCATGCCAATTATAATATCGAAGCTTCCCAATTACATCGGAACGAGATCAACATAGAACACATGATTATTAAGATCGAGATTGCAGTTGCGGATAACATAATTTATAGTAATAGATTTCCCGTTTGCTATCTCCACGGAATAAGAATTTTTAAGCTTCGTTCTTTGTTTAGCAAGTCGAGATTCAAAGGTAAGAGACACGAAACTCTTATCGGCACCGGTATCAAATAAAACGGATGCATAATGATTGTTTACGAGAAACGTACCGTTCACCACGTCATTGTTTGCTTGTGCCTCATTAGCGTTTATATTAAACGCTCGTCCTCGGGGACCACCTTGTTGCTGAAGTTTTGGGCATCGGTCAAGGAAATGGTTTGGGTTTCGACATTCGTAACATGCCCGACCATTGGGAGGTGCTGGATGGTTGGGATGGTTGGCTGGAGCAGCTTGATGGACGGGAGGACAGGTACGGCAAGTAGTGGCCACGTGTCTATATCGTCCGCAGCTTGAACATAGTCAGCATGGTATGTTGGCAGGATAGTGGTATTTGTAGGTCTGACATTGGGGATTTTGACCCACATAAGGTTTTGGGTTTTGTCCCAAAGGTGCTATTTGAATAGTAGGTACGGTGGGAGTTATGGCTGTGAAGTTTCGGCCCTTTCGTTTCTTGTTGCGGTTAGAAGACTCGGGCCTTTCATTTTTTACGGCTGCGAGAGTAGAAACAACCTTCTTGGAACCCTTTCTTGTTAAAGTTCCGGCTTTGACGTGATTGTCGGATAGCATAGCAGATAGACGGATAGCAGCTTCAAGTGTGGGAGGATTGCTTCCCAATACGGCATCCTGAATTTGCATAGGTAGCCCCCCTATGTATTTTTCGATTCCCCGAGCAAGGGGAGTGATCATATGAGGTACCAATAGGCTCAGCTCTTGAAATCGGGTGGTGTAAGCCAGATTATCCCCGTTGTCTTGGGCAAGATCCCAAAACTCAGTCTCGAGCTTCCTAATTTCATTTTGAGGACAGAATTCATCGGTCATGGCTTTCTTCATGTCGTCCCATGATAAAGAGGTAGCAACCTCAACTCCACGAGTGCGTTTCTCACCGTTCCACCAGGTGAGGGCTCTCTTTTGAAGTACACTTGTGGCATAGCGAACTCGAAGATTATCAGGACAGTCACTGTTTAAGAACGTGCTTTCCATGCTTTCAAACCATTGTAGTAGGCCGGTAGCACCTTCAGTCCCGTAAAATTTTGTAGGGTTGCACGAGTTAAAGTGCTTAAACGTGCATTGAGGCGGGTTAGCACCACCGTTTCCTTGGATGTTGTGAGACCCGTCACTGTTGTTATTGGCTTGGGTCATTTGTCCCACCTGTTGGGCAAGAAGAGTAGCAAGATCCGGATTGGAAGTGCTAGAGTTTGTATTGACCGCACGTCGAGGAGGCATTCTAACACCATAAGAATAGTTTATAATATTTTAGATAAAGTGGATATATATATGAGCCATTGTGGGAATAATGTAAGCAGAGATGCGAGATTCATCACGTCGCGTGCCAATGTATGTGTATTTATTCAAGGTTGATAGGGGAAATAAGCCATCTATTCCTGGTAGGATATGATGTCATAGATCATTATTCACGCAATAGGAATCACCGGGATTCGCATGCACTACAAAACATTATTACGTGTGCACCCGTAATAATGATTTGCTTTGCATGTTCATCTAGTTCTCCCTATCTTACTATAATGTCCCCAAATTTTGAGTTTAGGTTCGGATCGTATTCTTGCGAATACAATGACTTATCAACGTTAAGTAATTTCTCAAAACTTTCAAGGAGACATGCTTTAGTCTATAGGTAAACACTCACTTCAGGAATTCCCAGGAAAGCATACGGGTCCATTTATTTGGATTTATACGAAATGCTTTCCTAGACAGAAAACCCAAAGTACAGGTGTCACCCTTCCGGATTGCACATGTCCTTTACTGATTTTCAAGAAATTAAGTCGTTGACGAGATTTTCAAGAAATTAATAGACTTGTGAGTCTATGAGTAGAATTAAATATGTAGGAATGTTGCAAATAGTATGGATGAGGAAAGAGTATGGATAAGGATGTGTAGTGTATTTGTTTGCATATGTTTGTTTGTCAGATGTGTATGTAAAGTATGTATTGTGTGTTTAAAGCCTTGTATGTATGTGTATAAGTCTCATGCACTAAACTTGGGGAAATTCGAATAATACCTAACTACAAATAATTCACATAGCAAATAAACATTTAGCACGTAACACGTAAAAAGGGAGTCCTAGGGTTATAGTCTAGGTCATTGTGTCTAATAACCTAATTCCCTATAACCATGGCTCTGATACCAATCTGTCACACCCCGCCCGATGGCGGAATCATCGAGGCAGACAATGGGTGATTGTTCAAAAGCACATGATAGCTAAAATGTTGCATAATTCATTAATTTAATTAAAAGTAACAAATATTCAAGTACAATATAAGTCAAATAACCTAGTCTATTTCAAAACATTGATTTAATTAACTAGGTCCATAAGTTCTTAAGTGGGAGAATCTTCAGCAAGCAATCACATATCCAAACCTGAAACATTAGTTAAATCAAGTGTCAACAATAAAGTTGGTGAGTACATAGGTTTTGTGGACCCGATAAATAGTAGATAAAAACTTTTTGCAAACTCATTGTTTAACTTGTTAGACATAACATATATGGTTGAATCCTTCATGTTTATCTAAGTACAAATCAAACCTTGATTGACGCGATTGAACATAGCACAACAACTAGGCCCGGTATGATTGAATATAGTTATCCACTATATCCGATATGTTTGAATATAACACGCGGCTATACCCGAGTATGCAGTAATAAACACCCTACCCGGGTGGGCTGGTCAGGCACAATAGATCTATTAATATTACTGTTGGTTCTCTTTGTGTTTACAATTAATGAATGTACACCCAAGATAATTCACAAAGAACAAGCATATAATCCACACGTATAAACAATTTGTTTGAGTAGCATGAAGTGTATAGGTAATAATGTTTCACCCCAAAGCATGTAAAAATGTAAAATAGGAGCTATGTAACTCACCTTGCCAGCGGATGTTTTAATCCACGTTCGTAGGTGATAAGGATATTGATATCTAAGCACGATGAAACCCTATGTAGATAAATATGTATTATTGTATGTTTGTATATGTGTATCCGTGTTTAAACGTGTATGGGTTTATAAATAAAAACATTTCTGAAAATTATTTGTATAAAATTTTGTAGTAGAATGATAACGATTTTTGTAAAACTTAGCATCTCAAAATATATTTTAAATCTTGTTAAAATATTATATTTTTAAATAAGTAGTTATTGTGTTTATTGTATTTATAACAATTTCTATTTGTTTATTTTTCGTGAGTAAGATGATTTAAACAAGTTTTTTTTTATAAAAGTTGACGGGTTAAATATGTGTAAGGTGTCGTTTAATGGTTTCCAAAGTAAACGAACGAGTCAACCGGTTCGTAACATTTTTTAGTGTGTAGAGAAAATAATAAAATAAGATAAAATAAATAAGATAAAAGATAACATAAAAAAATGGTTGGGCCGGAGGCTAACAAGGATCGAACCCGAGACCTTGAACATAACACGCACAAGCATAACCAGCCGGGCTATCGCCCATCGCTGGTTATGTGTGGGACGTTTAATTTATAAACACACAAGCATCTGGGTTCTCAGCAACCGGCAAACCAGTGTCCGAGAACATTGGTTTGCTCGGAAATCGAAGGCCTGAGGTCGAGATAGCGCTTGGAACAAATGGCATGATGATAACCGAAGGTAAAGGAATGAATTCGAGGTTCTTACATGGTTGCGAAGGGTCGAGACGACTGGGCAGACAGTCCAAAAATGCCAAGATCGGGAAATTATGCTTCGGGATGAATTGGGCTCTGAAAATCCGGTCACAGCTTCCCATAGAGGAGACGAACACAATGACAGTTTCAATTTGGAGTGAGAGTGAGTGTTGAAGGGAGAGTGAGCTTGAGAAGGTCCGGTAATGGCCATTTATACCCGAACCTGATCCCGACAATGAAACATGAAATTGAGTATGTCTAGACACTCGTGTGGGCAAGCCGAAGCTATCGAGTCGTCTTGCAGGCGTGGAGGTCTACTGACGAGGCAAATCTCGCGGCGTTGACTTTCGGTCATGAGTGCGAGCAGGCTTTTCGTATGTTAAAGAGACAAATTGGTCGGGGACTTAGGTTCGCGTGGGGACGACGAGCTCAGAGAGCCCTTTTTCGGCTGTCGAGGGGCAGGGAAACAAGTGTGTCGGGGTTCGCCGGAAAAGATCTTGGACCGCCGGATAAGGGAAGGGATGACCGGAAACACGAATTGGAAGTTGGCAAAAATGGTCCCTGAAGTTCGCTTCTGAATTAATTTAGTCCCTGAGATTTACACCAATAGGTTCTTGTGGTTTAGTTTGTCCACGAATAGTCCCTTAACTTGTTTTTATTTTAAAACCTTTTAGTTTGATAATTTTCAAAACAGACCCCTTAACTTTAATAATTAAATTAATTAAATTTCTCTTTAATTCAAATTATATTTAAATGGTTTTATAAAAGTTAATTATTTTATTTAAATAGATTATTTTATTTATTATTTATATATATGAACCTTCTAAATTTAGATTTTTATATAAAATTTTATATACGTTTAAAACTTATAAAATTTTAATCATTTAAAAAAAATTAAAAATATATACTTTGTACATTATATACATACAAAATTAAATAAATATGCTTGTATTTCACTGAATAGAAATTGTTTTCATGACATATATTATAAAAGTGTGTATAAAAACTCAAAATGTCACAAAACTTGTGCTTGTATGAACAGAAGAAGCGTATATTTAGGGTTTCAATTAAAACATAAAATGACATAAATGCCCTTAGAGCATTAAAAAAAGTCAGAAATTAAAGAAATGGAATGTGTGATCCATATAAGGTTTTTGGATTTTCACAATAAGAAATGATTTTCATTTGATACGTCTCCTATATATATATATATATATATATATACACACACACACAGGGGGAGGTTCAAATAAGAATTAGTTTTTCACTAAGAAATAACAAAAACGATATCAAACGAACTCCGATTGAGCTAATTTCAGAGTTGTTGGAACCATCTCGTCGAACTCTACCACCTTAGCTTTTAGGGTTTAGCTTTTAAGGTTTAGATTTTATGTTTGAATTTTAAGGTTTTAGCCTTATGGTTTAGCCTTAGGGTTTAGCTTTTAGGGTTTAGATTTTATGGGGGTGGGGGGTTTAGGTTTTTAGGGGTGGGTTTAGGGTTTTGGGGGTGGGGTGGGGGGGTTAGGTTTTTGGGGGGTGGGGTGGTGGTTTTAGGCTTTTGGGGTGGGGTTGGAGGGGGGTTTAGGTTTTTGAGGGTGCGTGTGGTGGGGGGTAGGGTTCGATGAGACGGTTCCAACGCCGCTGGAATGAGCTCAATCGGAGTTCGTTTGACCCACTTCTTAGGATTTTTTAGCGAAAAACTACTTCTTAGTGGAACCGTCCCCTATATATATATATATATGGGGAGGTTCAAATAAGAAATGGTTTTCGCTAAGAAACCTAAGAAATGAAAAAAACTTAAGAAACGATATCAAACGAACTCCGATTGATCTCATTTCATCGGCGTTGCAATCGTCTCGTCGAACTCTACCATCTTAGCCTTTAGGGTTTAGCTTTTATGGTTTAGATTTTAGGGTTTAGATTTTAGGGTTGAATTTTAGGGTTTAGTTTTTTTTTTGGAGGTGGAGGGTTTAGGTTTTTGGGGGGTGGGGGTGATGGTTTTAGGATTTTCAGGGTTTAGGTTTTTTGGGGCGGGTTAGGGTTTGATGAGATGGTTTTAACGCCGCTGGAATGAGCTCAACCGGAGTTCGTTTGACCAATTTCTTAGCGTTTCTTAGCGAAAATTCACTTATTAGCGGAACCTTTCCATATATATATATATATATATATATTACTTTATATATAAAATTATAATTACAAATATATACGAAAGTAGTTATATATTTACATAAATACAATAATTAAATAATTAATAAACAATATATGGGTCCGCTCAAGCTTTGGATATATAGCTCAATACAATCTGAGCTAGAGGTGCACAAATCGGTTTTTTTTTTAACCGGATCCGGTTCGGATCCGGACCGGTTCCGTCAAAGTTGGTCAATAACCGGATCCATTAGAACCGGTTCCGATTCGGATCCGGTTCCGGGTGTGGAGACTTGGAACCTATTGGGACCGGTTCGGATATTTAGAACCGGACCGGTTCCACCGGTTCCGAAAAAAAAAAAATTTAAAAATTAACAAAGATACACTATAAAATACATGTTTTATTTATTTTGTAGATTTTTTTAAGTTATTTAACAATAGTTCGTACAAAAAAAATACAAAAAACATAATTGAATCACAAAGCATTAATTATTTATTATGTTTTCAATATTCTTCGTCGTAGTCTTTGTAACATCGGTTTTCATTCTTCTTCGCTTGAGATACGTTGGGCTTCATCGTAAGCTTGTTCTTCGTCCGAAAGTGGAGTCGCCGCCCCATGTTCTACTTCGAATTCATGTATTTCTTGTTCAACGTCAAGCTCGCCTTCTAGTTTTGCAACATGTTGTACACGTTCGGCGGCATCCAAATGGTCCTTCAAGCAAATACACATCTCCATAGATTCCGGTGTAAGCCTCGTTCTTCGAATAGATAAAACCCTGCCACTAAGAGAAAAAGCGGATTCCGAAGCTACCGTGGAAGCTTGGACGGTTAGTAGGTCACGGGCCATTGCGGCTAGAACGGGATATTGGGATTCCCTTCCTTGCCACCAACTCAAGATATCAAAGTTTTCAAACTCTTCGGATCTTAGAGTAGAAATAAAGTCGGTTGCTTGATATCTCCCAAGCTCGCTACTTGGTGTGGTTCCACGAGCTCGTTTAGTATTTTCGTTTCTTAAAGTGTTAAATAAATTTAGCATCGGGTTCCTTGAACTACTAGAAGTTGAACCCGAACCCATTGATTCACGTATGTTTGATGGATCACCACTTCCACCATATTTGCGTAAATAATAATCAAACATATTATTAAAAGCCGAATTGAAATCCCTTATTGCATTTGATTCAAAATTTGGGTCTTCCTCGAACATATTTAAATCATCCGATATTGATCCAATTAATGTTTCAACACCGGTTACATTAATCGTTGGGTTTAAGGCGGCCGAACATGTAACAACGGCCGGCATTTCTGAAAAATATTTTTTAAATTTAGCTTTCATATGTTTTACCATTTTTTCAAAAATAGTGCCGTGATATTCAAACTCTTTTAATTTATTACATATTAAGTATAATTGTTGAAGTATTAGCGAAGACGTGGGATAATAAACTCCCGATAAACATGTAGTTGCATTTTTAAAAACCTCAAGCAAATTAGTTAGTTTCTCGATCATATCCCAACTTATATTATCAAATTTTTGTAAACAACGTTTCTTTTGCACAAGTTCATCATGGAAATGTTTTAAAGTAATTCTTTGCCTTAAGGCCGATTCAAACATTTTCCAAGTCGAGTTCCATCGAGTAGGTACGTCCCAATTCGGACCTAAAAAGATGGAATCCGTTTGTTGGCACAAGTTTCTATAGTTTATATATCTTTTTTTGCTTGTGCTAAAAACTTCACGTAACATCACTTTAAAATTTTCTTTTACGTCTCTTATTTCTTGGACGTTTAGACCGTCTTGCACAACCAAGTTAATGATGTGTGCAACACATCGACTATGAAAAAAAACACCGTTACAAGGCGGTTCATATTTTATTTTTAATTTTTCGACCGCGTTTGTGTTATTTGAAGCGTTATCAAAAGATATTGAAAATATTTTCGGTTGAATTTTATAAGTTTGAATTACCGAGTCTAAAATATAAAATAAGTTTTCACCGGTATGTGGATATCCAAAATAATCAAACGCAATCGTACGCTTCATCATTTGCCACGACTCCGGTTGAACCCAATGTGCGGTAACGCAAAGGTACGATTCGGGTAAACCATGTGGAGCGGACCAAACGTCCGTTGTTAAGTTAATGCCGGTATTTAATTTTTCAAAACCTAAAATTAATTCTTTTTTGGCTCTTTTCCACATTTTTAAACAATCTCTTCTCAAAGTAGAACGACTTACATTTGTGTAATTCGGTTGAAGCGTCTCTTGTATCATCCTCGTCAAGCGCGGATTATCAAAATGATCAAAAGGCAAGCCTTCTTGAATGACGAAATGTGCCATTCTCTCACGAACACTTTCGACATTGTATTGCCAAACTCCTCAATCCCTACCAATTTGAGTTTGATTTTCACCTTCTTGAGTGTGTCTTGCGTGACTAGCAATATGTTTCCTTAAACTGCTATTTCCCGCTGCAGCTAAAAGTTTACCACAACGTTTGCAACGAGCCTTTTGCGAGCCGTACGACATTTCGCATAAATCGAAATAAGCCCATATTTCTTGGTTTCGGGAGCAAGGAAGTATTGACACAACCGTAACATCGCTAGTAGAACCACCAACCGAATTTTGAGTGCTTGCGGAAGCGGAAGCCATGAGAGCGTTTTTTTTTTTGCTTAACGTGAGCGTTTTTTTGCGTTTTGAGAGCGTTTTTGAGTTTTGAGAGCTAGAATGTTGTGGTGAACTAACACAAACACCCAATACCTATTTATACTAAATTTCAATCCTTAAAAACAAAAAAAAAACAATAAAACGGCTATATAGCCGTTTTTTTTTAACCCCAACGGCTAGAACCGGTTCCGAACCGGTTCCAAAATGTCCGAAAAAAACCGGTTCCAAAAAATCCGATTTTTAACCGGTCCGTCAAAAAACCCAGAACCGGTCCCGGAACCGGCGGTTCTCATAATATCCGGACCGGTTCTAAAAAAACCGGTTCTCACCGGATCCGGTTTCGGATAATCCATCGGATCGGTTCCGGTTCCGGTTCTTTTGTGCACCTCTAATCTGAGCTCGAGTTTTGGATATAGAGCTCGAAACGAGAAATGAGCTGAGTTCACGCTTAGGCGAGCTTGACTTAGCTCTGTCTATGCATACATGCCCCCTATAGAAGATCTACTTTGATGATGTTAAAAAAATCTAAACGTATATTTTAAATGCTATCTTAAGATATCTATAATCTATAACTTTATAATACATGTTTCCCTTTTGCTAAGATCATGGCATGATTTAAAACCTTATAAATAATAAAATAATGTTACAACTTTTATAAAAATGGTTATATATGATTTATCAAATGTTTGATGAGATCTTCCCCAAGAGGAATTCTTTCAAAACTATTAGCTTGACGGAACTATTAGCTTCTTTTTTTTCATGGTCTTGGCGTTGGAAGGGAGATCTTTTTTTTCACGCGCAATTCAATAGCTTGACGGAACTATTAGCTTCGGTAAAAGGGAAAACTAAACACAAAACAACTACAATTCTAACTGTGCACACTCTTTTCCGGTATGGGCTTTGGGTTTAATAGGGTATTTCACTTGAAAAACTTGCTCAAGGACACCCCTAGAAGAGCAAGACACATATATAGTCGATCGGTTTTCTCAAGATTTGATCAAAGTCATTAAACGAGATCACTCCTTGCGTTTTAAGTAATCATGTGTCTTAAAGTTCCATCATACACTTGATTGATAGTTACTAAACAAAGCTTATTTTCACTATTTATGTTTTCAAGTTTTTATCTATCTAATCATATTATTATTTGGGAAAAAAAAATACCCAAATGGCAGAAAATTTATCCAAAATGGACACCCTCATTTACCCGGCTCATTCATGGACATTCTTCACAATAGCCGGCTCAGATTTCCGTGCCGAAATTCCATATGACAGAGTACGAACCAATGATATCGTGACACGTGGCCATAGCCGTCTAATCCTGTTAGCCGGCTATGAGCCGGCGCTTTTTTCTGAATCTCGAATTGGCCTAAGCCGGCTCCGTTATTGGCTTGGCTTGATGGCTTTTAGCCGGCTCCTTTCGATTTTTGTTCAATTTAGCCGGGTAATTTTTTATTTTTATTTTTTTACTTTTTGAGTTTATACTTCATAATGGTTTCATATTTGTTTTGAAACCATATTTGTTTTGAAACCATATGTGGAGTGTTTGAAGTCTGAAGTTTTGTGTTGCACACAACATGTCTGTGAACATTGTAATCTATAGCGATGGTAAATGAGATATTGTTGGGGTGATGTTGAATACGTTTCGTTCGATTGTGCAAAGCGTGGTTTAAGGTTATCTACATATATTACTTACTCTTCTTTATTATATATACTTTCAAAAGTTTGTGGTTCTAAGAATATTTGTAGTTTATCGTATAAAATGTCAATATTTACTGATGCAATCGACATATTTGACGATGGTGATATTTCATTTTTTTAGGGTATAGTTGAAAAAAATCCATTTGAAATATTTAAGTTGTATGTGGTCCAAGAAGATGGTGTTGGTTCATCGAACAAGAAACCGGTTTCTAATGGTTCGTCTAACCTAGTTTGTGGGTCAGTTGGTTCGAGCAGATTGCCAAGCTCAAGCTCTGAACCAACAACTAAAGAGGATAAATTAAAATTACCGTTTGATTTAAATGTTCCAGCAGATAGTTATGAGCCGGATAATTATGTGTCAGATAATTACGAGCCTGATAATTACGAGTTTTATTCAGAGGCAAAATTTTCAGGGGGTAATCTTTTCTCGATTCAAGAGACACAAGAGCCTTCATTTGAGCCATCATTTGAGTCATCATTTGAGCTATCATGTGAGCCAAATTTGCTTTGTGACCCAACCCCTGATCATTTTGGTACAGATAATAAAAGTGTGCAAGGGGGTAAATCGAGTGATGTTTATGTAGGTATGTGTTTCAAAGATAAAGACCATTTAAAGTTGGAGCTTTCGAAAATGTGTTTTAAAGAGTGTTTTGATTTCAAAGTTAATATATCTAAACCGAAAAGGTTTGAAGCATCATGTATTACACCTAATTGTAAGTGGCGTATTAGGGCATATAGCTATGGTGAGTCTAGTGTGTTTCATGTTAGATATTTCAATAACCAACACACATGTTCACGAACGTAGACCTACCCTTGTTTAAGAAAAGCAAATAAACAAGTAGTTGGTGAATTGATTAAAGATCAACTTAAGGATAGCGGACGTGTGTATAGAGGAAAAGAAATAATGAAAGATATACCAACAAGCTATGCGAGGGAAGGAATGGGCGTTGGGTTTATTGATAGGAAATTGTAATGATTCATTTTCAGCTTATTTCCATAATTTGAAAAGGGCGAATCCAGGAACTGTCACACTCATATTTTAACAGACGAGTCAAGTCATTTTGAAATGTGTTTTGTTGCTATTGGTGTTGTGGTTATTATTTATTAATTTTTTTTGTATATATTAATCACCATGTAAAATACATGTGTTACTGATGCCATATTTTGTATTACAGATTCATAGTTTCAGGCAGTACCTTCGACCGGTAATTATTATTGACGGGGCGCATCTTAAAGGTAGTTTTAAAGGAACAATGTTTTTAGTGGTCGGTATGGACGGGAATAATCAGATTTTGCCTGTTGCATATGGTGTTGGCAAATCAGAGTCCGGTGAGTGTTGGACATGGTTTTTATCAAAGCTTAGAAAGTGTATCGGTGAAAATCCAGATTTGGTGATCATATCTGATAGGGCAACTTCTATTGACTTGGCTATTAGGACAGTGTTTCCATATGCACATCATGGTCTTTGTTGTCGGCATTTAATGATGAACTTACGATTAAAATCTACGAGGGCCAAGACAAACGAGTTTCTTTGGTGGAAGACATGCAAAGCTTTTACCACGTCTGATTGAAGAGCATTTCAACGCGCTCTGTGAAGCTGTTCCTAATGTCCGTGACACGTTACTAGGAGTTTGTTTGCATAAATGGGCACAAGCACACTTTCCGTGTCAACGCCATGGCATTATGACTTTAAATAGCGCCGAGTCTATTAACACGTTATCCCGATATGCTCATAAGATGCCTATCACCAAACACATTGAATTCTTTTGTGAGTCAGTCCAGCAATGGTATTTTAATAGGCGACAACTTGCAGGTATTTGTATATCTTAAAAGCGTTGCTCGTATTACGTATTTGTATATCTTTAAAAAGTTGAAATATTTTATTTTACAGCTAAAAATACACATGTACTTAGTATGTGGGCGGAGAATAAAGTCTAAAAAAGAATATCTAAATGTGTGACATGGATTGTACGTGGGATTGACGCGTATAAATTTGAAATAGAATCCCAATATCAGAAACGTTTTGTGGATTTGCTTAGTCGAACATGTAGTTGTCGACAATGGCAACTTTTTGGTTTACCGTGCGGTTACGTAATATCTATTTCAAGATACTTAAAGCAGAGTGATTGTAGCTCTTGGGCATTGCATTGGTTTACAAATGAAGTATACAAAAGGACGTACGAAGGGGTAATATATCCCCTTCCTGAAGACGCTGAGTGGGATAGACCGAATAACCTCATTACTGTTAAGCCACCACATATGGATAAAAGACAAGCTGGGCGGCCTCGTGCTAATAATCGTATTCCATCGCAAGGGGAGGAAATTACACCGAAATCTTGTAGTAGGTGTCATAGAAGTGGGCACTATCGACACATATGTAAAATCCCTCTTCGCTCACATATGTCATCAAAATCAAAATCAAAATCAAAACGTGAGCCGGCTACATATGTTGATGTCGACGAAGAAAACTTCCGCCGGTTTGTGTATGAGTCAACAACACGAAAGTATGAATATGATTTAAATGATAACTAGGGATAGTTTTACTGTTTAAGACATTGTATTTTGTACTTTAACGATGTTTTTATTTTGTGGAGTTTGTTTTTTGTGGACGTATTTTGTGGTTCTTATATTTTGCGGCTAAGTGTGTTAAAACTACGTACTAAAACTATGGACTATAACTGTTATATTTTGTGGTTGTTATGCTTTTTGCTGGCTGAGCATTGACTTTTGCCGGCTAATCCTTTGGTTCGTACCAGCTAAGCCAGTAAAGGAGCCGGCTAAGCCTTCCAAAATTGTTTTTTAATACTGTTTTTTTTCTAGCTAAGCCTTTTAAGTTTGCCGGCTAAGCCTTTTAAATTTGTCGGCTAAGCCTTTTAAGTCTAGACAACTATTACAGCAGGCCTAAGACAAATATTACAGCAGGCTAAATGAAATAAACTTGTCGACTAAGTGTAGTAAACCTCTGCTTGTATTTTGACACTAAGCTTCGACACTCAGGAAGAACTTCATATATCCACATCTATTGTATTAAATAGATAAATTAGGAATCAATTCATGTAAATATATAGAACTTTAATTATAGTAAAGCTATTACCTTAAACGCCCAAGGAAAACCAGGTAATGAGTAAGTCATCGAAGAAAGATTATGTTCTTTCATGTATTGCTTCTTTCTCTCAAAGCAATTGTGAAAAACCGGATATGTTAGGTCCCACAAATAACTTCCCCATAGGTAACGGTTCCATGCAGTGATATCTTCCACCAATGCTACCAGAAAGTCGTCCATGTAAGAGTTTTTCTGAGTCCCCTTCAAACCAACCTCCACCGGTAGCAACAAAGACAAACACACCATATCATCATCCTGAATATGTGATAAATCCTCGTTATAAAGCTGTTCTAACTGATCAATCTTCAGCCTTCTTCCACCAAACACACGATCCTTAAAATTTGAGTCCAAAGACTAAAGCTCCTTATCCTATCTTCCAAATCTCAGACCTGTCATAAGACAGAATTCTTTGGGCCTAAAGCGTAAAGGCTCGCCCCCAACCATATAATATAACCCATCCGTTCTTGGGTTGAGGTCAGATTTTATCTCATGCTGGAACATTAAATGCACCATTAGGGAGTCAGCAATGGTGCATTTTGCTTTTAGCCAATTTTTAAAGAGTTGAGAATTTAACTCCGGGGTTCTACCTTGTATGGTAATGGAACATTTAACTCTCAAAAAGTCGTTAAATTTGGATGGAGATTTTTGGGACAGCGTTGAGAAATATCGTCGATTCATGGCAGATAAAATTTATATTTGTCGTTGTGTGCACACACCGACTGAAACTTAGAGCGGTGCTTGTTTCTTAATTTTAGTATGTATTTTGTTTAGGCGTTATTGTAACATTTAATATATTCTGGAGCGGGTGGTTTTTGTTGTTGTATTGTTTGTTTAGATAATTTTAAGGATATAAATTAATTAAAATCCGTAATTAATTAAAAACCATAATTGAAAAAAATATAACTACTTGTTTAACAACTTAATTAATAGAAACATAATTAAAAGGTAAAATAATTAAAAACATACATTAAAGGTTTTACAATAAAACTAAATTAAAATACAAACTAATTTTAAGGACTCCAACGAGCATCTAAATCGGTGGGGTCGTCTTCGAATGGATCCCAAGTAGGAGTCCAACCACCGCCTCCTTCTTTGAGTTCATTCATTTCATTCATCGCTGCCCAATCTTCATCATACTCGTATAAATCGTCAACTCGAGCCTTTTCTTGCTGGTTAGCCGCAGGGTAGTCATCAGCGGGATTCTGAGGTTCTACAACAACAGGGTTCTGAGTTTCGACAACAGGAGGATTCTCCGGTTCGACAACAGTCTGAGTTTCGTCAACAAGATGATTCTCCAGTTCGTCAACAGGAGGATTCCCCGGTAAATCAACCAAACGGTTCTCCAATACGTACTCCGAAGGAGTCTTCGGATAATTTTCCATATCAACTTCCTTTGTGAGACATAAAAAAATAAAACACCTATGATTTATATATAAATTTTTCGTAACAAAAAAAAAACTGAAAGGAAGCCGGCTAAGCCAACCAAGCCAAGCCAATAACGGAGCCGGCTCAAGCCAATTCGAGATTCAGAATGGCTATAGCCGACTAACATGATTAGACGGCTATAGTTGTCTATTAGCCGAGCCGGCCACGTGTCGCGATATCATTGGTTCGTCCTATGTCAGATGGAATGTCGGCACGGAAATCTGAGCCGGTCCGGCTTAGCCGGCTATTGTGATGAATGTCCATGAATTGGCCGGCTAAATGAGGGTGTCCATTTTAGATAAATTTTCTGGTCAAATGTTTATTTTGGTATTTTTTTTTTCCCTTAAAAAAATATAATCTTTTAAATGATAATAAATACAGTTGTATTCAACATCGGCGTTGCCAACTATTAAGTTGACATCCTCAAAGATCATGTCTCCGCACAACGTGACACTTGGGAGCATAAACTATTCTACTTGTAGATATCATTTTTTAACATCGTTAATCACAAAGATAACCATTAGCCCCCTCATCTTTGTTTTATAGTTGAAATTTGAAAAGGAGTGTTATAACCAAGATTTTAATAATTTTGTGGTGCAAAATAATAAATACGAAGCGAGTCTGAATTAAAGAAAAGAAAATAATAAATGAAAAAATATTTGGTTCCATCTATATCTATAAAGTTATAATATATACCTAGGCTAGGCAACGGTTAATTAGGTAACAATAACATATTGGTGTTTGTGTGTGTCACCAACAACTGCCGTCGGAAAAGGTCTCAAGATTTGGAAACCTCTCTCTTTCTGAAGAAACCAGAGCCTTGAGATTGGTTGTGTATCTGTTTCTTTTATATAATTATTATTCATGAATCATGAATGTTAGTTGTTGGGTTAAAAGGAAAAGAAAATCAAAGATTTCAAGAAACAAGAATATATATGATCTAAATCGATTACAACAACACTTTAGTATTTTCTTACTCAACAGATTCAGGTTTCTGACTGATTCCTAATTGTTTCATACCATACCAACCAACAAAATTACAATACTTTCTCATTCACCTGCATAGGATAGGTACTTGAAGGAAGGAAGAAAGAATATGGCCAATATTTCAGATATTACCGTTTCTGCTTCCATCAACAGTCTATCTGCATTACTATTTCTTGTGGCATTTGCAATCTTACGTCTTCAACCCATAAACGATCGAGTTTACTTCCCCAAATGGTATCTCAAAGGCATACGGGAAAATCCAACCACTTCCGGCTTTTATGTAAAGAAATTTCTCAATTTAGATGTTAGAATGTATCTAAGATTCTTGAGTTGGGTGCCTGCTGCTTTAAGAATGCCACAACCTGACCTTATAGAGCATGCTGGCCTTGATTCTGCTGTCTACATTCGAATATATCTTCTCGGGTAATTACTCACCTGTTTCACTACCCATTTTTCACTTATTAATCTTGATAATTCTATGCAGCTTGAAAATATTTGTTCCTATCGCACTACTTGCTTTTGCTGTCCTGTTACCTGTCAATTATACAGGCGGAAATTTCCAGACAATGACCACTACCATGAAAATGAAAGATATAACATTCGGTGAGATAGACAAGTTTTCAATTTCCAACGTCCCGCCTGCATCAAAAAGGTCTCATCCTATCGCTCTCTTTCTATTTTTGGGTAGGCTTGTTGCTTACACTAGTATTATGTCACCCAAAAAATGAAAAATAGGTTATCTTTCTATGCAATTGTCACATGTATAAGTTAATTACAGATTTTGTTTTCTAGGGTGAAAATTCTTTAGTTTATCATTTAATCTGAAATTTGTCAACATCCTCATAACCAACAAAAAATGAAAGACCAAATACCCAATTGTCCTGAAATCATTTATATCTGCATTTGGATTAAATTAAGTTTCCATAAATTTGATTATCGTATTAGATTCTTGTTTGCTTATAAGTTTGGGCTAGGATTATGGATGAAAGCATGTTTTAATTTAAGTAAGAAAACACATCCATTTGGGAAAGTGACTTGTCTCTAGAAAGTAAGTTGGAACCTGTTTTTAAATGTTTTTCTTGCCAACTTGCTATCGATTCTTATCACTTTGCATGCGTTTGAGACATTGATGCTATCTTTATCAGGTTATTTGCACATATAGTAATGGCATATGTCTTCACATTTTGGACATGTTATATTCTTTATAAGGAATACAAAGTTGTAACTGACATGAGACTACATTTCCTTGCTTCTCAAATCCGTCGTCCAGATCAATTTACAGTAAGTTTCAAGTGGTTTCATACATGTTTCTTGAAAAAAATAATAATGGGGTGTTGATTATCTATTTCTTGTGTAGGTTCTTGTGAGAAATGTCCCCTCGGACCCTGATGAATCTGTCAGTGAACATGTTGACCATTTCTTCCGTGTTAATCACCCTGATCAATATTTTCTACATCAGGTTTGTTTCAGAAACTGGATGGTATTTTATAATGTTTTCCGAAAGTCGAAGTATTTCAAAATGGTTTTGAAAGCTGGATGATTTCAGTAACGATTTTTATAATGAATTGAATGTGAGTTGCTATTAAAATCAGTTTTCTCAATTATGAAATTTCTATCTGAATTGGTATGTAGATTCAACATGTATATCTATTTCTTGAATCTTAGGTGGTATACAATGCAAACAAGCTTGCAAAAATGGTGGATCAGAAAAAAGATTTGCAAAATCGGCTTATTTACTACACCAATAAGCACGAGAGAAAACCCAATAAAAGGCCAACCACGAAGGTTTGGGTCTAAACATTCTCTAGTAGTCTCAATTTTTATAACTTTTTAAGTTTATAGTTTCATGTTTAGTTACCTGTATAGACAGGTTTTTGGGGTCTTTGGGGAAAGGAGATCGACGCAATTGATTACTATACCGAAGAAATCGAGAAGTTGAGCAAAGAAGTGAGTGTGTTTTATTAAAGATTTATAGATTTTCTTTTCATCATAATTTGATCATCAAGTATTGTACTAGATGTGTGAATTTCAATCCATGCACCTAAAAATGGGTTGATATGGGCTATATTTCATCTTTAACTGGTCAAATAAAATATTTACCCAAAAGGTAAGGCCATAACAGGTCAATTGGGTTGAACAGGAATTGGAATAGGCTATATATTTAATACATCAATTATTTATTGAACTTTGAAAAAAAGGTGTTGGCGGGTTAAGCGAATCCTGTTGACCCATTTTGACTTGTTACACAACCCATATGACCCACTCATTTCACAACCTATACGTGTAATTTTGTAATCGACCCTACATAGTTCAACCCGAATTGAAAAGTGACCTGTTGTGACCAAGCCACATTGACTGCTCATTTTGTCACATCTTAACGGTTTTTAGTTTTTACATCAAATGATTTGTAAACTAGGAAGTAGCAGAAAGAGAGCGGGTGATTGATGACCCGAAAGCCGTAGTCCCAGCTGCATTTGTTTCGTTTAGATCACGATGGGGTGCAGCTGTTTGTGCTCAAACACAACAAACAAGGAACCCGACCCGTTGGCTCACAGAGTGGGCTCCTGAACCACG
This sequence comes from Smallanthus sonchifolius, assembly GCA_023525975.1. Taxonomy (NCBI): domain Eukaryota; kingdom Viridiplantae; phylum Streptophyta; class Magnoliopsida; order Asterales; family Asteraceae; genus Smallanthus; species Smallanthus sonchifolius. The sequence continues at coordinate 91,355,073 of CM042030.1, read as the reverse complement.
CGATGTTTACTGGAACAACTTAGCCATACCATTTGTGGAACTCAATTTGCGAAAGTTGGTCATGGCTGCTGCTCTATTTGGTCTTACTTTCTGCTTCATGGTCCCAATTGCAATAGTTCAAACTTTAGCCAACATTGAATCAATCGGAAAAGTTCTTCCCTTCTTGAAACCCCTCATCAATAAGTAAAATCTTTATAAATCCAAACCATCTTTACCAAATTCAATCTTCTTTTTTCTGAATCTTGAATTCTTGATCATGGTGCAGAGAATCCGTCAAGTCTTTCATTCAAGGGTTTCTTCCCGGAATAGTGTTGAAGATCTTTCTCCTAGTTCTTCCAATGATTTTAATGGAAATGTCTAAAATAGAAGGTTATGTTGCGGTTTCGGCTTTGGAAGCAAGATCGGCTGGAAAATATCATCTTTTTTTGCTTGTGAACGTGTTTCTTGGAACCATCATTACAGGAACTGCGCTTCAGCAACTTAAAGAATTCTTGAAACAGTCACCATCTGAGTATGTTGTTACCCTGTTTAGTTTTCTCGACTCTATATGTAGTAGGGGTGGTAAAAATAAAATGACGGGTTGGCTAATGGGTCAAAAAGGGCTGGTTGTGTGATGTCTCAATATGGTTGTGCTGGGAACAAGCCAAATTGGGCAAGTTGGATAACGTGTCAAATCGGCGGGTTGGATAATGGGTCAAAGCGCACATGCGCGCGTGGTGGGGTTGTTAACGTGTCAAAACAGGTGGGTTTGGTATTGGGTCAAACTGGGTTGACAGGACAACACTTTTTTGAATTTTACCTTTGGTAACGGGTCAAAACGGGTTGGGTCAAACACTTTTTTGAATTTTACGAATGATTAAAGCATTGCATATTATATGAAAGAGTGGTATTATCAGAATATATAGTTTGTTTTTAAATCGATTGAGGAGGTTGACTTTCAACCTAGTGACCCACTCAATTTTTAATTTTGGACCTGTTGGAGTTAAGACATAACAACCCATTTTCAAAGTAAACAAGTTACAGTAGAGTTTGACATCATTTTGCTACTTGATTGCAGGATTCCAGAAACCATAGGTGTGTCAATTCCAATGAAAGCAACGTTTTTCATTACATACATTATGGTTGATGGTTGGGCTGGTGTGGCTGCAGAAATCTTGAGAGTGGTTCCATTAGTTATGTATCACTTGAAGAACATTTTCTTGGTCAAAACCGAAAAGGACAGAGATGAGGCAATGGACCCTGGTTCATTGCTTTGGCCCATAACTGAGCCTCGTTTACAGTTGTACTTCTTGCTTGGACTTGTGTACTCTACAGTCACTCCTATACTCCTCCCTTTCATAATCGTCTTCTTTGCTTTCGCCTATCTAGTTTTCCGTCATCAGGTATCAATAACATTATAGGTGTCAATTTTGGTCCATTTACTTAAATGGGTCAAATCAAGAAATATAGTCATATTATTCAAAGATTTAGATTATTATCATAATACTTTGTGTTACTAACATTTATTAACACATTACATTTGTTAATAGTTTTTTTTTAAATGGACAATAAGGGTTTGCGGGTCAACTCGACCCGTGTTGCCACCTCTACTTGATGGCGTTACCCTAACGTGCAGTTTCGTTTTATGGTGTTGGATATCATCAATGTGTTTTGATAATCATACTTGTCAGCCAACCCTCCTATCATCCAATCTTGGCCTCTACTCGAAGGAGTTAAATTGTGACTAAGGTTGGGTTTATTTATGGTGTCAGGTGATCAATGTATACAACCAGAAGTATGAGAGTGCAGCATCATTTTGGCCAGATGTTCATCGGCGTATTTTAATTGGTTTGATGATTTCACAGTTTACATTGTTAGGATTGCTGAGCACCAAAGAGGCAGCAAACTCAACACCTTTCTTAGTCGCACTCCCAATCTTAACCTTCTGGTTCCATAGGTTCTGCAAGAAGCGGTTTGAATCTGCATTCAGGAAATTCCCATTACAGGTTAGAAATCTTTTTTACTGTGAAAAAGACAAAACCACCCTTTTAACATTACTAAGCTTGTTTACTACAGGATGCAATGATCAAAGATACTCTGGAAAGGGCAACAGAACCGCAATTGGATCTGAAAGCGTATTTAAAAGATGCTTATATACATCCGGTTTTTAAAGGGGGAGAGGTTGAATTGACGGCTGTTGATGAAGAAGATGATCATCATTATTTAGTTGCTACAAAGAGGACTTCACGTCAAGCTGGAACTCAGGAAGCTATATATCATGTTTAAAGATTCAACCCTTAATTCTTTGTATAAATAATTCAACTATTCAGAGTCCACTTTAGAATTCAAAAATTAACTTCAAAAAATTGGATATTTGAACCAAGTTTTAATTTTTCATTTAAAAACTTTTATAACTAAATGACCCTCACAAATTTCGGGTGGTGAGTTAGATTCTTTAGTTGCTCCATACTTACACTCAATGTTTTTAAAACGTACCGGATTGGACTCAGAAATTGTTCAACCGGTTGTACCGGGCGATTCAATCGGGTTGACTATTTAACCCTATAATTCCATAAAAATACAACTTTAACTCACAAAATAATTCAAAAGTACATGATTCCATAATAAAAAAAATAATTCAAAAGTTAATCCATAATAAAAAAATAATCTAAAAAAACTCAATTTTTCAACAAAGTTTTTTTTAAATAAAAGTGTACAATTGTTTTATGTCATTGTAGTGTTGAATGCATTAAGTTCAAGATCGCTTAAAAAACGAAATTCACTATCATCGTCATCCTCATCACTATCGGGCCGCTAGAACTTAATTTTTTTGGTTTAAATCTAAAATTTTACTTTAGCCTAAAACCGGTACAACAGTCTAACCCGGTATTACCGGTAATACCGGCGGTTCAAGTTACAAACCGTTCTTCCAATTTACCGGGCTAGTGACCGAGATCCGGTTCAACCGGTATTACCGGCCGGTTTGAACCGGTTTTTAAACATTGGTTTAATACGAATTCTAAAATAATGGTCTTTTCGTAAAGAAAAAAAACTGATTAGAATCCTTACACGTGAAAATATGATAACACACACTTTCCATATATGATTTCTAAAAAACACACTATTAGATATATTAGAATTGAAATGAGTTTTAGGGACAAGAAAACCCTTCCAAATATAATAATCATTTGCTCTCCCTATCAAAAACTGAAAATTAAATAAAGTTAAACCCTAAAAAGTGAGGGGACTTAAATACGGGGAACCAAAGCTTCTACTTATTTTTTTTACATACAAGTCACCTCTGACAGGTGTGATAGTTTCGACGCATACTAGAATGTTACTTGTTTTCACATGTTATCTAACATGCCCGTTTTGTCACATATACACAAAAGCAATGATTTATAATAAATAGGGGGAGTTAAGGTAAACTCATGTTTTGTGATCGTGTTATTCATCCTCAGGCATGTCATCAGATACAAACTTGAGCTTTGTAAACGAGTTTGTGATGACAAAGCTCTAGGCGAGCACATTGGTGCTAATGAAAAAAACACTCTAGGTGAAGAAGATGGGAAGAGTGAAGAAAACGCACTAGGAGAAGTCGGCAACATTGAAGAGGACGCTCTAGGTGAGGATGTTGGTGCTAATGACGAATATGCCCTAGGAGAAGACGATGCTCTAGGAGAAGATATTGGGAATATAGAAGATACGGTAAGGGGTGTGCAGTAAAAAGGCCGGGGTGCACTAATAGTAGGACCCTTGAAGAATCTACAATTTTCTTTTAACTTTGTAGATAAAGCTGATAATGGTTATGTTTGCAGGAGTTTGATGGGGTTTATGGACCAGCATAGCATTGTGACACATTCAGTTGGTGGATTCATGTATTTCTCCATGGATCAGAAGATTTATGTTCTCATGTTCAAGACTGCTGTTCAAAGAGCACCTTGATGGAAATCTTAATAGAAAAAGTGTACAATTTTTGCTATCACTGCTGTAACCAATTGTATCTCATGCATCAATAGTTGTACTTCATGCGTTCCTTTGTTGCATCACGCATCTCTTTCAGACATAATTTGATTTTCAGGGTCAAACTTGGTATTTTTTAGAACTCAAAAGTTAGAAATGATTTGAATTCTTCCTAGTATTGGAATTGAAAAGTCTTCCCTTTGACCAATTTGAATTTGGCAATAAAGTCAAAAGTGGCTGGTAACAATATCCATGTTACAAGAATTACCATGTTCTTCCAAACACAACAAACAAACAAACAACATTAGGAACCAAAGTCATAGTTAAGAATTGAGAAGGCAGCATCAAGAAGTCGTAGATTAGAAGCAAAGCAACCTTGTAATGTGCAAGAACACATGATGACTTCTATGGTCAAACTTGCTAACATATTCCACATGTGATATGCAAATACAGGATCAAACAAATCTTACTTTCCCCCTTGTTTGATGATGGAAGTACATCTTTTTATAAGAATTCCAGCAAAGATTAATGTCTCAAGGATTAATTTCTTGGGCCGCCGATGTAATAGGTATGAAACCCGAGGGGGATACTAGAGCATCTATGAAAACATCACTTGGAGTGAGAGGTATCACACCATCTTCTATTATTTGAACTGAATAAGATAGTGCAACTGCAGAAAAAAGACCAAGAATTTGTTGTCAGATTGAAAAAAAAAACAATTATTTTAGTAGATGTACTTCATAATCAACATTTATGGGCATATGTTATAAGTTTATAATCATAAAGGGACCCAGTTATCAATATAGACCTTAACCGGGTGTTCGGGTCCCTTATTTAATTACAAACTTAAAACACAGACCCTTAAACTTTGATTTTGAAAACCACCAAAGAAAGACTTACTTAGAAGAGGTTGCTTCCAGTTTCTTTCTCTCGCAAGTTCTTGGTACTTTGACAGGAAGGTGTCGTAGTAACTACTCGGTTTTTTACATGCAAAGTAGGAGAATATATGAAAAAATATAACGAAAATTATTAATATGGAAGAAACCCATAGAGATCAGTAAATCAAAGATGAAGATGGGATCTAATGAATAAAAACATAGAGCCATGGACAATACATGGGTTTCTATGAAGGGCATTTTGGTCCTTTTTTATTATGAGATATGTTAAAGATGAGATGTGATCTAACGAGTGAAGAATGAATGTGCTTATGAATTTTCACTTGTAAAAGTAACAAAAAGAATAAGGAGCAATGATGAAGATAAAATTATGATTAAGGTAGTTAAAAAGACCAAAATGCACTTATAGACCAAAATGTGGACTGAAACCATTAAAAAAGTAGTCTGTGGTCATAAAGCTATGTTGACTGACTATAAGTCCAAATACCAAATTTGAAATGCTTGGTCACTCTTTTTGTAAATGGAGAAATAATGTTAGGCCTAAATTAGATAGTGACGGGTAGTTTCGGTGTTTTATGCATAAACGACCCCTATATCCGCAACCTTTTAGAATAAATGAATCTTGATACCACATATAATGCACTTGCATACATGCAAGATAGATTACAGGAGCATATTGATTACTTCAAGTTACTAGACTAAGGGAAAATGGCAAAAATTATTACTTACCCTCCACCACGCCCCAATCGTCTTCCAGTTTTATCAAACGCAAGTCCTTTAAAGAAAATCAGTTGATAAAATCATCAGATAAGTTTGGACAATGGATCACATAATCTTAGTTTGAAGAAATTACCAGGTAACAGGAGCAGGTCAACAGGTTCATCAGCCAGCATAACTGCAATAAACAAATATTACAACCACGACATCAAATTTTCATTATGAAAAGAATTAATAATTTAACTATATAAAACATATCAGAACAGAAACCCTTCAACATTATAGAAGTACAAAACAATCTTGCAACAGAATGATATATTAAATATTTGAGTAAATTACCGTTTGCGTCCCTGTGGTTTACACGATTTAACACAATGCGTCCCTAACACGAATTTTTAACGCTTTGAGTACCCGTGGTATACAATCTGTAACACTCTGAGTCCCTGGACCTAACTTCGTTAAAAAATTCCGTTTAAATTCAAGTGAAATGTCCGTTGTACCCTTTTACTATATAACAGTCTGCGTCCCTAGAAACATGTAATATCCGTTTGCGTCCCTGTCTGAGTCCCTAGACCTAACTCACCCGAAACTACTACATCCGCCCGAAACTACTAGGGACGCATTGTGTTAAATCGTGTAAACCATAGGGACGCATTGTGTTAAATCATGTAAAGCCCCCTAGAAACTACTATTTTGACTAATAACCTGTTGACTTTGACTTAATACTCATAACGCTAACAACCACTCTGAATTTAAACGGAATTTTTTGGTTTACAACTAATCGTTTCGGACTTGGTACTATGCGGATATATCATTTTGCTTTAGCACGTGAAAATCTTCATGACATCACGACATTTTTTGTCTTTTTTTTTGTTTTCTCCTTATACCTCGATGTACCACACATAATCCACTCAATTAAGCATGCAAACTTGTTTTTATAGAACATGCAATCATTTGGATATACATGTATATCCTCTCAATTTCCAATCCCCTTGGACAATTCTAATTTTTCGTTTGGTATAATGAGAGGTAAAGTTTTAAGTAGCATTTCACCTAAATCTCATTGGACAATTCTAATTTTTCGTTTGGTATAATAGGAGGTAAAGTTTTAACTAGCATTTCACCTAAAGTTCTGGTCAAATAATTTTTTACAAATCAAATATATTTAGAATTGGCATGGACTCAACAGAGGTAAACACGATGGGTTGCAAAACGACGTGCCTTACTTTTACTTATCTTAATAAATGTTAAAATTTTACAAAAAAAAAAAATTAGCAACATTATCTTTCAAAGTCAACAGGTTATTAGTCAAAATAGTAGTTTCTAGGGTGGTTTACACGATTTAACACAATGCGTCCCTGTGGTTTACACGATTTAACACAATGTGTCCCTGTGGTTTACACGATTTAACACAATGCGTCCCTAGTAGTTTCGGGCGAATGTAGTAGTTTCGGGTGAGTTAGGTCCAGGGACTCAGACAGGAACGCAGACAGATATTACATGTTACTAGAGACGCAGACTGTTATACAGTAAAAGGGTACAACGGATATTTCACCAGAATTTAAACGGAATTTTTTAACGAAGTTAGGTCCAGGGACTCAGAGTGTTACAGATTGTATACCACAGATACTCAAAGCATTAAAAATTCGTGTTAGGGACGCATTGTGTTAAATCGTGTAAACCACAGGGACGCGAACGGTAATTTACTCTAAATATTTTAAATCCAACAAGATGTACTAACCATCTTCACGATCGTTCCCATCAGCATCAACTGGAACAGGCTCTAAAATGTTCATGGAGTTTGCAATTAAATCATCCATACGAGATATATTTAGCATTCGCATGTGGCAATTCTTGTCTTCCACCCGTGGAACATAAAGTATCTTTGTAGTATCTGTTTCAGTGTTTCACCATCTTCATAACAAATGGATAGCATGAGCTCTAGCTCATATATCTATACGATTAAGTGATTACAAAACTGTAAAGTCAAGTTCCAAATTTGCACACCTAGTACACCTTTTTTTTTGGTAACCTAAGAACCCGTTACCGGAAAACTCACGGGACCCTTCAATATCCTGCTAACCAACGGGACCATCTCTAAAACTACTTATAGTAGCGTAAAATACCGCATCATTTGATCTTTTCTAAATCCAGTTTAAAGCAATAGCCATAATCCATTACCATTAAATAATATATGCTCAATGTCGATGGGTAATTGAAAATTCCTTCATAACACAACCAAGAAATCATAGCATCTCAACTAGTTTATAATTACATTATCTAGGATATAACTAAGTTCTAAGATTCTCAAGTTAATTAAATGTTGGAGTATTTGTGTAGTATGAACTAAATGTTTTTATATTCAACATATATGATATCCAGCATATTCATTGTCTTTTCCATTTAAAAACAACTACCAAACAAAGTACATTTTTGTTTGGATCATTTGACGATACAGATGCTTCAATTCGTCTTTGGAAGGATCAAAGGTGCAAGATGCTTGATGACTTGTCGTACTTCTTTTTCCTTGAAATTCTGCCTTTTTTTATATATTTATATTACACATCTCTAAAAGTTTTCTAACCCTAAAAGTAACTCTAAGCCTTTCTACGCTTCTATCAGACAGAACTTAGAACTTAGAAGCGCAACCACCACCACACTAAAACTCCTCCTCACTTCTGATCCGACGCTGCCAACAACGGCCGCCATGGCGCCACCCACCATGTTCCAGCGTTTGAATTTCTACGGCCCACACTCTTCTTGCGTTTGACGTTCGACGTCTCGACGCTACTCACTACCTTCGACGGCTTCAGCGATTTCTCATTCCGGTAATTACTAATTTAAAGTTTGATTTATGTTAAGGTTTCAAAGGTTGAAATAAACTACGCTTAGGTTTCAAAGAGTACGTTGTTTTCTGTTTCAAAGTTTGAAAATAAACTGTAGGTTTCAAAGTTGAAATACTAACTCAGTTTGAAAATAAATTGTGCTTGGGCTGCAAATCCAAAAAGATGATAAGAAAAATGAACTCATACGTATTAAAGATTAAAAAGGGAAACATGCATAGTTATACAGAATCACACAAGCACATAGTCACATGGAACGCGGTACGTTCCGGTACGTGGAACGAAAACTGGTACGTGGTACGTGCATTTCTAAAATTCGGTACGAGGGGGGGTAGGTTCATTCGGTACGCCAATCCGGTACGTGGTACGGTGTACCATATAGTGCGGTACATTGTATCATATACAAAACACTTTAAAAAAGATTTTTTCATAAAATTTCAAATAAAAAGATAGTTGGTCTTCTCCTTCTCCACCATGCTTTCGCCCGACACTCGCACTCGTCATACTTTCGCCCGTCGGCCGAAAATTTCACTTGTCACGTGAAAACTTTCGGCCCATCCCTGAACTTTCGGCCACCCGAAACTTTCGCCCTAGCCGAAACTTTTGACTGCAGTTAAGGGTTTGTTCCCCTTTGTGTTCCTTCTCCCCCGTGTTGGATTGTTGCAACCCTCGCAAGAAAAGGAACTGAAAGCATTGTGGCTTTCACAAGGTGTAAGTCGTCGGAAAAACAGCCACTGTTTGTATAGTGGCGGCGACGGTGGTGTTTGTGGTGGCGGCTAGGGTTCCGCCGTTGTGGCGGCTAGGGTTCCGCCGTAGGTGGAGGCGGTTAGGGTTCCGCCGCTGTGGCGACTAGGGTTCCGCCGCTGTGGCGGCTAGGGTTCCGCCGTGGGTGGAGGCGGCAGTGGTGGTTGACGGCGGCAGTAGTAGTGGATAGAAAAAAAAAAGAACTGTAGCGGCGCACTGTAGCACGACACTGTAGCGGCGGCGGCAGTAAATTTTTAGGGTTGGATCAAAAGACATCAGCGGAGGTTTGTTGTGGTGGTGGGTAGGGCGGTGTTTTTCGGTGATTGAGCTCTAGCTCTGATACCAAGTTAAACCTTGTAATATGATTGTATTAGAATGTGATTGTGTGTTTAGGGTTTACATAAAGAGGTGTTTATATAGAACACCATATTACAAATCTAGTCCCTATACTATATCACTTAGTCTAATATTTTGCGTTTGTAGAGTATAAACCCAGTGATTACAAAAAATAGCCGTTCATCTGTTTAGATACCCCAGAAAATTAATTTTGTTTAAAAAAGAGGTTGAATGGCTGTTGGAATTCCGGTACGCGTACCTAAGGGGTCGGGTTCGCATACCAAAGGGAGCGGGTTCGCGTACCACAGGCGATCGGGATGGCTTGATTTTTCCGATCCGGATCGCGTACCACAGGCGATCGGTACGACTCTGTACCCGATTCCGGTACGTGCGATCTGGATCGCGGTTCGTGGCATGTCCAGCGTTTCCTGTGACTATGCACAAGCACAAATATCATTATATAATTTGAACATATTTTATTTGATATAAAGATCAATAAAGCAAGATATATAAAACTTGATGTTGATAGAGTTGTTGAGCAACATAGCAAGAGTAATTTTGTTCCATCACTTTGCAAACTAAAAGTTTATCTATTTGGCTTGGGCAATTACAGAAACTTCATCTGAAATTGCAACATGATCATTCAGCAGTAATATTCACTATTTGCATTTATAATTTGGGTTAGATAATTTGTTGCAGTAATGTTAGCAATTTGCAGAAAATCTATGATTAAGCCTGATGGTGTTCTTTCTAATGATATTCTAATGTTTGGTTCTATGAATAGATATGGATTCACAACACCAAGATATGTACTGGTCATTTGCACATACAGAGTTTGACCGAAGCTGCACAAGATAAAATGCATATCTGGTATGTTGTTTCCAATAGTAATCTTGTTTCTGAAGGGGGTTCTAGTTCTGAAGAATGCCAGTCTGTTTAACATATGAATCACAATTTTATTAACACATTTTAATCCCATGTATTCAATACATTTACCCAGTGGAGTTTTTGTTGGGAATGAGACTAACTTAAATATTTTTATTATGGGTAAATCTCACTTAATAGTTTATAAGGTTTTTTAAAAACGTTTTAGGATGTTTTGTGCATTTTGAATTCATTTTAGGTGAGTTTTGATGCTTGACCCGTTCAATCCGTTTGATTTTTTGAGCAATATTGGTGTTCTGTTCTTCATATTAGGTTAATGTTTGTAAAAAACAAGATTCAAAAATTGTGTCTTGAGTTTGACAAAGAAATTAGCTCATACACATCTGAACTGTGCTTAATTTGGGTTTGTATTGTTTTTTCAGATTTCAACGACTAGTTTATTTAAATTGTTGGTGTCGTTAAATCACCTCTACTAGAGGGGAATGTGGTGCTTACCACTACGGCGCTACACCACCCCCTTAAAGGTTCACCTAGTACACCTTTCTACTCAAGTAAAAGGAAATACAAGCTTTTTTCAGATTTCATATGGTTTTAGTTTAAAGATATGCGAATTTACCAGTACCAGAAGAAAATTGTTAACTCTCCACTTGAGAGTTGAAAATCTCGAAATAAAAATAGTAAATAGATCAAAAATCTGTAATGAGACACACCTTTTGGGTTGTTTAGGACATTTTGCAGCACTTTTGATGTATCAACTTCTCTCAATGCATTACAGCTTATATAAGCGCATAATCTCTTACAACACTTGAACCATGGAGCTTCCAATATGAAATTCTGAATTGCATCATCTGGGGATAAAATAATAAAGGGGCATAGTTTGAGTTTTGAGGTCAAACATATTAGTTTGTAATTGCAAATTGGAATAGAACACATCTGAGATCAACATTAAGTTTGCACTGGATCACTCATACTACACATTAGGTATTTCAAAGACAAAGATTAGTGCCATCGCATCAACAATCAAACTAGATAAGGGAACTAGATCATTTCATAGGCCATAAACAATCTATAAAATCACAAATTGCAATAATTAGCATATTCATTTGCAATTAAATTTTTGGAAATGAAGAAAACCCTAGGTAGCTAAATAAAGAAATGGTATTTGTAGATGAAGAGGAATACCTTGGTGAGATCGAAGGGTGGGATCCATTGATCTCAGATCTTTCTTCACTTTAGATCGGAGTAGCCGCTTCTGAGTGAATATCTCTTCCAGGTGAGGGTTCTGGGTGGTCATGGTGGCGAAGGCGACGGACCGGGGTGGTTGTGATTGTGAGCGCAGGATAAGAGAGAGAGCGTGGGGTCTTGCTATCATCATAACTCCGACTCCAACCAAACCCCTTTGTACGACCAACCCATGTGAAGGTGTTGGGGGCACCCTTCGGGTAAGACGGGTAGTGATGCGGATAGGCTAAATCGGGTATATCTATCTACCCGTGAAACAGGTGTGTGTGGGGTGTGTGGGGGTGTGTGAAGTAAATGTATGGAACCTTTGAAATCGGGTAGTGATGCGGATAGTCTCTGTCTTTGTGTCAGTGACTCCACCTTTTGTTGTATTTTTCGTATATACATAAAACTAGGTTGTCCCACCCGCGCGTTGCGGTGGGAATGAACCGGGCTCGAATTTTGAGAACATGTAGTGTTACTTGACATTTATAATAGGGCTAAAGTTGATAACTACTATCCGCGGATCATTATACAAAACACGTTGATGCAAAAGTACCAAAGCTACATCTATCGGTTTACCTATATTTGCACCGTAGGTACACCATTGACTGTCATCGGAAGTATGATAAAAATGTTTGGTGATTCTCTTTTTTTCTTGGAAGAGGTGAGATGGCGTTGTTTTTGGGTTCGTTTATCCCCTCGCGTGTATGATGAAAAAATCAACACTTTTCCTTTGGAAAATGGAAAGACAAATTTTTTTTAGTCTGTTGGTTCGTTACCTGTTGTTTCAAACAGAATCGTTTTTGTGCTGGTGCCTTCATGTGCTTTTGCTGCTGGAAAACAGAGAGAAATAAACACCTAATTTAGAGCAGCCCAAAAAAAACATAATGTTCAACATATACAACAATTCCAACACAAACACAATCATATAAACAAATAACGAAAGGAGAACATAAACCTCAAATGAAGTCTTGAATAACTGAAACAAAACATTATAAAGAAAATGAGGAACTACCGGAGATGCAGATCAAAATTAATAGGAAAATAAACAGAGACTATAACTGCAGGGCCCGTAATGTAAGTACTCATGTCAAAAGCCGAATAAATAGATGTAGACATGTACATAAACACAAGTTCAAATAAGAAATAAATATCTATATCCAAAAGACAAACAACATATAACATACCTTCTTGAATGTGATTTATGCAACTAAAGTCAACAACCCACTACAAATGTTATAAAAGAAGGAATTAGCAGGTAGAAATAAGAGATAACCACCACCTTGTTCAGATGTATATAGGAAAAACAGAATTTAATACATATAAATTGAAGCTTTCAGGTAAAATAAAATAATCTGTAACTGAGATTTATAATTCCATTTATGGAATGAGTAGTTTCCCTAGAGTCGATTTTTATTAGGCTTCAAGTAAAAGTTTCGGCTTTTATAAATTTTTTAGGTGAAACACATTGCTTGAAAAACGTACATAAACCAAAATTAAAATAAGAAGCAAATATCTATATTTCTCTCAAAAATCTTAGAAAATTTTAGGGACTTTAGTGTACCAGAAATTGCAGTTTTAAGAAATCCACTCTTAGTTATGGCCCAAATGGGAAGTCTACCATAGAATCTTGAAGTATGCTTGATTTTCCATGGTGAATGATTTTATAAAAGTTCAGAAAGCAAAAAAAGAAGTATTTAGGTGATTCAATTTTGGACATTAGAAACTAATTGCTCTGGGTTCATTTCCAATATGTAAATCGAAACACCAACTTATTTATTGTTAAAATCCAAGATATTCATTTATGGTTAAAATCCAAGATATTCACCTTGATGGATTAATAATAAGTGAATGAAAACCTATGGGTGTAGAAAACCTTGTTGCTTCATAGTCAGCAAACTAAAAATTCATTACATGCAATGCAAAAGATTCACATTAATTCAATGGTGGTTGTAGTCCTAAAACTTATAGAAATGCATTTAAATTCGAAAAAATGCAGCATTTTTCTATTCTTTGATGTAATAATCACTTTTACATTTGTATCATGACAGCAGTAACAATCTTAGACTATGAGCTATTAGGCGTTTCAAGCGAACATATATGTAACTTACCCTGCAAGTAAGGGGACAAAACCGTATGGTAATGGAAGAGCAGGTGATCATGAATTACTTACAGATGTTACTGTCTTGTATATCTGAGCAGCATTGGCATATACACTATAAGGGCACTCAAATGTCACCATTTATGGTTAAACAAGCTAAAACTACCCCCTTTATGCCATTTTTGTCTCAGGCTTTAAAACTCCACGAACCTGAGATATTAACGAACCTGCATACGACGCGATTAACGGACACGCACAATGTAAATCCAACGAAAGCGGATATAATCGTGGACAGAGTGGACTCGTAAAGATTTGAATATTGCATTATGGCCAAGCGATTTGATAATTTTTTTTAACACACACATATGTAACTGAAAATTGATTCAAAATATGAAAATGTTCACATATGGAGTTACGATATGTTGTCAACAATCAAAATATGAATCTGAAAATTGATTTGAAATCCTAACCACATGCAGCATCAAGTTTCATCTGACATTCATTGAACAAATTCAAATTCTAAAAAAATCTAGTTCTATTGCAACATTCAATGAGATGATCTTCAATAGATTTAGTAGAAGGATCATTTGATGATGGCTCTTTGTTCAATCGATTTAGCAGAAGAATCAAGAACCGTTCATCGTCGTTGTCTAATCGTATACTTAAATTGAAAAGATAATGAACCTAAATTCTTAGATGAACTGCAGAGGGAGAATCGAGCATCGCCATGTAGACTTGCATCACACGTGAAGAAAGGATTGGTGTCAAGGCAGAGGCCTCTTGTACCGTAAGCATACCTTACTATTCATCTAGCAGTCTATTAATTGTATGAATAGTTTTTCGCTTAATTTTTACCGATAAAATTATTATTTTATGTGTAAAATGATTTACTTCTTATTTTTTTTTAACAACTTGTCTCTGCATAATAAACCAGAAGTTCAAAATTAATTGAGTTAAATAAAGAAACATATGGTGTATTGTTTTTTTCATATTAAAATAGGTTGTCATTTTTTCTAATTTATCAATTTTTTTCAACTCCACAGCCAAATAAAAATATTTATCGTCACAGTAAAAAATACTAAAAGTATTTTTAATAACTAACTTTATTCTAAAAAGCACAAGAAAGCAAATTTTATAGACAAAAATAAGGTTACAATTACCAATTGTGATCAAATTTGTTTCTCAGATTAACATTGTAGCTTTCTCAAATGCTCAGCTATCTCCGTTAGAAGTTTTGTTCCCTCATCACCCTTTTCGAGTGCCATTGTGCTTCAAAGAATCAGCTCTCGGCTTCAATGGCTGCCAACTTCTCTCTCAATTGATTCACCTCTCACCTAAGTGCAGTGTTGTCTCCATCACCTATCAATCAATATTATTAATCATGTTTTGTAGATGTGCCAGTTATCACCGGTTCATTTATGAAAAAGTTACACATGACCTAGTGATCTAGTGGTATGGTGATTACCGTCCACAAAAATGGTGTGTGTTCTAATCCTTGCAAGTGCAAGATATGTGGTATTTAGGTGTAAAAAATTGATATAAAAAAGGAATTTATGAATAAGTTGGTTTTTACGTTTTTTTATAATGTTTTCTTGGTGATGAATTAATATGATTTTCGATATCTTTCAACATTCCAAATTAGAGGTTTTGCTTGCGTCTTCATCAAGTTACATATACAATGTTACAAGTGTTTTTTCTAGTTGTCATTAACTTGTTTCTTTAGTTGTTAAATAGTTTAATATTCGTCTGCTGATTGTTCTTCGAAGATTTCTGAAACCAAATCAACTTTTTCTAATGGAGCTTTCTTGGGAGGCTTAACAGGCCATCTAGGACTCTGGTTAATGGTTTCCCAAAGAACTTGTTTCCTTTCATATAATTAGAGGTTTTGCTTGCGTCTTCATTCACTTCTTCCGAATCTGGTAACTTAGATCGTTATTGTAATAATACAAATTATATAATTATGCTTAACCCTTTAATAATATATAATTAAAAGTAGACAAGATAACTGTTTGAGGGTGGTTTAAGTTACACTTGCATGTATGTCTTGTGTTGCCACTCCTTCAAAATGCTCTATTTACAGTTTCACATTTATTGGAATTATTCTTAATGGAGTTTAGACTTGTATGGCAATAACTGTTGATAAAATTATTATGTTTCGAAAACTAAAGGTTTGAAAAATATGTACATCTTTTTTATCAAAAAAGAGTTAAGCATACGGATGATAGCTGTAGTATGTCAAAATTTATGAGAAACTACACTGGCAGTCTTAAATTATTCAATCGGCTAACATGCTTAGTCCTTTAAGATATGATAAACCATCAATGTGATTTACTTGTTAAACTCTTTTAATAATAAAATTGATATAAATAAAACCAAATTTAAGAAACTATGCATTTGGAAAATATGTACATATACATCTAGTTTTGTTTGAAAGTTTACAACTTGGAAGGAATGTAGAAAAGATCAAATATTGGTTAAAAAGGGACATTGGACCTATGCAACACTAACTTTATTCCACACACAAGAACCATAAATTGCATTCATAAATCAGACTGCATATGACATACCATTTTGTGGTTCCTACGACTAAGCCACTTCACAACAGATTCTTAATTCAGTTTGGCAATGTCATAGTAACAAGTCAAACATAAGACTAAATCCTAAGAAGTCGACAAACTCTCAGTCAAGTTGATTTTTTCTGTTTCTTGATGCTGCTACCTGGGCTTTTTCTCTCCTTGTGATCCGGAATCATACTCGATATCAGCAGGAGTATCACATGCTATTCCTTCACGTTTGCTGCAAACAAACGGATCTTCACTTTGCTTGCTTCTGTACTCTTCAAAGTCTTCTTCAGTTTCTAATGTCCTCCATTTGAAACAGTCATTACATTGCACAGCAAATGTGTCAACCGAACTCTGAGGTGGGCCCCTTGATTTCTGCATAAAAGGTGAGGCGTTGAAGACAAGTTTGAATGGGGGTACAATGAAAAGAAAAGATCAATTTTATGTTTGGTAATAATTGGAATTTCTACACATCCAAGTATAATAGATATTAATAATTGAATTTCACTTTTTTCATGTTATTTTATTGTTTGGTTTGCACAAATAACCAGTTTTATTCTGACTTATGAGTTGTACAAAATGCCATAGCAGCATGAGTTAGCTTTTGAAGATGGGGCATATCACAACTTATCCCAAATGAAGTGAGCTGCTAAGTAACAAAATACTGTTACTGCAAGTTAACTTTACAAAAAAGACATAAAAGCCCCTCTATTTGAGAAAGTAACGAAATTACATGGTTTTCTTTTTACGTCTCACATCGTTACTTTCTTAGTTGTCTAATTGCTATATTTTTTTAATTTTAATATATAAATTTAAATTTTAAAAAATTGAAGTTATTTTCTTTCTATATATAAATTCACACCCTTTTCCGAAAAATTTTAAAAAATATTGTACTGTTTGATGTAGTTATTGACTTTTTAGAATTAAGTATGATCAAAACTTAATCTAAATCCATGTTGTTGATCTAACTATTTTATATAATATGATTTACTTAATGATCAAATGAGAAATCATAGTGAAACATCAAACAAGTTGCTAAGTGTGAGATCTGGTGTTTATGACACATTGTTGTTTCAAAGACGCGAATCACACTTAACAACGGGGGCCAGGGGCAGCAACCCCTAGTGGGGTCCAAGGGCAACGCCCCTGACTGGGGTTAAGCTGCTAAAAGTTAGTCATCCGGACTAACTTGTTCATCCGAATTAGATTTGGTCATCTGGGCCAAATTGAAACGATAGTTAATTTCAATACGATTGACGATTGTGACGGTTATCTTCCAACAGTCATGACGTTTCATTGCATAGAATCACCCATATACGTACGAGTTTTTGGTCAGTTTCATACACATGAGAAAATCCTAATAGTTTCACATATTCGTTATTGAATCTCTAATTTTTATCCGATTGAATATTAGTGTATACCACAGAAATAATTCAGTCTGAAAGAGATCTAACACGATTATCAGAGAGTCCAAGCATACACGAAATCCACATATTTCCCTTAATTGAATTGAAAATCTTATTAATAAATTTGAAAATAAACAAATTTATTATTATATATTCATTTAGAGAAAATGTTCTGTTATATTTTGGCTTTTTAGAAGGGTTTTAGGCCATTCAATTTTTTTTATTTTTTTTAGTCGGTTAGGATGTCGCTAACCCCACCTAGCCCAGAGTTCAAGTCCTGCCACAGAGGGTGTTCCTGAAATTATGAAGTGCACCTTGTGAGGATTGAACCTAAGAGCTCCACAGGAGGAAAGTGTTATGACAAAACCCCGGCTTTAGGCCATTTAATTATATCTTATATTTTCAAGGAACAATATTCTAAGAATCTAGAGACGTATACTTGGAACACCATTGAGCATTTAATGATCAAAGAAATGTTATTATAGTAAGAAGATATTTAATTTTTTATATAGTTAAAATATGATGATTATACGTATTTAATGATCTAATTAATATCTTATTTGCATTAAATGAATTATTAAAAATAAAAACAGAGAAAAAGTGTGGCTGCTTCTATAAAACAATTGCCAAATCTTTGTTGAGTAATTCCACATCATTCTCATTGTTTTCATTTGATTGTTTCTTCTGAAAAAGGTATTACTGTGAAGTATACATTTTACATTAATCATAACTGAATGTATATGAGAAATTAACTGATTTTTATTTGTGCAGATGGCTGAGGTTTGTGGTTGGGAAACCTTACATACATGTTTTCACAACGCTATAATAAACATCAGTGAGAATGGTTACAGCAAAGAGACGGCCGAGACCACTGTTTTGAAATGTTTATGGCATCAAAGACATGGTGTCATCTATAGTCGATCGCGCTTTGGATTATCTCCAAATCAAAAAATATCATACGTGGTACAGATTTGATGATTTTAATAGCTTGGAGGAGTATATGATGCTGGAGATGGTGACTATTCTAACATATGTTAAACCATCTCTATCTGTTCATGAAGCAATGTGGACTCTTTTGTTATGTGATTTCAATCTACTTGTTGTAAATGAGCCTCAAATTCATCCCTTGATACATCCCGTTCAACAAGAGGCAACTGAAATCCCATCTCAAACCATACCCTCAAATGATACTAACCCGCCCTCGAGAACTGATGAAAAATGTCAATGCTGTAACGAGGCACTCTTCGACAAAAATCGTTTTGTTTTGAAAAG
The DNA here is from genome assembly GCA_023525975.1 of Smallanthus sonchifolius. NCBI lineage: Eukaryota > Viridiplantae > Streptophyta > Magnoliopsida > Asterales > Asteraceae > Smallanthus > Smallanthus sonchifolius. The sequence continues at coordinate 91,336,146 of CM042030.1, read as the reverse complement.
TCGTTTAAGGGACAAATTTCAAACAAGGCCCTAATTGCTGGCTTGTGTTTGGACAAAAAACAGTCGCCATCTTCTGTAAATAAGAATAACCCGGCATTGCCTTTGAAAGAAACCCAAGTCACAACACCAAAGCCCGAAGCTTTTAAAAATGCTGATTATTATTTGGCAGGAATCCCGTATGATGAATCGGAGGGTGAGCATGGGCCACAAGATGACCAGGATAAAATGATATTGGCTGCAGTTGGTCAACTTCAATCACTGCAGAAAGAGGTTAAAAGCTGGGATGATTGGGCTAGTGTGAAGGTGATGCAAGTAGCCAAGAGGCTTAGTCAAGATCGACTCGAAATAAAGAAACTGAAAGCAGAAAAGGTGGAAGCAGAGAATTTAAAGAAAGATAAAGAGGTTGCTGAAAAGAATACAAAAAAGAAGCTATCAGAATTGACAGCTGCGCTGACTACTACTGATTGCCAGTTTCAGATGTCTAGTTCAGCCATTGCCAGGCTGGAGTCTGAAAATTTAGTCCTGAAACGTGAGAGGGAAAGAGCCGAAAATCGAAGCCTGATTGAAGCTAAAAGTTTGGAGGAAGCTCTGTGCAAAGAGTTGGAAGCTTTAAACAAGTCTGAATTATGTGGATTTGAAAAGAAATTATTGGAGGAAGATCTGAAATCATTGAAACAGGAAGTTGGTCCAAAGCAATGGGACCTTGAGAAGGCTAAACATCTTCTAAAAGAGATGGAGGTACATCTGTCTTTTTTTGCTTAATTAATGATAACATGTTTACTAATGTAAATTTTCAGACAAAATTAGCACAGGAAGAACGGGAAGCCGCTAAGTTTCATGAACAGGCTGAATCAATAAGAAACGAAAGAGAACGTCTGGAGGCAGCTGATGAGAGGGCGGGAAAAGAGTTGGAAAAAATTGAAACTGAAATTAAAAGAATTCAGTATGAGATTGCTGCATTGAACTTAGAAGCAGAAACCAAGAAAAAAGCAGCAATAACGGGCATGAGTTGGCAGCTTTCTGAAGGGACTTTACGGTCTCAAGTTTGTAGAAACAATTATACACGTCGCGAGTGTGTGATGTGTTTGACTGAAGAAATGACTGTGCTTTTTGTTCCATGTGGGCATCAGGTTCTATGTGCTGAATGCAATGTGGTCCATGAAGATAATGGAATGAAGGAGTGTCCATCTTGCAGGACTCCAATTCAGAAGAGGATCAACTGCTTGTTTGCTGAATCTTGAAGAGCATAAATAAGCTGATTTTTTATTTCACTTTTCCTTTTTCTTTGGTGTATTTATGTTGCTTCATTTGGTGAGTTTTTTTCTTTTTTTACAAAGAAAGATTGTTTTTCCATTTCATGTTATAGAAATAGATAGAAGGTTACTAGCTTCTTGAGATAGGAACCGAATCATGTACATTCAGAACTTTAGTTTTCTTGATGAAGTTATCTTTATTGCTCCCAAGATTGTGTATGTGATGAAAATTGTTGATTGATCAATGTATGAAAGCTATCGCAGTTGACCTATGTTATACATATACACTACTTGCCCCAAATCAGTAACAACAAACACAAAAAAAAGGAAAAGAAAAAACTGAACACAATCAGCCCTTCTTGTCAGTAATACTAGTCCTTCCAATGATAACAATAGTCAATTTGCAATGATATATAAAGTTTGATTGATTCAAAAAGTTAATTACTCGTTTTTTCTTAATTGTGAATCTTCGGTATATAAATTAATTACCAGCAAATCCAAGAAACAGAAATGTGTTAAATACAATGTTGACAGAACCTCTTGGTTTCTACTCGTAATATCGCAGAGGTTAAACTATGTTTGCAACAGTTTTGAGCATACTCATTATTTCGTTTACTTTCTTTATATATGTAAAGATTTCAAATCGAATGGGTTTTTATATTATGTGTTTAGTTAATGCTTTGATGATTTTGTGTTATGACTATTTTTGATGTTTGAATTATGTGTACTTTTGTATTGATCGCTCACACTATACACCCATCTCTCTCATGGTTAACGAAAGCACAAGTGGTAAGTATGATTCGAACGAAAACGCTAGAAGCAAGTGCTCTGTCAATTCCTTTGCTTGTTACTACTTTTCATGGTACAAATGTTTTTTTTTCGCAAATAGGGCATATCCCTGATTTTGATTGGTTCTTTCCGGGTGTCATTGGACGTTTGGTGCATGAAGGACTAGGAGTGGCCACCACAACATGCTCAGATTGTCCTTTCAAGTGTCAAACGTTCAATGACTTCTGGGAAGATAAATCAAAATCAGGGATATGTCCTATCTGCAACAAAAAAAAATATGCGTGCCATGAAAAGTAGCCGGCAATCGCGAGGGCACTTGCTTCTAGCGTTTTCATCCCGAGCGTCCTTACCACTCATGTTGTCATTAACCATTGTTGTTGTGCAACCTTCGAGAGAGATCAATGTATACTGTGAGCGATAGCACATAATTTAAAAATAAAAAATGGTCAGAACATGTTGAAAACACCTCTTCAAGCATTAACTAAACACATCAAATACAGAGCCAAGAAAACCATTAAAAAACGAAATGTATACAAATATAAAGAAACTAGAAGAAATAATAAGTTGGGTATTCATGCTATTAATCCTAGTATAGTCTCTCACCTTTTGTGAACCAAGAGGTTGTAACACGCTCCATCAACATTGTATCTGTTAATACAAACTCGAAGACGGTAGGGGATTCAGGTTGATGTATTAATATATATTTCCTGACTGATTACAACAATGAACAGATTTACAGAGGTCTCTAGTGCTAGCTATGACTTCTCTTCAATGGTGGATAAAAGCCCCTACTTCGATAGAAAAAGCTTTCCTTTTATACTTGATTATGTTGTAATGGGGTCATTTATCTTGGGACAATATGGCCCCATTTGGTAGCCTCTTAATCAAATCATTAAGAGCTCACCTCTGAATCGGTCAGAGGTGTTAGTGTTTGTTTCATCAAAAATCCACCTGGTTCAGCACACCTTTTAACCATTCGGCCACAAAACATCTCTGAATGAAAAAATGACCTAATTTCTCCCCCATTTGCCCATCTTCTCCACGCGACCCTCGTCTGCTCCCTCCGCCTGCGCACCCCCTCCGCCGCTGCTACTGCTCTGTTCATCTCTCTCCCTCACCGCCAGCCCTCCGCCTGCTGCCACTCGTCATCTCCGTCAAGGTACGTTCTCTGCTGGAAGTGTTTGTTTCATCCGATCTGTACTTTTAGGGGTGTTTGGATGTGTGTTTGATAAATGTATAGTCGATTCCCAATCATTAACTCTAATTGTTGGTTATCTTATTCTAATAGTGATTCTTCAAGTTACAGAATCACTTCCAAACACAAATCCAAACCTCCCTTAACTCTAATTTCTGGTTATCTTTATTCTAAATCTGTTTAATCTGTAGCCTCCAAGCTTAAACAGATTTTAGGGGGTGATTAGGCGTTTGTCTAAAGTGATAAAAGTATTTGGCAAAAACCAATACGATCTTGATTTTATGATTATTTAGTCTATTACCTTTAATCAATTACCAACCAGTTGATTTAGTTTCTCAGATCACCATTAACACTTTGAATCCAAAAGCCCTGACTGAATGAAAGAACCATTTTGTTCCATATGATCTTAAAAGCACTAACTTTTAATGGATATAATATATAAATAAAGGCAATAAGACTCAAATGAATTACTTTCCTATGGTAAGTGTAGATTTTTGTTGTAATAATGTTTATAGTATGGTTTTTCGAACACTTGATGATCGTTGATTGTCTATTTATTAGCATGGCTCAAACATGATTTTGAGGTGAGATTATTGATTTATGTATCTGTTTTTGGTACATCAGGTTACAGAATCAACAGACTTGAATGATCAATTGATTAAGAGGCTACTAAACGGGGCCTAAGTGATGGCTAGTTCGTTCACGACATTGAACAAAGCATTGAGCATATGACTAGTTTGCTTGACCAGATAGCTAATCAACTAGTTGTAAATGATTAAAATAAAAATTGTACGCAAAGTATTAATTTCTATTTGGATTTCAGTATGTTTTCATGGATTTATGTGTAATTTGGATTTTCTATGATGTTTTGTATTTTCTTTTTAAAATTATTCATCATTCAGAGCTCTGACCAAACAGATAAATTTCATTTAGCACAAAATAGTTCAGAGGGGTAAGGTAGTCATTCTGTATAGTCATTCAGAGTTTAGCACTTAACTGTTTCAGAGTCTCTTACCCATTCAGACCTCTTACTGGTTCAGAAGTTGCCAAACTGTCATGCCTTATTTGCGCCCTTCTCTGATTGGTTCTCATACCTTCTAAGGGGTCCCACCCCACACGTTCCATAACCACTCTGACAGTGACCTAAACAGGATCTGGGTCGGGCACGTGGAATTCATTTCGGGTAGTTCGGCTTATACCCCTACATTATCTAACACATTTCAGATTCTTCTTCAATTCGCTTTTCATGTTTAGTTTATTCTTTGAATGTGTTTATGAGGAAAAAAAAGGTGAGAGTAAACCGTGTTTGTTTTAAAAAAAATGTTGGGACAAAAACTCAAATTGCTATTTTAAAAGAGAGAGATGATAGACGACTTGGCATCTAATCGAACAGTCATAAAGGGGTTCAAACATGAATCACACATTTTGAAGGGGTGTATGGATGCCTATAAATACAAATGAGAAAACACATAAACATTCCAATTCATTGTCATTTGATACAATCACTTGAAACAAAGTAATTGTATCGAGAAATCAATGCAACACTGCTTTGTTGTATCTTGGGAAATAACTTGAGGAATAAGGTGCACAAAGTGTTGAAATTAGCAATTCAATATCCTTTCTTTATTTTTATTGTATTGGTTTTAATATATTCTATTTCTTTCATAGGATTGGGCTCAAGGCTACGTATGGGCTTGCAAGGATTTTGCTCAAAGCTTGCGTATGGACTTGGAAGGTATAATAAGTCTAACAACAAGTTTACAAGCTAGCATTGATCATGCTCCCTACAACATCTTGTGGAGGTGCCTTAGATATGGACCTTCTCTATGCACTATAAACACCACACCAACGACTCACATATGCAGACCTCACTCCATAGCCAAATGCTTTAACTCTCTAGACCGATACTTATTCTCACGTTTAAGTCAAGTCGGGTCGTGATGAGAGACCAATTACTCAAATGCCTGACTCACCGGTGAGAACGTGAAAAAAGAGTGAAGCGGCTATAACTCAAAAAAAAAGATTAACCACCATAAAATCTCTTTTAAATTGTTGGTTTTCATTATTTATTTTAATTAAGTCAAGAATGTTAGTTATGTTGATCGAAATTAACATTTCGATTATAGTCTTTTATTTCATTAAAGTCTAGTTATTATTTAGGTTATTTTGACCGAACTTAATGTTTCGTTTACGATTGTAGAGATTTATTTGTAATGGTTGAGACAATTTTATTTATTATAATAAACTTTTTTCCTATATGGGCAACACATTCCATGTCATATATCCTCAAGGCCACATATACAATGCTAAACCATAGGCATAGGCATAGGCGCCCGCCCTCCATGATTTTTTTTAATGTTATATACGCGTTAAAATCTCGATCGCTACCCATAAAATTTTGTAATAGCCCCCGATCTCCCCATAAGATCTTGAATAAATTGTAGACGAGAATCATAAATCAAAAAGTTAGCACTTTCTTGTGATTAGTTAAAACCAAAAGGGAATCTGTTTGGTCTAGTGGTAAAGTTATATATGCATAAATTACAAGAAAGTGCTAACTTTATATATAACTTTTTGAATCCTACAAATTTTTTGATGCATATATAACTTTTCACGTTTATATATAAACAAACGGTTTCCCATTTGACGTTAATTACACATGTGGGTTGGGTTCATGAGAAAACTAAAAAACTCGTTTCCTTAATTTTTAAACCTTAATATCTTTTTCATACGTTATTATTTTTTTTTTTTTAAATTGCACTAATAGATTAAGCATTTTTTTAATCTTTAATTTGAGTATAATATTGCTATATAAAAAGCCAAAAATTAACGTTTCGGACTTTTTCGATACTACATATATGCAGTATTGCATATATGTAATATGATCATAAGATCTAAAACTAGAATCATCAGAGAGAATATCTGTCAATCGCATTGCATTGAGTTGCAGAAGTCCCCTCGGATAGGTTTTGTCTGAGAAAGCAGCAAGCCCATTGAGATCTCCGCGAAACATGGTCCTTAGCAAGTCAAGAACCTATTAATTTTATAGGTAAAATAGTGATCACATAACGCATGGAACCTTGATACAAGACTAGAAAAAGGTATACTACGAAAATGATGGTAACTAGTTGCTAGATAAAATAAAGTTTAATCTTCAAATATATTGAATGAGACCTGGAATATAGTAGACTTTGCTAAATTCAAACCCCTGGTAGTGCTGGCAGCCACATCCAAGAAAGAGGAACTTTCTACCTCACAAAGATGCAGCAGCTGCAGAAAGAGTAATAGGTATATATTAACGAAACGGTTAATATATAAACATAGGTGAAATTCATAAAACATGCTTTATAACAAGATCTTACAATAGATAAGACTTTTGATTTCAGCCTAGAAACCACAGCCATTACATAAGGTTCTTCACAGAATGGCAATTTCATAATGTCATAAGCCAATAAAAGAATGCCACCTTCTTCACATAGATCCTGAAGGAAACAAGAATTATAGTCAAACTGCATCACATAGATCCTCCAACATGACAAGAATCTAAAAAGGAATACTCGTAACATTTTTATACGAAGATATACATATCTAAATAATGGAAAACCTTATTCTTAACAAGGCTCTCCCTAAAGAACCTTTGTTGGCAATGTGACTGAAGAAACTGTAGAGATGCCTCACAGTGCTGGCACAGATGGTTGACTTCAGCAAGATCTGACCGCATTCCCTTATTGGAATATTTACTTGATAGTCTCACTTGAAGAAACTGAATGTCCTTATGAACAGCAGAAAAAGCTCCAAACACAAATATATCAACCTAGCTATCACATTCATTAACCACACTTTTAGACAACTCGTAGTAGAACAGCTTATTACTTAACCCGTAATTTATAGATTATTTGCCATTAACATGTCACCTTAGGGTGTGCAAGCAGAACTACTACTAGAGTGTGAAGAAACAAATGCTGTTAACAGATATAGACTGCAGGCCAACAGTGCTGAATGCAGTACGTGTCAATGCAGAACATTAAACGTAAAAGAAGAGATAAAATTACGTAAACGACATTAACCTGTCTAAATCCACCAAGAAGCAGCATCATAAAAAAAATCAAATCAAACATCTGATGAGATACTTTCACATCCTCAAGCAAAACCTGTATTGTGGAAAACAGTTAATAAACAAAAACTACATTAACTCGTCTACCTGCTCAAGTTTGGAATTACGTGGTGCAAGATCACACAAGGCATGCAAAAGTATCTGAAAAGTTGTTCATCTCGATTGAATTGCAGAAGCTTTGCCATTAGGTGGCATGTTACATATCTTGCTAGGGTTTCAACATCAATCTGAAATATCAATATTAGTCGAGGATAGATAATAATGAAAAAACTATTAACCTGTGATGCGGGAACGGAAGCAATCAAATGGCTAGAAACTCAAAGATTAAACAAAAGCTTCAAAAAAACCCAAAAGGTGTTCTTACAATATCAAATAATCATAAACTCAAAACTGAAAACTAAATAACATTTAACCCTAACTTATACTAAACAAATATCTTAGTAAACAAGAAAGATAAAAATTAGGAAACTTGAATTTTAAACAAATAATAAAAGATATTAAAATCTGATTTCAAATTAGGAGATAATCCTGTATCATACTCTCCCTCTTCGAAAAAAACTCGTCCTCGAGTTTTGCTTTTGGATCAAAAGGAACATCCACCCGCTTTTCTTTGACCGTTACTAAGACCCGCTTAGCTATTTCACTTGCAAGGCTTGGATCTACAATATCTTCTTTATTGATGAAGATTTCCTTGACCAAAATATATCTTACTTTTTCAAACAAATCTACATTTTGAAAAATATAATCATGACCCTTTATTCCAACCGCTTGGATTTTGGAATGTGTTAGTTTCTCAAAAAAACGTGATTTAATTTCCAAAATATTAACTTGACTACCAAATTTAGGACCATTCACACGGTCCAAATTCCGGCCACATGTAGCCACCGTACCATCATCTTGAACCACCAAGGCCACCTTTAAATCTACAACAAACATACCCAACGAACCCATTGAATTTTCATGCTCGTTGTCAGCCTTTTCTTCTTCTTCTTGACTGACGACTTGATTAAGAACCTTTTGCACAAACAAACATTCTTCTTCATCTAAATCAATCCCGTATTCATTGAATATGGGTTTGTCTTCCGATATGCACTCCTGAACAGATTCATTATCATAGATCGGTTCGAGGAACCGAGGATGGGGGTGGCCGAAAGGATGCTCCTCTTCCTCGTTCACATCGTCTCGGACGATGGTTCTCTATTCGGTTTCCTTAATGCGCCTCTCCCGTTGTAACTCAAGATCTCGGACTTGTTGGCGAAGCCGTTTGATCTCTAGTTGTATTTCAAGATCTTGGACTCGTTGTTGGAGCCGTTTGATCTAAGATCCCGTGGGTCGGGATAGACTCCATCGCTGCCTCGGTCAGCAGTTCTGCGAGTAGGGCGTCGATCATCTCCACGGGCAGCCATTTGATAACCAAAAGCTCTGATACCAAATGATGTGGGAACGGAAGGAATCAAATGGCTAGAAACTCAAAGATTAAACAAAAGTTTCAAGAAACCCAAAAGGTGTTCTTACAATATCAAATAATCATAAACTGAAAACTAAATAACCTTTAACCCTAACTTAGACTAAACAAATATTTTAGTAAACAAGAAAAATAAAAATCAGGAAACTTGAATTTTAAACAAATAATAAAAGATACTAAAATCTGATTTCAAATTAGGACTGTATCAACCTGTTTTGATGATCCATAGTAACCTAGTCTGTTAACGGTGTTTGTTTGTCTGTTAGTGAAACCGTGATTCACAAACATGGTTTCAGTTAAATCTGAAACTATTCCCCTCTTACACCTACAACCCTACGAACGTGACTGATGATTTTTTGGATCAAGGTGAAACCGTGTCTACCGATCACGGTTTCAGTTGTAAACAATTTTTATGTATTTTTTTTTTCCTTTGAAACAGACTTTGTGTTAGGATTTCAATAATAAGTGTTGAAGGAATACCAATAATTGAGTTTGGCCCAGCTGGTTATTCGTTCCACTTATCAGTTTTGACCCCCTTCACCTGGGTTCGAATCTCGGGAAGGACATTCAGGTTTTTTAGGGTTTTTTTTGCCATATTTCAATGAACACATAAAAACTATTATATGTATAACTAGTTATTTAACTATTTTTTGTATAATAGTTATTTAAATATTAATTTCATGTGTTTTTCGGTAATAAAAACCACACAAATATTAAAATTTCAATGAACACATATATAATTACATAAAATACATAAGTACTATAAAAACTCCACTAATGGTTCCCTGTTCCACAATTAGGTTGTCTCCTATTCCGATGAGGATGTACGCGTCTTTGCACGGCTTGGTCAGGGACATCATCATGTGGTTAAGTAGGTTCTTCGTTTTCAGTACTTTGTGGGTATTGAGTCATATTTTGACTCATCTAGACTCCGTAGTCTAATGGTACCGGTGAGACATTATGAAACTGCGGTCGTTCATCTCCGGTATATGAGAAGTGTGAGAAGCTGTGACGTGGCTGCGAGTAGTCCTGGGAGCCCAAATTAATCCTGTTCTCGAAGGGGGGGGGGGTTGTGGTAGCCAAAAATTGATCCTATGTTAATAGGGGATTGCGAGGATTGAAATGAAGGTCTATAACATTCAACCTGTGATTGTCCCTCCCCAAAATTTGAGGCACCAACATGAACGGTACGCCAAAAACTTCAACAACGCGTATAACTGCTCTATGGACCTTACCGGCTGCATGTGGAGATTGTTCCATCTGCGTGAACTGCGAGCACGAGAACACGGTGTATTCGTTTACGATGTACAACAACAAAGGTATATGGTGGATACGAGGATTCAAACTGATTAATCAGGCGGTGATCTGTACACCGTAGAATTTAAACGCACATGCTCGTGTGGTAAGTGGCAGGTTTTTCGCTTCCCTTATAGCCATGCCCTTGCTGTTTGCCATTGGATACGTGAAGATCCTAAAAAAATTGTTAATGACCGATTCTACAAGGATACGTATCGTGCACAGTACAACAACCACTATCACCCGGTACCTCATATAGAAGATTGGGATCACGCTGGTTGGTTTCTTATTGGGGACTCATCAAGGATAACCGTCCTACGAGGCGGGCAACGTGCAAGAAGGTTGCGTAACGAGATGGATGCAAGCTATCCAGAAGAAAAGACACAACGTAAATGCTCTGGATGTAAGCAACCAGGTCACATGGTAAAAAAATGCCCCAACCGATCACGTTGAAATATTATCAATGTAATTTGTATTTCGTATTTAGAGTTTCTATTTATAAAATTAGACTTGCTTAAAAATGGTGTGTGTTTATATACATATGGGAAAATTCCAACAACCAACTTTGGAGGTACATATCTCACTCCTCGTAGAACCGATTAACAAAGTGTTAGGTTCGTTGCGAAGAAATTACGTAATCCTTCTAACACCAGTAAATTTCAACTTTTAAAATATACATCAATTTATGATAAATTTAGCCCAAAGTTACTAGAAAATCATTTTTTTAAAACTAAGTTTTTTTACCTTCCAAAGTTTAAAAGAAAAAAGAAAAGATGAGATCAAAACAGGTATAACTGAAACCGTTCTTCCTATATACGGTTTCACCTTCATCCAAAAAAACATGACTTGACATTCATAGGGTTGTAGGTGTAAGAAGGGAATAGTTTCAGCTTTAACTGAAACCGTATTTCTCAAATACGGTTTCCCTAAAAGACAAACAAACGGTGTTAACTGATGTGGGTTAACTGGGTTATTGAGCTTCGTTAACTCTTTACACTGAAACCGCACTTGGGAAGTACGGTTTTAGGGAATTCTGCAACGCACCTGACAACCAATGATTAGAACCATTTTGCAAAGCTGAAACCGCAATTACCATGTGCGGTTCTACCTCTTATATCGATAAATATCATCAAGTGTAAACAAGGACTCGAGGTCAATTACAAATCTCAAAGTCAAATAACACCATTTGGTACAATCCAAGATAAAGTCTAGTCTAGAGCTTGTACCAAAGATGATTATACGAAACCTTACCATGCACTCCAACTATGACCTCGATAACACTATGAGGGGAATGCCATAATGACCAATTGTTAATCTAACCAAGCTTGGTCGCCATGGTTGCATGAACAAACAATCTTATTGGTTGATACATCATGCATCCTATTTAGGCATTCCATTGATCAAATACTATGTGTTGGAGAAATAGTGAAAATGAGAAATCTGAGAACTGTTAGCAACTCTAAGATAGAGTTTTTCACTAACTTTATACACATGATTGTTATTAATATAATCATCATTTAATGAGTATGCATTCTCCTTAGTGCGAGCTTTGATACTAACTAAATTTTGTCTAAAATGGAGCTAAGATAAATGAGATATGAATACTTAAAGTTGTTTGTTTGAAATGGAAACGTTGTGAGAAAATGTGTGGGAACTTATCCCGCATAGGATGAGGGTAAACCTTACATGGGTATGTAAGTTGAAGCCTTTCTTAGTTATTTTTTTCTTAACAACAAGAAACAAGTAGGAACTCTAAAGGGTTCGTACCCTAACTCGCGCTCACGCTAGTGTTGGCAATGGACCCAATGTGGGCTTTGATGATGCACTTTGCACTTCCACACTAGCATCACCGCTAGTTGTTGAGAGTCTCATATATGTTTTTGAAGTTTGGCTCGGTGATCAGGGGGTTACCGTTGATGGATGCGTGTTACTATTGGTGTCGCGCAACAGGCTACTAACGAGTTGCCAATGATGGGCAGCACGAACTTCCTGTTGCACGCTTTAACAAATGATTTTATCACCATTTTTAAGTGGTTTGTTGTTGAGGTTTAAAAAAAATAGGGTAGTTAAGATAACTCAAAGATTCAGTCAACCTTTCTACAAACAAAATTTATACAAAGAGACAACTCAAGTGCTCAACTGTGTGTACAACCTACTAGGACTGATATAACATGTCAGACACGACACGATAAGACACGATGACATGTTGTGTTTGACAGGAACACGATACGATGTCATTTTTTTCAAATACGAACACGACATGTTTAGAAACAGGTCACCTGTTAAGGGACCTGTTAGAAACATGTTTAGAGATGCATTAAATATCACATATGTAATGAAAGAAAAAAATAACAAAACTTCATAAAAAATTAAAAAGTCGAATCATAACATCCATTAACATAATAAATCCTAAACATTTTTAAAACAAAATCCTATAAAAGTCAAATCAAAACATCCATTAAAGACAATTTCAAGTTCCGACAAGACATGTTAAGTGTTAACATGTTACTAACGGGTCTTAACAGGTTAACATGTCTTTAACCTGTTTAGACACGAATTTAACCGTGTCTTAACGTGTCGACCTGTTTAAAACAAGAAACTCGTTAAGGTCAAACACGAGACATGTTATTTACGTGTCGTGTTAACATGTTCGTGTCAAAAATTGTCAGCCCTACAACCTACCATATATATATATATATATATATAATATATTATATGAAAGAGAACCAATAATAAAATCAAACCATTAAAACCCTACCCGTGAAAATGTCACCTCATTTAACTACGAATGCATCGATTCAATATGCTTTATCCCTTACTGACCAAAAGGGTAAAGTAAAAAAGAGGCTGAAAAGAAAACACTTCACGAGTCGGTCGAAATTACCCATGGAGTATCTTCAATCTCTGATGTAATTTTTATAATCATATTTGAAACATCAACTATTTATTAAAAATGGTGAACAAAAGGGTGTTGATATACATAATGGTTAAATTCCACGAACAAGCACACCGAGAAGCAAAGTTTGCAGACCCAACAAATTGTATTTTTCGGGGGATCATGAACCACCAAATTATTCATCCCTATCACATTTGACCCAACAAATTGTTCATCCCTAATTGATGATTCGATATAAGACTTGAAAAGAAAATCATTCAAAGCTAAAAATGTAATAACAAATGAACCACAACATGCAAATTGACACCAATTTAAAGCGTACTTATGAAGGAACTCAATACCCTTGGAATTCTAGATTCAAAGCCTAATAATTCAATTAGGAAGGCAAAAGATAATTTTTAGTAAAAAAATATAAAAAGGTGAGTGCATTTGCATTTATTTAGTAAAAAGCAGAAATCCATCGATGGTAAATGGATCTTTCGATCTTGTCTTGACCCGCATGTCGGTCCAACCCACTGTTCACCGATTGGCGTTCAACGGTCGTCCACTCAAATTCAAAATTTCTTTTGGACAACGGTATTATCCTTTTATATATTCATATACAAAAGAAAAACTTCATTTTTTATTTGCATGTTTCTTAATAAAATATAGTTCAATTTTATGTCACATTAAAGTTCATAAGTAACACTGGAAATAAGTATATATTTAATAAAATATATCGCTATTGTATTATAACTTTATCATCAATATCATTTATAATGATATTTAATCAACAATAAGTTTTTTTTATATTAAAGTAAAAAGAATTAAATGTTTATATTTAATTTGGGTAACTTTACATTTCATATTTATTATTCTTAAATATTCAACTAACCATGAATATCATGTTGGCTTATCCATCATTAATTTCGCACATGCTATTTATTATGTTCATCCCTTTTATTAATCGTGGTGCTTTCTTTATGAACATTAAGAGCTATAAAATTTATAGTTAAAGTATCCAAACGAAAAACGAAACAAAAAAATAGATGGAAATAAACATGGCTTGAGTGTTTTCAGGGGTGGTTCGACTATAAAAAAAAAATAAGTTGTCTTTTAGAGTCTTAGGGTCCTCATATTTACTGGGCCCCAATTTTTAGAAAATTAATTCGTTTAATTTTCAAGAACAAAAAATCAATATACTTGAAAAAAAAAATATTTTTACTAAAACTCACTCCAAATTTATTGTGTGCCTATAAAAAATTATATACAAAAAATGTAATTCGCTTTGGGCTTTAAAAAAAATTGAGCCGACCCTAGGTGTTTGCATACTCGGGGGAAGTTTGGTTTGTTGTTCTGAAATCACTACGGGTATGTATGATTATGATTATAAAGTGGAATGAAAATTAGGTATCAGCTACGTTTCATTTCTAATATTGGTGTTGGGTTTAAATCACATTGTGGTGAAAAAAAACAAAACATATTCATTCATATAGAATAATAAAAATTTATGAGGTATTGTATATTATTTATTAACTATTTATAGTAGTAAAATGATGATAGTTATAATTTAAACTGTCAATGAGTCCTAGATCAGTTGGTTTAGAAGTAGGCATCCCATGGTCTTCCAATGTAGAGGTTATGGGTTCGAGTCTCACTTGATGCAAAAATATTGTCAGCTGGGTTAGGGGTTTTACCATATTGGGCCTTCAGGTGGTGGTTTCCCTTGGAATGACGTGCGGGCCGGGTCACCAGCGTTGTCTACGTTCGCGGGCGTGGGTGGCCTTTCGCCATTGAGTTTACCCGGGTGACCAGGCATATAGTATTCGTTGGCCGTTCAAAAAAAAAGCTATAATTTAAACTTAATCAAATATATCTTCTAGTTATGTTAAAAAAAATATTATAATAAACCGTAACCAATATATGTTATCTAATAATTCATTATCAAACAAAATATACATAGTTTCATAAAGTAGAATAAAAGTACATAAAATGTATTACAAAAATTGGCAATTTCCTTAATTCTTCATCATGCATCCTAAAGTCGAATTTCATTTTTTATATCATAATTACTAAAAAGAAATTGGTTCTTCTCACAAACTTGATGTCGATAAATCAGGGAGTTTAGAAATTCATTTCGAACAATTGAACCTTCTTGAACTATTTCTTTTTAAGAACCAAAAGATACTCATAACATCTATGTCAGTTTTTTGTTTGAACATATTCAACTCAAAACGACTCGCTTTCTAGATGTATCTTTTCTATTTATTTTTCGTTGCATCAAAAAAAGAAAGATTTCTGTATATACGGCCAAAGCGCTCACAAAACCTTAACTTCGCGGACTTTCCGAGGTATAACCTTCGCCACGACATTAGTGGCTGGACGAACCTTGCGAAGGAACCCTTAGGTTTTCGGGGCATTGGATTCTCACCAATGTTTGCATTACTCAAGCCGACATTCTCGCTCTGCTTCGTCTACTACCGCTCGCGCGGGTGCTTCACTCTAAGGCGGAACGCTCCCCTACCGATGTATTTTTACATCCCACAGCTTCGGTAGATCGCTTAGCCCTGTTCATCTTCGATGCAAGAGCGCTCGATCAGTGAGCTATTACGCACTCTTACCCCCACCAATAACTAAGATTGCTCGGGGTTGGATAATCTATCAAATGTTGATTTAGTATGGAGAATATAGAACACTCTTTCCTGCTCCAGGCAAGTAGTACGGTACGGATACGGACTCTAACTCCAGCCTCGACCCTGCTCCTGCTACGACATTTGCACATTTAGAATGTCAGTCTAGTGCTAAAAAGGGCGAATAGCGATCGGGCTAAATGCATGGCTTCGACTCCTAATTCTAACTTTAAAGGGCGGTCTATGGCTGTAAAAGCTGGTCTTTGAGAGCATAAAGAGAGCCTTCTAATTCATAAAGAGGGCCTTCTAATTCAAACTAGATATCGGATGAAAGTGGTATGACAACCTCAAAACCCAATCCCATGGGGAGAGTTTAAAGCAAAGAAAAATAGAAAGAAAATTTGTAGATAAACTATTCAATAGAAAGCGTCATAAAATATATGGCTTCATTAGTTGCACAAATTTTATAAACATACAACAAAATAACAAAGAACTCGAAAAGGGTGAAACGAAGGGACTACATGGGTATGGAAGGAAGAAACCAACCCATGAAAACGATGAAAGAAAAAAGCATATCGGTGGGGACAGAGTTGATAGATATTGGAGTAGATTGGGAGCAACATCCAACTGTATTTAGCATGTTAAATAAAATACGTCCTAAGCGGTAATATTATAAGTACCGTCTAGCAGTGGCGTACCTAGCATATGCTAGGTGGGTCGGCGGACCCCGATAGAATTTTTTTTCTGTTTGTTATATATGCGACATAATCTCAACCGACCCCAATGAAATTTTGATACCGACCCCCATAAAATTTTGACCGACTCCCCAAACGAATTATTTTTTAACACCGACCCAAAGAAAATTTAATTTTTAAACCGACCCCCATTTAAACTAATTACTTAATTGGACATTTGAAATAAACATGACTAAAAACTTAGTCATTTAAACAATTAAACTCACATTTAATTAACTCATTATCCATTTAGACAATTAAGCTCACATTTAGTTAACCAACTACCCATTTAAAATTTTAAAAGATTTAACCTGATAAAAAAGTAGTGGTAATCCTGATCCATCAACGTCTTGACATTTCATATTCACGCTTCACACGATCTAAAGAACGAAAATTTGTTAATTGTCTCATCACGATTTCAGATCTCTTCGCTAATCACGAATTTCGTTTCTATACCTACAAGTCGATTCACTATTCACAGCCTTGCTCCTACAAGTCTATACCTACAAGTCGATTATATACCCGGCCCGGTTTGAACCGAATTGAAAAAATTAATATTTAACGATGGACAACCGACCGCTAAAATTTCCGACCCCCATGGAAAAAATTTCTGGGTCCGCCACTGCCGTCTAGTTTTGAGCGTTTAACATCCAACTATATAACCACACCTAACCCAGAGTTCAAGTCCTGTTACAGAGAATGTTCCTGAAATTATGAAGTGCACCTTGTGAGGATTGAACCTGAAAAGCCTTATGGAAAAACACCCTGACATTCATACTTTAACTAGAGCTAATTGTCTAAGATTACCTATTTTGACTAAAAGTCAAACGAGGAGTTAAACTCGAATTAGATCTTTGATCAAATAAAGCAAAATTACTAACTAAATACGTTGGGACCTAAGTAATTAATGAATCCAGAACGATTTCACATATTATAATGCACATAGTATGTCACTGAAGATAGAATTTATTGGTCTGAGAAAATACAAAGTCGTAATTTAGTCGGAAAAGCAAGGGTATTTTAGTCACAAAGAGAAAATTTTGAAATCGGGTGGCCGTTTGAAACCCCCATAAATAAAAACAACACATACATTCAAAATCTCCCCCATTTCAATAACTTCAACCTCCACCTAGAGAGAGAAAGTCCGTATGACGGGAATGGTTATGCTCACAAGAGGCGGTGGCGGTGGTGACAATGCAGCCACGAAAGGCGGTGCTACGGAAGAAGAACAAAATCAGCTGTCGTTAGTAGCGTTGCTGATAGCAGCTCTTAGGAAATCAATGGTGGCTTGTCGTGTTGATCATCGAGACGATCAGAACTCGGCAGCTGCAGCTCTTCATCAGATGGAAATAGGATGGCCAACTAATGTTCAACATTTGACTCATGTTACTTTCGATCGATTCCATGGGTTTTTAGGGCTTCCTGTTGAGTTCGAAGTTGAAATCCCCTGTCGCGTTCCAAGTGCCAGGTGATATTTTGTTTTTATTTTAATTTACGCATCGAATAGTTTCTAAGGAATTCAGTAAGTGTACGGATCTAGGGTTTTGAGCGTTTGATCGATGAGAAAGGTGTGAAGATGGTAAATGTGGAATTTAATATTGTATTAAAAATAGCAATAAATGCTAAATTTAACAACTCCTGCTCCGATTGATTGTTAAGAGGATGGGAATTCAAAGTTGATTCAAGTATAATTAATTACGGGGCTGAGTTGTTTTATATGCATATATTTTTAATTTATAGAAACAAAGGGCACAATCTGGCTTTTGTAGCCAAAATCTATTTTTAACATTCATTTTCAAAATCAATTATGGATTTATCTACAAGACTGTGACTTTCATTCAACTTACTTACTGTCAAGTATCCAATTTAATAAAATAAAATCCACATTCCCAATGATTTAAAACTTGTTGCTATGCAGTGTTAGCGTCTTTGGTGTCTCAGCAGAATCAATGCAATGCTCTTATGATTCAAGAGGCAACAGTGTCCCTACAATTCTTTTGCTAGTGCAGGAAAGATTATACGCACAAGGGGGTCTCAAGGTATATACTTACATACACCTTTACCTTTTGTACATATGGATTCGGTATTTGCCAAGTTTCATTTGTAAAGATTAATAATGGGATATTTGTGTTTTTATAGGCGGAAGGGATATTTCGTATAAACGCTGAAAACAGCAAAGAGGAAGAGGTGCGGAACCAGCTAAACCGAGGCACGGTACCTGAAGACATCGAGGTTCATTGTCTGGCAGGTTTGATTAAAGCATGGTTTAGAGAGCTGCCATGTGGTGTGCTTGATGGGCTTTCTCCTGAAGAGGTATTGCAGTGTAACACTGAAGATGAGTGTGCTGAGCTTGTGAAACATTTGAAGCCAACTGAAACTGCATTGCTCAATTGGGCGGTTGATCTCATGTCTGATGTTGTTGAGCATGAAGAATCCAATAAAATGAATGCCAGAAACATTGCCATGGTTTTTGCCCCCAACATGACTCAGGTATATTCAAAATGTGTCCAGTTTACATTTTTCGTTGGTTTGTTCAGTTTCATGTAATAACACAATTGTTCCTTCATTTGGATCAGATGTCGGATCCATTAACAGCCCTGATGCACGCCGTGCAAGTCATGAACTTGCTCAAAACCCTAATTACAAAAACACTTAGAGAGCGTGAAGAGGCAGATGGTGGGTACTCACCAATGTCGTACCGTTCTGAAAGTCAAGAAGAAATTGAAACCAGCTGTGAACTGACAAGACAAGCATCATCAGAAGATGAAGATGAAGATGAAGTTGAATCATTAAGTGAAATAGAAGAAAGCTTCTTAAAACAACTGATTGAAAATGAAAATGCAAAAGATTGTTTCAAGAAAGAATTAGGAAATCTGGTGAAGCAACGGTCTAGCCCGACTAGCGGGTTTGATTTCCAGGAGGAATCATCTGTGATGACTGATGGATACATGTCAGGTATGAGTGTGAGTGTTAGCCCTGGGGTTGGTACTCAAGTTGAAATGATGAACAAGATTGTGGAGTGTGTCAAGTGAAATTGGTCTAGGATTTATTTAACAAGGATTATATGCTTGGTAGCAGCAGTTAGTTGGTATGTTTTTTGACAAGTGTTTGCATTGACTTGAGTTTGTGGTTCAGCTGGGGGCTGAACTTGTGTTGTTGTCTGAGATTTTACCCGCTGTAACTTTTCATTGGATAATTAATCCAGGTAATGTGTGCTGTGCCTTTTCATGAGTTTATATCTACCATTTGGTCTTTGGATGACCCAACTACCAAATGTTAAAGCAACAATTGTGAGGACGAGGTAATGTTCATAACATGATTGCTTTGGTGCAAAACGAAGAGATTGAGTGGAATCGCTTGAATATATCACAGGTTTATTCCTGTGAAAATCTAGCCAACTTTGACTTGATTACTTTGTCCATAATTTAAAACTTTCTACAAATAATTAATGTTAAATATGATTACTTATATCAATATTCTAAATAAATTTTGGACACTTTCAAGTTGTATCCTTTATCAACTGTTTTTTTTATGTAATCTGTTGTTTAAGATAAAAACATAATCCAAGTCATTCATGCCATGAAAGATACAAAAAGTCAAACTCGAATATAAAAACTAATTTTTAAGGACCAGAAACAAAGGAAATGCTTTAACAAAGGTCATGCTTTAATGGTTGAGGAACAGCAACAACATAAATATAACTTTGCTGAAGTACAAAACTAATTAAGGCAAGTAATAATAATAATAATAAAACAAATGGGTTGTGAAGATTATATTTTATAAAGAAACAATAGTAAATTACCTGATACACAGTGTCTCCTGCTTATGCAAAGAAACTACAATACAGCCTATTGATTGACATGGCTTCCTGGAACCCAATCAAACTTGCTATTATTCATGATCAGAAAAACATGCCAGCTCCACTTAATCACTGGGAATACAAATAATGGTAAGTGGTAAAACTGTTCAACATACACGTGTGAGGGAGATCTAGTCTATAGAACCACGTTATAAGTAACTGAAGCAAAT
The DNA here is from genome assembly GCA_023525975.1 of Smallanthus sonchifolius. Taxonomy (NCBI): domain Eukaryota; kingdom Viridiplantae; phylum Streptophyta; class Magnoliopsida; order Asterales; family Asteraceae; genus Smallanthus; species Smallanthus sonchifolius. Next base: position 91,315,766 of record CM042030.1, on the reverse strand, counting down.
GACATACATGTTCATTCTGAAAATCAAAATCCACAAATACAAGATTAACAAGGTATAAGATGTCATTGGTTAAATTTAACATCGATTAAGTGTGCACCTTTTCATGCAAGAAACTCAGAGATAGAGTTGTGAGACTCAACCACTGGTGACACCAATTTGAGGATTTCCATTTTGTCCCCAAAAATGAAGGTAATAAGAATGCACTAATGTCAGATGATGCATTCTTATGTTGACTTCACAATTTAAACCCACTCATGCATAGCCAAGTTTACCAGAAGCCAAAACAGTTGGACAGCTTTTCTTACCAGGGCATGAAGGCACATAGATACATGTGAGGAGGAAGATATAACAAAATATACACATGATACTTCATATTATGATAATAAATGACGAGGGACATACTTTAAATGGAGAGGAAAGAAGGTTCTTTTGAAACACTAAGCAACAAACAATGTTGTAGAGAAAAGAATGAATATATTGAATGTCAATGGCTAAATGAATTAATATGTTACACAATTACAGATTACAAAGGCACACAATAAACAAAGTATTACAAGTGTCAGGGCTATGGTTTGTCCCAGATCCACCCCAAGCAGTTCCATTCTGTTCAACCGCAGAAACTCGTATATGCAAATTAAAAATACAGTTCTGCATCCTTCCAGAGCTTACCATCAAATCAATAAGCTTTATTTTGTTTGTTTTCTCTTTTAAGTTGAACCTTCAACTTCTTACCACGTAACTGGTATCCATTCATTGTATTAATTGCAGATTGTGCAGCAGTCGGGGAGTCATAACTGACAAAACCTACTAACAAGAGACTAATTAGAATCAGAACTGCTACTATATCATTCAAATGGAATATATTCAAGTCCATACCGAAGCACTTGCTAACACCAGTTGCCTTGTCGACAAAAACCTTGGAACTTAAAACCCTTCCAAACGCTTGAAAGGTATTTGCAAGATCTTCATCACCAAATTCGGGAGGGGTGTGATAAATAAAGAGATTAGCACCAGGTGGACCTGCATTGAAACAGACTGCTTAAATATGCAATGGTAAGTAAATATGGAAGAAACATCATGCACACAAAGACAGTCAAGGGAGAAAGATGATCCACATAAAAGATCTTTAACAACCTTCAACATGGTCAGGAGAACTTCCACTGGCAGTTGAAGATGCTGCAGCATGATTATTTGCAACTTCTGGTGGTGCTGGGCTAGATGGGGCACTGAAAGGCCTGACTCCCCCAGGGTAAGCCAGAGGATACTGAAGTCTGGGCACAGTTGGATAAGCAGAGCCCATATAACCGGTCGGGGGAACTGTAGAGTCTCTTGGAGAGCCTGCCCGTAATGTATTAGCTTGGTTTGGGCTCAGGTTGGTGAAAGGGGGTTGATTCTGCACTGTGGGAAGGCGATACGGCATGAGCCCATAAGCCCCAGTAGCCTACTTACAAAATCAACTTTTAATCACATAGTACCTTCATATTCAATGCCAAATGGCAATAGCAAAAAAGGGCACACATGAAAGAAACAAAAAATACTGGAGCGACGCAAATGCAAGAACTATGATGAAACAAACCTGATACCCATAACCATTATATGGTGACATGTAACCCATTGGAAGTGCTCCAAATAAAGATGGATGTTGACTCGGGTCAACGTTTGCAAAAGTAGAACCAAGCGATTGAGCTTTCTGAGCCTTTCTAACTTGTCTTTCCTTTTCGGTGTCTGCCCATTTAAGAACCAATGGAACAGTTGAACCCTAATACCGAGAAAAACAACAAGATTACAACTACACAAACAAATTCAGTTACGCAATCAGGTTAGAGGTTTCAACTATCTATAGAAGAAAAGAGGGAAAAAATGCGCAACCTCCATCTTGTGTTTTCCATTAAGGCCCTCTATAGCAGCAACGGCTTGTTCTTTCGTCTCATATTTCACAAAAGCACAACCTGCCACAATATAACATACTTGATATTTTGCACTACCAAATCAAGGGCCAGAAAATATCATATGCACCTTTACTCGTTTGTTGGGAAGCACCTCTGAGAATTTGCAAGTCTTTTAGGGTTCCATATTGCGAAAGTAATGTTGTAACTTCACCTTCAGAAACATTTTTGGGAAGCATACCGATGAAAAGTTTATGTTCTTGAACAAAAGATCAGGGGAAATGAAAAGGCTAGTCAGATAAATTCATATCAGATAATGGAGGGAAAAAACAATCTTCAATTTAATAAGTGAAATAGCATGACATACCTAACCGTTCCAACTCGCCATCAGCATACTTCACTTGCAATGGACTAGATGCCTGACGTGTAACAAAGGGCATACCACATCGTTAAATCAAGAAGTGGAAATTCATGTCTACAGGGTGAGATCATATTGGCTTCAACCCACCAGTGTATCAAAAATAATAATTCTCATGAGAAGAATTAAAAAAACTAGGTCGCGTTTATTAAGTCCATTTCATTTCCCTTATTTTTGTTTTATTGCCCCAATTCCAAGATGCAAGAATAAATTAAAATCTGACCCCCATATGGGGATGATCAATACAAGATGTGAGCAAAGCAACATCCCACTTCAAATATGTGGTTCAACCAAGTAATGTCTCAACAATTAGATGACTGTGTGATTATAAGTAGTAATTTATAGTCAAAAAGCATTTTGGTAGTTGGTTTAACATTTTAGTAGTCTCTTGACATTTTGGTAATGGGTTTGAAAAGTAACCGTAATAACAGAATAATACATAGCTAACTAAAACTTGTATTCCCTATATACATCAACCAGGCAACCATACTTTTGAAAACTTTAGCATCAATGTCAATAAAAAAGAAGCGACGCACATTCGAATCTGCATTGAAACACTTAGTGAATCAGAACCCTAAGATGAGGCCAAATAGTAGGAACATCACTAGCACTTTCAATATCATAATCGATTCTTATCCAGAAACAATGCTATTAAGCTGTTCTTTACCACAATTTAATTTATATACGGTAATATGGAGAGAAAAGAAGGGAGGGGGTGGTTAATAAGTAGGATCCAAACCCTCGTATTATCCGCACTTATTGTAGTAGTTTATGTTGATAAAATACCATTACTTAAATGAATATCATATTAAAGGTATACTCCTAGTAGTAGTTACAATATATCTTTTGAAATAATTAATGCCGTGCCTTGCAAGAGAAATGAACCAGTTAACTTTAAATGAGTGACTCAAAGCAAGGATGATGTCTAGTAAAGTTGCAAGTTGCTCCAATACACCTATTTTGGGTACAAGAACTTAACTGAACTTTATGAATTATGATTTTGTTTCTTTTAAATAGGAAAGAAAAAGTAGCCCAAGATCCCTTTAAACAAGAAACCATGAATGTGAGTACCTCCAGCATGAAGAAAATAAGTTATATTAAGGTCAAAATTCCCTCTTAAGCATAAACAGTTATCTTATAGGATTTTCACTTCACCTCTTCATAAATTTTGACTATATCTAAATGTAGATGTCGGCTATCGTTCCTTAAATCCCATGAAAGTGGTAACATTTGATTCAGCATGTATTTTAACAGAAATGTTGACTATTAATTCAAAATGCCATTGACGATGACAAAGGAAATTATCATTAACAAAACAATGAACAAATAGGTAATATAAGGTTAAACATTTTCAAAATTTAAAAGTTTGGAATTTCTTAGGGTATCCCAACATAGAAAGGTTTGTATTTTTCATGTAATGGCAGTTGTTCCTAATCCAACTTTGTACCAACCACGTGAATTTTCGCAATGCATTATATAAAATAAAATCTGTGATAAATATAAAATCTAGTTGAAGAATGAAACAAAAGAAGATCTGAAGAATAATTACCCCAGGCAGGGTTCTGTTATTATGAAACGCATCCACGGCCTTGTCCGCTTCCTCCATGGACGGACATATAACAAAGCAACAGCCTGATAACAACACAAAATTAGGGTTTCAATCTCGATACCATCAAAATTCAAATTAAAAAAACGATAACGTGAATTACGCAATGTGATCCGGAAGAAAAACGTGAAATGAGGAGTGAAGTGATAGAATGAGGGTTTGGGTTTAACCTCGAGAAGCTCGCGTGGCCTTGTCTTTGATGATGTTGACTTCGTCCACAAGAGCAAACTCTTTGAACATTGCTATAAGTTGTGTCTCCGTCATATGCTTCGGAACTTGGCCGACGAACAGCTTCACACTGTCGTCGCTGTGTTTTCGCGGCATGTGAGCTTCCGCCATTAATGGGGCCGTCTCTCTCGCTCGCGGTGATCTCGAACTTTCTCTCTCTAGGCTTGGGTCTTCGCTTGGGGAAAATGGTAAAACTTTCCAAGAAAGACTCATTTGACCCTGCACTATTGTAAATATATTATTTTAGCCCCCACCATTATACTAATAAAACACATTTATTTAAAATAATCTCTTATAACACTTTGAAATCTAATTATGTAACTATAGTTTTCAATCAAATAATAAATGAAAATCAAATTATATTAAATAGTACTTAATTTATTTTCGAAATCCAATTATATATTATCGTTTACATATTTTGAGTTTTGTTTTCTATCTTTAGTATACGATACATTTTTACACCTGTAAAATATACACATAAAGATTTAAAATTTTTATTTATTGATATTTTTCATCTCGTATGTATAAAATAGTGATCTTATAAAAGGAGGTAATAATGTTAATCTTTGTGTCATGAAAAGTGCATTGGTGTTGCTTATACAAAAACCAAGACTTTTACAAAAGAAATACTTACCCTTCTCCATTTAGAATTTCAAACTGAGATAACAACACTGTATGCCCCAATTGTTGGCCATAAAGACGATTCCAGGTCAAATTGAAGCTGTCTAGCCTGCAGCTCCCATCTTTCCTTCAAAATCCGGGGGGTAAAATTGACAATTTGTTTAATGAACCTGACAAATCAGAAAGCAAAGGGAATTCTTGATCAACTGCACTCATGTTCAGTTTCAACGAATCCATCACTGTGATGAAATTTTGCACGCCAGCAGCCCTGTGCTCCACTGTAGCAGGCACACCAGAGATTATCAGGCGGTTCATTGCCGCCGGGCAGCAGTGGCGTATCCAGGAATTTTTTTCAAAAGGGTTCACTGTTTTTAGATACTTTAATTTCATAGGGCCGGACATAAAAATTTTCGGGTTGGTTCGATGGTTCGGGTCGGATAAAAACCCTTTTCAATGGTCGGTTCGATGGTTCAATTTCAGCGGTCGAGTTGATACCAGTGGCGGAACCAGAAACTTTTGACCGGAGGGTGACAACATAATATGTCTTTACATAATTAGCATATATCAATCAATTCTTTTACTAATTGTTGTCTTACGAGCACACAAATGACTCTCGGCTAGTATTTTTCTGGGTCTTTTTAATCAAAGTATATTTGTTAAAATACATATTTATGTGATGAAAAGTATTGCCTAGTTATACATATTTTTAACAGGAAAAAAACTTATAAATTAGTTCACTGAATAAATAAATAAATATAAATTTAATAAAACGATAACAAGTAAAAAAATAAAGTAAAATATCGTATAATATGACACATTTGTTACTTACAATTAGAGGTGCACGAAAAAACCGGTTTGGAAATCCAAACCGGTTCGGAACCGGAAACCGAACCGTCCAAGAACCGGTTTTTTATGAACCGGTAGGAACCGCCGGTTTACAACCGATTTAAGACATTTTCGCGACGAACGGTTTAAGACCGGTTTTTTGTGAACCGGTTTGACGAACCGGTTTGGTAAACCGGTTTAACGGTCACAAAATCGAACTAGCCGTTGGAAAACGGCTATATAGCCGTTAGAACCAATTTTTGACTCTTTTTTCACCCATTTTAACCCCCAAACACATTATAAATAGGTAGTGGGTGTTTTGGTTAAATCACATTTCTTAAACCCGCTCTCTACACTCTCGTTTGTAAAAAAAACGCTCGAAAACGCTCAAAAAACGCTATGGCAGGTTCTTCAAGTTTTGGTGTTTCCTCTTCCGAAGTTAGCGCTGTAAAAATCATACCAACAACGAGGAACCCCGCAATTTGGTCAAACTACGATCTATGTGAGATGTCTAACGGGTTGGAACGTGCTCGTTGCAAAAATTGTGGTGGGTTTTTTAAAAAGGAATCAAACTCAACTCTAAAAACTCATATGGAAATTAGTTATTCAAAGAGGTTTGCCGTTCAACCACTTCGACAACCCGCTCACGACGAGGATGATTCAAGAAGCCCTTCAACCACGTTATCATCAAGTAAGTCGTAGTACTCTTAGACGTGATTGTCTAAAAATGTGGAAAAAAGCAAAAAAAGAATTAATTTTAGGTTTTGAAAAATTGGAAACCGGTGTGAACTTTACCACCGACGTTTGGTCGGCTCCACATGGTATTCCCGACTCATATATTTGCGTTACCGCTCATTGGGTTGATCCCAATACGTGGCAAATGATGAAACGTACAATCGCGTTTGAGATGTTTGAATATCCGCACACAAGTCAAAATTTATTTCAAATTTATGTAAATTGTAAGTTACATAATGGTTTAAAAGTATATTTACTTAGATGGGCTTTTAAAAAAGCCCAATTATAAAAATAAATAAATACCGATCAGGTGATTAGGTTTTCTTCTTCACTTAAAAACCTAATATCCAGTATCTCTTTACGATGGCACTCACACCGCAAATCTTTCATTGCCGCTGCCGGAAATAATTGTGTTGATGTTATCTTCACTCTCCACTCTATTCTTTTTAATAGGGGTTCACCCTATAATTTTTTAGGGGGTTCACCCCAGTTTTTTTACATTACGTTCTATTAAAATTTTGAAACTCGGGGGTTCCGAAGAACCCCCACCACTCTAAGTAAGTCTGCCCCTGCCGGGCAGTCCATTTTGTAAGTATCATGAAACCTTTTAATATTGGGTATGGTATCTTTAAGTGTTGATGATAATGTTTTAAAATGTGCTATGAGTTTTTGACACTCGATTTCACCGTTGTCGCATCTGCACCCCTAACCTCGCCCCTGCCGACCCCAATCGATGCCCCGACACCTTCGCCTCTGTCCACCACCGCCACCCGCCAAACGCCGCCCCCGATCACTACCACCACCCCTGCCCGCCATGTAATAAAAAAATTATTTAAAAAATTAAATTAAAAATAAATAAACTACAGAAGAATACGGTGGTATATGATATCATCTAATTGAATAACATAATTGAAAATGAGCTCAACTAAGATGAATCAAAGTGGTATATATCATAATAAATCAAACCACTGGTTACTCACATAAGTAACTGAGAAATACAACAAATCAACCTCGTTCAATCAGGCCAACGAACAAACGAATTTCAAATACAAATAATTCATTTATTTTCTAAGATATTCAAACAACGATCGAAGAATACAGAAATTCACATGTATTAATTAACAGATTTAATCTAAACAAGCATGAATTAGCTACATGAAACGCCTCTTACACGTACAGTTTTTCGTAGAAGATAATCTGAAACAAAATCAAAATTGAAATTGGAATGTTGATGATGTTTATAAAATAAATGAAGAAGATTCCGGTATAGATCTTTTTTGATCGATCGTAGTAGAGAGAAAAACGCCAAATGCGAAGGAGGTTGATTACGTGGGTTGCGGCGACGAGTGGTTGGTAGTGGCGGGGTGGTCGTATGGCGGTGGGCCCGGTGGTGGGAGTGGTTGGTGACAGGGATGGTCAGTGGCGGGTGCGACAATGTTCGGTAGGTGGTGGTCATGGTGATAGATTTTAATTCCTTTATAAACTCAAAAAGATTACGAATTCAAATTTCTTTAATAAATTCCAATTTTTTTAAATTCCATATCAATTTCCTTCAATTTACAATTCCTTTGACGAATTCCAATTCCTTCAAAACCATTTCACGAACCAAACGCACCAATAGCTTCTTTTGTTGTCGTGGCACTTACAAAATTGTAAAATACAATTATGTCCTTTTAAAACGTACTTAATAAAATCCAGGGCCGGCCCTAGGGTGGGGCGACTAGCACCTTCGGTCGGGGCACGTTTTTTTTCCGGGGGAACTATTTATATATATATAGATAGAGAGAGAGGAAGTTTTAAATACAAATTGCTTTTATGGTGAGAAGGGTACGAAGGATTATGAACCATTGATCTACCAATTCAAGGGTTGAAATGAAAGGTGTGACTTTTTAAGCGTGAAAAGAGTCTGAAAGGGTAAAAAATGGGTATAGCCTACATTTGTTGACTTTTTTCAAGTTGCCCCATTTTTTTAAAACACATGTGTAACTTTTTTATGCGACATTATTTTTAAAAAAAATTACACTATAAAATCAAGCATTTTTTTCTCTTTAATTTGAGTATAGTTTTGCTATACTTTTATTTTTTTTAAATCGACTTTTTTTAGATGTTGATGTGCTATGCGTATAACATGCGTGATTATGGTCATGCGTTATTATACAACATGCATGATTATGCGTATAACATGCATGATTATGGTCATGTGTTATTATAAAGCATGCGTAATTGCGTGAATGTTGGTCATGTGTTACTATAAAACATACGTGATTATGGTCATGCGTTATTATAAAACATGCATAATTATCATTTTAAACATACGTTATTATCTTTTTTAAAATGCGTTATTATCATTTTACACATGCGTTATTATGACGCGGACGCATTTACCCCTCGCCCACTGAACACGTGTCGCATGATGGTGCCTTCGTACACTTCGTACGCTAAAAGCCTTTTGTACAATAATCGAACCATATATATATATAACCAAAAAACTTATTGGGTTCTCTCTATATAACTTATTGAATTATTGGGTCCAAATAAACTAATTTGATCCAACTAATATTCACTTAAACATAAAAAATCAAAAAAAAATTAAGACTACAGCCTTAAGTCATTGTCTCAAACTCGTTGCGAAAGTCATTGTAGAGAGTGTTAAGGCTATTAAAGGCAACTTGTCGATGTACGAGAAGCTTTACTTGGAGTTGGAGAAAAAGATAATGATGCTGCAATTGCTAGTGAAGCAAATTCAATAGCAGAAAAAGAACTTGATGAATTTGACTTTTTTGTATCAATTGTCATCTGGTATCAAGTATTAAACAAGGTGAATATAGTGAACAAAAAGTTACAATGAAAAGATATGCATCTCGAGAGTGTTATTAAAGAAATAAACAAATTGATTGAGTACTTCAAGGATTATAGAGAAACTGGTTTTTCAAAAACGATTGATGAAGCTAAGGAGATTTCTATTGAAATGGGTATTGATCTGATATTTCCACAAAAACGTTTGATTCAAAGGAAAAAAATTGGTGAGAGTTCAAGTAGCCAAGAAGTTTCATTTACACATGAAGAGACTTTTAGAGTAAATTATTTCTTATATATTGTTGATCAAGTTATTGCTTCTCTTGAGACAAGATTTGATCAATTCAAAACTATGAGAAATTATTTGGTTTTTTGTTTCCGCATAACTTTAGGGGAATTGAAGATGAAGATCTAGAGTTGTCTTGTCGTACACTTGAAAATACACTGCGAAGAGGTGATCAAACAGCTTGCTATCAAGAATGCGAGAAGAGCTTCACGAATCAATCTCCCTCCAACCAACATTGTTTCATATAATTTTCATTACGTTTGCTTTTCCATTTTATCAAATGTGCATTCAAGTCTCATGGCTGGTAAAGAGTGTACCTTTCGTACAATACAAATAAAGTTACCATAACATCACCGCAAACACTATAGTTACTAACTATTTAAGGCACAAATATTAACTTTATCTATCTATTGGATAAATATTAACTTTGAAGATAAGCCGATCTAAAACCGAGTACCTTCACTGCAACTTTAGTGGTGCAAACGTCGACGAGGAGACCCAGATTTCTATTGAAGGTGGGGTTGTCCCTAAGACACTGAAGTTCAAGTATCTAAGATCTGTCATCCAGAGTAACGGGGACATCGACAATGATGTAGTCCATCGGGTGCAGGCTGGTTGGTGTAAATGGAGAGCGGCCTCATGTGTTTTGTGCGACAAGAGGTTCCCAATAGGGTTAAAGGGTAAATTTTATAGGGTAGCAGTTCGCCCAACGATGCTATATGGAACCGATTGTTGGGCCATCAAGAAGACACAAGCTCGAAAAATGGATGTAGCTGAGATGAGGATGTTGAGGTGGATGTGTGGACACACAAGAAATGACCGAATAAGAAATGAAGTTGTTCGAAAGAGATTGGGAGTCACATGCCTCTCTATCCCTTGGGATAGGGGTAAGGTTTGCCCTCATCACACCCTCCCCAGACCCTACTAATAGCGTTAGCTATGTGTGGGATTATACTGGGTACGTTTGGTTTGGTTTGGTTTGGTATCTATTGGATAAATATTAAACAGTAGCCCACCAAACACAAAGAACTTTAGATTTATGTTGTAGTCTCTGAAGCTTCCCAATTCATCATGGTTTTAGTTTACATAAGAAATACTAAAAGTACAAAATAAAGTAAACCCACAACGATCTTAGTTAAACTTAATCAGTAAAAAATAATATTAAATAAAGTGGGAAAAATGACAAAAAAAAAACTAGGGATTCAAACCCGTGTTAAAGAGAATTAAGCCAGGCATTTAAGGCTATGTTATCAACCAACCGGCCAGAATCAGAATTAGGCTTCAAGGGCTCCAAATTACTATTTAACAAAAACAAATTTATGGTTTTTCTAAAAAAATAAATAAATAAATTGTCCAATGAGAAGGCTCTAAGGAGTTGCCTTTTAAATTGTTAGATAATATAATGAAATATTTAAAGATAAATATTTCACGAAATCAATTTTAAAATTAGGGTTATAGAAAATACTTTGTATTTGAAGCCTAAAAGTATTTATTAGACTTAGTGTGTTAAAAAGTGAATTCAATACAAAGTACATGGATGATGGTGGTGCGTGACCAAACGTGTTAATTCGAATAGGTTTAATAAGTCATTCTTGATGAGCAGTTTTAAAAGATTTTAAACTGATAAACTTGGTTTCACTTAGGATATGGTTTGTTCTAATATTTGACTATTAGTTTATATATTTGAGATACACGTCCAAACCTAGTAAATAAGCCTTTATGGTTAATAAAATAGTATTTTAGAATGTTGTAAGGCAAAATAATGTGATATATAACCCAACCCAAAACAAAGCCTTGGATTCATGTTTGCAAGTAACAATCATAATAACTTTGATGAATTGAATGAACTCGTTAAATTATTACCTTTGTTTCTCAAAGTGTTAACAATAATTGATAAATAGATAACCTCATTAAAAAAATATTTTTTTCTAGTTTCAAGGGTACTTGTTTGTTAAGATTTTAATATAATAACATTTGTTTTGTTTGTATAAAGTTTAAGCAAATATAAATATATCAATATGGTTAAATTATATAGGAACATAAATAGCCTAGATATGGTAATTAAGATATCGTATCGATGAGCATGAGTTTATATTACACGTACTGTTTGATTATTAATACACTAAAGTTAAAATCAGTTGCAATGAAACTATAAAGCTTGAAACAAAACACAAGAGAAGAAAAAGATTATTTGATTGCTAACATAACTACAATTAACAATAGATATATTGGGAAAATATTACACACCCACAAATAAAAAATGCTACGAATTTTTGAGAAACTTAAACATTTAAATATAAATAAGAGTAAAATGTAGTTTTTGTTCCTGAGATTTGTTGCTATTAACAGGTTCAGTCCCCCCTTTACAGTATGGGTCCCTGATGTTACATTTCTTAACAGTTTCCATCCGCCCGTCCAATCTGCCGTTACTTCCCCCTCACGTGTGGGTATTTTCGTCTTTTCGCCTCGATTATATTACAACCTTCTGAATCATCTTCGTCTTCGTCATTTCGCAACCCTAATCCTTCACACCCTCGATTGAAGCATTTCCATCACACCCCCGATTGAAAGCCTAATTCATCCCGATTGAAGCATCATTCCATGGCAATGTGGGGCTCGTTATGGATGGTTCGTGGTGCAGACCAAGAGTTCGATCCATACGAGGTTTATGGTAAGGTTTATTTCTAGGTTTGCAATTCTGCATTTTTTTATAATGTTTAACTAATTCATCGTTTTTTTCTTTTAAATCAGCAAATGAACCTACTATGTTCAGTCTAAAAATCTTTCGCGGTGATGAATTTGCCAACTCTCTTTGTAGGAAGTATATAAATGGTAAGTCTGACTGCATTGATATGACTGATACTAATGATTTTGATCAGTTTGTGTTGGTGGAGATGATTAAATCATTAGGCTACCCATGTGATATGGTCTTTTACTATCATTGTAAGCTTCCAAACTTGGATTTAGACGTAGGTCTAAGGACATTTGGTAGTACTGCTGATGTAGCTCAGTTGTGTTCATTAGTGGAAAATGTCAAGGTGATTGAGTGTAAGGCCCCAAACCCGGGAACCCGACTTGTTGGCATACACGTAAGCAAAGTAGTCATAGACATAAATCCAAACTCAATATATTGCAGCGGAAATCAATAGTCAACAAAGGTCAATGACCCGACCCAAACAAGATTCCAATAAAGTACTGAAGTTTAAATATTTCAACGACATAACTAATAATAAATGGCATCACGAATGTCCACGGTAACCAATTGCCATCCAGAAGCCGACAACTCACACTTTCTTTTTACCTGAAATACATGCTTAAAAGTCAGCTACGCTGAGTGAGTTCTATAGTAGTTCATTAGGGGATATTAAGTCCCGTAACCGTTATAAAAATGATTTACGTCGCAAAGGTTTTCTGTCATCAATTCAAATAACATATTTATCGACGTACAAGTAGAGCAATCATGATCTCCCGCCTGACCGCCGTTAAACACAATAACCCACCGACTAACATCGACGCACTATCAAGCTTACGCTTAATATCCCGCCTGACTAATGCCAGACTCGAAACCCCGTTGACTAAAGTCAACACATCATCAAGCTTACGCTTAACTTCCCGCCACGAAATTTAAGTTCGTGACACCAAACTCATACATACATGCAAGCATAACGATTATTTAAAAACATATATTTTGTCACCAAAAACGCCTTATATGCATGCACTCACTAAAACACGTTTCACATGTATTCATGCCCAAAACAATAAAAACAGTTAAAAGTGGGCGATAGAAACTCACCTTTGCTTACCACACTTCGATCTTTAGAGTTCACTAACTCCCCGTGTTCGCCTCTCAACCCCGCACCTATAATGCACACAAGTCACGAGTCAATTATATGACCCGACACTAAACCACCACCTATACGTCTAACCCGACGTCACGCATTATCACATGCATGCGCATGACCCCATGCATTACGTGAACCCCGTCCACATCCCCGACGTCCCCACGTGATTCGAACTCCTCTCCTGGTCTTCGAACACGCCAAGCATCACCACCGTGCACTCCGGCTCCACCTTCGGTTACCGTCACGCACTACGGCATCACCCCTCGTGTCCCCCGCCCTTGGCCGGTTCCGGCGTACCTGGACAGCCATCCCCCGGCTCCCCTTCGCTGCCGTAGCAGCCTCCTTCGACGTCGGCTCAGCCCCTCGGGACTGCTCTCGTCTTTCGGCCTCACGGGTTTGACTCCCGACCTCGTCTTTTATCTGACTACACCACCCCATCGGCCACCCATAAGGGTTCGGTCAGACCCTTCCCATCCCGTAAACACCATACGCTTAAAGAGAACGAAACAAACGAGTTGGTTTACGAGTTTATACCTTTGAACCGGACGAATCATGCCAATCGAACCGTCGGTCGGACTTGCCCTTCGCAAGTCCTTATCTTGCGCAAAACCCTATCTCCACAACATGCTATAATGATATAACGATCAAATAAAATGAAACGAGGAAAGAAGGATCGGGGGTTCTTACTTGAAAATCGCTTTGAAGTTTGAAACCCTCGTCTCCTCCCTCTCTCGTCGATCTCGGCAGCCGCAAACAGGGAATGGGGAACCCTCCCCCTTGCATCGTACGATATAGGGTAGCCCACCCCTTCCATGGGCCGGGTTTGGCCCGTGCGCGAGCTTAGTCCCTCCTGTTCCACTCTTTTTACGTATTCGGAACCTAACTCGTCCAAATTTCCGTTTAATACCCGATAGTTCTCTATTTACATCCTCGTATACATAAAATATAAACATATATACACTCGTCTCATTTATTAAAAAAAACTCAGGATGGGACAAGTCTTCCCCCCTAAAAGAGGTTTCGTCTCCGAAACCTGCGTCATCTGGAAATAAATGCGGATAACATTCGCGCATCTCCGCCTCGGGCTCCCAAGTAGCCTCGGATCCCTTACGATGCTTCCATTGCACCTTAACAATTGGGATTACTTTCCTCCTCGGTCTTTTTTCCTTTCTATCTAGTATATCCACCGGTCCTCCACGTAATTTCGCTTATCATTAACTACAATGTCAAACACTTCCGTAAATGGGACACTTGAAAAGTTGGGTGTATCCCTGCCAGTTTGTCAAGCAACAATAGTCGGTAGGGGACACTACCAACACGTTCCTCAATCATAAATGGTCCGATATACCTCAGACTAAGCTTTCCCTGTTTCTGGAAACGAATAATGCCCTTCTAGGGCAACACCTTAAGCATCACATAATCCCCTGCATTAAACTCTATAAGCCACCGTCTCTTATCAGCATAAGACTTATGTTGATCCTGAGGAGCCTTCATCCTCAGTTTCACCATTTCGAACTTCTCAGAAGTTGCCTTTACAACGTCTAAACTTCCTAACTCTTTTTGTCCGATCTCTCCCCAGCATACCGGGGTTCTACACCTTCCCCCATAAAGCATCTCGTATGGCGGCATTCCAATAGTCGCATGATAACTATTGTTATAAGAGAATTCTGTCAATGGTAGGTGACTATCCCATACACCTCCGAAATCAATCACACATGCACGTAGCATGTCCTCCAATGTCTGTATCGTCCGCTCTGACTGACCGTCAGTCTGAGGGTGATATGTTGTGCTAATATGCAACCTCGTCCCCATAGTCTCATTGAATCTCTTCCAAAACTTTGACATGAAATCTCGTATCTCGGTCAGATACGATAGAAATCGGCACTCCGTGTCTGGCAACAATCTCATTCACAAACACTTCGGATAACCTTTCGGACGAGAATGTCTCCCTAATCGGTAGAAAATGAGAGATTTTCGTTAACCGATCCACTACTACTCAAATCGTATCGTGCCCCTTCGCCGCCTTAGGCAACTTCGTAATAAAATCCATCGTAATGTGCTCCCATTTCCATTTTGGAATCTCTAAAGGTTGGATTTTGCCATAAGGCTTCAGATTCTCTGCCTTAACCTGCAAGCATGTCAAACACTTACTCACGTACTGGATCACATCATGCTTCATTCCCGGCCACCAATAGTTACCCTTCATATCCGGGTACATCTTTTTCGTGCCCGGGTGTATCGAGTACCTTGACTTGTGTGCTTCGCCGAGCACTTGTTCTCTAAACCCACCAAACTTTGGTATCCAAATACGGTCATTCTTGACCCACACCCTGTGACCGTTCTCGGTTAACAATTCAAGATGCCCGAAGATTCGTTCCTCCTTTAACCTCTCCTCCCGCAAGGACACCGCCTGCACGTCCCTTAGTAACGTCAGAAAATCTGGTGTTACTATCAGTTGACACGCTTTAACCCTAATCAGAGCGTGTTCCTCCTTGCGACTCAACGCGTCTGCAACCACATTTGCTTTACTAGGGTGGTAAAGGATTTCACAATCATAGTCTTTAATTAGCTCTAACCACCTCCTTTGCCTCATGTTTAATTCTTTCTACTCAAAGAAGTACTGCAAACTCTTGTTATCCGTGTAGATTGTGCACTTGATTCCATATAAATAATGTCTCCATAACTTAAGTGCAAACACCATTGCTGCTAACTCTAAATCATGGGTAGGGTAATTCGCCTCATGAGTCTTTAATTGTCTTGACGCATAAGCAATTACTTTACCTCGTTGAATCAACACGCAACCTAGGCCCAAATATGATGCATCTGAATATACCACTAAATCGTCCGTCCCTTCTAGTAACGTTAACAATGGCGCTTCAGACAATCGCTTCTTTAGTTCTTGAAACGCACCTTCTTGATCTGCTCCCCAAGTAAACTTTACTCCCTTTCGAGTCAATTTGGTTGATGGCATCACTAGCTTAGAGAAGTCTTTAATGAACTTCCTATAATATCCTACCAATCCCAAGAAACTATGCACCTCTGTTGGAGTCTTAGGAGCGTTCCTCTTCACTACCGCTTCAATCTTCGTATGATCCACCATTATCCCTTCTAGGTTAATAACATGACCCAGAAACTGTACCTCCCGTAGCCAAACGCACACTTCGAGAATTTAGCGTAAAGCTTTTCCCGCCTCAACATCTCTAACACTTCTCGCAGATGTTCTCCATGCTCCTCCTCGCTCTTAGAGTAGATTAAGATATCGTCGATAAACACAATTACCGATATGTCTAGCATCGGCCGAAACACACGATTCATTAAGTCCATGAATGCTGCAGGAGCATTCGTTAATCCAAAGGACATAACCAAGAACTCCAGTGTTTTTAAACCCGGACCGGGAACCGGAACCTTAGACGGTTCGGTTACATGTGCTGAAACGGGCCTGCAGCGACCCGACGGGTTGAGCCGGAAACCAGTGGTCAAACCGGAAACCTGCCGCTTGGAATGTTGTCGGATCTAGGGTTGTTTAGGTTGCCGGCGGTCGGAGCAGCGGTGGTAGGGAGAAAAGAGATGGCCGGATTTGGAGAGTTGTCGAAGGCTATGAGCAGTTCCTTTTTAATCCCTTAAGAAATAGAGAAATCTTCATACGAGATGGTCGGATTTGCGAGCCAACGATGAGCAAATTTTTTTTTGAAGGGCAACGACGATGAGCAAATGAGGATAGGGGTAGAGAAAGTTAATGGCAGCTGACAATATGCCCTCTTTTGATATATTAGGTTGAAAACTGAAAAGAAGTTCCACTTTAACCCCTTAAGAAATATATATTGCAACAATTTCAATCTCTTTTATCTTCACTTTACAAATTCAATCCCTTAATATTTGAATACTTTAAATTAGTCCATTAACATCAATTATATATATATATATATATATATATTAAAAGATAAATATTATTTATTATTTCATTCGGTTCTTAAATCCGGTCCGACCAGTGGACCGGTAAGACGACCAGTTCGATATCCGGTCCGGTTCTGAAAACATTGAAGAACTCGTAATGTCCGTAACGTGTCCGAAATGCAGTCTTCGGAATATCCTCCTCCTTAACCTTCAACTGGTGATACCCTGACCTCAGATCTATACGCGAAAACCACTTCGCTCCTTGCAGTTGATCGAACAAGTCATCAATACGTGGTAGAGGATACTTGTTCTTAACCGTCAACTTATTAAGCTCTCGGTAGTCGATGCACATACGCATACTACCATCCTTCATCTTCACAAACAAGACCGGTGCACCCCACGGTGAGATGCTTGGTCTTATGAATCCCTTCTCCAACAAATGTTGAAGCTGCTCCATGAGCTCTTTCATCTTTGTCGGTGCTAAATGATACGGAGCTTTAGCAACCGACTGAGCTCCTGGCTGTAAATCAATCTGGAATTCGATTTCTCTCTCTGGTGGTATGTAAGGCCCAAACTAGGCACCCTACAGTTGGTTCTCATAACTGGTTAAACTCTTTAAAAACATCTAACTTTCACTTACATAAACAGCGGAAGTCTTTCGCAAATTAATATTATCTTTAAACTCGTTAACTTTGATAACATTACCTGATGAGTGCATGCCCACCAACCCGAGTAGCACCGTTTCCAAGCCAAGATACCTCGTCCAACTGACTCTCCTGCAAAACAATCTAACGTACATACAAAGTCAGCTACGCTGAGTGATTTCTAATAGTTTAATGTTACCAACCCGTCTCTTTATATAATTATTTACATTTAAGACCCTCCGGTCCTTAGAAAATAGTTGTATAGATTTTCATCATATAAATAACCCCCGTTATCTTATAATATCCCAAAGGATTCACCACCCCAGACTCTACTCACCATTTTAACTCAGTAAGTCTCACCGACATAGAACGAGCTTACTACTCTATTAACTCACAATTTACCATATATATTAACCATACGCTAGTTAACTCGACCAACCTCTAGACACCGACTTACCAGTCCTAACCAAGACTCTCATAACCCAACTGACTCAACAGTTGTACACAATGTACTCATCCCGACAC
The DNA here is from genome assembly GCA_023525975.1 of Smallanthus sonchifolius. Classification (NCBI taxonomy): domain Eukaryota; kingdom Viridiplantae; phylum Streptophyta; class Magnoliopsida; order Asterales; family Asteraceae; genus Smallanthus; species Smallanthus sonchifolius. Next base: position 91,297,460 of record CM042030.1, on the reverse strand, counting down.
AACGGTCAATATAACTCAACACATCACATTGATTCCATCTATTTATCACATCAATATCATCTCGTACAAAATTAATATAACTCATCACTTGCATGCAATTTTAACACATATATATGGACACAAACACATACCTCGTCACTGCACCCTCTTTAGGGTTATCCCCGTCGGGATACTCGTCCTAAGCTCAACTATACCCTTGTTATAAGGCCCCGCCACTAAACATAGTGACACACTCGTCATCTACGATGACTACCCGGCCACCCACATGGTGACTATATCAGCTACCATACGGTGACTGACACATCACCCATACGATGATGACCCCGAATGACTCCATCCTCCACACCACTGTTGACCCTGCACATGGACAACAATGCAAGCACACAAAGCAACACATATATACACATGATACTACCTGGACATGTACTATGACTCACCACCCTTTCACGGATCACTTATATGTGTAATCCAATACTTACTTTAGACGTATCCTCTTAATGTCTAGACCCATTACCCAACTCTTTTCGAATAGGTAATTATAAAACACACAAACATCGTACCGACTTATAGCCCGTACATACCATGGACACCACCTAGACCCATGCAAACACGATACACGTTATGTCACGAGGACAATGACACAATACACACAACATCAAACACATGACGCTTAACCGCATACTAGCATTTACTTGACTCGTTAATGAACCACGTACGAGTTCCCCTGCTAACTCTCCTTATATAACCATCGCAGGTTTAACTAAATTCCTGACTCATCCCGACTAACTCATAAGATGACATACACAGATCATCCCAACTCTTGTTCACCCACCCTAAGGACCCCACAACGACCCTTAGCTTCATTATTACATAATGGTCTCATAAAACACTTAAGGTTTAAATCATAATTCTTAATACGTTCGTTTAATAACACATGTGAGTATGTACGATAGCCCCAAAACAGTAAAACGTTTAAAAGAGGGGATTAGAAACTCACTGCAATGATGATCCAACTCCAGAACAGCAACGGTCTCTTTGTATGACCTCAACCTGCCAACGTATGACCACACAGTCAGAGTATGCCTAAATATGTGCCAATTACATATAGATATAAATACTCTTGATCGTCTTCTCGCTCGCACACCTCTTAACTCATACAAACACCTTAGTTCCATGTCCACTAGAAACGAGTCGTCCTTGACCTGTTTAGAATCCGTAAACACGAACCCGGTTCCCATGCACACACGCACATGTGCCATGAAAAGACCCTAGTCTCACGGATGCGTAGACTTGAAGCAGGTCTCCATGCACGTGCGTAAACCGCCATGCAACAATTCTAATCGGGTGTGACCCGATCTCGTCCCTTAGTCCTTCACCACCGTGAATCGACGCCGCATACCTCCCATTCACGACACCATCATACACCACCAATGCCCTCGTTGTCGTGCCTAACCCTAATCGTTTAGCTTTTCCAACCCCTCACCGAGGAACTCCTCCCGCGTTTTCCTCGTATGTCGGAAGCAACGCCTTCACTGCGCGCCGCCACTCACCGCCATAGTAGCCCCTCTCCTCCTCGTCGGCCATATCCATCGCTGAGTTGTGTTCGTCCCCGGGTTAGCCACTGCTACGGCTGCCGGCACTCCCGTCGCTCGCCGTCTTGATCCGTCCCCATTCGGCCATCACCGTTGCACACCTCACCATCCTTCTCGATCACTAAAACTACGGCAAAAACCTACTCGGAACTCCCCTCATGCACGACTATAACCCGACTAATAAGAAAAGAAAGAGGGAACGAGTGTTACCTTACGTAAACGGGAGTCTCCCTTAGCCTGACGCTGCCTTAGGGCTGCCGCTAAACGTTGTTGCCATCCCCGAGTCCAGCTTCCTTCCTCTCGTCGCTCTCTTGCTGTCGTACGACACTCCCTAGGCTGAATGGCCTAGGGTTTCCTCTAAATTTGTTTTTAAATGATTGAAGGTTTCATTCCCAGTCCCTCCTGTTTCGTTAATTTCGTTTCCATCGGATGCTCTAAAAACGACTATCCGGGTTTAGTTTGGTAGCTAAGCGCACCTCTAACCATAGTCCCGACGTCCTCTCTTAGTTTACACTGAGTCGGGTCGTCCGATAACCCGAACCATCCTTATTTAGATTTCCGGAATGTTACATGGTACTCCCATAAAGTCGTCAGGAAAGACATCCGAAAATTCCTGCACCACTGGAACCTCCGACAAGTCCATGCTTTTCGCTTCAGCAATAGTGACATAAGCTAAGTACGGCCCGCACCCCCCGCCTCAACGACTTCACCGCCTTCATCATAGAGATAACCCTCACTAGTGAGCTCACTCTATCGCCATAAAGCGTCACTATTGTTCCTTCTAAAGACCTCTACCTTATCATTTTATGTCGGCAAACAATGTCCGCATCGAACGCGGCCAACCAATCCATTCCCAGCACAACAACAAAACCTCCTAGAGCAATAATAAATAGTCTGACAGGGAACCTATGACCCTCTAAATCAATAACAATAAAGCAGTCATCTAACGCTTCAATGACCCTAGTGGGTGATCCCACGCGGTCTCGACACTAAACAACTTTTCAATCATCCTAGTCGTCCTACACAAGCTCTTGCAGAAAGATGAGGCTACAAAGCTCTTGCTTGCCCCTAGATCAAATAAAACAAAATTTGGTACATTATTAATAAGAAAAGTACCTGAAACCACATCAGGGTCAGTCTTGGCTTCAACTGCAGTCATGGTGAAAGGTCTTGCCTTTGCCTTAGGCTTCTCGTCTTCCTTCTTCACTGGAATTGTTTCTTTGCTTAATCACACACCCTGTCCTGTCCTGCAGTCTTTCGCCAAATGGCCTGCGCCCCTACACTGGTAACACTTAGGACCACGCGGGCAATCCCTAGCGAAATGCCCCGTCTTGCCGCATCTATAACAAGAACTTGTATCAGCCTTGCACTCACCCGAGGGCATCCTACCACACTTGCGACGTGAATCCGGACCATCAGCCCTAGCCTTCTTCACAAACGGGACCTTTAGGTCTTTGCCAAACCTCTTGAGCGGTACGGTCCATTTATTTTCATCCGGCTTCTTCTCTTGCACCTCAACTCCCATGACATCATCATACAGTGTCCCACTAAGCTCCACCGCATCGTTAAAACTCGAAGGTTGTTGAGCCTTGACCAAATGCCTAACACGATCCGGTAGACCGACTACATACAGCTTCATCCATCGCTCATCGTTTCCCGCTAAGTGTGGCACGAGACGTGCCATCTCTATGAACTTTGATGTATACTCACGATGAGTCGATTTACCCGCCTTGAGAGTCAGAAACTCTCTCTCTACCCTTTCAAGCTCTCCTGGAGCACAAAACCTCTTCCTAACCAAACCCTTCAGATCATCCCAAGTCATGGCTTCCAACTCTTGAGTAGTCTTTCTTTCTTTCACCGAGTTCCACCAGTTCAAAGCCTCAGCAAAAAAAAATGGAAGACGAACTTCACAATCTGCTCCGGCTTGCACTCACTGATAAAGATGGTGGACTCCATCTCAGTAAGCCAGTGGTACGTGGCCACTGCATCCTTCAAACCATCGAACCTTGGCGGATCGCACTTCTTAAAGTGCCCATAGTCACAGTTTCCACCACTTCCATCCGACCTCTTCTTTTTCTCTACCTCCCCTAGCACTCTCGTTTCTAGCTCCTTGAACGCTGCCTTCATGATATCAGGCAAATACTCATGGATCATCTCAACCACTTCCTTCTTAACTACCTCACGAACCTCTAGTTCGAACTGGAACCCTTCATTGTGCTCAGAATGCACCAAAGGTTCAGCACGCACTGACGGTTCGGTGTGAACCGACACCTCGTCATGGTTAGCATCGTCACTCTGAGCGTTCCTACGACGCCCTCTAGCACTAGCATTAACAAAAACTTGTCTTTTAGGTGCCATCAGTTGCTCAAATAATAACAAACAGAGCAATATTTAGGTATCATTTAAAACAATCCGAGCAGTGCAATTAGTTAATGACGGTGGCCAATCGCCATTCCCCTTTCGCCTTGCTTTTCAGGTTTTAAACCATCCCTATACTGCATCTTGGCATAACGCCCCTATCTTAACCTACTAACACACATATATATACACTAACTCATACCTGGCACTTCTGGCTTTTGGTTACACGTGATGACATTCCCTACACATTGGTCCCATTCTCAGTCTAAGTCTAGGCATCGAGGATGCCCAGATTATTTAAATTACCGCTCTGATGCCAACTTGTAAGGCTCCAAACCCGGGAACCCGACTTGTTGGAATACACGTAAGCAAAGTAGTCATAGACATAAATCCAAACTCAATTTATTGCAGCGAAAATCAATAGTCAACAAAGGTCAGTCACCCGACCCAAACAAGATTCCAATAAAGTACTGAAGTTTAAATATTTCAACGACATAACTAATAATAAATGTCATCACGAATGTCCACTGTAACCAATTGCCATCCAGAAGCCGCCAACTCACACTTTCTCTTTACCTGAAATACTGCTTAAAATTCAGCTACGCTGAGTGAGTTCTATAGTAGTTCATTAGGGGATATTAAGTCTCATAACCGTTATAAAATAGATATATGTCGCAAAGGTTTCTTGTCATCAATTCAAATAACATATTTATCGACGTACAAGTAGAGCAATCATGATCTCCCGCCTAACCACCGTCAGACACACTAACCCACCGACTAACATCGACGCACTATCAAGCTTACGCTTAATATCCCACCTGACTAATGCTAGACTCGAAACCCCGTTGACTAAAGTCAACACATCATCAAGCTTACGCTTAACTTCCCGCCACGACATTTAAGTTCGTGACACCAAACTCATACATACATGCAAGCATAACGATTATTTAAAAACATATATTTTGTCACCAAAAACACCTTCTATGCATGCACTCACTAAAACACGTTCCGCATGTATTCATGCCCAAAACAATAAAAACAGTTAAAAATGGGCAATAGAAACTCACATTTTCTTATCACACTTCGATCTTTAGAGCTCACTAACTCCCCGTGTTCGCCTCTCGACCTCGCACCTATAATATACACAAGTCACGAGTCAATTATATGACCTGACGCTAAACCACCATCTATACGTCTAACCCGACGTCACGCATTATCATATGCATGCGCATGACGCCATGCATGACCCCATGCATTACGTGAAACCCGTCCACGTCCCCGACATCCCCACGTGATTCGAACTTCTCTTCTGGTCTTCGAACACGCCAAACATCACCACCGTGCACTCCAGCTCCACCTTCGGTTACCGTCACGCACTACGGCATCACCTCGCGCATCCCGCGCCCTTGGCCGATTCCGCCGTACCTGGACAGCCATCCCCCGGCTCCCCTTCGCTGCCGTAGCAGCCTCCTTCGACGTCGGCTCAGCCCCTCGGGACTGCTCTCATCTTCCGGCCTCACGGGTTTGATTCCCGACCTCGTCCGACCCCTTTTATCCGACTGCACCACCCCATCGGTCACCCATAAAGGTTCGTCTGGACCCTTCCCATACTGTAAACACCATACGCTTAAAGACAACGAAACAAATGAGTTGGTTTACGAGTTTATACCTTTGAACCGGACGAATCGTGCCAATTGAACCGTCCGTCGGACTTGCCCTTCGCGAGTCCTTCTCTTGCGCAAAACCATATCACCTTAACATGCTATAATGATCTAACGATCAAATAAAACGAAACGAGGAATGAAGGATCGAGGTTTCTTACCTGAAAATCGCTTCGAAGCTTGAAACCCTCGTCTCCTCCCTCTCTCATCGATCTCGGCAGCCGCAAACAGGGAATGGGGAACCCTCCCCCTTGCATCGTATGATATAGGGTAGCCCACCCCTTCCTTGGGCCGGGTTTGGCCCGTGGGCGAGCTTAGTCCCTCCTGTTCCACTCTTTTTACGTATTCGGAACCTAACTCGTCCAAATTTATGTTTAATACCCGATAGTTCTCTATTTACATCCCTGTATACATAAAATATAAACATATATACACTCGTCCCGTTTATTTAAAAAAAACCCGGGATGTTACATTGAGATTTATGTTGAGCACTGGAACACAAAAATTAACATTTTTTTTCTTCAGCATCAGGTAGAGGTTGAATGTACTGCTCATGGGGAAATAGGTTGGGAAATTGGTTCTGATGTAGAGGAGGCAAAAATGCAGTCTTATGACAAACCTGATACTCTTTTAGATGACAAACCTAGGACTAGGACTGATTTAGATGACAAAGCTGGGACTGGGACTGATTTAGATGATAAAGCTTGGACTGTGTTAGATGATAAACCTAGGAGTGGTACTGATTTAGATTACAAAGATAGGACTGATTTAGTTGATACAGAAGGTGAGGTTGTGTCTGATTTAGCTGATAAAGAATGTGAGGTTAGGTCTGATACAACTGATAAAGAAGGTGATGTTGAGATTGATGATGATGATGATGTTGGGTCTGAAAAAAGTGGTGACCTTGGGTCTGATGAAGAGGAAGATGACTCTGATTATATATAGATGACAACCTTGTAGAGGATCCAGAAGTGGACATGGAGGACTTTAGGTCTGTTGTTGATGACTTTGATGAGGATTTGGAAGTGGGAAATGAGAGCATGAATGAGGATACTTTGAATGTAGACATGGAAAATTTTGAAAGCAATAGTGAAGATGATGTGCCACCATTAAAGAAGGCTCTTAAGGAAATGAGGCAGAAAGCAAAAAAAGGCTATATTACAAAATCTCCATTCTATGTTAGACAAGTGATTCATGACAAGGAAGAGATGAAGTGTATAGTAAAGGAGCATGCCATTGAGACCAGAAGAAAACTTTTCATTAAGAAAAATGACAAGTTTAGGTTTAGAGTAGTTTGCAGGGGTACTAATCTAGATTTCACAGGTGGTGAGTGTTCAAATACTAGTAAATTAAAGGTCCCTAAAAAATAGCATTAAAAATAACCATGCCCCAAAAGTACAGTGTTCCACAAGTGGTCAAAAAGCATTAAAAAGAAAACCTACCCCACCTAGGAAAAAGTATCCAAAGCCCACTTGCCCTTGGTCTTTGCATATCTCTAGGAGAGACACTTCAGATCCATGGTATGTGAAAACTTTAAACAGGCAACACCAATGTTTACAAACCCGAGAAATAAATATATACACCATGGGATTTATAGCAAGAGAGATTGCACCTTTAATTGATGGTAACCACACAATACCATTGGCAGCTTTGCAGGATTAACTTCAAAAGAAACATCAAATCCAAATCTCATTGATGAAAGTGTCCAGGGCTAAAGCCATTGCCACGAGGAAAATGTTTGGTGATTACCAAGACCAGTATGGGTTATTGAGAGACTAATGTGAGGAGTTGATTAGATCCAACCCTGGGTCTACTGTTAAGATTGATGTTGAAACTGAACCTAATCCAAGTAGTCCAACTAGGAGGTTCAGGAGGGTGTACATCTGTTTTATGCTTTAAAAGTAGGTTTTAGGAAGTGTGGGAGAGAGATTCTTGGTTTGGATGGATGTTTTATGAAAGGTCCATATCCTGGACAAATATTGACAGTTGTAGGTGTTGATGCCAATAATGGTATTTATCCAGTTGCATATGCATTAGTTGAAGCTGAAACTAAAGACTCTTGGACATGGTTCTTAACATGTCTTGGAGATGATCTTGATCTAAGTTCCAGATCTAATTTCACATTCATAAGTGACAGGCAAAAAGTACATATGTTTTAATTTTGAACCTGTTATATTCGTAAGTGTACATCTGTTTTAACTTGTAATTCCTGTTTTAGATGTTAGGGCCTTGTACCTGCATTATCCCAGATGTTCCCTAGTGCTGAGCACATGTACTGCCCGAGACACGTTCATGACAATATGAAGTCAAAGTGGAGAGGACGAGTATTCAAAAACATGCTTTGGAGCTGTGCTAGTGCTACCATTGTTCATGTATTTGACAGAAAGATGGAGGAAATAAGACAATTGGATTCCAGTTTGTATGGTTGGCTGAAGCAAATTCCACCAGGAAGTTGGTCCAGGGCACGTTTCAGTGGTAATTAGCTTGATTATTATATGTTCTTAATTATTAATGAACAATTAATTCATGTTTGCTGACCTAAGCAGGAAGGTCAAAGTGTGATGTGCTACTTAACAATCTTTGTGAAGTATTTAACAAGCAGTTAATTGGAGCAAGAGACAAGCCTGTCATAACCTGTTTAGATTTCATAAGACAATACGTGACAAAAAGAATCATTGTGGTGAATCGGGTGATTGCAAAAAGTGAAGGGCCATTGACACCTTATGCAACTAAAATGTTCAATGCCATTAAAGAGGAAGCCTCTAAATACAATGTTCTTATGGTTGGTTTCCACAAATATGAGGTACATTCCTATTTGTTTCATAATAATATTTGTAATGTTGTGTTCTAAAATATGGTATAATGTCTTAGGTGAGTATCCATCGGTCTGATCAACGTGTGGTGAATATGGACAAGAAGACGTGTAGCTACAGGAAATGGGAATTGACTGGAATGTCCTGCAAACATGCAGTAGGATGCATATGGGACATGGCTCAACATGGTTTTAATGTAGAAATTCCAGAAAAATGGGTTTCTGAGGTTTACTGGCTAAAAACATGGAAGGATGTATACATAAACACACTTGCGCCAATTAATGGTAAAGAATTGTGGATCCCATCTGCTTGTCTAACCACACTGATTGCACCCAAACATCATACTCAGATTGGTAGACCTAAGAAGAAGAGGAAAAAGTCAGTTTTTGAATTGCAAGAACTTGTTTCAAGCCAAGGGAAGTTGAGCAGGAAAGGAGGTACTTTCAGATGTGGGAAATGCAAAAACCTTGTTTATAACTCTAAAGGATGTAAAGGTCAGAGTCAGGCACAAGGAGGGTCAGGGTCACAGCCTGCATCTCAGTCTGCTCCCAAACCATCTCAGGGTTGAATTGGGCTTTTGCATTATCAGGGTTGAATTGGGATTTTGTTATACAGTTTCTTTATGAACAATGATATGTAATTTTGGTAATGGGTTGTAGTTTGTTTCTGAACAATTATGCAGTTTCTAATTTCTATTTGTAATGGGTTGTAATTTCTTTATGAACAATTATGGTACTTTGTAATGTTTCTAATTACTGTTTGTAATGTTGGTAATGTTACTGGCATCTGCAGCCTCTTAATGGTAATGCTCAAATGTGTTTGTAATGTTGGTAATTGTACAGTTTGTAATGTTAATGCAAGTTGGCGTGTGCAGCATGTTGGTAATTGTACAATTTGTAATGGCAGGAACAGGAACATGTTTTGGCAGGCATCTGTAACCTATTTTGGCAGGCATCTGCAACATGTTTTGGCATGCATCTACAGTCTCTAACGACCACAAATGCAACGGTCATTTTATAGGACTAATGCATATGTTGTTGAGGTCGTAGAGTTTAACAAACAGTTCACTCAAATAGAAATGGCCGAAAGTGTGGATTCTAACTGTCTACAGGTTGATGAGGTGCATAAGGTTGATGAGGTTGTGGACTATGCTGAGAAAAGTGATGAACAAGAGCAAACACAAGTGGAGCCCGAGTACTGTGATCCATACGAACAATATGACCCTGAAGTTTTGAAAAAAGGCTTGGGATTATGACAGTCCCGAAGAGGATGTGGAGCCAGAGTACCATAATCCATACACGGACGAGCATGATTCAGAACCAAACTCGTCAAATGATGACTGTAATTGGAAATAATCTTGTAATTTGGTAAGTATTGTATGCAGCCTGTCAAACAGTTTATTCAAATCATGTAGCAATCTCTGAACTTGGAAATCATGTAGCAATCTCTTAAACTGAACTTTTATTGAAATTAAACAGATTACAAAATACATAGTACAAAACATTACAAATAAACTGAATTGTACATTAAGTACATTACAAAGAAACACCAACTAAAACCTATGATAATCTTCAGCTTTCTTGCTTCATTAGATTTTGCAATAGCTAATTCCTGATGTTCGTTCATTCTTTTTAGCAGTCCAGGTATAACCTTTTTTGACCTTGCACAAATTGGAGGATCTGACCATTTCACAAAACCACACCTTGCTCTCTGACAATTCACCAAACCACACATCAGAAAATAACAAAACGTAAAAGAATGAGGTTTAAGTTTTCTTACACAGCAATGAAAGCGACGGCCAGGGTTTGCTTCAGTCCGTGAAGTTCGAATCAATGTAAGAGACCCACAAAAACAAATTGGTGGTGAGTCGATACCGTTTGAAACGAAATTACTTTCTTGAGGCCAAATGTTGCTGAAATTGGACATCCTAGAACTCGTAATTGTTGAAAAAATTTTACCCGAAGGATGGAATTGTGGATAGATGAGAAATTAGGTTTGATCTGGTGAAATTAGAGATTTTAATATGAACGTTGTAATATAATTGAGACGAAAATACCCCTCACGTGAGGGGGAAGTAACGACAGATTGGACGGGGGTTAGGGCCAGGGATGGAAACCGTTAAGAAATATAACATTAGGGACACATACTGTAGGAAATAAACCTGTTAACAGCAACAAATCTCATGACGAAAACTGCATTTACTCTATAAATAATCTTACATAATTCGTAGCCCTAATAAAGGCTAATCGTATATCCGGCCCCTCGTCTCCTCTATCGCGACGTTCATCAAAACAAACCGTTCTATTCCAAATCCTAGCCCTAACCGATCATCTTCAATTTTCGCACAACAAAACCAATTACTCTCGTAATTATGCTGATGTAGCTCCAGGATTTATTCAAAATATGGTGATATCGAACGGAAATCAGCAGCTCGCTCTGGTAGTATCCTCGAACAGTAACGCGTCGTATGAGGGTTTGTTGGAATCTCAGAAAGAACTGATAAGCAAGCAGATCTACGAGCTACAAAACATCGTTTCCAGGCAATGCAAGCTAACCGGCGTCAACCCTCTATCTCAAGAAATGGTACTTGTGACCTCCCTATTTTCAAACCTTATGTGATAGAAGCCTAATTTGTTTAGTTAGGCGTTACATCCGTACATACTTCATACACGACTCAAAAGCAGTAAATTAGGATCGTCTCGTTAAAGGAGATTCGAATTATAACTATTTTATAAATTGGAGGCTGCTTATTAATTTTTTAGGGGTAAGTGAATTGTAGGACGAAGTTTGCAATGAAGTTTCTGTAGCAGAGGGCAGCCTGGTTGTAAAAATTGGCATGCGGTTTAATTTGAGATAAGGGTTGCAGGTGAACCAAATTGACCAGATAGATCATAGTTGTGTTTGTTTTGTTGCGTAGCTACTCTCTTAATAATATAAGGGTGATATGCACTTTAGAGTTTTATAACAGTTTTCAACTGTCGGGTCGACTTTTAGCTTGTCAAAGAAACACTAGCAATCAAATGTAATGTACTAATTAATTCTGTTGTATAACCTTTTTCAGCATCAAATCATCGCTTAATATTATATATTTGTATATTGTGTTGATCATGTTTTTTTGTTATTTATGTGCAGGCAGCAGGCGCTTTTTCAGTTAAAATTGGTGAGTTTCCTAGTTGCTGCAGATGCGTGATTGAACAGTTCTGTAAAACTGGGGTGTCTTTGTTACATTGCTTGAATTTCAAAGTTCTAATTAACTCTCATTTGACGTGGCTTATATTTCGATTCCCAAAACCACTGGTCTGACCTCAGGGCCATATCTCCAAATTATTTATGTTCGTTATATGGCACTAAGATAAATAAAATTTTATTGCAGCTTCACTGCTTTACTGTAGATCATCCAGTGTTAGTTTCAACTTTCGAGATGGTTTCTTGTAAATCTTCTTTTCATAAGTCTGCCCACATCTTTCTCCCTGTACAATGTTGTAGAGACATAGCTATTATCAAAAGTTCATGTATAGAAGCAGTTGAAGGCCCATAGCTGTGTGTGTTAATAATTCGCGTGCATTCCTTTTTATTATATTTTCAGGGAAAAGACCCAGAGATCTACTGAATCCAAAAGCAATAAAATACATGCAATCAGTTTTTTCTGTCAAAGATGAAATCAACAAGAAGGAAATTCGAGCAATTAGCGCTCTTTTTGGCTTGACAGCCACACAGGTTTCTATTTAATTTGACATTTATTCTTCCTTATTCTGCTTTCATCATTTCAATTTGTAATACATTGTTATAAGAATAACGTGTTGCTTTGTTTTTGCCTATTGCAAGTAATATATATCACCTAAATCCGCAATACGTAATCTAATAAATTATAATTTTAAGGTAAGGGACTTCTTTAATGGTCAACGCTCAAGAGTTCGAAGATTTATCCGTTTATCAAGAGAGAAAGCAATCCAATCTACTGAAGGCGTGCAAGAGCAAGATGGGTCATTGGGCTCTAATGTGGACCCACCTAATCACCCAGTTCCTTTGAACTCTATGGGTCCATCTAGTATTGAAGCACTTTCTTGTTCCATGCAAGATGAGGTGTTACCTGATACAGATGACTCAGAAAAGTATTTTATTGCTAATATATTCAATTTGTTGCAAAAAGAAGAAACATTTTCTGGACAAGTGAAATTAATGGAATGGATCTTACAGATACAAAATGCTTCAGTGCTCTATTGGTATTATTATATCTAAATATTATGGACGTCTATTTCTGTTGAGTATAGTGTTCTTTGTCTAATCATTCTTTTCATGAAATTGCAGGTTTTTGACAAATGGAGGTGTGATGATTTTAGCTTCGTGGCTGAGTCAAGCAGCAATCGAAGAGCAAACGACTGTTCTTCACGTCATTCTTCGGGTACATAGCTTGTTTGAAATAGCATTGCTGCATATTTTGTTATCTACTATTTAGAAAATGTAGTTCATTTACTGAATGGAACCACCTTTAGGTCCTCTGTCACCTGCCATTACATAGAGCGCTCTCAGCACACATGTCAGCCATATTGCAAAGTGTCAACAAACTCCGGTTTTACCGGGGATCAGGTGTGTTTTCTTTGGTTGATTCATCAAATTATTGCATTTTTAGCATGTGCATATTGGGTGCATTGAAATCCGTATTGTATTTACTTCTCTTAAGGTACATTTGCATTTTTTTTTCTTGGCTGTGTTTTTTTCTCAGTCACATAGTTTTGGCACCATTCCTTTTATGTGATCTGCTGGAAGCCCAGTGCAGATTGAATTATTATATGTTGTAAAATTTAAGTATCTAGATATGACGTCTTTTTATACGTCCCCTGTTAATTGAGATTTTGTATTGTACAATCCTTTGAACCGGAATTTGTGTATTCTGTAGCTGCCCTGCTTTTGCTTTTTGCTCTTTTATTATTTGAATCTCATAATCTAATTTGAAGCCCAGATATCTCAAACAGGGCTAAAAGTCTATTGTCTAGATGGAGCAAAATGTTTGCAAGAAGCCAAGCTATGAGAAGGCCTAATGATAACATTTCATCTGTTGATGCTCAGAACGAGATGCTACTGAAGCAAAGGCAAGCCCATCTCTGTGTTTATGCTTCCGCTCAAATTTCTGTTCATCTGTTTTATTTTCATTGCTATTTTGTGATGGTATATAGCATTGGTGAAATTATGGAAAGCGAATCCTTGGAGTCAAGAATCGACAACCCCGTGAGTTACTCACCCTTCCTCTCTCTCTCTTTATATGTGTGTGTGTATATAAGCATGTACGTATGTATAGCTAGTTAGTTAGGTTCTTGTAAAAAAGAAAGTAAAATAAAGAGTAGGAAGGAATCTGGAAACGGCATGTGGCATGGAGGAGAAGTGTGTGAGAGAGAGAGAGAGAGAGAGAGAGTTGTGGAGGGGAAAAGAGAGAAACGGAGGGGGGAAATGGGACACGTATCATGCCCGCATTTTCTTCCTATCCTTTTTACTTGAACCTTATTCTCTCTCCCTATACGTATGTATGTATACATGTATGTATATGTACGTGTATATATGACTATATGTGTCTGTGTTTGTATCCCATCCTCCTCACCCACAGAAGTTTCCTCATATTGAGTTGCCCCTTCATCCCAAAGAGATACACTTTTGATTCATTGATATAAAAGTATTACTGTAATACCTGTTAAGGTCAATTTCACATCTTTTAAATTTTTCACCTGCAACATGTTTCTTATTTTTTTCCTCTTGTGGTAGGCAGTTATAGCTTTAAATTTTCACACAAAACTTGTAATTGCTGTCATCATAGTTAGAAATGACTCATTTCACATTAGAATTCAAAGGTGGATGCTTTTCTGGGAAGAAAGTACCTTTCTTGCTAAAAGCTTTGATTAAATTGTGCATTTGTTAATTTTCTTATAACCTTTTTTGTTAAATAGGCAGCAGCATATTCATTGCAAGAGAACTCTGAAAGCTCCAGGTATGAAGTGATTGTAACTATCGTGTTTAGATGCAGGCTTGAGAGCTTTTAGTTACAAGTGCTTAACCCATGAATTCTTGATTTTTGCCATTTTCCCACAGGTCACAGTCATTTAAATTGCTCACAGGACCTTCTGATGACTCAAATATGAAGCTTCTTAGAGGTGTATTTTCATCTCGTATCCTTGGGAGTCTTTTGTGTGTCTTCCTATAGAAACTGATGGCATTAGCAAAAGTATCTAAGACATATAGGACCTTTGTAATAAGATATAGAAGAGTGTTAACTACTATAAGCTATTTAGTTTATAGATGATTCCTCAACATAACAGATGCCCTTGTTACTTGTTTAAACTGATAGCAAAAAGAGACTAGATGCGACAATTTCAACTTGAGTGGATTTGAATTATTTGTTTATATATCTAAACGGTCAAATAGGTAAAATAAAGAAAATCAGCTTAAAAGTACCCAATGTGTACTTTAATGCATAAAACCTTCCCGCTCCTTTTATTTATAAGAAATAGATTATTTTGTAAGAATGTTATTGTTAGTCATATTTGACCCTAATTTTCTAAAAAAACTTTAAATAGTTTGGACAAAAAATCTTCTGGGTTTTCCAATCCGCCCATTTTGGCATCTATTATAGAAACCCATGCACACACACTTGGCATTCATGTTAGAGCACTCTGGCTGGTTATTTTTTCAAAGACATGTTGCTCTCTTTTTCAAAATCTCAATGTGAGGTTAAAATAGATATAACTGAGTCTGAAATGCCAATTGAGTAATGAAGTGAGTGATTTCAATAGCACTGAGATTTGAATAGCTTGGAGCCCCTGTGGAATCTGTAATTTTGTCTGTCGATTTTACATGGCCTCCCCTACATAGTTAAAGTACCTTCCAGCCATTAAAATATAATATTTTAAAGGTGTGGTGCAAGTGTTGTGTCAGCCTTTCTGAACTTTAAAGACTAACAAATCTGATCATTTGACTGACAAATTTATTTTCGTTGTGTGTTTGTTCGAAATTATTGAAGTTAAAGCATGCATGGTTATTTACCTTAACTAGATTTCAGATACCAGGGAACGCAGAAAAATACAGCTCGTGGAGCAACCTGGCCAAAAACCAGCTAGCCGTGGTCCACAAGTTACAAGAATTATTTCTTCTAATCAGGGCCGTCCACTTTCAGCTGATGATATACAGAAAGCCAAAATGCGGGCCCAATTCATGAGGAGTAAATACGGGGAAAGTTACAGTAGCCCTCAAATGAAAACTGAAGTCCCTCTGCCGGCTAAAGCTCATGTTCATCCTAAAGCTGAGGAACATTTAGCAGTTAAACCTCATGGTCCGCCCAAACTTGAGGAACTTAAGTCACAGGTCAAGCTCAGTTCAGGTGATGACTTGCAGGCAGTTCCGGTTCATGGCAAGGAAGTTATGGATCCGGAAGAACCTGTTTGGAACAAGTGCAAGAGATTGCAGATCTCATGGGTGATTCCACCAGGTAACTTCACTTTTAGAAAATTCAGCTTGTTTCTTTTTTCTATTTGGTGCTAACTGTATGCAGGCTCAATGGAGAAATGTGTTGTCCGGTGCCTCCGCTCATGGTAGAAAGATGTTAACCTTCACCGTCCTTTAAAATAATATCCTGGTTAAACAGTCATGACGAATTGATTACTTACAAATTAATCAATTTGGGTTATGTTTTATCTTCACTTGGTAAAATTTAGAAAAAAGAAATAAGTCAAGCGAATAAAAAAAATGTATTTTAAATTCATAAAACCTCTATTTGAAAAGTTTCATTATTATTGAATAAACAAATTGCTAACCAAATTAGACATTGATAATTTGAAGTATTACCCAATTTGATTGCCATGTTTTGCCTCATGAGGAAGTAACCGACCTGCTTTTCGTAATTAGCTGTTTCCAAGCTTATGATACCAGTGGCAGAACAAATATCCCTATGAAAGCAGTCACATAATCATGAAAAGTTATCTTGTGATATTTGAAAAACAGAACTTTGTTCATCTTATGTGGAAGGTGTAAAATAGGGTTTGCTAATTCAGACTTTTTAACCGACACTGTCACAAATACACACTGGGTAAAGCTCTCCCAAAAAGAGATCAGATTGGCCATAAAAACTATTAGCAGTTTAGGCCGTTTCCTTCCCATAATTAATCATCTCATGATAACATTCAACATCAAATCAGTTGCTTTAATTCTTGATCTAGGTTTTTTTTGTAAAGAGGAAATAAAAATATCAAGCAACTGAATAATGTCACAACAAAAGCTATGCTTATGAGGGATGCTCCAACCCAAACTGGCTCAGCTAATATCTATTCCAAGTTGGTTAATTAGCTCGTTTTCATGATCTTATAAATTGCTTTTAATAAGATTGTACTTGTTTAACTAAAAAGTGAAATAATTTATGTCACGTAGGCAGTGGGGTTTTAACTAACTAAACACTAAAAAATGTGTAACTAAAAAATAATTATTTAAAAATAAATTATATAAAAATAAGAGTAAATGGTTTGATTGGTCAGTAGGTCCTAAACCCCAACCCTTCACGCCCGTTAAAGCCCTGGCGGTCCACCTTCACGCCCCTGTAATGGTGTCTAACGCCCTTTGTAGTTGATGTGTAAGTGGGCGTTAACCCACTACACTTGGTCCAAAAAGTTAACAAAGTTATACAAGTTTCACATACTTCCGATGTACAAAGAAATTCAAAGGACGAAAATTATTCGAATGATCCGATGAGCAAGCATCGCTATATACAAATTTTTTCTGGTGTTTCCGTACTCCATATTCCAAATCATTCCCCGACCCTTAAATACAGTGATTACAACCGCTGTAATTAAATTTAATAATCTGAGGATTAAAAACAGAGCGTACCATTATGTTACCTTAAAGAATTCAAACATCATAACTAAATTGTGATGAATTATATAAGGGCAGAGCCTAGAGGCCTTAACCCTATTGTTATTGCCTTTTATCGCGTCATGGGGATATCAAGATTAAATGGAAATAATTAAACGAAAGAAACATTTATTTTGATTATATAATCTCAGTTTGACAATAGAAAGTGGGTACGATCTGGGTATTCTTTTATTGGTTTATATGGAGCTATGCTTTATGGTTGTTTTGGAGCTTGTTGAATAATGTGGATGTTGACTAGTATTCATCAAGTTATACCATGTATTGTGATGGTCAACTGGTTGTTTGACCATTTTGACTTGGAGTTACCCTATAGTGTCAGTGAAACGACCTGGAACCAGTCTTGAAATGAATCTTTTTGCTGTTCAAAAATGAAAAATTGTGAATCTGGATGTGGGTTAGAGTTTTAGATTTTTAACCGTTTTGAGTTGGATCTTTTTGGTTTGTAAGTTACTCAGTTTTCCACTTGTATGCAGAAATGAAGATCAATAAGGAGTGGAGTGTATGTTCCGGTGAAAACAGCAAAGAAATCGATGTCCAAAAATATCGAATCAGACGCGAAAAAGAGGTTTTCTACAACACACTTCTTGAAATCCCATCAAACCCCAAAGAACCATGGGACCGAGAAATGGACTATGATGATTCACTAACACCTGAAATCCCAACTGAACAACTTCCGGACGATGATGACAACATGGTGGCCGAGCCTGCAGAAACAGCAAATGACCATACAAGTAATTATGCAGCTGGTACAAGTACAATAGCTGAAAATAACAACCGGAACATGCCTGGACCTGGACCGGACCTTGAATTATTAGCAGTGTTGCTTAAAAACCCACAACTTGTATTCGCATTCACTGCTGGTCAGGGTGGGAGTTTGAGCAATGAACAAATGGTAAAGCTTCTTGATGCGATCAAGGCTCATGGTGATAGTCTTGTTAATGGGTTAGTTGAAAGAAAAGCAGAAGCAAAGGTTGAAGTTTCACTACCATCTCCAACTCCCTCAACCAACCCTGTAACGGTATATGCACATAGTCATGTTTTGTACAAAATTTATGACATTATCACCATCAAAGAGAGTTATCTTTTCTTTTTCGCTTTCAAGTGGCAAAATAATCAAACAAATCTTTAATGTCTGTGAATCAGTATAAAAAAAGGTGATGGATTTGATAACAGAAAGAATTGGTAAAAAAATGTAGATTTTATTTCAGAAAGATGGTAATACTTGTCAATAAATCTAAAAGAAAATGAGATTTCATAAAATTTTCCGGTTTTTTGTTGGCTTTTGCTGACCGATTTTTTTTATTCAGAGTGGATGGCGGCAGGAAAGTGTTAAAAATCCTTTTTCCCGACAAAGTGTGACGGTTAACGGTGACGCTTATGCCATTCCAGCACTTCATTTTCAAGAAGCCACTCAACAAACAATTGCACACCAGAGATTTCCTAATTTGATCCCTGACCGGAGAACCATTCCGGCAGCTATCAATGGTCTGCCAACAGCTAATTTGACCCATCAAACCATTTCTCCGGCAACACATCAGAGATTTTCTGATATGGTCCCTGACCACAGCAACATTCCGGCCTACTTCTTGCCGGAACATGGTGGGTCCCAAGTACAGCCTCAACGGTACGAGCCTCGGTCATCACCGGCTCAGTCGTGGACGGGGCGGGAAGCTAATCCATATTCTCATGTTGAGCATAGTACAAACTACAATGCATATGGTAGGAGAGAATTTGAAAACCCCGGTCCGTCTCATGTGGGCCCGTCATGGGCTGGATATCGAGATGGACCCGGGTTTGAATCTCAGAGCCCCAACAAGAGTCCGGTTAGGTCTCATGAATATGTTGATGGGTGGGACTATTCAGACCCTCATGGCCGAAGCTATAACTATAGGCCCGAGATGTCTAGAATGCAGAACGATCCTTCTCTGTATCAAGAACATGGTGGTCGGAACGATGGTTCATGGTGGCGGGATAGGAGATGACATGGGAATTACGGATCGGTGACTGGTTTACAGATTTTAACACCTTGAGAGTTGCTCCCAAAATAGAAAAAAAATGAAAACAACACGTTTGTAGGTAGGCGTTTGGGTAGATCATTGACAAAAATCCCATCTCTTCATTTCTTATTAAAAAGAGACGATCAAACATATAAAAATGGATTAAACGCCTTTAAATTCTTTTCAAATGCTTATAAGAATCTTACAAAAACAGGCGTGGGTTGGTTAACAAAGTGATTGAAGTCCATGAACTTCATATGTGGGATTATGAAGTCACAAACTTCAAATAAACATATCTTGGGCTAGGTAATAAGTTACGGGAGCCACAATATATGAAACGGGTGTCTCGAGGAGAAAAATCTTAAAAAGAAGACTGTTTGTGCAGGAGTTAGCATAAGATACGTCATACCCGGCGTAGCCTACGCTAGGTTGAATTTGTCTACGCCCAGAATACTGTCCTACGCTGACCCTACGCCCTCTCCCTATGCTGAACCCTATTTTTTGGGTTTTTCCTAGGTATAACCTATGGGAGACTATGTGAACTTGTATATATCATTACTAACATGTGTGGTGTAGGAAAAGCTCCAATGTACGCCTCGGGAAGCTCGTCAGGTGAAGTTGGATTCTCAAAAAAACTTTGTTGGTTTTTGGTTATGGTTTACATTTAGATCTTTGTAAAACCTTTATGTACTCAATGTTTGTCGTTTAAACAACTTCATTGACTTGTTATTTGGTAGATACCACCTTGTTGGATGATGATGAACTAGTTTCATCAAGTGGAGGAGTTTGTAAACTTTAAAACTTGTCAATGTTTTGTAAATTAATGTTGGGGATCTAGCTTCCACGTGTTCCTAAAGTCAAGGTAGGATATATTAGTCTCCAAGTAATTAGTTTTAGTATAAATACTCATGTTGAGTCTTTGGTTTTTATACGAGAGTTTTGTAAATTTGAGTTTATTAATAAAGAAAAAGCCGTCGTGGGACTGTCCACCCCACAAAATAACCGTGTTCGTGTGTGTGATAATCAATTGTTCCCTACAATCTCATGTTATTACATATATGTAATATCTTGTTACATATATATAGTATATTATTACATATATGTAATAGCTAGTAATGGATTATAAAATAAGTAACCATATTTCATATCATCAGTTTTACTAAAAAATTTACAAAATTAATACACTTTACATATGCATATGCATCAAAGATCAAAGTTCTCATATAAATTTTGCACATAAATGTTTAGAAGATTCAAATGCATGTGAATTAAGAGTTAAAAGACAAAAATCTTTTGGCTCAAATCTATACTAGTATATAATACTGTTTTGTTATTGTTTTTTAATATTTTTCCAAAAAAAAATAAAAAAATTTGGTGTTTGGAGCTTGAAGAAGCCACGTGCAAATTGTAAATAACATCGCATGTTATATTATAGAACAGTGTAACAGCTTCCTTTTGGAAAGTTTTATCTAACACACTTTTGCTTGCAATCTAACATTTTCATCTTATGGTTCATTAACATAATGTGTTCTTTTTCAGGAAGCAAGACGTATAACTGAGAAAGCAGTATCTGTAGCAGTTGTGAATTATAACTAAAACTACTTATTTTTCATTATTATACGTAATATGTAATTTCATTTATAAGAAGTATTTAAAGATTTTTGAATTTTATGGTTTTCATTTATAATATTCAATCATGAGAAGTAATTACAATTTTTTGAATTTTATCGTTTTTATTGTTCAGCCCGTGTAGTACACGGTTTTAACCTAGTAATACATATTTGAAGGATATTGTTGTAATTTACTCAAAAAATTAAGACACCAAGCACAATTTTTTTGCATAGTGTACAAATTAGCGATGCCTCAAATGTGTACAATTACCTTCTAACCCATGTTTATAATTAAAGTCTAATAATTACCCTCTAACTCATACACTTAATTCTCTCATTTACTAACCTATACACTTAATTCTCTCATTTACTCAAAAAATTAAGACATCTAACACAAATTTTTTTACACAGTGTACAAATTAGCAATGACTCAATTGTTTAAAATTACCTACTAACCCATGATTAAATTGACACTATATTAAATAGAGAAAATCAATTAAAAACGTTCAATTCCCACGTCAACGCGCGAGATACCTCTTACGTGTGGCCGTACATCATATAAATATTTTATTAGCAACTTGCATGTGCGTTTACAAATGAGTGTAATTTATAAAAAAAATCGTTTAATTAAGCAAATATTTGCACAGAATTAATTTGTCCGGACTGCACATCGTGCTGGTTCCTGCTAGTATAAATAAATAATTGTTGTTATATGCAACATATACAAATAACTCATTTTATTTGTTATTTCTAAACAACGATTTCGCTTGTAATAAAAAACTATACATCAAAAGATTAGGGTTTTGAAATGAAAATAAATTATTTTTAATTAAATACTTAGCAACAAATATGACTATTTTTTTGTTTTTAAATATGTCAATAAAAGTAACAATAAATTTAATTATTAAAAAACTAACGACATATGTACTAATTTATCTTTTAATTTTTTAGTTAAACATTTAGCGGAAAGTATAACCATTTTTTGTTTTAAATATGTCAGTTAAAGTAAAAATAGGCTTAGTTAGTATATTTCTAAGAGAAAAGAGAAAAACTAAAAAATAAAGGGATATCGGCAAGTGTTTTACATCTCTAGAAAACAAAAAAAAATTACCGTTACTGGTTCCTATAACGATGACGTCGTTATCGGTTCGTTTCATTACGTTACCGGCACGAAACTGTGATATATTACTTGTACATTTAGTATATGAAATTTTAAATAACATTTAGTATTTCTCAATATCTTATTTTAAATTTATAATTAATAAAATTTTATATAGTTTTAACATTATAATAAATAAAATTTTAAATAGGTAACAATTTTATAGACATAAATAATGAGTTAAGTTTATATATATTAATAATGATTTAAAGTAATAATTTATGCCAATCAACCCCAAGAAAAAACAATAAATAAAAAAAATCTCCAAAAATTAAATCAGCAGAACTATGGAACCAATAACGAAAAGGCATACTAATTGCTTGAAATCTTAAACCAAGTGAAAAGAGTGACGATCAACATAAGTAGCTGAGACTTTTAGGATATAAACACGAGGAAAACAATCTGCGATCATCGTAGCAGGATGATGTGTGGATAGAGGTGAAGCGAATAATCAAAATTCGAAGGCGGAGCGGCCCTAGATTTTGTTTTTTTAATTTATCTCGTATAAAAGTTATCCTTTTATAACTCAGCCGTCTTGTGTTGTAACAGGAGCGTTGGAAACCCTAGGGGTTGGATTTGCCAATTCCCAAAGTTCATAGGGTGAAAATGAAAAAAAATCTAAAATTGGGTTGGTAGCGGACCGCTACCAAGCCCTTAGCGGTCCGTTAGGGTCTCCAGATTCAGGAGGTCCGCTAGAATAAAAAATGGTTGGGTGGCGACTGATCGGGTAACTGTCCGCTAGCCGCAATTTCTTGAGCTCCCACGTGTATAGTGACTCATCTAGAGAATCTGACGCGTGCCATCGTCCCGAAACTGTTCGCCAACAGCAAATTGAGAAACGGTCCAATCAGGAAGTAACACTCAGGGCTGACGCAAGCCCTCGGCGGTAGCGGACCGCTACCACCTAGGATAACGGTCCGCTACGAGTCTGGTTTGGCCACTATAAATAGATCCATTCGGCCCGCCGTTTCTCACATCTCAAACTCTCACAAATACGGCCTCAACGGTACGAGCCTCGGGCATCACCGGCTCAGTCGTGGAAGGGGCGGGAAGCTAATCCATATTCTCATGTTGAGAATAGTACAAACTACAATGCATATGGTAGGAGAGAATTTGAAAACCCGGGTCCGTCTCATGGGGGGCCCGTCATGGGCTGGATATCGAGATGGACCTGGATTTGAATCTCGGAGCCCCAACAAGAGTCCGGTTAGGTCTCATGAATATGTTGATGGGTGGGACTACTCAGACCCTCACGGCCGAAGCTACAACTATAGGCCCGAGATATCTAGAATGCAGAACGATCTTTCTCGGTATCAAGAACGTGGTGGTAGGAATGATGGTTCATGGTGGCGGGATAGGAGGAGATGACATGGGAATTACGGTTCGGTGACTGGTTTACAGATTTTAACACCTTGAGAGTTTTGCTCCCAAAAAAGAACAGAAAAAGCGACGATCAAACATATAAAATGGATTAAACGCGTCTAAATTCTTTTCAAATGCTTTTAACACTACTAATACTAAATGTATTCCACCATTACATACATCCATAAATTTATAAGATATTTGAAATTTTTGAAGATAATAAAAGATTCTAATAATTTAATCAAAAAGATAAAAGAGCTATGCCCAATTCAATTTTATAATTATCTCTTGTTTTATGTTTTAAATTATTTTTTTAGGTAAACCCACCTTTGTATTTTGGTTTTAAACCTGAGTTTTTTTTTTTTGAAATTTTAATCCTAACATCAAACAAACATTTACAATCACTTTCAATCTCAATCCACCATTCCAAAATTCATCAAACAATAACACCCTGATATTAAATAAAGTTACAAAGAAGGTAACAATGTTGATATTATAACAATCAGAGCACAAGGTTTCTTTTTACAAAAAAAAAAGAAGGAAGTTGAAGCACCATTGGAATGCAAAATTTGGTGCAAACTAGGGGAGAAACAGTTATTAGAAAACTAGCTTTACGGCTTTTGTTCTTCGTGTTCTGATTACAAATCACTCCAAAAAACAGTACAATTTGATGTAGAAATGGAGTTTATTTGGTTTTAAATGTTCTGTGAGGCCTGTTGAAGATTGGGTTCCCTGCTAGTTCTTTAGCAGATGGACGCCTAACAGGATCAGGGTCCAACATTGCCTGACATGGTTCAATAAAAATGTACAATAATTATTAAAACAACAAAAAAATACCCACTTTGGCATGTTAATCTAGGAATGTAAAAAAGAAAACAGAACCCAATGGGAAAACCCAAAAACCGCTGTAATATTTGGAACTGGTAATGTGATATGTATTCAGATATGGGACTAGGTATGACATTAGATGATACTCGCCCAATTACCCGAACCCGTTTACCTGAATATATAATATATTATATAGTTTTAAAAAGATATAATGAATAGTATGTCAAAGTTGCTAGAAACTTAAAACTATTAAAATTACAGACTTATTAGAAGTGTAGTTGAGTGTTTGATTTTTCAAGTTATTTTTTGAGATGAGTTTAAGATCGAGTTTCAGGTAATGGGCATCCCAACAAATAATTTTTAACCACATAAAATCCTACACCTGATACCCATGAACCGGATGAGTATTGAGTAACGGGTACTTAATAGGTATGGGACATGGTTTTATAATCGGGCAGGGGGTTAGGATTACCAAAACCAGCCCCATACCCGACATATTGTCATCCCTATGTAAATATTTCTGAAAAAAAAACATGAAAAAAAGAAATAGTTATACCTTAAGTATATTCTGAAATTGCATAGAATGGCCAGGAAGAAGAGGGAGTTTCCCTTCCCTAAGATTTTGAAAATAGGGTCCAGAATCCGGCAATGTTGAACCTCTTATGATTTCATAAATAGTAGCTCCAAGAGAGAATATATCAACTTTGTCTAGATGATCATGATTGTCATTCAAGATTTCTTGTGGCATGTATCTTGCATCACCTTCTTCAATCGGTAAACTCCCATCAAGAAGACTTGCACAACCAAAATCACCAAGCTTGTAAATGCCATTCTTCACATATATATTTTCAGGTTTCACATCTAAGTGAACTATTCCTTTCTCATGTATAAATTGCAATGCCTTGGCTATCTGTAACCAAACCCATAATTATTATGATTGAACTTAGAGACTTTAAGTAATTAAACTTAACACATGAGTGATATAAAGGATATTAACCTGATGCATTGCTTCCAACACTTCACCTTCTGCGCATGGTCTTGATGAATGGTTGATAGATATATTGTGATCACAGAGTTCCATTTGGATGTATAATTGTTCATTCTCAAACCAAGAAGTATTATATCCAACAATGTTAACATGATATCCTGCAAAACATTTGAGGATTTTTTTTCAATATAGCATAAAATAAAGAAAACGGACATCTATGAAAAATATTTTCAAATTACTCACCTAATGCAGCTAAAGCTTGAACTTCCATCAAAGCCTTTTGCCTATAAAAATTGTCCCTTGTAAGCAATAGAAATACAAATGATTTGCACAAACTACATACACACATACATCATTATAGATAAGTATATCCATATTGAAGCAACCTAGGGTAGAAAAAATGAAGTACCTTTCAGTATCCTGATATAATTTCCTTGTACTGCATTTCACAGCATACATGCAACCATCAATTCTCTTTAAAACTTTGAATACACGACTGAAGTTTCCAGTACCAATTTGCTGGAAGAGGGGGAAATAGTTTTAAAAACGTAGGAGCCATGCTTTGAAAAGAAAATAAGAAGATGCTATCTTTTTTACCTCTATTTCATGAAAATCTGTTCGATAGCGAGAAAGACCATCACCACCAAGTGCAGCAGGAAAGAAAACTGTAGATTGCAATGTATACTAAACGGTTAGGATTTAGGAAAAACAAAGAGACTTCCAAACTCCAACTTGATCAATAAAAGTATACATATCATCCACAAGTGTAAGTGTTCTGGTAAATTTAGTGAAACTTTTGTAATATTTCAGTTGTGGCCTTGCTTTGCTTCTGGTTGTTCTTTTGGAAAAATAAGAACATGGTACCACAAGATAAACAATATATATATATATATATATATACAAACTAATAGGTATCTACCTGCACACTTTGATCTGCGGTCTCCAAAAGGGTCCACATCATTTTCTGAAGCATCCTTAATGTAGGGGTTCTTCATACAAGGAGGAGGCATTACCCGACAACGTAACGCAACAGCAGATTGGGAAACATAACCCTGCTTGTTTATGTGAGGTTCTGTTGCTGCTTGGTTTTCAGTTCCAGTTTCAACTGGTAGATCATCTTCCAGTTCCAAAAGTGCTGCTGCAATGCAGAATGTTTAGAACATTAAATTGCAAGCATAACAGAATAAAGGGATATATATAAGTTATAAAACCAAGTGAACAATGCATACATCCATATTATAACATTACATACGCATCAATGATAAAAACTCAAGAGAAGACGGTTGAAGAAATACATATGAGAATTCCAAAGCTACTTACCTTCTCTTTGTCTTTTGCTTCTAACAGACTTTATCTTTTCTGGTGATTTTGGGCATGACAACTCTTCCAGCTAAATAAAATTGCAAAAATTAATCAACTGCAAAATAAAAAACACTGCGCTGAAATAGCTTGTATTCGACCTCTATCAGAATTACCTTATTGAACCCTACAGTGACAGGCAGAGGTGGGACATCAGGAGTAATGTAGTCTGGCGTGCTGCACCCAAACAACCATCAATATGTTCAGTTCCACAAAAGACCACAAAATTGCCAAGAAACAAAATGCAAGCTTTTAGGTCACTAAACCTGTCCAACTCTAAAATTAGGCTACTGTGATATAATTTGTACTCCTTCAATTTAATAAACCCTAGAAACTTAGAAATACCTGAAATAGAATTAAAACGGATGAAATTACCAGAAGAAATCCTGGCTTAGAATGAAATCTTTCTCGTCCACATTGACATCGGCGTCGAAATCTAGAACCGTCGCCGACGGAAAAGACGATGTTGACGGGGTGGATTCCAATGCATCGTTAGACACCTCGTCGAGAAGAGTCTGAAATCGAGAAGAATCGGTGTTGATCTGAGGAAGCGGTGGCTTGAAAGTGATTTGACCTAGCTGAACCGATAAATGTGTGGCCAGTGAACCTTTCATCCTTTTGTTTGTTTCTTTTCTGCTGCTACCGCTCCTTCTCCTCTTCAAGGCTGTACTCTTCATCAATCAGTCACCGATCACCGTTGGCCTTCGCCGCCACTTCTACCGCCGATCGCCCTCTCTCTGCGTGTGAGACAAATATATCGTGTTTGTTGGAAGGCGAGATGGAAATGAAATAAATTCAAAATTTGCGCGGGTGAATTGCCTTTTCGAGGCACGAGTGATGCAGCATTATCATCTTTAATCGTCAATTGAATCTAGACCGTCCGTGTATTCTCCAAATGTTTTTTTTTTATTGAGCTAGTGTGCCGTGTAAGCTATAGGCCCATGTTTGCAAATCTGGACTCGTTGACATAATAAAATCGGAGCGAGTATCATATAAATATCAAAAAATGATAAATCATTACTTGAACATTAATCTAAATTTGTTCTATTATCTCGTTGACATTTAACTTTATAAAATAGAATATCCAATATTAAAGAATGTTTTTATTGTTTGAGAATCTTGTTAACTTTGGTAAAATAAAACAATTGAATAATGGGATTGTTCAAAATACATGTTGGATGATGAAATCACATGACAAATTTCTTCTAGTAGGTTAATGATTTGATAAATGTTTACGATTATTACAAAAATAAATGAAATCAATAATTTAATTCATAAACAAAAACATAGACATACATAATTTACGTAAGCTTTCGTATTATTATATTCAGGAAACTGACTTAAAACTTAGATACAATAACTCTAATCATAATTATTTATTTATAAGGTAACTCAAATTTGGTCAATAAGAAAACAATTAAAACACCAATACACCTCTTAAGTCCATTAACATGTTTTAATGAAACTCCACAGGTCCATATGAGTCGGCACCCCCACCTGCTCGTGATGGACCTGCTTAGGCCGGAAATTACCAACAATCACCCCTAATCTTCAACTCGAGACCAAGTAGTCTTTGCATTTCATCAAACTTGATTATCGCGAGTGCTTTAGTAAGAATGTGGCACGCTGTTCCTTGCCACTTACGTGCTCCACCACTATCTCGTTTTGTTCCACACACGCCCGTATGTAGTGAAAACAGGACTTGATATGTTTACTCCGACAGTGGAATACGAAGTTTTTAACCGATGTAATTGCCGATGTGGTGTCAACCCGTAATGCTACTTCTTGCAACTTTGTCATGGTTAATTCGCCTAGTAACTCTCGTAACCACACGACTTGACATGAGCCCGAACTCGCCGCCATATATTGTGCCTTTGACATACATGAGGATTTGCTTTATCGCAGCAAAGTGAGATTACTTTGGAGTTTGCATGTATATACTAACCATCCCAACCGAAAACGACATGTCGGGTCGCATGTGTAATAAGTAACGAAGGCACCTGACCATCTTTCCGGTAGTCCGTTGCGCCGACCTCAATCTCATCCTCATCTTTTGTCAATTTTAAATTTTGATCCATGACTACACGCGTTGGATTACAATTTTTCATCCTGCCTTCTTTCAACACCCGTCGAGCATAAAACCCTTAATGGATTCGAATCTCATTATCAAGCTGAGAGACTTCAATCCCGAGACAGTAAGTACGTTTTCCCAAGTCATACATTTCAAACTTCTTGAACAATGCAAGTTTAAAATGTGTAAAATGATCATTATTAGAACCGGTAACGACCAAATCATCGACAAACACACCAACCGTAATAACATCGATCCCAAGCATCCTCTAGTACATCGCATGTTCTTGCAAGCATTTATCAAACTTTATACTCCTATGAATACCATTAAACTTAGTATTCCGCGCCTGTGGTGCTTGTCTCGGACCATATAACGCCTTGTATAACTTGTAGACTTTGTTTTCCTCTCCAGACTTAACGAACCCAATAAAGACCTCTTCCTTTAGCCCCCGTGTAAAAATGTCGATTTTACATCTAAATGATGTAATACCCATCCCTCGATAGTGGTAATGGCAATGAGCATACGAACGGTTTTAAGTCTTGCCACCTGAGCAAAGATGTGACATCCGGCAATTTCAGGTTAACTCCGTTAACACAAACACTGTTATCTCAAGCATTTGTTTATACAAACTTTGTTATCTCAGTTAGTCATTTATACATTGCATTTAATTAGGATTAATTAAAGGTGTCAATTATTGCACAAACACTCACGCAGCGGTAACTCGGAGAATTACCGGATCACACACAAGTCTAACCCGGAACGTTGGTGAACTAATAAAAATAATTGCGAACAATTATATTAATGTAAATTATGTGAATTTACATGTTATATGACCTTTATGTGAATTATGTGAACCTTCATGAAATCACACATGTTATCAGAAATTAATTGTACTTGTTATTTTTATAAATGTTAGAGTTTTATAAAAATAATAGTTAAGGGTTTTAATAAGAGTCTCTTCATATCCATAACTTACTCCTAGCTTTTATGACACTAAATGTAATAATTAGAAGAAAAAAAACTTACTCCTAGCTTTCATGACACTAAATGTAACAATTAGTATATTCATTAACCCATGATTAAACACATACATGTATATAAAGATTTTATAAAAAATATATATAACCTTAGCCTTTTTTTCTCTCAAAACCATCCCAACCCAAACCCCCCATCCCTCCCTTGAAGCCGACGCAAGAAAACACCCAAACACCCTCCATTCGACTTTGATTCTTGCAATTGAACGCGTATTTGGTCTATCATAGGTATTGCTAACACTCCTACGTAAGTTGTTCCATCCGATTTCGTTAATTTTATGGTTTCAAATCTTATAATGAAACCCTAGTTCATCCAAACATGAAAGTTGGTGACTTGTTATTTGTTTGATATTATTGTATCTATTTGATGATTATATTGTTAATGATGAAACCCTAAATGTGTATGATCAATAACATGCCTAAAGAGGAAACTTTTTGATTATGTGAAGTTGTAGAATTTCATGGTAGATGTAATTGATGATGTTTATGATTGTAATTATGCTAGTTAGGTTGTATGTAATTGTTGTGATGTGTCACACCCCGGCCGGCGGCGGATTATACGCCCGGGCTGACGCGGTTGTTCATAAGCACATAATCATCTATTAATAAGCGATAGTATTATTTCATCATAATTAAAGCATCCGATACAAATAGAAATAGAAAACAAGGAGTTTAAACATAGCACAGGTTAAATTCATTCTTTATTAAAGCTAGGTTCACAGTTCTATGTGATCATGTAGTGTCCTCAAACTGGTGCACCTGAAACATGTGAGTAAATGTCAACTACAAGTAGTTGGTGAGTAACATAGGTTTTGACACCAAACAAAGTTAAGTAAGTTTACAATTCAATATGTTCAAAGCATGTCTAAAGCATGAATGTGAAAACATACAAGGTTCCAAGCGTACAATTCAATCCTGGTAATGGAAAACTAGATACGCAATCCCACTAATTGCCATTTTGAAAAAGGGGCAAGATGATACCCAAGTTGTAAGTTGATACCCAACAAAACCCACCAAGGTTTTGTGGTAAGTTATAGTTTTGGATTCCCGTATAAATGATCATAAAAGGTACTGACATGAACACATGTAATGGTCACTAGGTAGTTCAAGACATAAAGCATAAAAATCAAAGCATAAGAACATAGGTATTGAATTGTGTAAGTAAAGCATTTGTAAACATGTTTCACCCCAAAAGTAAAAATAGTAAAAACGGGCTATGTAAACTTACCTTGCAAGGGTAACTTGAATGTCACACAATTATGTGGTTGTTGCATGCAAATCCTAGCTAACCACAAGGCTAACCTATGATTGATAGAGTATGTGTATCAACGTTTTGTGATATATGAAATAGGGAATTCTAACGCGCGAAGGGTTTGATGTGGAGGTCCTTGATTGTGTAAGAAAATACTTGTTTGAGTTTCAAATGATACTTAAGAAATTTCTTGTAAAAAAAATATGAATATACGGTTTCATCTGTTGTGCAACATTTAGGATAGTGTGTGTGTGTATATATATATACGAATAACTAATTTAATGCATTTTTGTTTATAATTAACCAAATAAATGAATGAGTCATTTACTCATGTTTGTAATTAAATAAATAGCTAAGTAAGTAAGTGAATTATAATTAGTTGAATAAGTAGGTAATTAGATGCATAAATAAATAAGACGTTTTATTCATTTAGTTTGGTTATCAAGAACAATAAGTGTTTTAGAAGAAAATAATGATTTAGTTAATTAGTAACCAAACCAAAATTTAAAGTATACAAATAATGTTATAATTAAATAAATAATTAACCCTATTTAATTATTAATTAAAAGCATGAAACCCATTTCAATGTTTTATAAATTGTATAAATGCATGTTAAGTTTCTTTACAAGGAAATGAATTTATAAAATAATCAAGTTCATGTACGAAAAATATTTTAGAGACTTAGGGTTTTGGATAGGCATTTTTCTAGAGTAAATATATAAGTTTTAAACTTAAAAATTCATTAGGTTTTAGCCCGAATAATACCAAATAAACTAGTTACACTTGATAATCCAATAACTTAAATAATTCTATGTTTTAAGGGGTTTTTTTATAAAATGATTTTTTATTTATAAAAGGATTAGGGGAATGGATTATAAGTTCTTAAAAACAATTATAAAATAATCGTTTTATAATGATAAAAACATTTTACTATATCTCTCGAAAAAGGGGGAGCGTATATTATGGTATATAAGTGTAAATGTACATGTATGTTTGTATAAAGGTATTTGTGTGAGAAGACATGATGGCTAAGCAAGAAAACAACAAAAAAATAAGCAAAAGAGGCAGAGGCCGAGTTTTGAACCCGCGACCTCCTGCCTAGCCGAAGGTGTAAACCAGAAGACCTGGGCGCATGCCTTGTTAAGGTGTGAGTTTGCTTTGCATATGAATAGAAAGCCCCCACATTTCTTCTTCCCCAATAGCCTTAAAACGAAACCCTAGATCCCAATTCCACATCAAATTGATCCCGATTCAAAGGGGTTCTGCAACGGGGGGCTAAATCGAGAATGAGGAAGTGATGATTACCTAGAATCGAGCTTCAATTTCCGAAGTAGAAACCGTTTGATCTCTCCCCTGTTGTCGCGAACCCGAGAGAGGAAAAAGGGACGATTTGCTGTACAATTTCAATGAGAAACGATCTGCGAGATTAGGGAATACGAAAGGGGGGTGTCGCGAACTGTTAGTCTCCATCTTTCCCTTCATTTACATCCAGAAATTCAGTTTATGGCATATAACGGTTTTGGGATGATTCGAGTTCCAACCATTGAATTCGAGTAAATTGGGTCATCAATATCATTCGTAACTGTTGTGGTAGTGGGTATGCACGGTTATTGTAAGTTAATACACACGAATTTGGATTATTGGGGTCGATTTGGTCCCATGTTAACTTCCTAAAAGTCAAAATTGGCACTTTCTTGACTTAGGGTTCATAAGTATTGAAAAGGTTCAAGTTGGGGTGGGGGGGGGGGGGGTTCAACCTGAATTGAGGGGGTTCTTTTTGCTATGTATAGAGTTCAATGCTTTATCATTTGATTTTAAATTACTTTAGTTGTTTATATATTTGTTTTTATAAGGTTTTATAAAAATCTCATCATTAGGTATTTACAAAGGGGTAACTTTCCTTTTTATAAGATAACAAATGGTTTAATTCCCAAATACCAATGTATAGATATATTTACACACTTATAACATAAATATATGTATATATTTAAAATGATGTAAATATGTGAGCAAAGCTCATAACTTTTATTTATACAATTTTTTTATATAAAATTAAAAGTTGTATACTTGCTTTATTTAGTATAATTAAATGTGTTTTATATTTGCATATATAACTTCAATTAAAAACGTATATAAAAAAATAAAAATAAAATAACACCGGAAAAACCGTGAATGTTACATGATGCGTTGAACCTCGTTATCAAAGCCAGAAATCATAGGCTTTCCTAAAGAGGAAACTTTGTTGAAAGGATTTTGTTCATACATGAGTAGTACACGTGCATGATATTGTAGGATGATGCTAGCATGTTATTGTGAATGTATTAAAGCATGCTAAAGTATTATTTTGTAGAAGTCACGTAGATTGATCATAACTTACTAAAAGTGGAAACTTTTAGGTTTTGAAACTTGGTTTCTAGACTTGAACTACATGATGTAACAATCTATTATACATTAGTATGATTATATAAACATATTAGGACCTTGAAAACGTGTTATAGAATATTAACTTGTGAAAATCGAACCCCATGTTCATACATTACAAATAATAGTAACTTGGTTGATGGAAATACATTGAATGTTCATAGCTTGCCATGTTAGGAAGTTTTGTGAATAGTGTATGTATCGTGGAACATGATCTACTTGTATATTATGTGTATTAGTATATACTAAACAAACATTAAGTCACTATACGAGTCACCAACGGGTCGTCGGGTCAACTTGGTCAACAAAAGTCAAACTTGGGTAAACTAGTCAAACATGTTAATCTTTTCAAAACCTATAAACAATTTGGATTGTTTGGATACAACGGGTTTTATGAACCAACACGAACACACACTTATAGACTTATACATGATAGGTAGCCTTTAACTGGCCACCCGGTACAACACTTGCAGTCTAGCATGCGCTCTAAGGTGAGTTTCACGGCCCCTTTTACTTGTTTTCCTGTTAGGGGAGAAACATGCACACAAACAAACACGGATCACATAATATTTCATTACCACTTGTTTACTTAAGCGCAAATATAAAATACTAAGTCCTTACATTCTTGAACCGTTAGTATAAGACGTATAGCGAGGAAATTTGAGTATTACTACTGGGTTTGACAAACCCCACCCGGGCTAGTCGCGCTAGCTCGACCGATGGTCGAACGGGTGGGTGTAAATTGGCCTAAACATTTGACCATTGTTGATGTTAGCACTCGCGGAAGGCACACAAACAACAAATAGTCAGCTTCGGTTGCGAACGCTTAGAGTAACTTGTACATTGTCTTGCTAACAATGGGTGTGACTTATGTATGTGGATCCTACTAACACTCAAACAATTTATTTACTTACAAACCTGTGAACTCACCAACCTTGTGTTGACACTTTAAGCATGTTTTCTTAGGTCACTATGGTACACATCAGGACTAGAATGCATCATGGAGTCGCATTGGTTTTATCAATAAATGAACAATGTTTTATTATACATCATTTACATTAATTGGCGCTTGGTTGCGCGTAATTACTTTTGAATTTTATATTAATGTACGCTTTCGCAACTTAAACTATGAAACCGCATTTTACTCATGTTGAATATGCAAACAACATTGACCGATGACTACAATCATAGTTTGTCACGCGCCTCACGGTAGAACCCCGTAAGTGGAATTTGAGGGTGTGACAAAAGACCTCATTGAAATCGACTCCGAGTTGTTGCACGTAACCCTTTGCCACTAGTCTTGCTTTAAATTTATTAATCGAACCATCCACGTTTCTCTTCACTTTAAAAACCCAATTCAAACCGATTGCCTTAGCCCCTCTTGGTAACTCGGCCAACTTCCACGCGTCGTTTCGTTTAATGGATTCGAGTTCATCCCGCATGGCTTTAATCTATTTTGGTTTAGACTTTGCTTCTTCAAAATTCCTTGGTTCAATGTCTTATGCAAGTAAAAGTTCAATATTATCTTCTTGCAAACATAAAACATAATCATTGAACCTGACCGACGTAATCGAAACACGTGTGGATCTCCTCAAATTCTGATTTTCTTATGCATCTAGTGCTTGCGACAAGTTGTTCGGTCGATGATTTAGTCACTGGAGTTGATGAACCCTAAATTATACATGTTTTTTATATATAATCATACCCATAACAGACCGGTTTTGAGTCATATTCATAGGAAACGATACTTAATTGCATCATATTTGAATTTGAGTCCAATTAGCCCTCCATAGTAGAAAGGAAGAAAATACCCATCAAAATGCTCTGATACCATATAAAGAAAGTCGTTACACAATATGGACGATGAGAGAAAAGAGTCGACGACCAACCAAGATCGAGTGACGATAGCGGTTGGGAGGGAAGAAGGGGGAGAAGAGAAGAAGAAAAATACCCTAATGCTCTAATAACATATAAAATAATGAAAAACACGTGATTTATTTTGTATTATTGATATATAAAGACTCAATAAAAATAATTATAAAGAAAACAAAATCAAATTATATCTCATGATAAAAAAAATACGACAATAAACCATGACTAATATTCTTTGATAAACTTAAATCTCACAAGGCTTAAAATATATTTGGGGGCTAGCGAGTTATTATTATTTTTTCTTCTTGACGATTTGGTTGGTATTATGATAAAAACATTCAAAACTTTTGGACGAAGGACGGTCCAAATGAACGCAAGAATATAAAAAACAAAGTACAAGTCCGCTTACGTGTAAGTCCAGTTAACCATAAGTTAATATTATAACCGGCAAAGTGCACTTTGCCCCCTACATATTTTCTAATTTACGTTACTTCTTCTTATACTTATGCATCTCAACTTCTAAACTAAGAGGTTAAATGAAAGGCATATATGTTAATTTTAATACCATCCGTAGTGATGATGTGAAGAGGGTGGGGGTGAGCCACCTCAGCCTTTCACGCCTAGGAACACCGCCCCCTAGGCGTGAAAAGGGGGGGGCATTTCACGGACGTAATTCACATTCTCACCAAACCCAACACCTTCAAACGGTAATATTACCGTTAAAAAAAAATTAATATAATTAAATTCAAAATCTAATATAAATATCAACCAATTTTTACTCACTAAATCATCAAACCAACTTCTCACTAAATCATCAAACCAACTTCTCATTTTTTTTTCAAACCTCACAATGAATCATTGGAACCCAAATAATCCATTTTTTCAAACCTTTCTAACAACCCAAATAACCCTTTCAACCCGAGTAGTTTTTTTTTATGAATGTAGTTTTTTTTAAATGTCGTTTTTCTTTAATATAGTTTTTTTTGTTTTTTTTAATGAAAGTACCTTTTTAATTACTTTAATTTTATTTTATTTGTATTTTATTTAAATGATTAGTTAATGATTAAAAAATAAATGCAGAGCGTGAAACCACTACGCACCTTAGTGAAAATGACAGTGAAAACCCCTGTGCTGATGTGGCGCTAACGTGGAGGGGCGTGAAAGAGAGGGACGTGAAACCACTACGGATAGCCTAAGAGACATTTGGAGACACTCTCATTGTAATTTTGTTATATAATGAATACGTTCAAAAACTTAATCACCTCTAAAGCACATTTGAAAAAAAAGGATAAAGAAGAATGTTGAACATTGCTTTATTTTTTTGGTACTAAAAATATATGTATTGATTTAGGATATGAATTAAATAAATCAGATAGTTATTTAATATTAATACTAAAACAGTGTAAACATGAAAACTTGATAGAAAAAAGAAAATAAAACAACTTAATTGGAATACCCATAACATTTAAATTAGGGGTGTTCATCGGGTTTCGGGTTTTTTGTTACAGTAATCCTACCCGTTTACCGACCCAAATAAGATTCGGGTTATCAATTTCGGGTTATTCTGTTTCAGGTTTATTCGGGTCGGGTTAATCGGTATTCGGCTTTCTAAGTACAAGTTGCAATGCATACTTAACAGGTGAACTTAACATTATATTCTTTAACTAATAAACACAAAATATCAATTAAAAACACTCTTAATATGATTTTCTGTTCAAACGCATGCAGTAAACACATATATATACCAATAAAAATCAAATAAAATAAGCACAAAAGAAAACCGTATCAATCAATTGTATAAACTAAAAATAAAACGTCAAATCGTATCAACAAGTAAACCTCTTAACAGTCATCACCAATGTTTTCAAACCCGGACCGGACCGGTCGGACCTGGACCCGGCAGCTAGAACGATCCGGTTCAGTGTGTTCAAATGGCCCTGCATAGACCCGCCCGGTCGGACTGGGAACCGGCGGTCGGACCGGGAATCGGCGGTCGAACCGGTTCAACTATTCTTATAGGTTAGTTTACCCACTGTTTGAAAAAAGGAAACCCTAAATCACGAGAGTTGCCCTGAGCCTCTGAGTCTCCAACTCTCCATCGTCCGATTGAGCCAGAAACCCGGCCGGTTGCAGTTGAACCGGTGGCGGAGCTTGGGACAGTCGTCGATCTTGATCTACAACAGCAACTTCGATTTACACCTATGGCGGTCTTCGATCTACACATGTGAGAACGAGAATGTAGTGGTGAGATCTCTTACTTTTTGATTTTTTATGGATGAAAAATGAAACAAAAATACAGAGCTTCCAAGATGAAAAATTAAAAAGCTAAGAGGAAGAGTAAAAACGTCAGGGAGAAAGTAACTTTTAGGGGATATATGAACTTAATAATAAGGGAAGGAATAATAAAACCTAATTTGGGATAATTGGGTCATCTATGAGCCCAACAAGTGAGAATGATTGGTTATAAATCAGTTGTGTGTAATTATTTTGTTACATTTTATATAAAAATTATATATATATATATATGTATAATATATAGAGATATCTATCTATATATATATATATATATTACTTTTATATTATTTGTGACGTTATCCGGTCCAATCGGTCCGACCGGTGAACCGGTAAGACGACCGGTTCGCTGTCCGGTCCGGTTCTGAAAACATTGGTCATCACTCTTCAAATTCTCACATTAATATTTGTTCGTCCATTTCTAATCCTATATTAAAATAAAGTCAAATAAATAAAACATTAAAAATGGTTAGATATAGATCGAGCTAAGATTACACATAAATATTAATAATAAAAATATCTTTTTATTATTATTCGGGTTAATCGGGAACCCGATTAACCTTTTTTTAACCCGATTACCAAACCAAATACTATATTCGGATTCGGGTTCCATCTTAATCGGATTTGGGTTGTTCGGGTTCCATCTTAATCGGATTCGGATTGATTTAGGTCGGGTTTGGTATTCGGGTTTCGGGTAAAATGTACACCCCTAATTTAAATAAATTGAAGTTAGTGAAGTCACAATCCGTATTATGATGTCACAGTTTTTTAAATTTCGTAAAGGTTTGGTTTTACTTTGTTTTGTCTTTTTAATGTATATATCGTGTAACTCATTATTTTGACCAGATAAAAACAGATAACAAGTTAAACCGGTAATTAATAAACAGTTGATTCAGACAAAAGCATTTGAAAATGGACCAACCGGTTTTCTTGTCAAAGAGGACCAAACTGGTGTTATTTTAAAGTAGGCTAGTAACAACTAAAATGACTACCTTCATAAATTTAATTCTTCCTTTAGAGACAGTAACAATAAACTTTCTTTATATAAGATTATATTATTAAGTTATTTAATTACACATTTAAATATAAAATAAAGTCATATTTTGAAATATTATAAACGTAGCGTCTCGAGTTACATTTAATATTGTAAACTTATATGTTGATGAAGGAAGTTGCACCGTCAATATATGTTTGGTTATTGTAATCGGTCTAACTAGCCAAACTGGTTAAACAAGTATTAAAATACGATTTGTAAAATAACATCATATTTTATAAATATTAATCTGGCTATCAACAAAACAATTTTTTACACAAGAAGTGAATAAAAGATTTATGTGTTTATTTCCTTTCACTTTTTTTTCCTAACAATATTTGACATAATCACTAAATCAAACCGAGTCACATCTTGAACTTCACCTAATACTACAAGGACTAAAATATAAGCAATTGAAAGTCAAGGAAGCATAGTATAAATATTATATTTAAATGCAGATAAATTCTACAGAGACCCAACAATATTCCGATCATCTACAATGGCAACGGTATCGGCCTTTTCTTCTCCAGCAAGGCCAAACCCTAACCCCACTAGCACCAATCCACAAGCAGGAGAAGACAATGATCCACCCATTACACTTTCCGGCGACCTTCACGTTGGTCTCTCATCGGGCCTCCCACCGATCAGAACGAATCCTCACCACCAACAACGAATTTCATACAACATTGACGGTAAAGAAGACAACGACGTTGCAGTTCAACCTCATACGGCTCCAGCTTCCGTTCCGGCTCATGGACGAACCCTGATTCCAAAGTCTAACCTCAAAATCCCTAATTTTCACAACCGTGATTCTTCTTCTTCTTCACCGCTTTCGCTATTTCACGTTTCGTTCAACCAAGACAACGGATGTTTCGCATGCGGTATCAATCAAGGATTTCGGATATACAATTGCGATCCTTTCCGCGAGATCTTCCGTCGAGATTTCGAAAACGGAGGCGGTATTGGGATCGTGGAGATGCTGTTTCGTTGCAATATACTTGCGTTAGTCGGTGGCGGTCCTCACCCTCAGTATCCTCTCAATAAGGTTATGATCTGGGACGATCATGAGGGACGATGCATCGGTGAGTTATCTTTTCGGTCTGAGGTTCGTGGAGTACGTCTAAGGCGAGACCGAATAATTGTGATCCTGGAGCAGAAGATATTCGTGTATAATTTTACGGATTTGAAGTTATTGCAACAGATCGAAACGTTTGGGAATCCCAAAGGCCTCTGCGAGGTTTCACAGGCGTCCGGTAATTTTGTGCTTGTGTGTCTCGGACTGAGGAAGGGGCAAGTTAGGGTTGAGCATTATGCATCGAAACGGACCAAGTTTATTTTAGCTCATGATTCAAGAATTGCGTGTTTCGCTCTGGCACAGGACGGGAATATGCTTGCCACGGCCAGCAACAAG
Source organism: Smallanthus sonchifolius (assembly GCA_023525975.1). Taxonomy (NCBI): domain Eukaryota; kingdom Viridiplantae; phylum Streptophyta; class Magnoliopsida; order Asterales; family Asteraceae; genus Smallanthus; species Smallanthus sonchifolius. The sequence continues at coordinate 91,257,443 of CM042030.1, read as the reverse complement.
GGGACCCTTGTTCGTATTTTCAATGCACACGACGGGACACTGCTGCACGAGGTAGACCTCAATTTGGTTCATGTTTATATATGAATTTGTTGAAAATACTGTTTGTGATACTTTATGGCTAATGGCTCTTGTTGATTCGTATTATTTTGCTGAATTTTTTGTGGTGGCTGCAAATTACTTATATAACAAGATCATATTGGCTATTGATGTGAGTAACCGCATCCATGAAAAAGAGTTTTGATGTCTAGGAAATGTTTGGAATTGGATGTGCATATTGACATTAATTATGTTACTATTGTGGAGATTCTTGTTACAATTGGCTATATGATTCTGATTATTCAGTATCAAATAAAATAATCGCGATCCCATGTGTCACTAATTTGAAAGAAATCTAGAAGGAACTTTGAATAACACATGTTTGATAAGCAGCATTTGACGATTATGAGAAGAAAATATCCTAGAAATATGCTTAAGGCTGATTAATAGTGGATATCTGATACAGGTAAGAAGGGGTGCAGATAGAGCAGAAATATATAGCCTTTCATTTTCTCCTACTGCTGAGTGGCTAGCAGTCTCAAGTGATAAAGGTACCATTCATGTTTTCAGTGTGACAGCTGTCGATAATCCGGACAACAATATCCCTGGTTCTCCCTCTAGCTCCCCTCGTGCTCTCATTAAAGGTTCTCCCTCTAGCTCCCCTCGTGCTCTCATTAAAGGTAAACAATATGTACAATTTTATAGGATGTTTTAGGATGACTGGTTTAACTGTTTGGTGAATTGCATATTTTTTTTTCAGGAGTAATTCCCAAGTATTTTAGCTCTGTATGGTCATTGGCTCAGTTTCGGTTGGTTGAAGGTTGTCAGTATATTGCTGCATTTGGTCATCAAAAGAATACAGTGGTGATTCTCGGCTTGGATGGAAGGTTAGGAATGTTAAGTTTTATGACAAATTTATTCTTCACCACCATTCCACCAAATGATTGATCCCTTCTCTATGAAGAAGGGATACACTTTCGACTATCCCAATTCTTTTGAGTAACTATTGGCAAGTACAAAATAGAATAGTGCTGTTTAGTGGTTACAAAGTTCATATTAAATTATTAAGAGCTGTAGTTTGTTTACTGTTGTAAAATATATGTCAATCCATGTAGATAATAAGTCTGGATATAAAAACACCTTTCTCATTTGAATCCAGCTGATAATTCATTAATGATCATCCATAAGCTCCAGATTTTTTGTCTGGCACAGAACTACAGATCTTGTTCTGTATCTGCAGCTTCTGATTATTACATATTACTAGATATATGATATGGGCATATAGTTTCTCTTAGAGATGGAAATTCTGATCCATTTGCTTTTGAATGGCCATGGGGTATGTTTCATCTCTAACTCAAATTAAAAATGTAAATAATAAGGAAATGGGTGTATTTTTAACGCATACAATTTCTCAAAGGGAAAATTGCATAGAATGGTAAAGTAGTTTTATTTATTTATTTATTTAAGTTAACCAACTTTAAAAAGTTTGATTTAGAGTAAATTGACTTGATTCTTAGTCAATGATGACATGTTAGTTGACGTGTCGGTAACTCCAGCCATACTGACTTTTTCCCTAACGTGGTGATTATTATTATTATTTTTAACAGCAACACCGGGATTTTCTAGGATGAATACACCATACCTGTACTTTGCAGGATTTGAACCCCCAACCTTTTGGTTGTGGGGCAACACTTAACTACCAGTCTTGGTGATGATGTGATGTAATAAAATTGATTAACTTACAAGGTTAACATAAATAATTTTTAGTGAAAGTTTTTTGTCACCCTTTCTTGGGGGTAAATAAAAGTTTGTTACCCCAAAGGCGCAAATTGACAATCAGACCAGAGAACACCAACTTTTTATGCCATGTGCTCTTTACTTAGATCGCTTTGTCCAAAAACTTAGATTATTGTTATAACAAATATAGTTTTTGGAACTATACTTTAACACACTAAATATTTATCAATATTACCCTTTACAACCCATTACCCAACTCCCCTTCTCATCATGCCAGACAGCTCTAATTGTTTTAACATGCTGCTGATGCAATAAAGTTTTTGTGCAGTTTTTATAGATGCAAATTTGACCCAAAAACAGGCGGGGAGATGACTCAACTGGAATATCACAACTTTGTGAAGCCGGACGACTCTTTCTAATTGCTGACACTTGTGAAGAAGGGGTATATAACTTTGTAAATACCAGTGTATATACTGTAAGCGTTGTCAACTATGAAAATAAAGATGACAGAATGTTAACCATGTTTGTTATGTATTCTATGGTGGTATTATTGTTATGGGCCTCTTGTGTGTATTGATTTATGTCATTTGATATTATTTTATTTGAGCATTGATTGGTAGGTTAAATCTTGATCCCAGTTTTTTTTTCAAGTGTTGTTTTTTTAGGCTTCTCAACCCGACTCCATGACACATGGAAGTCGGATGCTCACCATTGAAGATTGGAGCCTGGGTTTCCCAATAGCACCACTGGACACTGGTTTCTTCTGTAAATATATTTTTTTTATATTTATAATAATTAATATATTAAATATTATACATACAATTGTTTTTTTTTATAGTATTTTGCATATTTGATGTTTTAGATAAGAAGATAATAATAAAAAAGTTTAGTTAGAAATATCAAATTTTATTGTAAAATGACTATTCTGTCCAAATTCTTTGTATTTTTATTTGCATTCTTCTGTTTCACTCACAAATCAAAATACCATAAACAGTCATTAATTAAGGGTGCTTAGTTCCACAAAGAAATAATCAACAAACTTTGATTATTATAGAAACTTCAAAATCACACACGCTGTCTGTGAACTGAAAAATGAATCCATCATATCTCTCTTGTTCTTCTTTTAAGAGGAAAAGGGATCAGAATTGCTCCCTCAGGGGCGGATGTAATAGTGAAGCGGGGGGTGCACAGGAACCCCCCGAGTTTCGAAATTTTAGTGTAACGGTAGGTAAAAAAACTGGGGTGAACCCCCTAAAATATTATAGGGTGAACCCCCTGACGACGTTGCCCACCCCACGGCCCACTGCAGCTCGCTTGATCCGGTTGTGAAGCTATAAAACTAAGAACTCTTTCTTAAACTAAATGTGTGTTCTTGAGCATTCATATGATTAGAGGTAAAAAATTGATAGAAACAAATGAGTAGATGACTCTTAAATACAAATTAGTTGATTTTGTGAACATTTTAAGCATAATTTTCATGTTTTTTTCTTCGTTTTAGGCCTCCAAAAATGGTTGAGCCGCCCCTGCCCGACCCGACCCGACCCGACCCGACCAATCGAACCGAACCGAAAAATTTTATGTCCGGCCCTATGAAATTGGATCATCTAAAAACAGTGAACCCCCTGAAAAAAATTCCTGGATCCGCCACTGTGCTCCCTGCTGGCCAAGATGAATCCATCAACTGTAAGAAGCCGAATTGCTGGCCAAGATGTGTGGTTATTGAGGAATCCAAGATCTCTGTTGTTGTATTCTCCCCCAACTACCCTTCTTTTATAGATTGCACACAATTTTCTAAATCTTTTTTATTCAAAAGATTTAAACTATTATTGTTGTATTTATCATGCTACATCATATATAGAAAATGGAAATTCAACATTTGAATACAAAACATAAAAGTTTGAAACACCCATGACCCGTCTTGCAAAGGACTTTAAATATTCATAAACTGAAAAAAAAAACAGATTATTTGATGTTTTAATATTAATAATAATTTATAGAATAATAAAAGAAAAAGAAAAAAAAAAGACAAAATTACAGGGAAGGCCTGTCCATTATACATGAGGGATTCTGTCTCAACGCCCACCCCCATTGTTCAACACTTTGATAGTGTTCCATGTACGCAGCCAAGTTTTTTAGAACACCAGGGCACCCTGCCCCCCAACACGCTGCTTCCCTCGACACATCCTCGTACCCTTCCTTTGGGTGGTCTTGTCCGAATGCGTTCAAACAGAACACTTCTAAAGACTCGTTTTCATCTAGCAACTGAGGCTCATACATAGCATCTGGTTTAACCCGATCAACAACATTCGACTCACCTCTTGTGGTCACAATTATTCTACTTCCACCACCCAAAAGTACTCGATTCATGCCTAGTATCCTCAACTGCTCCTCATTATCAACATCATCAAGAACCAGAAGAAGCTTTTGGTTCTTTATCATCTTTTCTATTTTTCCAATTCCCTGATGATGGCTGTCTATACGTATTCGGCTCTCGTCATTTTGGACAAGATTTGATATGAGCTTCTTCTGCAAGGTAAGTTTCCCATTTGCCTCTCCAAATATGGCTTTCACATCTGAAAGAAAACAGCTGTACCGGGCTTTGAAATGTATAGCAAGGCGCTCATATGTAGCTTTTGCGATCGTGGTCTTACCTATCCCTGCACGCCCATGAATTACAACTACACGAACATCATCATCAAAACCCGTGTTCAACAATGAAATGACTTCTTGTACCCGAGATTCTATCCCAACATGGTGCGGGTCTGCTAAGTTGAGATGCAACAGATTTCTGATTTTTTCAACAATTTGCTCCAACAACTCATGCTCGTTCCTGCAAATTACAAATGTTTCAAAACTATATGAAAAAATAAGCAACAAGAAGGCTTAGAGGTAGAGGATCTACCCGTTAGCATCATCTTCCAGGTGCAAGCCAGGCAGTTCTCCTGCCTCCTGCAGAGCTTCCCTCCATTTCTGAAGTGTCTTCTGGTCGAATTTTGTTTCATGATCTGTTATTAGTTTGTTGAATGAACCGTTTTGGGTGCCAACATCAGATTGTTTGACATATAAAAATATGGGAAGAAAGATCTGTTGTTGATTCATGTGCACACAATGCATCATCTGGGAAAGTTCATTAAGGCACCATTTGGAATCTGCGTAGCGGATCGAGAATACAACAACATAGATCTTAGATTCCTCGATGGCTTCGGACAACTGGGGAGCGATGCCTTGACCTCTTGAGAGGGAGGTATCGTGGAACACCTCAAAGTTGTGGCGTCTAAGAGCATCATAGAGGTGGCTTGTGAAGTTATTTCGGGTATCCTCACCCCTGAAACTGAGGAACACATCATAACGAAATGTTTGGCTGATGTGTTCCATGATATAATTCAATTTTATTACTTGCAAAATAGTCAGAAATTTCTCCAAAAATAGGATGGTAAATGATCAAAAAAGCATAACGCGGTTTGGGAAAATAATATTATAACTGCTGAACCAAGTACCAGGAAGGAAAGGGGGACGAAAGTTTCGAAAAAAAGGTAAGGAGTACGAGTGTCTGGATAATGGCCGACTTTTATCACGATAGCACCTGCCTGGGCTTGGTGACGATCTTCATCTGCAAGAAATTACAATATTAGTCTCTTGAAGAAAGAATAAAGAAAATTTATAAACTGTTAAAAAGCAAAATTGGACAACGAAAGGTAATCTAAGGACTAATATTGTAATTTCTTGCATCTATATAAGACCACCTTACTTTTCATCGTCATCCCCATCCCCATCGTTGTTTTACTGTTTGCACGCATATCTCTCGATTTCATCTGCACTTCATTGATTTTGAATAAGTTTGAAAAGAAATCAGTTGTTGCTATTACAATATGGCACTAAAACTGTACGGATCCATCGGTTCAGACTCAACACAGCGTGTTCAGGCTTGTCTCTTCGAGAAGGAAGTCAATTTTGAGTTTGTTACAGTCAACACGGCCGCCGGAGAACACAAAACGCCTCGTTTCCTTGCTCGCAACGTACGTGTAACGCATATTAATTCTCATCTCGAAACTCATATACCTCTTTTTCACTTCAAAATTTTTTCAAAGCTCATGTTATACGTCTACATATGCAGCCGTTTGGTGAAGTTCCAGCGTTAGAAGATGGTGATGTCACTCTATTCGGTAACCGAACGCTCTAAAATCGATCTGTTGGTTGTTGATTTTTAAATTTTGGTGTATATTACATTGTTTCGGTTTCCTAGGGCTCAACATTTTGTAACTATTGACAGAATCAAGAGCAATCACGCAGTACATAGCGAACAAATACGAGGGGAAGGGAACGGATCTGATACATGACAAGGATCCGATTAAGCTCGCCATACAAACGGTTTGGATGGACACGGAAAATCAGAGATTCGATCCACCGTTTTCGAAGCTAATTGAAGTAGCTATGCAGGGAGATGGTGGTGGCCAAGATGTGCGTCTGTATGAAAAGAAGCTGTTGAATGTGCTTGACGTGTACGAACAACGTCTGACGGAGAGCAAGTATCTGGCCGGAGATAGCTTCACGCTGGCGGATCTCCACCACCTCCCTGGCGTGTATTTCCTGAGGTCGACGAAGGCGAAGGGGTGGTTTCAGGGGCGACCGCATGTTCGCGCGTGGGCTGCTGACATTCTTTCCAGGCCTGCGTGGGTCAAAGTCGCCGCCATGTCTCCGTGGTGAACGTGAGGTTTATTGAGTAAATGTATTGATATTGTCTATTCAGTCAAATGTCGTAATTGATCAGCTGGTGCTGATAAACATAATATTTATTTTAAGTTTTAATCGTGATATATCGTCACGGTTTCTAGAAACAATATTTTTTTAGCAACTTCCTTCCTGGTGATATGGATTTTTGATTGGTCATTTCACATTTGGGTTTTATTTTGTTTAAAACTAGTATTTTTACTTCGCTCTTCGTGGGAGCGTAGTCGTTTTTTCTCCGTATTTCACTCATTTTCGTTTTGTATAGGGTATATAATAAATAAATATACATGTGCTTTAACAGTTGACAAATTGAAAACCAGAGTAGGATTACTTCAAATTGGATCTAACTAGTAAAAGAAAGGCGGCAATTTTATTAAGAACCAACTAGCAAGTTATCAGACACCGAGAGAGTTTTGCAGCCACTCTATTCATTTGATATCACATTTGCGATTCCTACAACTATTAAACTATACCACAAATACGAAAAGGAAATGATGTCATCAAATAAAGTATGTTTCGAATGCCGCTTCTTAGAGAACATCACGTCATTCCTAAACCTCCAAATAATCCACCAAACAACAAAGAAAATCGCCCCTATCAACTCCTTTTTTATCAAAAGCATATTCACCTCCTCAAGCCAATCCAACACATCCACCGACGGGAAATTTTTTGGAATTGCGATCCCCAACCAACCAAAACCAACGCCATCAATCGATCCGAAATAGGACACTCACCAAACACATGCAAATAAGATTCTGACTCGTCATTGCACACTGGAGAAAGAATATACGGAACGTCAATGCCTTTTCTATCTAAGTTAACACAGGTAGGAAGTATGTTTGCCACAACTCTCCAAGCACAGATATTCACCTTTCGAGGGACCGATTTCATCATGTCGTATGCCTCGAGCCTGAATCAAGGATAATACCATCAAGATACTCCCTCACCTTCTTAACAAAAAATAATTTCGATCCATTAAGACTCCACATCCACGAATCCGTTTCTGAAGACAAACTTATGTTGACAATAATGTTCATAAGAGTGTAACCGAGCTTGCTCAACGCATCCCCTTATTTCACGTCTCCAAGATCGAGTAGACCTTTTACTCTTGCACCTGCATATGCAATTTTTCAGAAGACCTATTAAGAAATTAAAATTCAACCTCCTTAACTTATAGGTCTGAACACATACCTTGGGATGATGCTACTAATGTGTTTCAACATCTAGATGTTAAGCTTTCCAGATTGAATTCAGCACCTAATGTTATACTAGGTGGGAATTGGGTATGCGGCATATGTAGTCGTCGTTCTCCCATTTGTTGCGCCTTCTGGTCTGGTCCAGTGTTTCATCCTCCACGAATTCAGGCATGGGGGTACTCAGAACATAGAAGACCTTCAGAGTGGTCAACATGAAATGCATCTTCTTCTGCCAGTGCCTGAAATCCTGTCAAACAAACTTGTCCAACTTTGCGAAATTGTTCGTCATGTCTTTCGAAGATTCTCCGTTCGTCATCTTCACAGAAATAGATTTGATCTTTGAGTGTGATCACGCCTTTCAGAGTATCATAGCATTAAGTTCGTTTCTGCAATTTCCTCAACATATTTTTAGTGTTTAATTAAGTGTATTGGATTTATACTTTAAAGTAATTGACATATGACGATGATGCAAATTTAATGGTCTGGTTTTGATGAGGTGCTAGACATGATCGAGTGTCGCAACCACTATTTACAAGAAATGAATCATCTCTGATATATGGAGATAATGTTCAAAATACTTTCTTTTCTCTATTTGTACTTAACTATATTATATTGTCTAAATATCGAACAAAAGATGATGGCTTTAACTCAAGAATCACGTTTTTCATCTAATCCATAAGGCTTTTTTTTTATGTAGTTGGATATATATATATATTTTTTAAGACAAGACGGATCTTATGTTTCCTTCATCCGGCCTAGAAGAGATTGAAATCCAATTGGCGTAATTGAGTTTCTTCTGCATGCAGCAATTTAAGATTTTCTAAAGTTAAAAGAACTTGGAGCATTAACATTTTATTCCTAATCTCCATCTTTATTATTTAGTTACAAATCACATTTTGATACGGATTAACTGGGTTTTGAAATCGTCAAAGAAGGAAAGAACAATTAAACTCAAAAACTTAATTCATCCATAGATCCCAAAGTATTTAAAAGACTCCCAAAAGATAAACTAATTTCAAATAACCGCATAGATAATTAATAATAAAAAAAAAAGTCAAACGTAAACTCTAGGAGATAAGCTTCAATCTTCATGCAACCAATCTTGAACATATATTAGATAAACTTCAATTATCATGCAACCAACTTGACTATTCGATTCAATCCAGGGCCGGTTTCTGTGTCAGCAGCGGGTTCAAGTTCTGGGTCGGCTTCTGGGTGAGCAACGGGTTCAGGTCCTGGGTCGGCTTCTAGGTCAGCAACGAGTTCAAGTCCTGGGTCGAACTCATCGGACAACCCGGTATCATCCTCCCCTACTTGGAAAGGACTCGTCCTCGAGTCAAAAGGGTCACCATTATCCCCGACTACGGAACTAAATCCAGCATATTGAACGTGGTAGACACCTTATAGTGTCCAGGAAGCTCGTTAAGGACAAGGGCTTCTTTAGTAGCCTCTCGCGAGTCAAAGGGAGTTAACGTAATCAAACCCTAATGAGTGATCAGAAATTGCATTGAAATCAAAGATGGGGTTGCGCTGAAATCAAAGATGGGTAGCCGGAGGTGGTTGATAGAAAGAGGTGTGGGTTGGTGGTGGTGGATTGTGCTGGTAGGAGGTCTTAGTAGGGGCAGGTGGTGGCTGATGGTGGCAATAGGAGGTGGTATGGGTTGGTTGTAGTGGTGGGTAGTCTGATGAAGAAGATGGAGTTAAAGGGTTTATTAGTAATTTCACAAAAAAAACTAATTAGAAAAGTTAAAGGAGTTAAGAATCAGGTACGCATAGTGTTAAAACATCAAACGCGGGGGTCAAATGTGTTATATGTGCGAAACTTGATGTTTTATTCAAACCTAAGGGACGAAAACTGCACTTTACTATTAAATAATAAGTAAATTACGTTTTGTGTCCCTGTGGTTTACATGATTTAACACAATGCGTCACTAACACGAATTTTTAACGCTTTGAGTACCTGTGGTATACAATCTGTAACACTCTGAGCCCATGGGCCTAACTTCGTTAAAAAATTCCGTTAAGTATAGTTTCGATAGGGGGTAAGATGGTTACTGATATTCACCCAAAACTACTAAGTTTTACTGCTGATCTAGTTAAGGTTATCCGTAGATACCCCTGCCGAAACTAGATCAGCAGCAAAACTTAACTATCCGCAGCATGTCGAAACTAAACTTAATGGAAAAATTTAACGAAGTTAGGGTCAGTGCTCAGAGTGTTACAGATTGTATACAACAGGTACTCAAATCGTTAAAAATTCGTGTTAGGGACGCATTGTGTTAAATCATGTAAACGACATGGATGCAAAAAGTAATTTACTCTTAAATAAATAAACAATTTTATCGTATGGGAAGAATTTCGGATTTCATGAAGCTTAGCATTGACGAAGATCGTCAAAAAGTCGTTACTATTGGAACGTGTCACACAGAAGATACAGAACAAAGTGGTGACGTGCAATTGCGTCATATTTCTAGAAAGAATCTAGAACTGATTCCACTGTGTTCGCCTTTCAAAAAAAAAAATCAAAATAATTCTTTATGCAGGTATAAATGCATGCACAATAAAAAAACAGAAAAATAAATATTTTATGTCAAATCTAATATTTTGAAAATGGGATCGCCTGCATATAAAATATGTCATATAAAATTGAATTTATACTGTTATTTTGATTATATTTAAAAAAATTAAAAAAATATTGTTTAATAAGCAAAATTATATTATACTAACTCTTAAAATGAAATGCCACCGACCACTCCACTCCTCACTTTCAAGAAATGGTAATAACCTAAACTTTGTAAACTAAAACTTTGACCCCTTAAAATTTTAAAGTTTCACGTTTACCCTTTTATTATATGTTATCTGATTTTTCCTCAACAACTTTCGTTCGTTAATTAATTTTTTTCTTGACGTCCAGTATAAATTTGTAACATCCCAAAACTGGTAATAAATAAATAATGGCACGATCGAAATTATGATTTTCAAATGACGAAAAAAAAATGGATGGGCTTGGGCTCGGCTCCAACGGGCCGAAGGAAGCCCAAGTATATAAGGGCAAGGGCTGTCCAAACTTCTCATTTTCCACCAATCTCAAGTTCTAGAGAGAGAGAAGAGAGCACGGGCCTAGAGAGAGAAAGTGACGGATCGACTTAGAAATTCAGGAGAACGTTGCTACTGTGCTCGTGATCATCTTCTCTAAATCATAACTCCAATCCAGGTAAGCGTTCGATCATAATCTGAGTTTTTATGATTATTTTAGGATTTTCGGTTTTAGCTAAATAGGTGAAGTTTTTATGGATGAAACTTGAAAATGAACAAAGATCTAGCATCTAGAATAAAAACCGAACGTTCTGATCCAAGAAAATTTAGATATGGACATGATCAGACCCGCATGCAAAAAGTTAGGGTTCTTGCGCCTGAATCAGATCATGCGTACTTATCAAGTACGCAGGAAGAAGGGTTCTGCGTACTTAACAAGTGCGCATGAAGTAAAGTCTGCGTACTTACCAAGTGCGCATGAAGTAAAGTCTGCGTAAAGTGCGCAAGCATCAGAATGGTTAAGTAAAGTCAGTATGTTTAGAATAATTAAACCGTTAGAGTCGAGATTAGGTCTGATGTGTATTTAACTACTCAATTCAGATCAGAAGTGACATTGTTGGACCTTTGTTTAGGACAACCTAGAGAAGCTTATCAGATGAGTTCTATGTGTCCCCTTCTATGTTATGTGCAAATCATTTTAAATGTTTTGTGGCTGAAGTGTATACACTAAATGATTAAATGTTATAAATGTCAATGTGATCATACGTATATATATAAATACTTATATATGAAAATGAATTATGAATAAAGAAAGAAGCGTATGATTTTAAAGAATGAATGAAAGAAGGACATAACGTAAAAGAATGAAATCTTGCTTTATATTACATATATATTGCATGTTATGAATGAATGTAAACGTTATAAACCCTTCTATGACAACGGCTACTTCGGTAGACGGACGACCACGTGACTATTTTACAACCGGGACGAAAACGTTCCTTCGCAAGCTAGGACGTATATTAAGGCACTAAAGGACGGTCGAAGCAATTGCCTTAAACCAAGTAGAACGGTCACATACATAATGGTCACGTGGGAAACGGATGCCCTAGGGCAGACGGACAAAAGGACGGACTACGACGGTAGGACGGTGAAGTGCGGACGGACACAAGTTGCCGGACGAATATAAGTAAAGAACGGACGGTTTTCTAGAGCTGGACGGAGAATGAAAAGGGCTACGACGGTAGTTCTCACTGCGATGTCTTTGTGACATTCGCGACAAGTGTGATGGGTTGATTTCCCTAAAGATTATGGCCAATAACTGTTCTCCACAAGTAAGCACGCATGTACATATGTACATACCCACAATTGAATGTTATGTGAGAACAGTAAAGCGAAGATTAAGTAAAAGCTCAAATGTTAAGTATATATATAAATATAATACTCATGGTAAGATAAATATTATGCATGATTGTCTTTAAACTAGAACTCACTAGCGTTAGCTTACTTTTAGTATACATTTCAGGTAAAGGAAGAAAAGGTCGTGCGATGGCGTGAAGGTTACCCGACACAAGACTGACATCCACTTTAATACATGTGTTAAGACTTCCGCTGTCAAGCTATGTTATATTATGTAATTGAATGACGAATGATTTGTAATTGAATGATGAATGTTTTTTTTTAAGTTCAGTATTTATGACTATGTTTATGAGTAAATCCAACAAGTGAGGTTACCCGGGAAAGGGGCCTTACAAGTTGGTATCAGAGCAATAGTTTGAGAGATTCAGACATCCCAAAATGTCTGGACTCAAACTGATTATGGGACCAACGCACGGATGTCAGTATGGGTAACCAACGCCAACGCCAGCACCGTAAGTAAGTACTAGAGTTAATACACTTGGATAAGAATAGACACCTTAACTTAGAACAAATAGATGTCAATGTCACAACCGAATTGAAGAATTTTGAACCCGAAAAGCAATGTAAATTAGTAATCACAAACCGGTCACTGTAATTAACAATTTACCTTGCTCGTACTTTTCTAAAACTATGATCTGAAGAAATGACATTGATGTATTCCCTCTATAACTATCAGGAAACTAGGAACTATGGCAGGAGGAGGAAGAACTGGATGCCGAGGCGGTCGCACTGGCCGAGTGGGCAGACCTCCATTGAATCGAAGAAGTGAAGAGGAAGAGAGCGTGCACGCAGAACACACTGAAAGTGTGCACGAAACTAATGTGACCCCAACTGGGGACGGCAATCAAGGGCCTATACAGTTGGAACCCGAGGTTAGGGATGCTATTGCCCGCGAGGTTGTACTTACTCTGAAGAACATATTGCCTGACCTATTATCTGAGGCACTAAAGAAAAGCAAAGAAGAGGATGAAGAGAAAAATGAAGAGAAAATTTATGACAGTGACGGGGATGAAGTAAAAGTGGCATCAAGCAATCGTGGGTGTACTTACAAAGGTTTTAAGGACGGAGACCCACCTAAGTTTGATGGAACCAAGGATTCGGTGGCTACTTTCGAATGGATTGAGAGGATGAACGCTGTAATCAACATCAGCGAGTGCCGACCGGATCAAGCGCTTAAATATGTTGCTCATTCTTTCACCAATGAAGCACTAGGTTGGTGGAGAAACATTCAAAGAACAAGGTCGCCAAATGCTATTGCCAGAATGACATGGGAAGACCTGAAGAAGCTCATAATCCAAAAGTTCTGCCCACAAAATGAGATTGATCGTGTGGAGAACGAGTTCCTAAACTTCAAGGCTGGCAACAAGACTCATCGCCAGTATACTTCAAGATTCAACGAGCTGGCCCAACTGGTACCACACTTGGTGGAAACCGAAGAACGTATGATCAAATACTATGTCAAGGGTCTGCCGCAAAGGGTCCGTGTCCATATAAAAGCCAACCTACCCTCGACCTTCGAGTCGGTAGTCAACCTGTCTGGAATTGTCTACGACGATTATGCCAATGAGGACCCGGCACCTAAGACATAAAAGAGAAAGTGGGAGAACCCGTCTAGAAGCACCGGAAAAGGGAATGTAGCAACTGAACTTAAGAAACCAAGGTCGGATGAATATGAAACATGCAAGAAATGTGGAAGGCAACATCTTGGCGAGTGTCGAATCGGCACCACCACATGCTATAAGTGCGGGAAACCGGGGCACTACTCCCGAGATTGCTTAAAGGACGTCAAGTGCCAAAGTTGTGGAAGGTATGGGCACCTGACTAGGGATTGTAGAAAAACCAGACAATCCGGTACGGGAAAGGAAAAAGAGGCTGAAAAGGAACCGCCGAAGGCTAGGACTCGAGCCTATACCTTAACTGAGGAAGAAGCAAGGGGAAACCCTGATGTCGTGTCAGGTACGTTTCTAGTTAATGATGAACGTGCTGCTATTTTATTTGATTCTGGTGCTAGTAAAAGCTTCATATCAAATGCATTTAGTCGTAAACTGGATTGCTCTATCAACACCATAGTAAAGGCCTTTAGCGTACAAACTGCCGTTGGTAAAAATTCGGCAGTATTCCAAGTAACAGAGGATTGCATCATAGAAATAGAGGGACATAAGTTTCCTTCTAGATTATTCCTTCTCACCTTAGGAGGATTCGATATAGTATTGGGTATGGATTGGCTAGCTGCCAACGAAGCTCAAATCATATGTAAACGTAAGAGGATACACCTCAAGGCTCCAAGCGGCAACCCAATTACGGTTTATGGGGATTGGAATTGCACGATGCCGAACATCATCTCGATGATCAAGGCCGAAAGTTACATGAGGCGCGGTTGCAAAGCTTATCTGGCATATGTTATTGATGATAGAACGAAAATGAATGAACTCAAGAATGTACCCGTGGTGTGCAACTTTCCGGAAGTATTCCCTGATGATCTACCTGGGTTACCACCCGATCGGGAAATAGAATTTCAGATTGACTTACTGCCAGGAGCTGAGCCCGTTGCCAAAGCCCCCTACCGAGTGGCTCCGTCAGAAATGAAAGAATTAATGTCTCAACTAGAGGAACTAACCGAGAAAGGATTTATTAGACCGAGCATCTCACCATGGGGCGTTCCGGTACTATTTGTAAAGAAGAAGGACGGCAGTATGCGCATGTGCATCAACTACCGCGAATTGAACAAGAGAACAGTAAAGAACAAATACCCACTACCTAGAATAGACGACCTTTTTGATCAACTGCAAGGTGCGAGTTGGTTCTCAAAGATCGATCTTAGGTCGGGTTACCATCAGTTGAAAGTAAGAGAAGAAGACGTACCAAAGACCGCGTTTCGCACGCGTTATGGGCATTATGAGTTTCTCGTGATGTCCTTCGGATTGACCAATGCACCAGCAGCGTTCATGGATTTGATGAATAGAGTATGTCGACCAATGTTGGATCGATCGGTGATAGTTTTTATAGACGACATACTGGTATATTCGAAAAGTGAGGGTGATCACCACTGTCACCTAAGAGAGGTTCTGGAGGTGTTAAAGCAGGAAAAGTTATACGCAAAATTCTCCAAATGCGCGTTCTGGCTTAGGGAAGTCCAATTCCTAGGTGACGTAATAAACCCAAACGGAATCATGGTAGATCCTGCAAAGATCGAGACATTAAAGGAATGGAACGTCCCAAAGACACCAACAGAGATACGAAGTTTTCTGGGATTGGCAGGCTACTATCGAAGGTTCATTCAAGATTTCTCAAGGATAGCCTCGCCACTAACTAAACTGACACGGAAGGAAGTGAAATATGAATGGGGTCAAACCCAAAACAACGCGTTTGAGGAACTTAAGGCACGATTAACCCAAGCTCCAGTCTTAACACTACCTGAGGGAAATGAAGACTTGGTAGTCTACTCTGACGCTTCGGGGCAGGGATTAGGTTGCGTACTTATGCAACGAGGAAAGGTAATTGCCTACGCCTCGCGACAATTAAAGATTCACAAGGTTAACTACCCAATACATGATCTAGAGTTAGCAGCAGTAGTTTTCGCGTTGAAAATATGGAGGCACTATCTGTATGGAGTTAAATGCACCATTTACTCCGATCACAAAAGCTTGAAGTACTTTTTCGAGCAAAAGGAATTAAACATGAGACAAAGGAGATGGTTAGAGCTACTGAAAGACTATGATTGTGAGATATTGTACCATCCAGGCAAGGCAAACGTAGTGGCCGACGCTTTAAGTAGAAATGAAGAATCGACACCTATCCGGATCAAAGCGTGTCAGCTGATTATAACGCCTGATTTGATGAGTGAAATATCAAAGGCACAAGACAAGGCACTATTAGAGAGAAATATAAAACGGGAAAGAATAGTGGGACAACAAAGGAATTTTGATGCAAATGCATACGGTGTACGAACTAGGTTTGGCAGGATGTGGATACCTAAGATTGGCGAGCTTAGAGCCAAAATACTCGATGAGGCCCATAAGTCTCGTTATTCTATCCACCCCGGGACAAACAAAATGTATCAAGACTTGAAGAAGGAGTATTGGTGGCCTGGCATGAAGAATGATGTGACAGAGTACGTGAGCAAGTGCCTAACGTGTTCTCTAGTTAAGGCCGAGCACCAGAAACCATGCGGTAAAATGCAACCTTTACCTATACCGAAATGGAAGTGGGAAGAGATCACAATGGACTTCATTACCAAGCTACCGCGAACAGCTAAAGGCAATGATACCATTTGGGTGATCGTCGACCGTTTGACGAAAAGTGCTCACTTCTTGCCAATACGTGAGACTTCGTCGTCAGAAAGACTAGCAGAAGTATTTATCAAGGAAATTGTGAGCAGACATGGTATGCCGCTGTCGATTGTGTCCGACAGGGATACTAGATTTACATCAAGGTTTTGGAAGAAATTCAATGAAGCGATGGGCACTAGATTGAACATCAGCACCGCTTACCACCCTCAAACCGATGGTCAATCTGAAAGGACCATTCAGACCTTGGAGGATATGCTCCGGGCCTGTATCATTGACTTCGGTGGGAGCTGGGACAGCCATCTACCATTGGCAGAATTTTCATATAGCAACAGTTATCACACAACTATTGGCATGCCGCCATTTGAAATGTTATATGGGAGGAAATGTAGGACCCCGGTTTGTTGGGGGGAAATTGGACAGAAGGATTTTGCAAGTCTCGAAGTGGTCAAAGCTACTTCCGAGAAATTTGATCAAATCAAGGCTCGAATGAAAGCCGCAAAAGACAGACATAAATCATACGCGGATAAGAGAAGAAGGGATTTAGAGTTTCAAGTAGGGGACATGGTACTGTTAAAGGTATCACCATGGAAAGGAATCATCCGATTCAGAAAGCGTGGCAAACTAAGTCCAAGGTTTGTCGGACCTTTCAAGATACTAGCAAGAGTGGGTCAGGTTGCTTACAGACTCGACCTACCCGTTGAGCTTAGTGGAATACACCCTACGTTCCACGTGTCGCACTTACGCAAGTGCCTAGCTGACGACACAGCTCACATACCTTACGGCGAGATCAAAGTAGATAACAATCTAAATTATGTAGAGGAACCGATAGCCATCCTTAACATAGCTGAAAAACGACTACGCAATAAGTCGATTCCTCTAGTCAAAATACAATGGAAGCATAGAAAAGGGTCAGAAGCTACGTGGGAAAAAGAAGACGAGATGAGGGGACTATACCCTCAATTATTTAACGTATAAGCAGTTTCGAGGACGAAACCTCTTTAAGGGGGGTAGACTTGTAACATCCCAAAACTGGTAATAAATAAATAATGGCACGATCGAAATTATTTTTCAAATGACGAAAGAAAAATGGATGGGCTTGGGCTCGGCTCCAACGGGCCGAAGGAAGCCCAAGTATATAAGGGCAAGGGCTGCCCAAACTTCTCATTTTCCACCAATCTCAAGTTCTAGAGAGAGAGAGAGAAGAGAGCACGGGCCTAGAGAGAGAAAGTGACGGATCGACTTAGAAATTCAGGAGAACGTTGCTACTGTGCTCGTGATCATCTTATCTGAATCATAACTCCAATCCATGTAAGCGTTCGATCATAATATGAGTTTTTATGATTATTTTAGGATTTTCGGTTTTAGCTAAATAGGTGAAGTTTTTATGGATGAAACTTGAAAATGAACAAAGATCTAGCATCTAGAATAAAAACCGAACGTTCTGATCCAAGAAAATTTAGATATGGACATGATCAGACCCGCATGCAAAAAGTTAGGGTTCTTGCGCCTGAAGGAAGAAGGGTTTTGCGTACTTAACAAGTGCGCATGAAGTAAAGTCTGCGTATTTACCAAGTGCGCATGAAGTAAAGTCTGCGTACTTACCAAGTGCGCATGAAGTAAAGTCTGCAAATCATTTTAAATGTTTTGGGGCTGAAGTGTATACACTAAATGATTAAATGTTATAAATGTCAATGTGATCATACGTATATATATAAATACTTATATATGAAAATGAATTATGAATAAAGAAAGAAGCGTATGATTTTAAAGAATGAATGAAAGAAGGACATAACGTAAAAAAATGAAATCTTGCTTTATATTTCATATATATTGCATGTTATGAATGAATGTAAACGTTATAAACCCTTCAATGACAACGGCTACTTCGGTAGACGGACGACCACGTGACTATTTTACAACCGGGACGAAAACGTTCCTTCGCAAGCTAGGACGTATATTAAGGCACTAAAGGACGGTCGAAGCAATTGCCTTAAACCAAGTAGAACGGTTGCATACATAATGTTCACGTGGGAAACGGATGCCCTAGGGCAGACGGAAAAAAGGACGGACTACGACGGTAGGACGGTGAAGTGCGGACGGACACAAGTTGCCGGACGAATATAAGTAAAGAACGGACGGTTTTCTAGAGTCGGACGGAGAATGAAAAGGGCTACGACGGTAGTTCTCACTGCGATGTCTTTGTGACATTCGCGACAAGTGTGATGGGTTGATCTCCCTAAAGATTATGGCCAATAACTGTTCTCCACAAGTAAGCACGTATGTACATATGTACATACCCACAATTGAATGTTATGTGAGAACAGTAAAGCGAAGATTAAGTAAAAGCTCAAATGTTAAGTATATATATAAATATAATACTCATGGTAAGATAAATATTATGCATGATTGTCTTTAAACTAGAACTCACCAGCGTTAGCTGACTTTTAGTATACATTTCAGGTAAAGGAAGAAAAGGTCGTGCGATGGCGTGAAGGTTACCCGACACAAGACTGACATCCCACTTTAATACATGTGTTAAGACTTCCGTTGTCAAGCTATGTTATATTATGTAATTGAATGACGAATGATTTGTAATTGAATGATGAATGTTTTTTTTTAAGTTCAGTATTTATGACTGTGTTTATGAGTAAATCCAACAAGTGAGGTTACCCGGGAAAGGGGCCTTACAAAATTTCATTAAAAACGGAGTCGTATTCAATGTAGGGTATTTTTTATGTGTCGTGGGTTATATCGACTAACGGTCATGTGCTGGTACCGTGAAGAATGAGACTGACACCGACTGAAAAACATCGGTTCCGTTATATAATTTTCTTTTATTTATGTTTCGATCTCCACAACCGAGTCGCCGTAACTTCATATGTTCATTCTATGTATTTCATACGTTTTTTTTTTGTTTAACCATGTTAATGTTATTGCCTCAACCATTTAAGGTCCGCCCCGCTGTGAAACGTGGGGCTAATTTTCTACTGTTTTTTAAATGAGATATTTAATTTAGCTACTCATAATACAACATCAATATTTTTTCTAGATTGATTAACACAAAGTTTCATTTATGTAAAAGAATATTAAAATCTAAAAAAATTATTTTCGCAATAAAAAAGCATTTTTAATTCAAAACCCGTACAACCCTTGAACCAGGTCATATGTTATTATGTTCGACCATCTCCCATAAAAAAACCAATCTATCCAACCAGTACGGATTCAACCCACGCCAACTGAACCAACTAGGTGGTTTGGTTTCTAGTCAAGTCCATACTTCTTTAAAACATTGTTTGAATCAAATTATACACATGAACAAATTTCCCGAATTCTTACATGCCTATTATTTTGTTGATAAATTTTCTTTTTACTTCATCAACTTTGTGTCTAAAGTAAGAGTTTGAGGGTTAAAATGCAATATTGGAAATCAAAAGGACTATTTATGTATTTCTATGCATCTACAATTCTATATATATTCCCTTTCCTTGGATAAAAAGTTCAAAACTGTCTACTTAACCAATTCAGTTTTTGCTGTGCTCGATCGTTTCAAAAGAACATCATGGCGGTAAAAGTGTACGGATTCATCGGTTCAAACGCAGTGTATCGTGTCCTGGCCACTCTCTACGAGAAGAATGTCGATTTTGAGTTTGTTACAGTCAACATGGGTGGTATGGAACACAGAAGACCTCGTTTCCTTGCACGCAATGTATGTACACCGTATTCTTAGATTTCGAATTCAAATTATTTATTTTGGTCTGATGAGTATGCATTAATATACGCAGCCGTTTGGTCAAGTTCCAGCGTTCGAGGATGGTGACGTCACGCTATACGGTAGTTGATTTTTAAAATTTGGTTCGGTTAATTTCCTAGGGCTGAATGTCTGTTAATCTGTTTCAGAATCAAGAGCGATCACGCAGTACATAGCACGCAAATACGCCGGTAAGGGAACGGAACTGTTGATGAAGGATCCGCTTCAGATGGCGATACAAACGGTGTGGATGGAAGTGGAAAATCACAAGTTCGATCGAGCGTCATGGAAGCTGATGGAAATAGCGATGCGGAGGGTTCGGGGCGGCCCGGAGTTGGTGGCGGAGTACGAAAAGAAGTTATCTGATGTGCTTGACGTGTATGAAGCACGGCTGAAGGAGAACAAGTACTTGGCCGGAGATAGCTTCACGCTGGCGGATCTCCATCACACACCGAATATTTATTTCTTGATGTCAACAAGGGTGAAAAGGTTGTTCGAGGCACGTCCGCATGTGCGCGCGTGGGTTGCTGATCTTCTTTCCAGGCCTGCTTGGTTGAAAGCCACGTCGTTGTCTCCCTGGTGAACGTGACCATTTATTATTCAGTCAAATTTGATCACCGATAATTTATAATTTTCTTGCTTTAATAAATCGTCATAGTTTCTAGAAACATGTTTTTGATATTTTTTTTCTTTTGGGTTGTTTTGACTTGATATGCAGCAGGGGTTTAATCGGTTCAGTTTTTGATTTGTTTGGTTTTAAGATTTTTTTAGGCTTATCTAAAAACCGAATTGAAAATGTGTTTAATCGAATTTAATCGAGTAACATTTTTGCCTAATTTTGGTTTCCTGTTTGTATTACGGACAACAACACAAATTCAAACCACACATATTTTTAACATATCCTAAAATCAAGAGTTTAGAACCATAACAAAAGGTACAAAAACCGAATTCACAATTTGGTTCGGTTTTTTGCACACCCTAATGGTCAATTGGTCCTTTTATGAATTCTCCAATGGTTTACATCAAACAATGGTTACACCGTATTAAACGGAGCACGTGGTATAGTTTTGATGGTGTAATTTTGTATCTTTCGTATTCTTCTAGCTACTTGCTGGGAGAATATGAATTTATTTTCGTAATAATATTTTCTCTGCATTTCACAAAAAAAAACATTAAAAAAAAATAATCAAATGATGGTGTGTTGATAACTTCAATAGATGAGTCCATTGTTTTAAGGACAGGACCAGCCGGTCGGACAAATTTAACCGGGAACCGGAGACACCGGCGGAGTGTAGGTGAAGTGAGGTGACGATAGCGTTGTTGTTTTGAAGCTTCATTGGTTTGAGCAAATAAGGTGAAAACTGAAAAGTTGTTAGAACTTGTAAACTGCAAGCCGCTACTATTATAGGTGGCAGCAGTTGGAAAATGGATTCCAGTTGTAAAATGCATTAAAATAACAAAGGTTAGTGTTAGAATATTAGGTTATCTAATTAAATTTTATATATTTAATTATTTAAAAATATAAAATTATATAGTTTTGATAAACGTGTTAGGGGGGTTGAACCCGCTTGGACACAATTTTAATTGAGTCATAATCGTGTCGACCGTTTATTACCCATATCAGTTTAACTCAAACCCGTTAACTTCGTATTGTGTAACCGTGTTGTAACAAACCAAAATCCGAGGTTCGTTTTAAATAAATAAATATTTCTATTTAATATTATGGTGGAAATAATATTTTAGAAATAATTTGAAACAAATGGATTTCAAGTTTGTTATGGAGTCATGTTAGTTTTTAACTAATTTTGACATGAAAATGGATGAAATGAAAGTTGAGGGACTGAAAGTGAAAATATGACAAATCTGCCATATTTGACTTATATGAGGTCAAAATTTAGAATTTTGTGGGTTGTGGGTGTCGATGCTTTCAAGAGAAAAAGAGAGAAAAGGGTGTTGAAGCTAAATCTTGCAATTGAAGCTTGAATTGAGAAGGTGTTGACTTACACATCATCCTTCTAATATCAAGTAAGTGATTATCATCCATATTAGTTCACCTTTGATGAGTTCATAGATGGGTTTTGTAGAAATCCAGAATTTATGATGCATGGGGTTAAATTGGTGTTAGATTGTTGATAATCTAATTAAACTAAAGGTAAAGAGTGGTAAATAACATCTTAGAACCATTTAATTTTGATTTTTGAAAATTAGGGTTCATATGAGATGAATTGGAGGTTTTTAATTTATGATGATAGAATGTTAAATTGAGGTTGAGATAAGTGTTTAATTGATGTTAGGCACTTGAATGAACATAAAATTAACCTAATGATAATGATGAAATGAAAAATTAGTGTTAATGAAATGGTAATGAAACTCAAGTAGGTGAGTTTGGGTGGAAATAGGGCGTTTGGATATGAGTATAACCAAAACGAGTCAGTTTGGGTTGGAAATAGAAGATTGGGTTGTGACCCAATTAAAATGTGACTTTGAAACATAATAGATTACTAAACTAGGTGAATGTGTTTAAGTAATCAAATTGTAAAGCGTGAAGGGGGAACAAGATCTTCAAACCCGAAAGGTAAATGCTCTTACACTTGGTATTGTTGACAAATGTTGATACTTGTGTAGTATGTTTGTATATTATGTTATGTGTAATGAATGTGTATAAATGAGCATGAACATGTGAATGAATGTAGTTATAGTTGTAATACTATAATGGAATTGTGGTTATGAAGTTATGGTTTATAAACCATAATGAAAATGTGGTGAAAATTATGGTCTAAGCACCATGTTGGAAATGTAAAGGAGTTATGGTCGTGTGCCATAATGGAAATGAAAATTTGTTAAACATGAGATGGTTTTAAGGAAAGAAAGGAACGTGTATTTGGTTATGCAAGTGATATGTCGCCTAAGAGGTAATTGGGTGGAAACGGGTCAAATGGGTGGAAATTGTAATACTTTACCATGTTGTTATGATTGGTCTTCATTACCAATGGTGTTTTATATGTGGTGACATGTAGGGAAGGCTCCGGTATGATCAAGGTCAAGTTTGTGGCATAAGATAGATTCTCGTATGCATTTTTGGGTAATTACGGGTGTAACTAGATGTTCACTATTTAGGTGTAAACCGACGCATGAATTTGGTATTTTGATGTGTAAATATAGTGCTTGAATGTTTTAACCCAAAATCTAAGTGTTGAGAAAATTTTATGGCAAAATGAGTTAATGTTGAAAAAATTGGCTAAGTGTTGAAAGCTGAAGAAATCCAGAAACTTTATGTGAAAAAGGGCTTTTCACTCCACGCGAAAATCCAGGGCCTGGTCTTTGCGTGACCTGGTTTCCCGAACCTGCATTTTTTGGACTCCCTCGCGCCACGCGAAGGGAGGTGGCCCGGTCTTCGCGACACGCGAATAAAATAAGAATAAAAAAAAATTACTTGGGACGATTGCTTACGCGTGTTTTAATGTTTAAATAATCGGTGTTAGAACTTAGAGTGTTACACGTGTCGTGCGAAAAATTGCCAACCCAAATCGATAAAAAAATCATAGTACAAACCTAACTAAAGATAATGCACATGAGAGATTGATCAAGTAAAGAGGGTACTATGATACCACTACACTAGATGCGCTTATTTGAAATTATGTATTCTATTATTTATTTAGAAAGTAACTTTAAATTTGCTAAATCTAGCTGCTAAACCGAGGGGATGGACTATCGAGAAGTAGGAAAGTCGGAGAACATAGAACTCAAATTGTAATTCAAAATTTGTTAATTGTTAGGGTTTACTTTTCAGTGGTTCATCTCGTTGTTCTTCCTTTCGCCGGTACTGGTCACGATGTTCCCGCTGGAACCGGAGGCGCCACATCATCAACCCCTCCTCCCGTCACGGTCGGGTCGGTGGTTGAGGTCTCTGCAGGTGGCCGGGGAGACGGCGGTCGGGATGGGTGGCCAGGCTGCGGTGGTCCGTAGTAAGAGATTCTAGTTTCTTTAATATTGTTTAGTCACTCAAATTAATTACAAACTCTAAATTCTTTTCATAAATTACAATTCCTTTAAATTCAGTTCATTTTGGAAAAAAAATCCGTTAATTCTTTTGAAAACGAACCAAATAAGTTGAATAAAATTTCGTGATTGGTTGAGTTTGTAAATTTATCATCTTTCAACAAGTTCTCATTTGCAGGAAAAAAAAGGTATGTTTTCGCAAGCAAGCCCTCCCATATTGATAGTCTTATTCTGTTTGAAATCATGTAATAGGTTGACCTAATTCTTTGTTTTTAGGGCTAGATACATTACAGGTTCTCTAAATAATCTATCTGCAGACGTTCAAAACAAACTGGAGAGGAATTACATCGGTTTCATTTATAGTTTTTTTTTTTCCTTTGATAAAAGAAATTCTTATAAAACCCAAATTAATTATGTTTATTTTGTTATGTTGAAAACCAAATTTGAGTGTAGTTAGTCTTGGTATTCAAATTGCATAAGGTGGCATAAACATTACATGCGCAAATCATGTCCTAAAGTTGCATCAACAGATCGGATACGCATACGACGATGACTCCCAACACTTTGTGGGTATGCATACATGTTTGATGGATTGCTTAAAGCTTACAAACCTCTCTAACAACTCACATGCACCCGAATGATGTTGCAAAATAGTTAACTGCCACCAAGCATGTCTAAATACTACAAACACATGTTGTAGATTTACTAGCAGAAGAAAACAGGCCATTGGCTAATTTCTCACTGATTGATTCAATTAGTCCAAGAGGTTCACTACAGTCGATTCCATGACCGGACAATAGATAGACAGACGGTCCAAAGTCGAAGCCAAAATTGCACACGTTGATTCCACAATTGAATCATCATGGACCATCCATATGAGCTTAAACTTACGGGATTGAAATCAATGGAGCAATTTCTTCAAAGAATAAAAAGAAAGAAAGGAAGTTCTCTTCAACGACAACTCAACAAATGAGATTATGTTGGGATTTTGGAGAATGCCAAAGGGTAAAAATGGTCATTTAAGAATGCAATCTATAAAAACAACGTAACTTATCTAAAAATTTTATAAATCAAATATGGAGATTTTGGATACAAGTTTATTGAATAAGTTGGGTGACAAATGAAGGGTAAAAGAACAAGAAAGTGTATTTATGTGTGAATTTATTGTTTTCTAGTTTCATGTACATCAATTTGAAACTTAATATGTTTTCGCTTTGATTTGCACTTAATAACGATGTGTACTTTTTCAAATTTGCAAGAAAGTTGTTACGTCAACTGTTCTGTAAAGTCTAGATTTTCTCTCGTGTCCTACTGTTTAACATTTCTCTCTTTTCCTTATGTATTCCATTAAATCATTATGTAAGCATATTTTTATAGTGTCCATCTTCTTATTTGCAACAAAATATCATACTATCTTGATTTATTAGGACGTAAGTAAAATAATTATTTTTCTTTTTGTGAGAGGCCCCCAATTTTAAAATTCGATTTAGGCGTCCTAGCCGCACCTGGTTCGATGACGCCTTAAATTAATATCGGACGATATCCTTGGGACAATATTTTATTAAAAGAAATACCGTAGATATAGTATTGCGAAATTAAGGGATGCTGAATAAAAGGGAGCAATTATCGATACAATATCTTAGTTCATGCTGTATTATCTTTTTCACCTATGATATGAACCCTATAAGGTCATGGGGAGTACCCCGTGAATGATCCGTGGAGCTGACCTGGCTGGCGTGGAACACCAAGCCCACCCGGCGTGGAGAAGAGGGTCATGTGACCGTTGGTGTCTTTGTGCCGTTACCCAACGGCTATATATATATATATATATATATATTTTATTTTTTTTTTCAAATTTAATCCACTCTATAAATATACATTATAAACCAATAATTTTATAAAAACAAAACTACAATTCTCTCCAACCCATCCAAACCATCATATTTTTTTTTGAAAAGATATGGACCCGAACAATCATAACCAACCGAACAACCCAACCAACCGAACACCAATTCGTTTTAAAAATGCGGCTCCCCACAATTAGGTTTTTAGAACTATCAGCTACAACAACCATTCTCGCCTTTTTCACAACAACAACCTCCACCATCACCACAAAAAGATTACTCCCCTTTATTCAAGAACGAAACCGAAGTCGTTCCCGAAACCCAAACCGAACCCGAGGTCGTTCCCGAAACCCAAACCGGATCATCTCGCAAAAAGAAAAAAAGTAGGTGCATCTACCGGACCTCGAAAGTGGACACGCGACGAGGAAGAGGCGTTAGCAAAATCGTGGGTGGATATATCCGAGGATCCAATAGCCGGAAACGCTCAAACGGGTCAATATATGTGGGAACGAATTTTACAAAAGTTCCCCACTAAACAGAACCGTGGAGAATACCACTCACCAGACACAATAACTTCAAAGTGGCGGGAGATACGTACAAAAACGGCGAAGTTTTGCGCTATACATAATAACCGAATCAATAACCGCAAAAGTGGCGAAAACGACGCCGATATCTTGAACGCTTGTTTACAAAAATATCTAGAGGTGGAAAAACAACTTTCAAGTTTTTACATTGTTGGAAAGTTGTAAGGAATTGTTCACAATGACATAAAGTGCCGGAGATGATTCGACCCCAATCGACCGGGTCAAAAAGAAAGTCGTCCGATCGGGAAGGGACACCGACTAGCGGATCGGAAGCACAGCGTTTCATCAATCTCAATGAAGCTTCCGAAGAAAATGTGGAGGATGAACCACCACGTCCAATCGGGAGGGACAAAGCAAAACAAAAAGGAAAAGAGAAAGCTACGCCATCCTCGGTTCGGACGAAAAATTGGATAAAGTGTTGGCGAAGATAGAGAGTTTTACCGGCAAATACAACGCCGTTGAAAATAAAAAAATCAAACTTCGGGAGGAAGCGAACGAACGAGAGGATCTAAAGGTGTTGACGTTGAGTACCCAACACCTTTCGGGTGAGCATCTCGAAGACGTCCTAGCTTTACAAGCAAAGATCCGTGCACGACTTAGGAGGCAATGGTTTATTAGTTTTTATGTTAGTTTTTTAGTTTTTTAAATTGTTATGTTTTTTATTATTTTAAATGTAATGTTTTTTAGTTTTTATGTTATTTTTTTTTATTTTTATTTAAATTGTTATATAAAATTAGAAAAAGAAAATTACGTGACAGTGTGGAAATGTGGAACCATTTCCCTCAAATGTGGAGAGTGTGGAAAAGCTGTGGAATCTGATGTGGCGCTGACGTGAAGGGGTGTGGAAATGTGTGGGTACTTTCCATAGTCTAAGATAGTTTTTCACTCGTACAATCTCGCCAACAATCGGTGGCTTGTATGTCTCGACTTTGACCGGATGTTGGCTTGACTAAGCTTGACACCGGCGTATCGAGGTCATGCCGCTACAACAATTAATTATGCTAATCCCTTTACCAGGTACGATCATTTCGACTGAGATTAATGATTCCGATTGCATTATCGATCATCTAAATATGATTGATATTCGTAATTCGACTTGTGTGCGTTTTTAACTCTTTCTCATTACATTAGACAGCTCTAGGTGATTGGATAGTAAGAATCCTGATTCCCTAAATTACTTACTATACATGTATTAGTGAGAGGTGAACAATGTACTCAATCATGATTGTTTTATGTTCACCCCCCTATATTTATGAAACAGATTAAGTACACTTCTATATAATTTTAATATTAGCAAGATTAATTAGTAATCAAGTAGATTGTTATTTCGATCTCTAATAAAACTCATACATGATCCAAAACAGGTAATATGATTTCCCTAATCATAAATTATTAGCTTAGACAAAACTGTGTGAAGTGTCATAGCCTGCCCATTACATTCCCCTAGCTAGAGAGAGAATTTCTTTATTATTACATAACTAATTTCATTAAGGAAACCATTTGGGATCTCTGGGACTAAAGAAGCATGCCTTCACATTAGACTTGAGCAATTTCAGTGCAGCATCTGACTTAATGCACCTTGGAGTTTTATACTGATTAATAGATGCACCCTCTTTGATAAACAAATCCATCAATAACTCAAAAGTGCCAGTCTTCACCACACGAATCTCAAGGGGTCCAATTGACTTATCGTTGGTGCGGCATCGCCTGTAAATGTAATCAAGATCTTCTTCTATTGCAATACAACAATCTTGAAGCACTTTAGGGCTAAGTGGAGAGGTGACCTTATCTAGGACTGAGGGTGTGCATTGTTTGATCTCCCAGTATATGACATAGTGGCCTGGCACTGATGATGTGTCAGCATAGCTAGTGTATTCCACGAGTAGAGCATTGTAGGGTTCTAATAGTCTTTTTGCTGCCATTACACTCTTATGGAGATCTTCTTCATTGGTTTTGTCATTGTCAATGCTTAGAATGACATTCCTCCTGCAGATGAACCGAAACTGTGGGGCGCGGTTATGAAATCCAGTCACTTGGAGCACGTCTCCAATACGATATCGGTTTAGTCCTGAATTGACCAAAAAACAGTTACTAGTTGCACACTTCATGAATGATGGCAGTTGGCTTGTATGAAATACAGACACACAAACTTATGACAATTAAGTTGGACAAACTTTTATGTTCATAGAACATAAATATCAACTATCAAACATGAAAAGTTACATATTCTCATGGTTGAAAACTTCTATATCCATTCTAAAAGTTTGATACCTTAAAGAATGAGTATAGAAAATCTCAACCACCACTACAGTCATAAAGAGTTTGTTAAAAGAATATGTAATTTTGCCATTCTTTGATTCTTTCTCTATATAATACTTTACAGAAACTTCAAGGCGGTAGTTCTTACTTGTTACTCTATAGTCTATATGTAGATGTTATGACTAGAAGCCTTTTGTTTTTTGGTTACAAATCCCAATTGCAAGTCATAGCACATATTCTAGAAGAAAATTATGAAAAAACTTACCAGAAAATGTTGTGACCACCAATTCATAGTAGCAACCAATTTTAACATGCACCAGCTCAACAAGCTTATTCAAAGAGATCTCTTCATCCTCATTTCCATAGGTCTCATCTTTACCCAAAGGTATGAATTCATAGTAGCCCATGTTTGGTAAGAGGGTAAATGAGACATTTGCAGGATCACATAGTGGCTTCAAATTTACCCCAAAATAGCACTCTGAAGAAGCATACATTGTACACACCAGTGGTAACTTCCCCATACTATAGTACTCAAGAGCTGGTATGTATTGGGACATAGATCCTGTAACCACTGCCTCGATGTATTTAGCCTTGGGCCATAAATTACATACTATTCCTTTCCATGATCGACGGCTACAAATATTCTCAATCTCGTCTGCTAGACGAGGGTCAGCCGATTTGAGTATCGATGACATGGCTAACCGGCAGCCCGAATCAGTAATCATCGGGCTCAATTTGCCCGTACGGATATCGTTGCATAGACTAACCCAATTGCGTTCAAGGAAGGAGATTGCACGCAGCAAAGCTGATGCAAATACGGCTCCAAGCCGTAGGACTTGCTGGCGGTGGATTAGCCCGGCTAACAGCTGGCAGTACATGCTTTGGTTGCTGTCATCACACAGAATGGCTTCATCCGGGCTTGTTTGATCATTGTAACGATCATGTGAACGGGCCTTAAAATGCTTGCTTTTGTAATAACTGGTGAGGACAGTACGGGCTGGTAAACCGCAAGGAGTTGACATCTCTGCCTTCACAAAATACAGAAACATGGCTTTACCTTCATCAAGTCCTGTCACATACCTGTCATGAATGATTATGGTTTGTTAAGTGAATTGTAGTACACTTTGTTACTTCAGTGCCTAAAATGGACTGGATCAAAGTACAGTGACTCTAAAACAAACAAAACAGAAAGTATGTTGCTATTTGTTCACATTAACACTTATATTTATTTAGGAATATTATCTTTAAGGCAGGGTTATGGGGTTGAACTTTTGGTCCATAGGGGAAACAAGAATGAACACAACGAACAGAAAAAAGAAAGATAATATAGGTGGAAATTATGGTGAAAGTTAAATTAAGGAGAATATTTAACTGATTCATTATTGGCATGATCATATTATAGACGAAGGTTCGACGGTCAAGATCTTCTGCAATGGTTGGCATTAGCTTCGGCTCTCCACCAGACGTACCCGAGCTGCAACACCAAACAAACACTAACAATTTAGCCATTACATCTAATCACACAACATTACATCTAATTACTGTACCTGCATAACATCTCGACTATGGGGTGACCAGAAATCACAGAGGAGTCTTCACCATTAGCTATCCTCTGGATATAAGGAGATATATCTTTATATGTGATGACTGGTACCTTCTGCTTAAACTCTTGTACATCATTCATCGAAGCTCCCGTCATGTACTTGTGTAGGTATTCAGTGTTTTTGTTTCTTGTTAAGATTCCTTTCAGCAGATCTTCTTGCACTTTGTCAGCTTCTGTAGTTAGCCTCTGAATCTCCTTCAAAGCCTCATCTCCTTTGTATTCAAGTTTCTTTCCATCCATTAGTAAACACTAAACAATGAGGGAGGGTTAAGGAAGCAGGAGGTATGGTTGGAAGTAGTTATGGGTTATGTAACTGAAGAGCCAAGGTGGTCTATATATATAGTTGTTTGGCTATGCTAATGGTTTCATATTCTTTGTTTAGTACGTACAATACAGTAAATATATATGCGACACTAGGTGTACTTGAGATTCTCTTCTAATTATGTGTAGGCAATCTTTCTTATCCATTCTGATTGGTGTGATGTGGGATGCTTCATATTCCATTTTGAATGCTGTTACTTATAATTACTGGTATATTATTAGGGTTTAGTTTTATTTAGCCCACGGGCCCAAGTTAGTTTCTCTAGTTTCTTTCCTGTATATTTTGAGGGTAACATTC
This sequence comes from Smallanthus sonchifolius, assembly GCA_023525975.1. NCBI lineage: Eukaryota > Viridiplantae > Streptophyta > Magnoliopsida > Asterales > Asteraceae > Smallanthus > Smallanthus sonchifolius. The sequence goes on along the minus strand of CM042030.1, from coordinate 91,226,349 downwards.
ATATATATAAGTTCCAGTCTCTTTTACAAATGCCTATGACTAATTCTGTATATTTTGAGGGTTCCTCTCCATTAACACACAACATTCATATATATATATAAGTTCCAGTCTCTTTTACAAATGCCTATGACTAATTCTGTATATTTTGAGGGTTCCTCTCCATTAACACACAACATTCATATCTATCTATATATATATATATATATATATATATATATATAAGTTCCAGTCTCTTTTACAAATGCCTATGACTAATTCTTAACGTTCCACTTTATGTTTGTAAATTCGTACAAGTTATGTATCGGAAAATCATCCAAATGGGTGGTCATAAAAATTTCATCCATAGTCTTTTGATTTCTCGTAATTTTAATAAAAACCAATAACAAATTTAGCATGTTTCTAACACCAAAATGACTTGTTGGAAGGGGATTGATAATTTAAGTTATTTAATGTTTGAAATTAAGATTTATACGAAAAATCTATGTTAAAAGTATGCATTTAACAACATCTGTAAAAATTAAGGTTTATATAATTTGCATATTTATAATAATCAGCAGCTAGTTTAGGTGACATAAGAAAATAATCTTGTATATAAAAGATGGAACATCCTGATATTTTAATTGAAAGATGGATAAGGATAGTTGGTATAATATCCTGCAGATATGTTTGCATGCTTACGTGCACATTTATGTGCATATATTCTGATATCTTTGCTAAATAAACCACATGAAGAAAAGCATCAAAAGACATGAAGTGAGAGAAGGAATAATATATTAAAAAACAATTCAAGTTCCAATAATATATTAGTCAAATGAAAATAAAAAAAGATTAGAAATTCGGTACTAGATTATTATAGTGATTGGCCATGCAAGTTCTGATGGAATTGATTAATGAGAAATGAAATTAAAGTCGCTTTTACTCAAAAGATGTGTGGTGGGGTCAGCAGGTAGTTTACAAGAAACTGTTACTATGCATGCACTTGGATATCTTTTTTGCTGATGTGATTTAAAGTCGAAGACGTCAGTGTTGAAAAAGAAATTGTGTCCACCACACATTGATTAGTTACGTACAGATGCTCTACCTCATCCATCCAACATGAATTAAAGCCTAGCTATGAAAAGATCTTAATTTGCTGAGGTTGGTGCTCGCCGCATATATATATGACTTCATGCTTTCTTTTGTCACATCCTATGATTTTTTCCACTCATTCAAACCTCTCTCTCTCTCTCTCTCTCTCTCTCTCTCTCTCTCATACACACACAATACCATGTTTTAGACTAGACAACAAGCATTGTTTTGCAAAATGTGTCCCGACTTCCATGTTGAGTGATCTCCATTCCGTACGTTGTTAGTGCAAAAGATAGTCAATATTCATTGTTTTCAACACTTGTGATGGCCGGGTACATATCAACTGCAACTCCATTACAAAACCAACACTTTTTAGTTTTTATTTACCCGCTGCATTTTTCATTTGTATTTTTTTTTTAGATTGTACTTCATTCAAGCTTATCTTATTATGTATAAAAAAACTTAAATAGCATTACTGATATTCAGGTTTTAGACATGCCGATCAACTTAATTTTTCGGTACCATGAAGCTGTGGTTGTGATTAGGGTGATTTGGAATCTAAAAGGATTATATTCATAAATAAACGAAAATCCTCATGTATTTGGTGGATATCTTCCTTGCTTGTACCTATCAAAGTGTACGTACGAGTTTAAACTGGATTCCTTTAGGGTTTATTCCAGATGTTGTATGAAACATAACAAATTAATATCATAATGTGTGTGTGAAAACTGAATATATGTTGTGTTAAAAGTTTAATCTTGATTTTACATGTGAAAGGTTGATATGATTCAACTGTGAAAGTTAAAAGGTTTAAAGTTAAAATTGTGGGAGGAAAATTAGAAAAGAATCAGCCGGAAGATTTGATTATGTTTGGTAAAGATTAAATTAGGAGAGTAGTTTCCTTATTAGATTAGGAGTCCTGTAGGTTATGTTAACTAGGTTAGCAAGAGTATTTTAATGTGTGGTTTTCATTATTGACAAAAAGGAGTCATGATCTTGTGAATTGATCACAGAAAATCGTGGGTATTCAAGTGTTTGCGCGGTCCAATTTTTAACACGTTGAGTGATTTTCCATGTTTTAGCCTAGACAACAAGCATTCTTTTGCAAAATGTGTCCCAATTTCCATGTTTTGTTCCATCTTTTGCTAAAGAAATTTTCAACACTTGTGAGGGGGTGCGTATCATCTTTTTTTTAATAGTAAATTTCGTTACTTAGTGGGACTTGAACCATGACCTTGAGGTCTTTAAGTGTTTAAGAGGCTTTGCTTCTACCATTGGACCACCGTCCCAATGGCTGGGATGCGTATCGTCTATGCACAACAAACACTTTTTATTTCAGGTTGTCCAAATACCTTTGATGTGTAGGATTACAAGTATGAGAAAGATACATTATATAGACAAAATAGGATAATTCCAACTTTTCTAATTAGAATTCATTTTGTGGGAACACCGCACATCCTCTAGTGATCCATAAACTCCAAAGTTGTTACTTGTTACATAAATCATAGATAAGAATTCATGTGTAACAAGTTAAATCTGAATAACATCTTTGTGATCCAACTAGAGGAGGGGTGTTCACAGATATATTAATATATTGTATACAAGTGTGTATTAGAGTTTCTTATTTCTAGCCATGTATTATCTACATAAATATAGAGGTCATTAATTCCCTCAAGAGCCATATTTGATTTCAGCAACTATATGAAAGAAATATCACCCTCTTTTAAGACAATATCCATACAAATCTTATGTTGTGACTAGTGAACCATCATGAAAAACTGCAAGTAGAAAAGGTGTTTTCTTTATTTTTTTTCATTGCCTTACATAGGAGGCTGGTGGTAGTGCAAGAGAAAGCTAACTTATAATGCGGTACGATTTTTAGAACAGAAAAAAGAGGAAACATTCGCGTGCCCGAACACAAATCATGATGTCCTCCATTTGCCTTTTTCCTACAAATATCCAAAGTCCATACTCAGAATCATATTCCCGTGTCTGGATGACCTCATCCACCCACCCACTTTCCAACTCAGACAACAAGAAGCTTATAATGAACAATTTCAGTACCGCGAATCTTGTTGTTTAACCTTAACAAGTGTATCACTACATGCATGCATTCTAGATTATAACAACACATTTTCTTCAACTACTTTTTTTCTTTATGGGTGACACCAAAATGAAACTTCTGTGTTACACCTGGAAATTCATATATATATATATATATATATATATGTATTACACTTAAAATTGATTCTTTTTACTTTAATTTACATATACCTTTCTAGATCCGCCCGGTGGTGCTGTAGGAAGGGACTTAATGGCCCGTTGGGGCTTGATTTAGTGATCTGGGGTGAACTTAGGGAAAGCAGCCTCGAGAATTGAATCTGACTAGTAAAGCACTCAACTCAAAAGCTCAAAGATTTGTCCCACACAACAACAAAATAAGTGGGTTGCTTTCTAGTACATAAATAATTGTATGTTGTCTGTTGTTCTTGTTGGCGGCAATAATGGAGGTACCCTTTTGGACACGCCAAGATAAATCAAAGTAAAAGCTGCATGCACAACATATATGTTCAATTTGTGTTGGCATGTGTGTTTTGCGTGTGTGAGTATGAACATTTGAACCGACCAAAGAGCCTAGCTAGATATATAACCAACGTAACTAAATGTTGGGTATGCATGGATGAAACATCAAGACATGAACCCATCAGACCATGACCTTGAATTAAGGGCATGTGAATCCACCGCGGATCAGAACCCATATGTTTTTCACCCATCAAAACTTGTAAGACGAGTCAAGGTGATTGGGTAACAAATCAAAATGAGGCGAGGTCAAAACTGTTAGCGAAAGCTTTTCTTTTCATTGTATATAAATAGTGCTTTGTAACCATTATTCAAGTTATCAATCAAATCATTTCAGTTTTACCCCCAATCATTTTCTCTCTTTTTCTTTCTCTCGTTTATCATTCTCGTTTGTTTCTATTGATCATTCTCGATATCATAACATGGTTTCAGAGCATCTATGCTCAATTCTGTGATTTTCTTCTGTTTTTCGCACTTGTTCTTCGTTTTTTCATTCGTTTTCTCATTTTTCGTGTCGATTGGGGTTCGTTTCATGTTTTGATCAGTTCAAAACATTCTTTTTATGTTTCTAATCATTACTGCGATTGTATTTCTTCATATACGTTTCGGATTTTGAGTTATGATGATTTCTGGCTCGTTTTCACGTATTTCTGTTCATGCAGGCGAACTTGTTCTTCAGATTGTCAGTTACGGGAGAACTTAACAAGTTCGCTTGTTCTTCCTCTTTCTAAGCGAACTTAACTAACCTATTTCAGCTTTGTTTTCTCTTGTCATGTCTATTACTTCTACTTCCCCAGTTGTCCCTATGGATTCTTCTAATCATTTGTTCTTACATTCATCTGATCATCCGGGTCTCTTACTTGTTTCTAAAATTTTTGACGGATCTGTATTCGGATCTTGGAAACGTGTCATGTCCATTGCTTTATCTGCTAAGAACAAGATTGGTTTTGTTGATGGAACTGTTGTTAGACCTACTTCCTCTCCTAATCTGGAACTATGGAAGAGATGCAATGATATGATTATTTCTTGGATTTTGAACATTCTGTCTAGTGATATCAGTAAGAGTGTTTTGTATTTTGAGACTGCTCGTCAACTCTTGAACGAGTTAATTGACCGATATGGACAGAGCAATGGAGCAAAGTATTATCAATTGTAGAAGTCTCTTTCTGCTATTTCTCAAGGGAATGATGATATTGCTACTTATTTTACCAAAATCAAGTCTGTTTGGGATGAGCTTAATGCAATCGAGCCTATTCCCCCTTGCACATGTGGTACTTCCCGTCTTATGGCTAAGCGCGAAGCAGATCAACAATTGATGCAATTTCTGATGGGTCTTAACTCTTGTTATGACATGATTCGTGGAAATATTATCATGATGAAGCCTCTTCTCTTAATCACCGAAGCTTATGCTTTTCTCATTCAAGATGAGAAACAGAGGGAGCTTCATTCCATTGCACAATTTATTTCTCAGAATGCTTCTATGAATGCTTCTGTGCAAGTATCAAAGAATTCTGGTGCTCGGAAAGGTTCTGTTTGTTCTCATTGCAAGAAGCCGGGACATTATGCCAGCAAATGTTATCTTTTAATTGGGTTTCCTAGAGATTTCAAATTTACTAAACCCAAAGCTACTGCTAATAATGTTTCTGATGCTGGGGTTACTGTTTCTGCTTCTAGTGCTCCTACTGGTTTATCTTCCGAACAGTATAACAATCTGCTGCAACTTCTTCAGTAGAATTCTGGGGTTTAGGGTGGTGTTCCGACTGTTCAACCACTCAGCTTTGAAAATTTTGCAGGTATTATTGCTTGCAATTCGACTACGGTCGATGCTACTTGGATCATTGATACCGGTGCAAGTAATCATATGTGTTTTGATTTCAATTTACTTTCTGATGTTCAATTTCTTAATTCACCCGTTTATGTTCTTCTTCTAAACGGACATGTCTTAACTGTTACACAGGTCGGAACAGTTAATCTCACCAAGACGTTATTTATCTCTAATGTCTTCTTTGTGCCTCAGTTCAAGCACAATCTTTTATCTGTTCCTAAACTTTGTAGGGATATAAAGGGTCTTGTTCAGTTTTCTGAAACTACTTGTTTCTTACAGGCCCCTTCGCTGAGTAGTCCATTGGTTTTGGGAGATCTTCTCAACGGACTTTATCTTTTTAATCCTAATAAAGTTTTCTATGTTACAGTTGATTCTTTTTCTCACTATAATTCTGTTGTCTCTTTGAAACTTTGGCATAACCGTCATGGTCATTTACCTTTATACAAACTTAAGCAATTGAATGTTTTTACTGGTGCACATAATTGTTCTATTGGTGATTGTTCTACTGGTGATTGTTATGTTTATCCTAAGGCTAGACATCATAAACTACCTTTTGCATCTAGTAGTATATCCAGTTCTCAAATGTTTGATCTTATTCATATTGATACGTGGGGACCGTATCGATCTACTACGTTTGATGGATATAAATATTTTCTCCCCATTGTTGATGATTTTACTAGAACCACTTGGACTCATCTTTTGACAACTAAAGGAAATGCTTTTCCTATTCTTCAAGTGTTCATTGAGATGGTTGAGACTCAGTTTAGTACCAAAGTGAAGCGTGTTCGATCTGATAATGCTTTTGAACTTGGTTCGGGTGTTCACCATGCTGAGTATTTTAAATAAAAAAGGTATCATTCATCAGACTACTTGTCCTGGGGTTCCTCAACAGAATGGGGTGGTGGAACGTAAACACAAGCATCTTCTCGAAACTGCCTGTGCTCTTATGTTTCAATCCAAGTTGCCAATAACTTTTTGGGGTGAATGTGTTCTTACTGCTACTCATTTGATTAATATTTTCCCCACACGGGTTCTCAAAGGAAAATCTCCTTCTGAGATGCTTTTTGGCAAAGCTCCATCATATAACCACCTTCGTACTTTTGGGTGTTTATGTTATGCTTCTACTTCTACACCCGGACGAGATAAATTCCAGTCTAGAGCTCAAGCTTGTATTTTTATTGGGTATCCCTTTGGAAAGAAAGGTTACAAGCTTTATAATCTTGACACTCGACAAGTTCTTGTTTCTCGGGATGTGACTTTTATTGAGCACATTTTCCCTTTTTTACACTCTTCCGATCCTTCTTATTTGTTCCCTTCTTTAAATGATCTGTTTGAGGAGACAGATCCAGTTGTTGTTCCTTCATCTTCTTCGGTTGCTCCTGAAGTTGATTCCACTCCTCCTCCTATTTCTCTTGTCCCTCCTCCTCCACCTCCTGAGGTCAGGAGATCTTCTCGTACTTCTGTTCCTCCTTCTTATCTGCAGGATTATGTTTGTAATTCTGCTGCTTCTATTGATTCATCTTGTTTTCATACTTTGTCGATTGCTTTCCAAGCTTCTAATTTTGTTAATCTTGCTGATCTTTCTCCTGATTCTCAGCAGCTCCTTCTCAATCTTGATTCTGTTCAGGAACCTTCTTCTTATCAGGAAGCTACTAAACATCCTGCTTGGCAAGAAGCTATGACTAAGGAGTTTAATGCCTTGGAATGTAATCAAACTTGGGAGGTTATGCATTTATCTAAGGATAAAAAGGCCATTAAGTGCAAATGAGTGTATAAAGTCAAGTATAATGCTGATGGCACTGTTGAACGTTGCAAAGCCCGTTTGGTTGTTCGCGGTGATACTCAGAAAGCTGGTATTGATTATAATGAGACTTTTTCTCCGCTCGTTAAGATGAATACTATTCGTAGTCTCATTGTTGTTGCCACTAAACGACATTGGGGTTTATATTAATTGGATGTCAATAATGCTTTTTTACATGGGGATCTTGATGAAGATATTTGTACGCTTCCTCCTCTTGGTATGCCTTTATCTTCTACTGATCATGTTCTTAAACTCAAAAAGTCTATTTATGGTTTAAAGCAAGCTTCAAGGCAATGGTATGGAAAGCTTTCTGATGCTCTTAAGACCAAAGGTTATATGCGGTCTCCCAATGATTATTCCTTATTCTCTAAGACGATGGGGGATTCTTTCGTTCATGTGGCCGTGTATGTTGATGACATTCTTCTTACTGGCAATAATGAACAAGAGATGTCAACTTTGAAGGCTTTCTTGCATTCCACGTTTCAGATCAAGGATCTTGACAATCTTAACTATTTTTTGGGCATTGTGGTTCTCAAATATCCCTCTGGTCTTATCATGACTCAACGCAAGTTTGCGAAGGATTTGCTGACTGAGTTTCCTACCGACGATGTTTCTTCTGTTTCGTCTCCTTTGCCTTTGCATTTACAACTCAAGCTCAACGAAGGTCAAGTTCTTGATGATCCGTTGGCCTATCGTCGCCTTATTGGTAAACTCAATTATCTCACTCATACTAGGCCTGATCTTGCTTTTGCGGTTCAGTTTCTCAGCCAGTTTATGAGTGATCTGCGTGTTCCTCATTAGGATGTTGCGTGGCATACTCTTCAGTATGTCAAAGACACTTGTTCTCAAGGGTTGTTTTTTAATGATGATCTTGATATGTCTTTGTCTGCTTATTGTGATTCTGATTGGACGACTTGCCCTAATACTCGGCGTTCTGTCAGTGGCTATTTCATTTCTCTTGGGGACAGTCCTATTTCTTGGAAATCCAAGAAGCATGCTACTGTTTTTCTTAGCTCTGTTGAAGCTGAATATCGTTCTCTTCGCCGTGTCACATAGGAACTTGCTTGGTTGACTCGGTTATTTGTGGAGTTTAGGATTGATAATCTTACTCCTGTTCCTCTCAAATGTGACAGTCAGGCGGCCATTCATATTGCTAAGAATCCAGTTTTTCATGAGCGATCTAAGCATATCGAGTTGGATTGCCATTTTGTCTGTGAGAAGCTTCAAGCCGGTTTGATTTTGCTTTCTCACACGCGGACTTCTGATCAACTTGCAGATTTATTCACTAAGAGTTTGGCTGGTCAACCGCATTTAGATATAATTTAATAGTGCTTTGTAACCATTATTCAAGTTATCAATCGAATCATTTCAGTTTTACCCCCAATCATTCTCTCTCTTTTTCTTTCTCTCGTTTATCATTCTCGTTTGTTTCTAGCGATCATTCTCGATATCATAACAAAAACGAGTAATCTATTATACAAGTTGAAACGGGTGGGGTCATATTGATCCGAAACACTTTTTGTTCAATTAATGCCTCGAATATGATTATAGAAATTCTATTAATTTATTAATAATCTAATAATTGAAAAATATTTTGATCGAATACGATTTTAGATCTAATAAAACACACAAAAAAAACATGATAATTTATAAAAAAAAAAAATAGGAGACAGGTAATATATAATTAAAAAAATATATAATATAACTTTTCCAACACCATATACTATTTATAAAAAATAAAACACATAAAAGTTGGCTTTAATAACATTCGGTTCGGTTAAGTCTGCATATATAACCATAACCAAACTACAAAATTCGGTTATAGAAAAAACCCATGTCGGTTATGATTCAATGATTTGGTTTTTCTATCCAACCCTATCTTAAGTATCAATTTCTTGTAGAACTTTTAGTGATTCGAAGTATGGAAAGATGATCACGTCACAGCTCAATTTTATAAATATTGAAAACTTAAAAGTTGATGTGTGATTCTTTTTGTTATAAGTTTTCTTCTTTTCTACGCCTAATATTTATGCAGGAATATAAAATAATATCTTATCTACAATAATTAATTTGATTTTAACCATCATAGAACTAGAGATGCACAAAAGCCTAACCTGACTAGACACGGGATTAGGCCTAAAAGGTGTAGTCCTAAATGGATCCGAAAAGCCCATTCCTCCATAGAATATGAGTCTGGCCCGAGTCATTGACTCAATCCTAACCTGATAAATACAGGATCAGTGTTTGTGTCTTTTCGGTATCAACACGGAAAATTGTATCATTTACCCAAAATAACTTTTAATGAATGCACCTGATCTCTAACAACCCAATGTCATCAGTCATCACAATCGTCGAAAGGCGGTTTCATCACAATCTATAATCATATAATATATGTATGTCATCATCTTTTCCTGAAAAGGATCGAGAGTTACGTTGGACTGGGCTTCAGGCTTCAGGTTTACTTGGATCTATGACAAGGTTTTGGGCCGATTATTCAGGCCCAAGTACTTTCAGACTCTACAAAAGTCTACCGGGCCTTTTCTTGGCAGACTAAAGACTAGTCTTCGGCCCAAGGCCGTTTTTTCATCTCTACGTATTAACCATTTTGGGTCATTAACACCTCTAATCCATTGAGCACTTCAATTGTTAACCACTTTCCAATTTTGAACATTTTATGATTGGCTCTGTTTTTTATTGTCAGGAAAGAAAAAGCTTTTTGGCACCTTATATATGTGCAAAATGTAAAGTTATTTATGGACTCTTGTTTGCTATTAATAACCCATACTGATCAAACCCTTAGCCAAGTTTTCATTGACTTGGAGAGATGCAATATAAAAATCATTACTTAAAATATAGTGGGATTGATAAAAAAAATCTTTGATTTCAAATGAAAACAGAAAGAGTTAGGATGGAAATCTAGGGCCAAAGGAAAGACTTGGTAGCCAAGAAAGCCTAGTAAACCCTAAGGAGCAATTGTTTAGGCTGAAGAAACAATTACCATTTAGGGGAATACCAAATCAACCAGCAGGGGAAAGCCACCTCACTGTAGAAAGGCAAAAACATGAGAACCACTATTTAGAGGACGAAATAAGACACATTGGATCATCAGATACTCTCACACCCTTCCTCTCCTTCATACTTCTCCTAGTGATAATTCTAATCTTTCCCCTTGTCCTTGACAAACCATTTTACCTGCATATCTTTGAAGCAACGGATGATGGATTTTGGGTCCAAAGGTGGAGCCAAACCACATGAACGACAGGCCTGCTCACATACCCGTAAATCTATCCTAGGTCACAAGTTATATTCATTTTACATAAACGGTCACAAACCTCGTACATTCGTTTTATGCTGATATAGGAATCAACCGGTTACAAAAGATTGCATCAATGGATTGTTGTTTCACAAGTGTTTGGAAATCATAGAGTGTGTGACCAAGATTCTTCTTTTTGACAGTTTGTGGTTTTGTTTTCTTCCTAAGTCATGGATCTTCATGTCCCAACTGCCACATGGTTTTATATTAATTTTTGTTGGTAGTTTTAAGTAAAAAAGAAATACTTTATTTAAGTTATCCACATAAATCATAAAACATGCAATGGGAATAATTTTATTGATTTATGTTCCTAGTTCCAAATAAAACAGTCGTGACATTTCTTTCTTTTCTTTTGGTTATGGCTTAGGGCTATTCTTGGGGTTTGGTTGGGTGTTTGAATGTAAAAGCAAGAACCAACAATTGGTATCGGAGCCATGTTGTCTGCGGTTTTGAGAGTTGTGTTTCATGAGGGGTAGCAACCCTTTGGCTGCAGGGCTAGGGACGAAGAAGGAGCAGGCTAGTGATCGAAGGAAAGAAGAAAGAAAAAAAAGGGGGATTGAGCAACAGGAAACAAAAGGAGTTGTCTTTTCTGTTCTACGTCCGTTTATTGGGCTTCCTGTGGCGGAACTATTCCGGCTGAGAGCAGCAGAAAGGAAAAAAAAAGAGACGTTTAATCGAAAGGGAAGTAGGTCACGACAAGTTTTTGGAGTTCACGCACGAAGCAGGTCATTTAAATATATGGTTGTTATTTGGTCGAAGGAAGCACGTGAAGAACACTTGTATTTGTAATTAATTCAAACTCAAACTTGTGGTTGAAATTAAGTTTGAATTATTTACCAGAAGGAAGCATGTAAAGAAAACTTGTGTTTGAGATTAATTCAAAACATGTAGGAAGAAAGTTATGTTTGGATTTATTTAAGGTTTGAGACAAGGTTATAATCCATCTGATTGACCGATAGCAAGCAAGCAAGAAGTAAGAAGCAAGTCGGATTCAAATTTTGAATCCAAGAAAGAAGATTTTTAAAGTAGGTAAAAGGCAGTTAAGAGTCAGATCTTGAAGTAAGAAGGTAGTCAAGAGGCAGATCTTGAAGAAAGAAGGTAAAGAAGGCAATCAAGAACCCCTGTTTTTTTATTAAGAGAATGAGTAAGAAGAACAAGATTCATCTTGTTAAGAAGGCTATCAATGACTCTTGTTTCTTGATGTTTTGAAGGAAAGAATGAAGGAAGGAAAAGTTTCAATTTCGATGATGACGGCGCTAACCCCGCTTCAATCTTGATCAAATAGTATCCGGAGAGTTCAAAGTCGAGATTGCAACTATGAGTTCCTAAAGTGTTCAAGGAAGAAAGAATGTGGAAAGTGCAAGAAGCAAGTCCAAATCAAGATTAAGGGGGAGAATGAAAAAGTTAATCTTGATTTGGCTATTTGGCTAAAATGGGCGGGTCAAAGAGGTTGGATATTTGGCTAAAATGGGTAATTGTGGTGAGGGCTGAAAGGGGTCTTGTCAAATCGTTTAGATTTCTTACATATGATTAGTGCGATGAATATGATTACAAAATGATATATGATTTCAAAAATCTAGTTTTTGAATTAGATGATTTATGAGGTTTTATGCCATTAAAAGTAGACTGTGGTTGACTGGACCGTTTGACCCATTTTCTTTTTAGACTATTTTGACTCATTCAAAATAAATATAACCCAACTTGACCCATTCATAAGTAAATGGGTTCAAATTGCTCAATCTAGTTATACTGTTGTTAGTAGCAGAACTATTTGTTAAATCTAATACAATTTTTAATAGATTAATATAGTATACTTGTGGACTCAATTCTCAAGTTAATATCAGTTTAGTTTGTAATGATGGTGGATAATTTACAAAAGCTTTCTAGTAAAGGAAACATTTCATCTTTCATGAAGGAAGTTGTTTGAATTTTCTTAGAAAATGATAAAGATGGACAATTGAGAACATACATCAATAATACTGAATATATGATGTTCTGGGCAGGTGTGCGCGAGTGTATCTTCAGAGTCAGCAAATATGAACGAATTGATGCAATGGAACGAGTTATATGGAGAAGGTGGTTCTAGGAAGAAGAAACCCCTGAGCTACTTCATGTGATCAATGCATTAAAGTGTATAGCAAAATCTTTAATTCCCTCCCGGCTCCCCAAAGATGGGATTTTTTTCATCTCCCTGTATAGCAGATTAATTAAATCAATTTGTAATGGTCTCTGTGAACTGACAATCAACAACATTGATCTTATATTTAGTTTCTACAGATTAAAAAAATGTCAACTGTATATTTACAAGGCTGTCATAAAAATAGTGTTTGTGTGTATGGACAGATTGGGAGGTCAAAACTGGTAGATTTAAGTTCTGATCTAAATGGGCTGGTTCAGTTTCACCTTGTGTTTTGGTTCAGTGTTCTTTGAAATGGCTAATGATCTTGCTTCTATAGTTTCTGTTTGCATTCTTCAGTCGAATGCTGACTATAGTATAGTATCTATTCACCCCGACTACTTTCTGGTTATTTTCTGCAATTTTTACAAGTCTATAAATCTATACTATCTATATCTATACTACTATATAATATAGATCTTAAAGCCCCAATCAATTTTTCTTACGTTGAGAAGCCCAACAGCCATTCCTCCTTAACATGCTATTCCTCCTTAACATGCGATTCCTCCTCTTCATCTTCAACCTGGGTTCACCGATGCCTTCGAGCGGATCTTGAAAGAACTCTAGGATCTTCGAAAAGATCCTCCGCAGTGCAGGTATTATGTCTGATTTATTCTTTTTTCAAGTCTTTGTTATTGATCTCTTATCTTCTACGGATATAAATTGTTTATGTTTCTATCTTGAAAATTCGGGATTTGTGGCTTGATATCTACGTAAATAAGTAGCTCGATTATGAAGGATTTGGATGCGTAAGCTTGTTGATCATAATTGAGACTTAGGTTTTGTTGATCATACTTAGGGTTTATACTTCATGTCTAATGAATTTGTGGAATTTTTCATGGTTAGGAAAAATTGATCCTTCTTAGAAGAAGTTTGGATTCTTTCTTATGTGGGATGTCTTTAACTAAGCCGTCTCTTTAATCGAGCCAGAAATTGAAGCTTGGCTAGATTTGGTCAATATTTACACCAAACTTGAATCATTATCTGATGCTGAAATCTGTGTTAGTGAAGCCAGGTCAAAGGAGGAATTCTACTTCCCTAGAGCTTGGCATTCCACTTGTATGTGCATAATTTCATCAACTTTTTTACATAATTTTTTTTAAATAAATTTGTTATTGTTTGTGTGTTGTCATCTTGAGGGCTAAATCTTTACACAATGAAGCACTTATTTCCTTCTCAGTTTCATTGTCTATAGAACCAGATTATGTACCAAGTATTATTTCAACAGCAAAAACATTAATGAAAATGGGTGGCACCGAAACACTTCCAATTGCAAGAAGCTTCTTGATGAACTCATTGCGGTTAGAACCTACTAACCATAAGGAAATTATAATTACTTTAGAAAACCACGAGTAGTGCAATTTGACCTGGCCGAAGCATTAAAGAACCATATCACATGGTATATGTAAAGAACTTGATCTATTGTGAAATACCGAGTATTCGGTAATCACTCTAATGGAAAGCATGCAATCCCATTTTACAAATTGTTGTCAGGTACACATAATTATCTGATTAAACAATAAATACCAATAAGGCAATAACTAATAGCTAAATTTGAAATATGTTGAAGCATTTTATATCTCTTTTTGTAGCTCATGGAGGGAATAGAACTTATTTTTTTTATAGCTACTGGTTCCTGGGTGTTTTTTGTTTCTGTGGTGGGATTTTTTATATGCAGCTGTTCGTGCATCTGGTTCTGCTTTTTTCACTGATTTAGTTCATGAATTTAAAGTGCCTGGGAGGTTTTATTGCTGCTGGTTGTTCTAACTAAGTGTCTATCATAACTCCATTTAACTCAATTTAATAATTTTTTGCACTTTATATGGAGCGAAGATGGCCTTCCAGCAGTTGCATTAACACAATGTAGATCGGGGAGATTATGACAGTGAGTAGCTTGGCTCGCAGCAGTTACGTAACACACAGTGCAGATTGGGCAGATGATAACAGTAATTAGCTTCACTCCCAACAGTTGCATAAACACAGTGCAAAGTGAGGAGATGGGCTGAATCTTCCATCTCATGATTGCAGGTTTTGCCCTCCAAATATGTGCAACGTACCCACATTGTTATATCTACTTAATTTTGTTCAATGAGTATGTGTTTTTTAATATGTTCTTTTTGTGGATATTAACGGATCAAACGAGATCACAAAACTTTATATCATTGGAAATCATGTATTCAGCTAAAGCTTACACAAGTAGTCGGTATGTGATATTGATTATGATGCACAAAACTTTATTCTACCCATAGTAGTGTATTTACCTTTTTAATCAATTTACATGGGGCTGAGAGCATGGTTGGTAGGAGTTTTTACCACATTACATAAAAATGGCCCCTTTATGTTTAATCCAAATTCACAGACCATTTTACAAACTTCGGGTGACTTTTGACCCGTTTAATAAGTTTCTATTTTAGGCAAGTTTTATGGGATTTTTCTGTATAATCAAATTTAAAGCATTTAATGTCGTTTTTAGCAAAACCCAAATAGAAAGCTTATTAAGCAAAACCCTCAAACAGGACATAAGAGCAAAACTTGGTATATTTGTCCTCTTTTAAGAAAAAAAAGCAGTTATATTTCCCATATAATACCAACAATACTATTGTTTTAACTACTCTGCTATAAAGGTTAGTTAAAACATGATGCTTGATAGGTTTCCCTGAAGATTGTGTTGTGTGCACGGGAACTGCGGATAGTACAGCTGCGTTCCTTGCAGCCCGAGCTACTCAGTCGGGGAAGGTGGTAATATGTTTTGGGTTGCTTTATGCGAACCTTGAATGAACACAAAAATAAGCGGACTTAGAAATTTTCCTAAAACCGCACTATCAATACATCGAGACGATGTTGAATACGGTACTATCACGGAAACATGAAATAACGCAACACTGAGGATGGGAGTTTTGAGGGTATCTTGTGTTATTTTTTTTTTTAATGAAGTGTTTATTTTTCATTAATGAAATCTTGGATGTTGGTTTTGAATTAATTAATGTTCAAAATAAATATAAAAATTTTAATATTTAAAATAATTACAAAACTTTAAATAGTTTTTTTTTTTGAACGACAACACCTAGATATTCTAGGATAATTGGGTTTCTCTGGGACAACACCTAGAACATCCAGGGCAACCCACCACTATAGGAAGTCTTGGGGCTACCATTGCACCAAATGACCAACGGTTTTAAATAGTTTAGGGAGTGCATTTCCACCTACTTAGGAGTTTGAGGGAAAAGTTGAAGTGGCATTCATGGACTTTGGTGAAATCGGAGAGCATTCCCTCCATAGGAGTTTCCTAACCAGCTTCGATAATTTCACATCATCGCACCCTTTCAGGAGGTCAAAATGAACGTCGAGGCCTACAAATCAAGGCTCTTCGGCAAAAGGTATTGAGGTGTTCTAGACAACCAAGAATCAAATAAAGAGTCAAGTTACATGAGCAAGTCCTCAAGTGACTCCGTAAAGAAGACTCAGATTATTTTAAACCCTGAAGACCATCTTGAATGGGCTCAAACCACAGATGCAATTGTGGAAGTTAAAAGGTCATGAAGGTGTAGTGCTCAAACCTAACGACTATGATTTCCTGTGGTGTGAAAATGTGAAGCACATAGATAATTTGAAAGAAAGAAAAAAATCAAAGTGTGGTCAAAGCTCAAAACAAGTATGATTCCTTCTTCTTTAAGCTTATATGCCACAATTCAACCCAGAAAACAAAAGAAGCCTTGTAATAATTTGGGTTAAGTTTGATAAAGCGTTAGAAGAAGATAAGGCATCAATCCACATATTAAAAAGATCATTAAATGTATGCATAAAGCAGTCCAGCAACGGCACCAAACCCTCAAATGTCAACCATAACACAAAAACAACCTACAAAAGTTGAACACAAAACCACAATCCCAATTGCAAAAAACTCTGGAAACATATTGTAGACCAAAAACACATCACAGCCTCCTTCCCCTTCTACCACTCTTTCGACGAGTGCTATCAGTTGGAATTGGTGTCACATCCTCTGTCATCATCAAAAAATACAACTTATTTTATCAACTACAGGTGGAACATGAATCAAAGTTCATCAAAGACAAAGAAAAACAAACATTCGTAAATATAAAAATAAAAAAGCCATACCGATGCGACCAATTTTCATGCCAGAACGAGCAAGAGCTCTGAGGGCAGACTGAGCACCTGGACCAGGTGACTTGGTCTTGTTTCCTCCGGTTGCCCGTAGCTTTATGTGGAGGGCATTGATTCCAAGCTCCTGTTATTACATCAGTAACAAACCTTTAAGTTAAACAAATAACAAGCTATGAGAAAAATATAACAAAATTTAAATGTTAAAAAATAATTCAAAGATTTGCTCTCAAAATGCCAGGAAATGATAAAAAGTACAAGACAACTACTATCCTCACAGTAAAATGTGACAAAAAAAACAAAGTAAGCACCTTGCATCTCGTTGAAACATCTTGTGCAGCAAGCATAGCTGCGTATGGAGAAGATTCATCTCTATCAGCCTTCACCTTCATCCCACCTAGTGAAAGAAGAAAACATGACACTAAAATTAAAAACCTGACCAAAATGCATATAAACCGGTAAAAACCCTCACTTTAAACAATAAAATGCAACTTAAACTTTTGGATCAATGCCTTGTAAAAAACTTAAAAGGATAATCTATAGAAACATTTTTCAAATAAATTTAGAACTTTAAAAACAGACCAAAATATATAAAGAGCTTTTATTTCTAACAAGGTCTTAACGATCAAACCTAATTTTTACTATTTAGAAAATGAAATAAAAAATTGATACGTTAAAATATATTGTGGGTATTCAACAAGCAGCACAAAATAACCAAATCATAAAAACATAACGAGTTAAAACTTTCATTAAGCAGGCAAATGATATTGATGCATTGTCTTTGCAAAAGTACCAATATGTCATTCACTAGCCATTTTAGAAAAATGTTTCATTATCTTTCCAACACCAATATTTATGCTTGATTCTTTAAAAATAATAAAACATTTGATTCATAGGAGTGCTTCCATTAGACCATGTACAAAATCAATCATTGTACTCTTTCTTTTTGTATTGAAGAAACCATAAATAAGGTAAATAAGCTTCCTAAGATAATTAAAGAAACATACCAGTAATCCGAACCAAGGTTTCTCTCCCAGAGATATCAGTCACATGCTGCGATTGCAAAGGCATAAAGGAGTAATAAAATGAATCATCAAAACTACCATGTTCTATTAAATATATTTATAGCTTTAAACTTACAATGAAAGTATCATTGAATGATGCAAAGATATGTGCCACGCCAAATACAAGCTCTCCCTCACGGGTAGCAGGACCAAGGGTGACGTTGTCTTCCTTTGGCTCTCTAACCTTCCTCTTTGACTATTACAAAGAAAGCTCAAAAAGCAGTGTTAATAAAATATGTTTTGCACCCTCAGTAAAACAAAAACACAGAACATTAGATCTCAATAAAAAACAATTATGCAAATGGCCATATCAGGCAGACTTTTGTTAGTAGGGCGGCAGACTGTCAGAAGAGTCATTTGTCAAGAATTGCCGGGCACTCGATTCATTAGGGTGCATATTGGTTCATTTTGAGTAAATTTTGAATCTAATTCAAACACCTCACTGAATTTGGAATCTGGAATTTGCATTCCATCTGGTTTGAAAAAGATCAGCCTTTAATACAAGTTTTGATTGATCTAGACTAAGTTAGACTAAATATATATATATATATATATATATATATATATATATATATATATATATATATATATATAAACAACAACGTTCTGCCTTCAATTTTAGATAATCACACCTTAAATTTAAAAAAATAAAACAAATAGAATAAAAACACTAAACATAACCTAAAAAGGAATGAAATCATAAAAAGCACACTATTAAGATGACAGCGGCACGAAGAGATCGGTTAGATCGTATGAACATTATTATCATGCTGCTAAACAACAACGTTGATTATGAGAAACAACTAAAATGATTTATTCCTTGTAATTATTAATAATTAAACAAATTTAGGGTTCCAAGTATAAAAGCAAAAAGAAAGGTGAATGATTTGCAAAACAAAATTATGAGAGTGAGTGGAGAAATTACCATGGCGAATCTGCTCTCTTCTTGTTTTCCTCCGGCTTTGAAAGAAACCAGTTGCAGATTTGCAGGTAGCGGCTCTAGGGTTTATGGCAATGCAGACTTTTTAAATCGGGGAACACGGACTATTTGAAAGCCCTCTTGGCCCAAATTAGCATGTTCTTTTGGCCCAGACGCTACAAGCCTATTCATCAATTCATCCTTCTTTTCTATACTTATTTCTCTCTTTAAAAATCAACTAGTTGGTTCCCGGCCCCGCGTTTTACGGCGAGATATATCTATGTAGAATGAAAAAAGGGTTTCATAAGTTTGTATAAATGAACACTCGCGTCTCGTCGTGGGAGTATGGTCGTTTTTCGCAAACGCAATGCAGCAGGAGTTTGGTAATTATCGTTCAAGCCGTCGAAGTACATAAAAGTGAATACTGACACCGGTTCCGATAACACCAATATAGGCAATACTGTACGCTCATAATAGGTTCGGGTTGTCACGGTACCATAACGGCAACGACACTCGCTATGGGCTACGATATGAAAAAATACTCAAATTTGAATACAACTCTGTTTTAAAAAATATATATATATCGGAACGTTGACAAAAAAAAACTAAAACAACGGCGCAACCCTTTTTTTTAAGTTAACAAACGCAAGTTATTATAGAACAATGAAATTAATACATAACTAAACGGGTTAAAAGCGTAAATTATATATATTATATGGTTGAAAATGAAAAAAAAAATAAAAAAATTTCAGCAGCTTGCACTATTCATAAACGTTGGTGAATAATAGTATTAGTAATGTTCTTTAGTAATAATAAAATTTACGTCTTTAAAAATCAATGATTTATAAAGGTTGAATATATTTGTGTATTACACGTGTTGAATAAAATATATAATGTAATATGTTAACACATACATTCGTCAAGATATGTCTTTAAAAAATGTATTTTGACGTGATAGTAATAAATTTTGTTAATTTAATTTTTAAAACATTTTTTTTCCAACCGGGTATTAACTATTTTTATGTAATTGATAAATGTTAACTCATATTAAACTCATTTGGTTAATAATATAATGACTATCCATAATTAAATAATAAAGATCCATAATTAAAATTATATTAAATATTTAAAAATATAATTATTTAATAGAAGAGTGATCTAGGAAAAACATGTTGATGATGCATTAGAAAATGACAAGTGTCCCCTTAGGATTTTTATTTATTAGTATAAACGACCGAGCCGAATTCGAGCTTAAAAAATACTCACGAGCTGAGCTTGAGATTTAAAATTCAAGCTCAAAACGAGTCGAGCTCCAGCTTGAACTCTTGTAAGTTAAAGGAGCCGAGCTCGGCTCGGCTTTTACACCCCTATTGAGCACCCATCTCCTTTATCATTGTGGATGCTGTAAGTTAATAACTCGGCTATATTTTACACATGCTTATTTAATATCAAATACATTTTAATTTTTTGAACGAGTCTCATAACCTTTAAATCCTAGTTTTTTTTTGTGACCAACCGATTTTGTTTTGAATCCTTTCAAAAAATAACCTAAAAAAAACTTTAAAATAATAAAAAGTTGTACTCACCTATAATCCATAAATGATCATCCAGAGCGGAGTAGTGACGGTCAACCTACATGTTTAATCAACTTTTTCTAATGGTGTGTAAACATCTGTGGTTCAAAATAATAATTATTCTATTAACAAGTACGAAAAAAACAAGGTTATATACAGGACCCAACTAAGTTGCGAGCATCGTCAAAATTGGCTTCAAGTCTTGAATAATTGAAATCCCAAATACTAAAAGACAAGTCATATATAAAACAATAAAAAAAAACATTAGATTTCTTAAAAAGTAATCATATCAAGCCTCAAGGATAGACCAAAGTACCTTAAAGTTTCAAATTTCAATGCGAGTTAAACACCACAATTTCTCATATAAAAAGCCCCCAATGGATGTCCCCACATTAATCACCTTCATAAGAACGACATCAAACTTATTATTGATGTAAAGAACAGATAACAAGTTTCACTATCCTAACTACTATATATGGGCAAAATGTCACTCTAAACCTAGAAGTCTAAGCGGGTCGAGTTGTTTTGTCATTTTTCTTTAATTTGTATTTAGTATTGAGACCGTTAATGAGTCGACTTTATTTGACATTTTTGTTTTTGTCTGGATTTGATATTGACATCGTTGATTAAGTTTTAATGTTTATTTAGCTTATTTTTATGCTTACTGTTTCATTTAAAAGTTTATTTAGGTGATTCTTTTAGTTGTATTTGACATGATTTGATTATAAAATAAAAATAAAAGAATTAAAATAAATTAGTTAAAGAAAATTTATAATTAATTGATTGAAGAAAAGAATAAAAAGAAACAATAATAAGTTGATTGAATAAAAATATAAGAAAAGAATTATAATAGATTGGTTAAAAATAAAGAATTAAAGGAAAATACTTATTTTAATAATTATTTTTTAAAATAAATATTTTTTTCAACTAGAAATAATAATAACTAGTGATTCGTGCGTGCAGGGGTAGGAGGCTTAAACCAAAATATAAGTGATAATACGTCAAATAATAAGAAACGATTATTTACAAATCTGCATACATATGTATTTACTCGCAAATTTTAGTACATATTTTCAACCTACTGTTTTTGTTTTTTAATTTATAAAAAGGATGATACAAATGGTACACTATTCTTTGGTCCATCTGCTGCATTCATACATGCTTGCAAATTTGAACTGCACTCATGCCTGTCCAGTATCAAGTTGACAGCCATACTGAAGCTTCGTAACATGTTCCCAAAGACTTTCGAACTGAGGGAGAGAAAAGAAACCCCTGCACACACGAATCTTTAGTCAATATAACTATATTAACTAAAACAGTGACAACCCAAATTACTCATCTCCCATTTGTACAACTTAAAGGTATTTGATCTATTGATACTTCACACAGAATACAAATATAGATGTCACTGAATAGCAATACTATTGATAATAAAAGCTATTTGCATATTGAAATCATAAGAAAGTTGATAACAGAGTAATGAGCAGACTTGCAAGTTGATTTTAGCTTCCAACAAAGAAAATTTGTTGGTTTCCAAAATTTTTATTTCGCTAACGGCTAACACGAAATCAATGATAGTACCTACATCTTCATCAGTTAGTTATAGATGAAAAATGCAACATTATAAAAGAGAATATAGACTTACATCTTCATCAGTTAGTTCCACATTAAAAATACACCCTTCTGCTCTTGTAATGGCTCATGGTTCCTTTGGCTGTGAGCCAGACTATAATCGTCCACTTTCCTTGATAAGGATTCAAGGATGCCAGTGGGTGAACCCTCCTAGTCATCGACACTTGTGCAGCCGGAGGCATGCTGTAGTTAAACATAATATAAAGTAATTAAAGATTTGCATTTACCTAACCTGCTCAGAAGCCAACAAATTTGAAATTTATGTTCATTTTTATGAGATACATATAAACATAATTAAATGATATGTAAAATGTATTTAGATTTGCTTTTTAAGTGAGTGCTACAACTTGAAGTCACAATAACTGATCTAAGACGGTAAATACTTAATACAATTAGAAAAGTAAAAGTTTAAATTATTAAATAATTATTTAAGAAAATCCAACTTTGAACACCTTTCAACCCAAGACCACATGTCTATTATAGATCATGGTTTCATATCAAATTTGCAATTTTGCAAATTCAAAGAGATAACCTCCGTTACATGAGAGTTAACATCAAAGATATTGAATTCTCAAAAAAATAATAAAAGAATCTTTGTGTTTAGTAGAGTAGGATTTGCTATTCAGAAGGGGGTAGCGGCGCAGCTTGTTGCCCGTCTACCTGCCATTAGTTTGTAATTGTGGCGGTCATCTCGTATTCGATTGAAATTAGTAATTTTTAAAACAAAAAAAAAAAAAAAATTCCAAAACAAAGGACAATCAGTAAATAAAGACTTATTTCTACAAAATACTATCAGTGTTGGTGACAACATATAAAAACCAAAATAGTGAGAAATTTCAGTAACTGTTAATCAACAGCCAAAACATTAGAACTTCTATCAATTCGAAAAACATCACCTCAGATTCACTTGGATTCAAAAGTCAGTGGCATAGGCGAATCAACAGTCTCGGAAACCTAACTCTTCGCCATCGGCACCATTTCCCTGAAAGAAAATACAGTTCTACAATCAAAAATCAAACACACACATGGGTTTTTCATTCATTTAGAGTAAATCAATTTCTATAATTATAAATTGAAACAGAGGGCGACTATCAATTAACAGACGTATCGGTTAGGGCTAATCTAGGAATTAGTGTGAAAAAAAATATACATATATATACACCAGGGTAAGTTTAAAAGTGTGGATTTAGAAGGTTTGTAAGTTAGCGGTTATAAAATAAAGTATATAATTGTTTAACTAACATTGGAGAAGCTGAAACCATTAAGCAATGCACATGCATTCAAATGGGATAAGAACATCTAAAAACTCAAAAGCGTGATCTCTACAACTAAAAACCCAAAGCCAGCTGCATTCAAATGGGATATCAGCATCTTCAAGTTATTGTTCAAAACAAAATCAACTAAACTAACAAAATTGGGGAATGGTTAACTTGTATTAGGGGGTGTTTGGGTTATTTAGGGTCACATAATGAAGGAGTTGCTATTAGAAAACAGATTATTGAGATACATGCAAAATTACCTAACAATCCTTTATAAGCAGCCCTAATTTAGCATTAATTAAAACATACTATCATCTTCTACATATAAGCTGATACTTTTTTGTGTATATATTTTAAATCCCAAGTGTGCATGCACAATTGAAAAAAGAAAAATAAATGTTAACATACCAATGAAGAGGATTCCTTCCGTCATTATCTGCTACATCAAAATCAACATGTGTGACAATCCAGACTTTTCAGATTAACTCCGTTAATCAAATCCAGTTAAAGTTAACCTAGATAACTCTATCTCAAACTCCAGGGACAAATCATGCCCATATTAAAACTTATATACACAAAACTTGAGGGACTAGATTTGTAAATAGCCTATAGTTGATTCCTGTTGACTTTTTAAAGTCAAACAATCAAGTTATTAACCCAAATTCAAACCCTAAGGACTAAATCTACCATTTCCTTAAACTCACATGCATGAAACTTCAGGGACTGAATCTGCCAAGTCCCAAAACTCAATTGGTTGACTTCTCAAAGTCAAAATCAAATGAATTTTTGCTCTAATTGACTTCTAAAAATCAAACTCGCGACTTCTAACTCAAATTCATGCACAAGGATTGTTTCTGTTGGAATTGATAACCGATGTGCACTTCAATGCAATAAACGTCCATCATTAACACATTAAACTCGGGCATTGATTCGGATTAAACTCTAATTATGCGTATTAATGCCTTAACCGTCGACATAGTGGGTAAATATTGTCATGTTCATCAAATTCGTATACCAATTCACGAATTAAAACACCTGTGCACACTAAACGAGCCCTACTGAAGCCTCTGCACCATCCAATTCCACCGGAGATAGAACCAGAGTCGCCGGAGACCAACATCATCGCTGTCGGCATCCATTCTAGTCGTACACTATCAATCCACACTCCATTCTGGTAACCAATCGCATCCGTAGCTTCGTTTTCATTCCTAGATTGAAAGCCCTATGCTAATTAGGGCTTAGAACAACGAATTTAACAAGAACCGATTCTAGGGTTCTTAACACATTCGGGTTTAATCGAGTTATATCCTAGACCCGATTACAATTCAATTAAATCACTTGGTTAGGATCGCAATCTGATAATCTTTGAAAGCCCCATATTTATTGAATCAAACAACATCAGATTGAACACGATCTAGTAACTAGGGTTTGTTCATAATCTGGGTTGGGGTTTTTAATCTTGAACACAGTTTCAATCAAATTAAACTATACCACTGGATTCGCAAGGTCTTATTTAATAAAAACCCTATGATTCTAACAAGTGTTATTATCGAATTCGGTCTAATTGAATTGGTGTTCTTGATCTAGGGTTTTGGCCCGTTTTTCCTTAATCAAACCATCTTAAACTCGTTAGTTTTGAAATTAAACACACACATTCGCAAACATCCGATTAACAAAACTCCTATACATTCGTTTCCAATAGTGGGCGAATTCATGGGATTTTGGTGGGGTTTTGGCTCGGCTCGCGTATGGGGGATGAATCCACTAGACTTGTATGTTAAAACCATTTGAAACCGGGTTATATCGCGACACCCTAGCGGGACGGACTGGTTCAGTGTGTGTGTTGATGGGGAGGAGACCCGGGTTCGAGTCTCCCCACCCCTGTTTTATTTTAAATCTATTTTTAATTAATGCTTTTAATATAAAACCATTACCCTTATTATTATATTTATATATTAATGTGTTTTAACCCCGTGAACCACCCGTAGGCTCGGGTTTGTTGTTATAACCTATATTTCCTATTATTTCCACTTTCAAAATAATATATATTTATATTATTTTCAACCTGCGACTCCAATTAAAAATAATAAACATTTTAAATTATTTTCGCCACATTTATAAACTTTATGAAATGTATCAAACTAATAAATAATATAATTTTTTATATTATTTACCCTCGATTAAAAATGATATGTTTATTATTTTAACACATAAATGATTATTTATTAATCATACGAACTTAAAAATAATATATATATTATTTTCCTAAACCATTTTAAATGGTACAACACGAACATTTATTTACTAATATTATTCGTAATTAGAGACGTTCGACACAAAACACCTTCATAGTGTTTAGAAATCCTTATTCCCGTGGACACGTTCGTCCACTCGTTGATCCTTAGAATGTTTTAAGACGTTCTAATCTTCCGTGTCGTTGTCACAAATCCCAATGTGTCCCTAATTATTATGCTTATAATTCTAGGGCATACGTAAGCAGCTTACAGGCAAACTCTCGTACTTTCCTACTTGCATTCTTGTGTGGTGCTATCCACTACTCGTACCATTTCTAGCTTTGATTCAGGTGAGTTTACATAGCCCATTTTACTCTTTTTACTTTTGGGGTGAAACATGTTTACAAATGCTTTACTTACACAATTCAATACTTTTGTTCTTATGCTATGATCTTTATGCTTTATGTGTTAAACTACTTGGTGACCATTACATGTGTTCATGTCAGTGCAGTCATTAACCTGCTACCCAGGCCTAAGGTAGTACCTAACATGATTATTTATACAGGAATCCGATTTATACATAACACAGAACCTTGGCGGGTTTTTGTGTATACATCTTACTACTTTTTCAAAATGGCAATCAGTGAGATTGCGTAACTAGTTTTCCATTTACACGGCTTGATTGTACGGTTGGAACCTTGTGTGTTTTCACATTTATGCTTTAGACATGCTTTGAACATATTGAATTGTAAACCTATAATTAACTTTTGTTTGGTGTCAAAACCTATGTTACTCACCAACTACTTGTAGTTTACATTTACTCACATGTTTCAGGTGCACCTGTTTGAGGACACTACTTGCTCACTTAGGACTTGTACCTAGTTTTAATTTAACATTGGCTTGTATTGAACTTTTCATATTTCATTTCCTTTTATAACGGATGCTTTAAATACGATGAATAAATAGTGTCATTATTAATAGATGATCATGTGCTTATAAACAACCGCGTCAGCTCCGTATAATCCGCCGCCGGCCGGGATGTGACAGCATGATGGTTGGCTACAATATAATTTCAGAACGATGTTTGACCATACATACTGAGGTGCAACATGAACTGCCTAAGACAAACACAAAGTTTAAGAAGTTTAGTCCTTTTTATTAACATAAGGAGTTATTTTTCATTTATTTAACTTAATAATCTACAAATTATTTGTATGTCCCATCTTGGCGTAGCGATTTTTTTCTAACAATTGGTAATCAAACATGGAGTAGCCATTTGTTATACTCTCCTCTAACCCTAAAATGCCCATCATAGAGATTCATAATAAGACAAGTGTTTTCTAAAGGTAAAGTACATTAAAATTGTCAACCAAATCATATTTTTTGTTCTCTTGGTCACTCTTAAAGATTGAGCCAGAACTGATTAAGCAAGAAATTGTTACATAACATCGGGTATGACTATATCCAATAAGTAGCCTACAAATAACTCATTCTTAATACTTTGAGCATATTGTAAATCAACAATGCCTTTAGCACATAAACGTATATCTTTTAAAGAAAATAATATGAGTGGACCGACTCATATAGAATCAGTTATTTCCGTCCAAAATATGACTTCCACATTTTCATCAAATAAGCAAAGATCTTCGTATTACTGCGTAAGTGTGAACTAAAAAACCAAAAACGCCTGCATTCAACATCTTCGTATTACTGTTCAAAACGAAAAACCACCTGCATTAAAAAAAAAATTTAGAACAAATGACACTACTCCACCAGAAACATGTAAATATCAACTTCAATAACTATAATAATGAACAGAAATCCTTAACTATACAGAAAAATTAACACCAAAGTTGGAACAATAATCAATAAAAAGTAACCAATCAGCATAAACATAAACCTAAAACCTTATCTATTGATTATTTGTTCATCCATGTCAAGCTTAAAACCGAATAAATTATTTGTTCATCAGTTCATCCATGTGAAGGTCGAAACAGGCAGAAATTAAATAAACGCATACATGAACATGATTAATTGACGATGGTATGCTTGAAGGAAGTTAATCTGTTTAACTTTTCGATAGCGTTAACATCTCCATAAACGGAGAGGAATCGAAGGTGTGATTGATTACCTTGTGTGTGTTATTTCGTAGTTGCAGAAACTGATGTGCGGTTGGATTGAAATCCATGATTTGGAACACCTGCAAACAACCGTCCAACCATAGAAGAAAAAGTCAATTAGGTTCTTTATCAAGAAAGCATTACTGGTTTATCCCAACAGGAGGACTTCCAACGTCTCCCGATCTCCCTCTCTCTCATCGCAGAAGAATGGTGGAAGGAAACGTGAACAAAGAAGGAGAAGGAGGTGGACAGGGGGCAGGCGTGGCGTTAAAAGCATTTGACAAACAAACCAATTTCAAATAATAATAATAATAAAAAAGTCTACAATAGAGCAGGTAAAAAAATGAATAGATATGAGGGTGAATTTCGTATATAGTAACATGAAAAGGCAATGTCCCCGCTCGTAAACCCTAATAAACCCTCCGCTCCTCCAGCCTCCTATTCATCTTCGGCCTCCAGTCTCCACACATGGGTGGATCAAGAAGAAAGTACAAGAGATCTAGAACCAAGGTCCGTGTAGGATTGCCCAAGAAGAACCCTAACGTTTTCAAACCGGCATTCTCTATCCCACCAAAGTTCCGATCGATTGTCGATTTGTCCAAAACCAAATGGGACGACCAAGGCAGTGTTCTCGACAACTACAAGTCTTTCGGTGTTGTTTCGAACCCTAACTTGCTCGGTGTTCGTTCTCGCACATCCAAAATTATCGAGAGCGAGTCCCTTCAACTCCCTGTTCCCGAATTGGATGGTCCGATCGATGAATTTGAGCCAATTGATTCCGGCAGCGAACTCGAAGAAGACGGTGAGTTGCTTGTTTTCTGTTCACTATATTTTAATTGACTTAGGTTGTATGTCGCAGCCAATTTGATTCCTTTTCGTTAAAATAAAATTAACAATCACACCATAGAGTTCAAGGATTAGGTTTCCAGTTAGTAGTTCAGGATTGTTACTATTTTTGTTTCAATTTAAATTCTAGGGCTTGAATATATCATGTGCAGGTTGATTTTGTTTCCTATGCTCACTGCATGTATAATTTTCTAGTTCTTTTTTGAGTTTTGTGATTCACTTTTTGGAGATATTATTTTAACCAGATGATGATAATAATAACATCTTATTTGGTATTGTAGATGTAAAATCAGCACTTGGGAAAAAGCGTGTAGACGGGAAAAATGCTCCTTTGCAACCATTAACAGCTATGCAACGACTTCATATCGGAGCACTGGTACAGAAATACGGGGATGATTATCAGGTGAGAAGATACATGTTTTTTAGTATGTTGAGGTTGCAAAATGGGCGGGTCAGGCTGATAGGTAATGGGTTGGGTTGGCGCAAAGCACTTTTGGCTAAAAAGTTTACACAAGTTCAATAACTTCAACAATATTCTACTTTTTTTTTTTAATAAAATGATTTAAGAGCCTCTTAATAAGAGGTTTTATGAATTGCAGTATTCACTTTTGTTGATCCGGTTTAGCCAATTTGACCAGACCCGTTTTAGCTATTTTTGGTACCTGTTAGAGATAAAACTTAGTTCGAATTAATTCAATCTTTAAGCAGATTAATGGGTCAAAATTGCCAGCTTTAGAATGTTGAGTTTGTTTTTATTTTGCTCACTGGCTTCTGGTTTGCAGAGCATGTTCATGGATACAAAACTTAACAAGCTGCAGCACTCAGTTGCAACTCTTGAGAAGCTGTGCAAGAGATATCACATGTATAAAGATAAGAATCCAATGCTTGTTCCCCTTTGATTTATTAGCTACTTGGAGTTCTATATCCTGGAAGTTGCGTGTTACAGCAAGTTTGTAGTTGATTATCCTAGTTTTGACATTTCATTGTGATCCTATATGTTTTTGCGTAATACATACAACTATTTACTTTGCTATATGATGCCTCTCTATTTGCTAACCTTGATTACATCATTATTATCCTCTTATGTCAAGATTACAAAATTCATGTACTAGTTATAATGTACTATGCTAGATTATATAATAAAACAATAGGGTGTTTGGGATTGCTGATTAAAACTGGTTTTTTGAAACAACTGTTTGGATAAATAACTCTGGACACCTCAAAACAGTTTATTGTTTTATCAACACACAATAAGCAGTTTTCTTAAAGTTATCCAAAATTGGATCATTACCCAAATATAAAGAGTTAGCTTGTCTATATGTACAATTTAGTTTCAAAACAGTTTAAATAAAATTAAAAACAAGGCTTCTCCACAATGATTGCTGGTGCTATTTATTCAAGGGTTTGTGAAAAAAATACTGTATTTAGATACCGAGAAAAGCTCGGGACTGGGATTCCCAGTGTTCCTTTGCCTGTCGAATTCTTTCAACTCTTTCATTCTGAAGTCTTTCTTCCCAATATTCTGGACACCTGTTGGAAGTTTGCAAACCCTAGTAAGTATCATCTTCTGCAAATACGGATGATTATTTATAGTGTTTATAAAGTATACCTTCTGCTTAGTAGAATGTTAAGCTCATCCAAATTAAGAGCTCCTTCATAAACCCCTGCCTGGAAATCAACGAATAAGGGTATGTGAAATCTTTGTAGTTGACAAAAACGAGATTAAGTGGATTCAAGAAAATCAACATACCTTGAATTGTATGCTATTATTTTGTTGAACCAACCAAAACTTACTAGAAACAAACTTCATGAATGTGTTGATTTGGGATATAAAATATATTAGCTATTCGTGCCGATTTGGGTTATAAAAATATCAGTTTTGTGTGAAATGGTTTAAAACGAGTCAGAAATTAGCAGAAGTATTATTATTCATCTCGCAACCCTCTTCAATCCGTCTAATTAACCACTTTTATATTATATAAATGGGTCTATTACATAAAATTGTAACTAATTTTGATCCTTTTGTAACTATATATAGGGTAATTTCTTTTACTGTATGTAACAATAACATAATTCATATTCTTTAACCGCAATAGGAGTAAAAATAGAGAGATGATATGACTCATTTTTGCCCTCTTATGAGTAAAACTAGAGAGATGATATGGCTTATTTTGTAGGCGGATGGGGTACATTCAGTAAAAATAATAGGAGGGGCCAAAGGGGTACGTTTTTGGTGGAATATAAATGTATGTAGATGTTTGGAAAATTTTGATGAAAACAGGAGAGGTTGGGAGGAGAGGCGTACCTCACGACAAAGAGGGCATTTTGCAGTTGATCTTGCTGCTTGTAATCCATCAACAATTGTTACTGATCCAGATTTGCAAGCACACATGTAGCAGAAGATGTGCCCACAAGTAAGAGATACTGAATCAAATACAGTATCCTGTTCAAACAAAAGATAAACAGTTTATCTCTAAAGAATCAACAAAATTATGCTGGAAAAAATTCATGGTCTATGAGTTTTGTAGTTCTTAAATAACTAATAACAAAAAGATGCGGTTAATGTCATAAAATAACACACTCATGCTGGTGGTCTGTTTTTTAATGTCTTGACCTAGTAATTATACATTTATACTCTTATGAACTGAGCTAGTTGACGGACAACCGGTTTTGACAAA
The DNA here is from genome assembly GCA_023525975.1 of Smallanthus sonchifolius. Lineage (NCBI taxonomy): Eukaryota > Viridiplantae > Streptophyta > Magnoliopsida > Asterales > Asteraceae > Smallanthus > Smallanthus sonchifolius. The sequence continues at coordinate 91,195,141 of CM042030.1, read as the reverse complement.
CCATCTCATATAATTATGGATTTTTGAAATGGACTAGTTTGGCAATTTAGTGATATGATAAAAATGTAAGAAACCGATAATTAGGTTATTATAATACCAAATTAGCTCATGTTAAACGATCTCAAAAGTAGAACTACAGTTTTACTCTTTTATATCAATTGATAAATTTTCTTTTTATTTAACTTTTAAAGAAATCTTGATAACCACCTTTTAGGAATTTAGCTCTTGACAAATGTCAATTAAATGGTTAGGCCTATTAGCAAGTGGAACATAAACAATGCAGCAGAAGGAATAAAAAAGAATGGAAGACTTACCAAACATATAGAACAAGTCAAATCAATCTCAATTTTGAAGGTATCAGAAAGCTCACAAGAAAGTGATGGTTTTCCGTCATTAAATACAAGCGAAGGGCCCTCATAAGCCTTCCTGTTTGTTTCCTTCAAATTGATATGGAACGCGATCAGTTCACAAAGCCATGGCGATTGGAGGATTTCCATGTGCATGCTTTGGACTTGTGACCGGAATGCTTGCCCATGCTTAGAGTAATGTACCTACAATTCATATATATAACGAATGCATTAATTACTATTCCAAAAACAATATTATTACAAATAAATGAATAAACCGATCCAGGAGGTTCTATACATTAAAAATAAACTTTAAGTGACTTTCAACCTGTTCCCATTTTAATTACTCTTCTAAATTGACACGTATCTACTTTTGAGATAAAACCTAAGGGGTAACTTTATAAAATAGTCACCAAGTTTTTCAAATGTCCCACTAACTTGGTTTTAAAAAGCGAGAAGCGCACCGAGGCGCAAAGCACAGGGATTTTCGTACGCGAGGCGCACATACTATTAAAAAACATGTAAATTATGTATATACACATTAACTGATGTTAAACATCTAAATTCCCAATAATTTTAAACACATTACTTGATATTAAACATCTAAAACACCCAAAAGAGGAAATTATTACAATAAACCATGAAGATGCCTAAAATTACTAGTTACTACCACCTGCAAAAGTCCAAAACAGAAACAAAACATACCAAAAAAAAGCCCTTAAGCGCAAAAAAGCGACTCAGAGCGCAGAAGCGCGCGCTTCTTGTACACCCTCGCGCCTCAGGCGCGCTTTTTTAAACCAAGCCCACTAAAATCACTCAAAGTTTTTTTGTTCCTCTAAAATCACTCAACTTTTCATTAGGTGTTCCAATCTTGTAATTTTTTTTATAAATGATAGTTTTTTATTAAAATAAGTGAAGCAAATGAAGCATTTATGAATATTAGTTACTATTTAGTAATATTTTTTTTTCAATTTGTCTTAAATTGAACAATTATGAAACTTGGTTGTTACTTTTTTTTCTTCACTATTACCTCATAATTCAAGTTAATTTGAAATAACCACCGAATATATGTTTCATTTGCCTCACTTAATTTGAAATTTTTTAACATTTATAAAAATATTATACAAGATTGGAACACATAATGAAAGTTAAGTGACTTTAGATGAAGTTTCCCAAATTAGAATACTTGGAAAACTTCAAAAACTTGGTTGCTATTGGGTGAAACTTTCCAAATTGGGTTATTTATAAGTAAACTGGTCAAAAGTAACACCTCTAAATTCATGATCAAGATACAAAAATCTAGACAAAAAGGAAGTGAAAACCAACCTTATCATATTTCTTGAGAATTTTGCGCAAAGCAATGGCATTGATAATTGCATAAGCAACCAGGTCTTTGCCTTCTTGAACTAAAGCCCCATGGCTACCCTGCAACTTACCTCTGCACCAAACATAGTACTTGCGAAACCCTGTCGCTAGATGAACATCAAGCAATTTCTGCGCACGCTTGTTAAAGCATCCGACCACTGCTGACATCTCTTTCATCAGGGACGGAAAGAATGTTCCATCGCACACTACATCATATTTTGTATCATTAAATTGTGTTCGCGAACACTAGGCTGTAATCTAGATCATATGAACAAAATCATGACATTATATCGTGTGATCCATATAAATCATTTGAATAATAATTAAAACCAACGAATATTCTATTCGACATTATAAGATCATACAACTACCTCCTTTGTGACATTTAATCGAACACCTGGTGGACAAACTCAACAAAATGTTAAACACACCAGATTACAAAGAATTAAAATTTCAAATCAATAGGATCATGCTGGCATACAATGATAATTCCATTTGATAAAATTAAAACAAATGCGGATGAATGGTACCAGGGCAATGATGAGGGCATGTATCTGAATTGGCACAAGGAGATTCGTTAATAAGAGGCGATGACGATTGTGATCGATGAGGAATCGTATCAGTTCGACAACGTTTCAAGATCTTCTTGAGATTTTTGAAACCCACAGCAGGTAATTTCTTCTGATCTTGCGTTTGCATGTACTCCTGGTATTTCTTGCAGAATTTCATCTTGTTTTTGCAGGGGAATTGGAAATGATCCACTTCCTGTTTCGTTAGTTATTATATATTTTCGCAGTTTTCAAGGTGTAATGTTGGTGAAAAGTTTGGAAAATGAGATTATTATTATTACTCCCTCTCCTTTCACATTTTAACCATTTTACCCCAATAGTTTGAAAATTACCAAAACACTCCTTGAGGTTACCATTTTGCTCCCTGACACTAACTCCTTTAAATATTTCAGTTAAAATTAAGGGCATTTTGGTAATTTCACGATGTAAGATTTATATATATAGGGGGAGAATAAAATAAAAAGTAGTTTTTAGCTAATAAATATAAGAAATGACAAAAACCTAAAGAAACGATATCAAACGAACCCTGATTGAGCTAATTTCAGCGGAGTTGAAACCGTCTCGTCGAACTCTACCATATTAGCTTTTAAGATTTAGATTTTACGTTTGAATTTTAGGGTTTTAGTCTTATGCTTTAGCATTAGGGTTTAGATTCGATGGTTTAAGTTTTTTTTTTTTGTAGGGGTGGGGGGTTTAGGTTTTTGAGAGTGGGTGGGGGTGGGTTTAGGTTTTGGGGGGGGGGGGGGTGGGGGGTTTAGGTTTTTGGGGTTTTAGGCTTTTCGGGATAGGGTTGGAGGGGGTTTAGGTTTTTGGGGGTGCGGGTGGAGGGGGTTTAGGTTTTTGGGTCCGGGTTAGGGTTCGAGGAGACGGTTCCAACGCCGCTTGAATGAGCACAATCGGAATTTCTTAGCGAAAAAACACTTATTAGTGGAACCGTCCCCTATACATATATATATATATATAATCTTACATTGTGAAATTACCAAAATACCTTTAATTTTAACGGAAATATTTAACGTGGTTAGTGTCAAGGAGCAAAATGGCAACAATATGGTAACCTCAAGGAGTGTTTTAGCCATTTTCAAACTATTAGAGCAAAAAGATTAAAATTGTCAAACCACGGGGAGCAAAAACGAAGTTAACTCTTATTATTGTTATTATTATTATTATTACTAGGTTAGATTCCCATGAATAACACGGGCTGAATCATGAAAATAATACAATAAATAAATATCTTATATGTTGATAAATTATTATTAGAAAATATAAATAAAACACTTATACAGTAACAATTTATAATATTTCAAGAAATAAAAAATTAACACCTCAAAATCTTATGAATTATAATGAATTAGTTAAATTTAATTATAAATAATGTATTTAAAAAAGAAAGTTATTGGTCAACAAAAAAATATCATATATTTAATGTTTAAAATTTAAAATCTTAAGAAATATGAAAACGTTTAAATGATATTTAATTAATTTAGGAGTTAAAAATAAATAAATTAAAATAGATAATTGAAATTTTCTTAGACGGGAAAACAAAGATCTAGAGGCTCTAGAATAATGACACGTGTCACCTCAAAACCTTTATTTATTATAATTGATAGATTCCCAAACTCATCAAACTACTAAAGTGGAAACATAATCATAAAAAACATGTTATGCTGGTTTAACGGTTTTAGATTTGCCTAAATTTTAAACGAACGTTTAAGAGCTAACAAATTGTTTATTATTATTATTATTATTCAACCTTTTGACCACTATTGATTCGAACGGTCGGACCCAGAACCGGATATATAAGCGTTCCGGTTAAGTCTATTTGAACCATCTTCATTTGTCAGTCGGATCAGTTGAATCAGTGAACTAGACTTGGTGGTTGAACCAGATTTCAAAATCTTCTTTTTTTTCAAAATATATTTAATGATTAATTTACTACTTGAGGCTACATGTTTATTTTAGGAAAATATCATATATACTTCTACAAGCCGGGAAAATATCATATATATACCTAATGAAAACTAAAAATATCATATATATATATATATATATATATATATATATATACTAGGTTAAAATCTTGTGTATTACACGGGTTGAATAAATATAATATTATATATTAAGTAATAAAAATTTTATTTTTTAAAAACTCGTGTTTTACACGGGTTAAACAAACCCGTGAAATACAATATAATCTGTTAACACATACACTCGTCAAAATATGTCAGGAGATTTATTTATTAATATAATATATAGATTAGTATTTCTTTAAAAATATATTATTGTTAAAAGATAGAAGTGTATTTAATAAGAGAGAGAGGCGGGAAAAAAATGATGAGAATGAATGTGGACGTGACACGTGGCATGAAAACCTTTATTTATTATATAGTATAGATTATTATTATTATTAAAACAGATTACCACGAAAACGATGTATTTTAGGGGGTTTACAATTTGAAAAGACCTACAATAGTTTCTATATTACATTTTTAAATCAGTGACTAAAGTTTTTAAACTAACGTAAAATATTATTTCAGAATAAAAATGGATGGTAGCTTTCAAGGAAAGCGAGAAAAGTAGCTTTTGACTTTTTACACTCCCACGTTATTTCCACATAAGTTTCATACGGGATGACTTTATAGTTTATATAATTGAAAGCAACATATATAAATTTTTTTAAATGTATATGTTTATTTTTATGCCTTGATGTCTTAACCAAATCATGCATATATTTAAACCTAGGTAGTTTCTTGTAATAGACCGTATGCTCGTCAAAAGAATAAAAAAAATCAGTTTTGAATTTACTTGGCATTTAAAAAAATAATGAAAATTTGTCAAATGTTTCGTTGTTGTGTTAATGAAATTTTGGGCAATTGCCCAAAAAACCTATATTTTACTGAATTTGTACATAAGTCCTTGGACTTTATTTTTACATGATTAAATCCCGAGTGAATTTGTACATAACATTGAGTATTTAGGAAAAACTTTAAGAATAACTAAAAATAATTGACTGATGTAACTTTATTCGAACACATATGAATTGTATTGTGTAATATGACCCGTATTCTTCGTAATGATTAGGTTATTCGTATAACACATTAGGGTACCCTCAACCCTGGGAAATGACAGCTTGGAAAAGACGACTAATACTATTTCACGACGCGACAACACATATCAAAAAGCAATTGGTCTCCGTCAACAAAATAATGGTCTAGTGGTTAGGACGTAACGGTGAGTGTTATTTATTTGTTCATTATTTGAATTGTTTTTGTGTTATTACACTTACTATCATTTTTAATTATTTATTATATTATATTTTTTATTTTCTTATTATACATTTTTTTAAATTCAATAATAGATTTTGCGACTATTAAGAAAAAATAAAGAAGCAATTAAAAAGTTGGCAGTCTTTCCTATAGTCCATAGATGGCTTTGAACAATTTTGGTTGAATCCAAAGTTGTTAATAGATGATCGGGACATGTAGCTCGGTTGGTTTAAGACTGAAGTGTTTTGCACTTTTTATATAGAATACACAGCCAGTTAGCATAATGGCTTTGAACAATTTTGGTTGAATCCAAATTTGTACGAATTTGTTTCCTCTGATGACTTTGGTAACTACAAGTCAGCAGAAACTGATAAAAGAACTTCATGGTGCTTCCCGGATTATCGCTATGTTGGTAAGGGAAATCTTGTCCGAATTAGTCTGAAGAAGAGGATATTCATCCACAGACTTCATAATCACATCATTAATCTCTTGATCCCGGGCCGGAGAAACAGGACTGAAATTACTAGTTAGGGGGGGTTGCTCATCTATGTTAATCTCATAATTCAGCTGCGAGTTAGTTAGAACTCACCGAACTCGATCACTTGATCGTGATTTGATCTCCGATTGAACTAGTTTCTTGATTGACGGAGAATTTGACTTGATTTGCCGCTCCGGCGCTCCATAGGGCTTTCAGGACCGGAAGCTTTCGCGATTCCGGCGGCTTATTGGGAAGCTCGTAAACCTTACTCTCCTGCTCAAAATCAGAATGCTACTCAAAATCAGAATGCTTACTCTCATGGAAAAAGACGAACAAGATTTGGGGGTGGGGGTGGGGGTGGGTGAGTCGTTGACCGGTTGGAAGTTAGGGTTCACGAAGGGTAGGCTCAGGGAGAGGGAGAGTTTTTCGAAAGCGGCGGCGACAGGGTGGTGGTGGGTGGCGGAGAAGCCGGAGAGGAAAGGGAGGCTGAAGACGATGATGGGGATTTTAGGTTTGAAGAGGATTTTAACTTTGTTTAAAGATAGGGAAATAACTATAAAGCCCAAAATTTTAAGTTAATTACATAAATAGTCCCTGGGAAGGTGGAAAGACCCATTTGCCCTCATGTGCATGGCACGTGACCACACTTAAACGCAAAAATTAACGCCCGTTAGTTATAAGGATAAAACGTGCAAGCTTTTTTAAACATAAAGGACACACACTGTAATTTCCTTAATTAAAGGACGCATACTGAAATTTTAATAATATTTAAATAGCGTAATTTATAATTCGCTAAAAAAATTAATAAAAATAGAACAGGTATCTTGTTTGGTTAGGGAATTTCAAAAAAATGTAAATAATAACACATGCTTTTAATTTTTCATAAACCTTTTTAAAATCTTTTTATTTTATTCACATTTTCAATATTAGAAAAATGGAACAAACGCAGACCCTCACTCCTGTCACACTTTCGGTTCACTCTTCAAACCCTTGGTTCACAATCATGGGTTTAAAATTTTAAACATCAATCCACTAAATGCTTGACACCAAGTTAAATACTAGTTCAGCCCACTAAGAGGTTAAAGATAGAATACGAAAACAAAAACAAACAAACAAACACCCAACTTGGTTGCATAATCAACCAGTCTTGAAATGTAGTATAGGACTTAAATAAGTAAACATCACCAGACCAAGGCACAGCAACTAACCATCATACCTGCTAAATCATCACCTGGAAACATTTTATAATTTCTGAATCAGCACTAAACTAATGCAACAGTTTATAATGTTGTTCCAGGAACCACTTTTTTATTATTACAACAGAAAAAAAGTATAGAATGGTGTTGTTATACCTCGATAAACTCTTGCTCCTGCTCCTGCTTCTTTCGGGACTCCTGCTTTTGCTTGGACTGCGTCTTTTTGGACTTTTACTAGCAACCTTCTCACGCTGAACAATATAGTCAGACAACCAAGTGGGCGAGTCAAAATGATTCCATAGAGATTAAAAGGGGCAATTTTGACCCATTTACTTTTGAAAGGATTGATCAATTGTTAATGAGTAAAATAAAAAATTATGAAGTAGATTATGGGTCAAATATATTGAAAGCCGCCTATTGTGCATTTTTAATACATTAAAATCTTCATAAATCATATTGTCAAAAAATAAGATTATTACCGAATATTTATAGTTATTGTAATCATAGTTCATACATATTATTTATGGAAACACTAAAAACTTTAGAGAAAAAATGTTTCAGGTCAACCCTACTTTTCAACTCGCACCAAAACCTTACCAATTTTGACCTGCTCTAACTTGATTAAGCCACATCCGATTATCAAAATAGAGCAGTTTAGATACAATCTTAAAACTATTGTATATAAGATTAAATAAAACCATGGTTTCACTTACAGATGGTACAGGAGATCTGGATCTTGAAGGAGATCTGCAAAAGTTACAGAAACAGATTTTAATATCCACATGATCCTCTTTTAACAATTCTGATCCAAGAGCCTTGATGCCACTTCCACCTCAGTGACTCAGTAACCATAATCAACATTAATCAAAATATTATGACAGGGCCTAATGAACTATGAGGTAACCAAAAATTGTAATTTGAATAGGAAAAAAAGAGGCTTATTTAAGTCCATTGCAATCCATTTCCATGATTCTTCTTGTTCAAACTCCAGCTTTATAATTGCAATCCAAATCCATGATTCTTCATGTTCCCAAAATCCATGATGCGTATTAAAGAACACCATAAAGAAATCCAAAACTGGCATACAAAAGCACCATACCTCAACAACCAAAAGTGGTATAGCCAATTAAACCATACCCTTTAAAAATTTTATAATGCAATCCCCATATAGCTGAATATATTAAAATCAGGAGCTAAACCATAGGACCCTTAATAAGCTTGCACTTCCTCCTATTAAAATTTTATTTAATTCATCTACCGAACCTACATTTATGGGATGTAGCAACAATTAATCACATATTCACACTCACTGCAACGTAATCAATTCAATAACGAAATGTAACCAGTATTAGAATAATGGTAACTGGATCATATTGGCGTTATCTTACAACAAGACTGCTTAGTAATAAATGGTAGAATAGGACTTGTTAGTTGACAATTGTCATTAATAATCAGTAAATTGATGGGTTTGTCAGGTAAGATTTATCTCATCTTTCTTGTATGAATATAAGCCTTGAGTTAAAACAAACAGACAAAATATTAGATAGGAGTAGAGGTATGCCTTGATAAAGAGCGAGATTTATATCCAGAACGAGATCTTGAGCGGCGTGAAGATTTTGCTTTTGGGGACTTGCTGCATGACAGCATGAGGATATGAGAAGACATGAAACTAAACTTTATGTTTATTAAGGGGTGTTTGGGATTACATTTGCAAACTGATTTTCTGATTTTTGTTTTTCTAAATCACAGATTTTGAGAGTTTGGATGGAAGGAACTATATAATTATTTTAGACTAAGTACTCAGTTCTGGAGAACCAGATTGAAAGTAGCTTATCCAAACTGATTATTCCAAAACATCTAATCACACTTTATATTGGCGATCCCAAACACCCCTAATTTTCATGAGTTAGAAATAAGATAAATCGTGCAATAGAAACTGTTCCAACCTTAAGCTCCTGGTTCGACTTCTGCTATAGGCCCTACTTTTGCTCCGACTACGGCTTCTAGAACGGCTTGAATCATATTCCTTCACCTGTGAGTAATTTGAGTTGAGATTTTAACGCGTAACAAAAGATTAATGGTTTGCATATTTGCATACTTGGAAAATTAACTGAAATCATTAGGTATGCACGTTTGGATAGTCAAAATAAAAACTGAGAGTATACACGTATGTATCCACGTGAGAAAGCGTTCCGAAACTCAGTGTCGTCCAACTTCCGTATCTGTAGCCAAAATTGATAATTTATTACTATAACTTCAAAATGATTCATAGCTGCAAAGGGTGGAAAGAAAAAAAAATTACAGCATATTTCATATCGTCATAGTTTGTGTAGTCCACAATGCCTGTGGTGCCTGCAAAACAATAACATATAACCACAATCACTTTAATAAAGTAAAATTGTTTACATCCTTTTTTATAATATAGATAGCCTAAAAACACACTCGTTTTAATAATAATCTTACCACCTCCCTCCTTAAAAACTTGGGAGAAACAAACATCTCCAGCACGGCGCATATGATCCTGAATAAAAGAAGAGATGTCATGTTAGCCGATATACCAAACAATGCAACAACTCCTTATAGAAATATGGTTCTAGAAGTTTAAAATAAAAAAAAGACAAAATGGCACCATTAGAAATCATTACAGCTCATGGACTGTATAACAAAATGGCACCATTTGACAATATAACAAGTGTCTACAAAGTGAAATCTTGTATCACTAGGTAGCAGACAAAAAAAACAAACTAGAAAAGGACAAGGTAAATGATAAGTTAGAGTTCGGTTGTGATGAAAATACTTAAGTGCATGCACCTTATTTCAAAGTCCAATTCACAAACATACAAATCATACTGACCTTAAGGTCTTGCCATGATGCAGAAGAGGGTAACCCAGTCACCAAAACTGTTTCCATCATAAAAACAATTATGCGTAAGAATTTTACACCTCAACGTTACCAAAATGGTGTAACATGCTCAAGCAAGCTAAAATCAAACCTCTGTAATCAGACCGCCTAGAAACTCCACCACCCCGACCACCACGACCACTGCTATGACTGTTATAACGGTCTTTAAAAGACGAGTTACCACGACCACCATGAGCAAGTTCCACCTGTTTAAACAAAATTAAACAGTGTAATATCAAATGAATGGATTTTTTTTGCTACTGACAAGTGGAACAACATGATATCTCATGCGTCTTTTGTAAGTCTGACCAACCCGTAATTTGTGCCCATCAAAATCGTATCCATCACGACCACGAATAGCATCATCAGCATCACGAGCCTCCTCAAACTAAAAGAAAGAATATTATATTACAAGAGGGCAAAAACAATTGAAAAGAAAGCGGAAATATTAGCAAAATGAGGCTCACCTCGACAAAAGCATAACCTGGAGGTCTTGGTGGAATTTTCAATTCAATGTGAGCTATTGGACCATACTGAAATCAAATAAAACAGATAATATATACCAGCTTATTGCTCCTGACAACAGAACTCACAAAAAAATATAACTTTTCAACACTTATTCGTAAGCTGGACCTTTTGATTTATCTAGACAAGTTACTAAGATCATGTATTTAGATGTACTAATGAATGAAATGAACTTTCTCCTTCCAAGAGGAGGGAAAAACAGAAAAGGGTTCTTGCAAAATCACAGATGTTGTTTTCCAAATGCAGGGTTTATAAGCTTTCTTTTTTTCTTGAAAGTTATGCAGTATTGAATCTGAACCTGCAATGTAGCCCATGTCTCTTCTGAAAATTTGAAGAGGTAATAACGTTTTGGAAGCTGAAATGCTGTCCAATATCCTGATGAGATGAAACCTAGCAAACGCACTAAAATGCTATGTAGTCAAAGGCGCACGCCTAGACGCTCAAGGGAGGCAAGGAGCTTTCAAAAGTGCACCCGAGGCATATGCCTTTGGCCAGGCGCAGGCAAGTCGACTAGGCGATATCCAATTTTTAAATTTTTTTCATTCAGATTTTAACCAGTTGGGTAGCGATGATGAACACTGAACAATAAATCTTGCTTATTTTTTGTGAATTGTTATTATTTTTGAACTTTTGGTATTGATTTGATGATTTTAATTGCTATTTGCTAATTCTATTATAAATTTTATTATATTTGTGGATTGGTATTTTTTTGTCTCAATCGGGCGCTTTTTTGATCTTTGCGCCGTTACAACTTTGACTACCTAACTAAAATGACTACTTAAAATCCAAACCAAATACTGTCAAGTTTACTTCAATTTAGAACCAAATGTTATGGCAAGCAGGGTTCAATTTCAACCCAATAACCCATGTTGTGACATGTTATAGCTCAAAATTGTAACCAAATGTTGTCACATGCAGAGTCCAGAGTGAAACCAGATGTTGGGACATATCAAGTTCAATTTGAAACTAGGGTTGCAATGTTGGTGTTCAATTTTGTGCATTACACGTCCAAATTTAAAACCAGGTGTAAATTACCTTGTAAAACAAATCTTCCACCTCTCGCTCTCGAATATCCCCAGGAAGGTTACCAACATATAGCGTTCTGCTAGAGCGACTCATTTTTTCCTGAGCACCATTAAATTTTGAAAATCATCACAAATTTAAAAAGAAAATAAGACAAATTACTAGAACCTAAATCACAAAACCGAATTACAAAACTAATCGAAAAAGTGCAAGAAACGCGAAACTACGTAACATTGCGATTGTAAAAACAGAGCAACAAAAATATAAACCTAAACAGATATATAATCGATGATGAAGACAGCCATGCGCGTTTGGGATAATTTCTAAATTTTCAATGTAAATGATCGACCAAAAGGTGAAGCTGAGTGTACCTTGATGGGCTGAAGATCTAGCGGTCAGGTAGATAGAATTTCGACAATTAGGGTTTTGAGAGGGACGACGAGAATGAGCAATTATCCCGTGTGATGATAATCGTGTGTTTTGGGGAACCTTATTTTCACCCAAGTCCTTCAAATATTATATAAATATAAAAAAACACTAAACTTTCAGAAAGTAAAGTAATGTTATAAAACTTCAAATATTCTACATTTTATCAAGTTACATGAGTTTTTTTTATTTTTTTAGAAGTTTACTTGTATTAAAAGAATAACTTACACCAAATTTTATTTATCCAAAGCATACAAAAAAAAAACTAACTCTTGCATATGAACATAGATACACTCTAAGTTTTTCAACGATTGGTTATATGTTGATACTACATGAAAAAAAAAACTAAAATTTGACTCACAAAAACATATAAACAGTTGAAACAACAAAACATGATTAAAAAAAAAACCTTACAAACAATTATGAGTAATTGTGTTGTTTAGGGGAGCTGTTCCTAGACTAGTGAATTCTCAATAAGGCATTGATGTGTGTTATGTTATTATATTTTTTTATTATTAAGATTAAGATTTATAACACAATTATCATATTTTAATATTTATAAAATGGTTATACTTTCACTAACTAGATACAATAGGTAAGCGGACTTATCGTAACATAGTATATTTTATGTAAAAACCAAGTATCGAACTCAAGGGACACGGTATCTTTTAATACTCGATTGCCGTTATTGTTTAGTCTAATAAAAGGTGGAGTTTTGGTTTAGGCAATGAATCGAGACGGATGAGTGGTTGATAGATAATCATATCAAATGCATATCACTTGGGTTTTAGAATCCACTTTGCGGTAATCTAATGTTGGAATTAGTTAATGATTTGGCTGATTTATTGGAAGCAACTCCTTGGGCGGGTTACTGTTCTAACAACCGTTGGAGTGTTAACGGTCTCCCGCAAACGTTAGTCTCCCCCTCTAGCTGTTATTCGGACTAAGATTATCCAGTTAACTTGGCTCTCATCAGGGTTACTAAGCCGTATGACTCTTTGTAAAGTTGGAATGGGCAACCACCGCCAAGTCACGCTCTGAATGGACGAAATCAACTTATTATGTTCTTATAAAAAGTTGGAAGGGCTACAAACCTTGACCACACTATTTTGTGAGGTTACTTTCGTTATAACCACCACAATTCCGGAGTTAAAGTAACCTTGGTTACAAAATACTTTAAATAAATATTTCCTTCTTCTCAAGCTTGAACACCACGGCTCCAACTAATAGTTCAATGCGAGCCAACACAAAATAAGAAAGAAAATACCGGCACAAAACGCAATGTCCAGTTAAGACTCTAAAGCTTTGTTGAATACCCAAACCCCCGACCAATCCAAAATATTAAATCTATACTAACCAAGCCCTTTTGTATCATGAAGATTTGTATAAAGACATACAAACTTTAATGTATGTTTAAGCAATATGTCTTGCTTAAGCTATCCACAAGATTTAAGACTTTTAAAGTAACTGGACATTAAATACTCGTATCTTTTTGTAACAATTTTCAATTAAGATTCTTAATAAACATAAACACGACTTTTCATTAATTAAAACAAACGATTACACCAAGCATCATCATTCACCCAAGTGATACAATAAGACTAGTCAAGAATGGTCATAGATATCAATACACAAACATTTGGTAATATAAATGTCATGGGATGATCCAAGGATCAAACCAAAGCCAAAATTGTTGTGCTTATGATATGTTTCTTGATATTAGGTGATATAACTAACTCTCTCTATACTCTACTATTTTCTTCGAGAAACCTTAAGAGACTCCCCATTTGTTGCTTGGTTTAAACGAGGAGCCAAGCAACTCTATTTATAAGCGCAAGTATGGAGAGAAGCATGGTCGTGCTTAAGGGAGCATGAGCGTGCCCCGTACTTCCGTTCGAATCTCTGTTGTCCTTGATTAAGCTTTTATGGCAAGCTTTAGACATGGAGCACAAGTGTGCTTAGGGGAGCACAGTCATGCTTGTGCTTTGTTAACCGGTTTATAGAAGCTTCCTAAATATTCCGGCTTGATTCCAAGGGGAGCACGACCGTGCTTGGCTTATGACTTTCACATACTGTTGACTTTTCCTTAACTTTCCGTTACTTTTTCGCTTGGGAGGTCAAATATCTTTTAAAATTCAAGTAGAAAGCAATTAAGCATCTATTATGGTATAAATGCTCTAAAATCAACCGAATATGAGGACGACTATGCGTGTAAAACATGTATAATTTGATGCATATCATACATGATGCTTACGTCAGCGCCCAAGCCGGCTAGAGCTTTCTTCTCGAATAAACCTCTTATTTTGCAAGGGATTAAAAATCAACCAGGTCGGTTTTTTTTGCGGTATGGCAATCGATGCTATGGTGTTATGCCTGTCCTCTTGCTTTCCTTCTTAGATAATCTCAACCACCATGATGTGCTTTTCTTTTGTCTTGCTTATTATCACTACATTGGCTTAAAATGTAGGCTTAAGACTTATTTTCTCCTTTCTTCAGGTGTTCGTTGTTCTTTTCTGACACAAGTTTGGCGAGCTGGCCTAGATGCCTTTCTATATTTAAGAGGGTGGCCCTTTGGTTCTTCAGTTCTCCTTCTTGTTCCTTTAATCTGTTTTGAGCGTCTTGTTGAATCTTCAGATTTTCATGGTATCTTGATTCGCTCAATACTAGTAGTTGTGTCATGGTCTCTTCCAAACGTTTTCCTTTTCTCTTGATGTGGCCTATTTCCTTGGACGTGTTCGTAGTTCTGACGGTGCTGAAAACTGGGTGGTTGCCGATTGCTTCCACCTAACTTCCAACAAAAAATAGGATGATTACGCCGTTTAGGGTGATAATCGTTTCCAAAAGAATTAGTTTGTAGGCTTTGATCACTTGCCCAATAGGCTTTGTGCTAGTTGTATACATTAATTGAAATTAACTGTGCTTGACAATACGTTGACGTGAGGTCCACACACTTAATTTAACAAAAAATAACGAACACTAAATCCGAGTGTTAAGTTTCATATAAATTTTACTATACTTTTCAAGTTATTTTTTCATCATTTATCATCCTTTGATTTATCACTTGACATCTCATCATTATCGACGTTGCTTTTAGGGTTTTAATATGCGTATATCTTTTACTATATGAATACTTCTTTTTATTTTTTTCATCTCGTCTCCATCTACTATTTCTCATTATCGATGTTGCTTTTGAGTACTTGAGTCTAAAAGTTGGTGCTAATATGAACTTGGCTAGAAACTAGCAGCCTATCATTGAAAAATTTAATAAAAAACTTTCATATTGGAAAGCAAACACTGTCATTTGGGGCGAAAATTACTCTCTTGAAGGCGGTCCTTGGGAGCCTTCCCACATACTATTTTTCATTATATAAAGCTCCGCAAGAGATCATAAGCAGGGGCGGAGGATATAAAGGGCCCGAGGGTGCCCTCCCCCCCCTGATTTTTCGCTCAAAAGTGTTAATATATACGTATTCGGCCGATTTTTTGTTCAGTAATGTTAATTTATATGTGTTCGGCTGAAAATTTTATAGTTTCGGCCCCCCTATATGAAAAAAAAAACCTCCACCACTGATCATAAGTAAGCTGGAAGCAATTCGTAGGGATTTCCTATAGGGCGGGTATGAGAACCATAAAAAAATTAGATGGGTGGCATGGGAGAAGTGTCTTGCTCCAAAAAAAATATGGGGGTTTGAGCATTGACATATTACATATTGCAAATATTTCTATGTTAACAAAATGGTTTTGGAGATTAAAATTAGAGCCAAATGCGTTATGGGTGAATATTATAAAGGCTATCCATGAAGGTAAAAGATTATGGAGAAACTTTCCATTAAAAATCTCTATTCCAGGAGTGTGGTGTACCCTAAACAGAATTAAGGCTGACTTGTTGCCTCATAACATTAACATTGAAGAACTTTTGGTTTGTCAAGTTAAAAGAGTTTTGGTCAGAAAGTTGGTTACGAGGGGGAGTGCTAAAGGAGAGATTCCCCATCCTTTTCAAATTAGAAATGGAAAAAAACTGTGTGGTCGCAAATCGAATTCCACGGGATCAGTCAGGAGGTTTCATGTGGAAGTGGAAGTCGGCACCGGTGAATGGTTCGGCGACCCAAGAACTAACCCAGATGTTGCAAGCTCTGAATGGTCAGGCTACGGGACAAATGGGCTTGGGTAGGATCAAGTTCTTTACCAAACAGTGAACACAAATCATGTGCAGCAGAAGATGTACCTGCTAATCCTTTTAAGTTTATTTCCTAGTCCAGATGACGGCTGCCTTCTTTTCTTTGACGACTTTGATATTCAATTCTCATCAATATTTGCAACCCTTCTTCTATTGTCTGCAGTTAAATCTTCAAACAAACCGTTTTTGCAAGATTTAAGAATAGTTTGGGGACTTTCTCACCCACATGGAACTATCATCTCCAAAGCTGCTAATAACTCAATCCCGTGGGAAGAAGTCAAATGTGTTGTATGGATTCCTACGCTTGGTAACGATAGAGAGAACTGGGAAGAAGAAAAAGGTCTTATCAAAACATTTTTTAAGTATCTTGCTATACGTATATTGGGTGATGCTTTGTATGAAGTCCAAGTTATTCTTGTTTTGAACAACCTCAGATTCGCTCAACTGCAGTCTCTCTCTCCCTTGTTTTTAATGGTGGGTCAGATCAGTCCGCTGGTCAAAACGGGGCTGGAAGACCGTCGTCCAATATTATTATTTTTGTGTAAATAATTAGGGCGTATTGTTTGATAGTCTTTGAGTATGCTTGGTTTGAAGGAATGAAGCTGATAGGTATAAAACTGGATATCCTCCATTAGTGGTGTTCATAACCTGTTGAAACCGACCAAACAACCCAAACAAAAAATCGGCCTATCCAGCCTGCTTGAGGCTTATACGGGTCGGTTCAAGGTTTGAAACTTGGAACTAGCCGTGTAAGCCGAACCAGCTCTTTACCTTGTTATTTAATTTTGTTTTCATTTTTTAATATGGCAATATGCAGTTATGCGTATGTAAATATGCATGAACCATCTTTATCATTTTTAAAATTTTAATACAAACTAATGATTTTGAACGAAACAAAATTCAAAAAGCGGTTTAAACCGAACGGTTCGGTTGCCTGTTCTTCGAACCGTAAATAGCTGTTCAGCCCAGTGTTTTCGTCAAAATCTGCCGGACTGGACTTTGAACAACCAATGGACCTGATTACCCAACTAAAAGGGTTGGGTTTAGAAAACATTCCCATTCCAATTACATCATTTATCAAACCCATACACATAGTGATTCCTACTACTAGATGTCAACTTGGCATGTCAAGTATGGGTAGTTAAACTAATTATGACTAATTGATTTAGGAGGCTATATACGATGGCAAAATGGGTGGGTCAGGCGGGCAAGGGGTTAAAATGGTTAGTTTTTTGATGGAAACGGATTGAGTTAACACTTTTATCAAAATTTTATTTAATAATGAGTAATTAATTAATTTCTTGTATAATTTTTCTTTTGAAAATGATTTAGGAGGTTTTATGCATTAAAATACACTCTGATGAGTTGTCAAGTCATTTTCTTTTAAGCTATTATTTTACCCGTTTTGATATTCAAAAGATAAAACACAACCACTCCATGAACTCTAACGGGTATGAATAACACCTGGTGCAGGTTGAAAGTCTGGGGAGAGAGAATTTCTTCTACCTGAGGGAATCATTTGCATTTGATGAATTCGTCTGTCTGATGGTGTTGCTACCAAAAAACCAATGTTGGCATCAAAGGCAACTGTATATTCAGTTTGGTGACTATACATCACTTCTTCACAACCTGCTGCATAGAATAACCTAAATTAGTAACATGGTTTGGACTTGTTGACTGTCTTATTATCTTCTAGGTGTAAATATTTTCTTTTAGAAGTTGTTACTATCTATAAACTTGATTTTAGTTCTGGGTTTTGGTTTTTTATAGTTTGGACGTTGGGTATAGGTTTGTTTGATTTTGAAACACAGAGTTCTACTTAGAGCATCTACAAATGGGTTAGGGTTGGGTTTATTGAAAAATATATAAATATTTATATATTTTTCAACTTTTATAAAATAAATTTATTAATAAACTTGTATTAATTAGTTTGTTATAATAATCAATTTAGTTATAAAAACTAAATATATGAATGGTGATATTGTGAAGGTGGCTGTGCGTTTGTAAGTCCTTTTAGTGACCTTTGTTGGAGATGCTCTTAGAATGTGTGTGGGTTTTGGGGTTGTTCAAACATCTATTTTTGTTAGAAATCATTTTTAAATTGGAGTTTAGCTGGAATTTATTACTTTAATTTTTAAAATTTCTTTAGTCATTAGATAATTGTCAGAAATCAAAATTTTTGATTGAGAAGAAGGACGATTACAATAAAGTGGCAGGTAAACGAGCAACAAGTTGCGCTGCAACTCCTTTTTGAATAGCAAAACCGATCCTACTAAAAACAAAGCTTTGGGTCTTAGGGGCCGAAATATTACTATGCACGACTCGTTGAACCTTGTTTAGGAATTCCACTGCCTCCGGTGCTAGGAAACCCAAAAGTATCAAAAGCAAAAGGGATATACACGTGTTGGTTCTCTAAACAAGTTTTCTCGTGTTTAACAACTTTGCATGATTCCGCCTTTAAAGCAGCATGGCCCGCCACAACCCCATTGTCCCTGAGCCCCACAAGAGGGGACACTCCTGTAAGGTCCACACAAGCGTGTTTCCCCCCTGCCCAACCAAACACAAGAATATCAGCCGGTCGTAAAGTAGACCTCCCTTCAAGCGGATCTGTCAGAAAGTTCATGTGGGCCTCTTTTTTAGCAGAAATTCTTGCCCGTTTGAGAACATCACAAAGAACATCCCTAACCAAATCATGCATGTATTTAAACCCGGATAACTCTTTGCAATGGACCGCATGCTCGCCAAAAGAATCCAAACAAGCCTTGCGGCAAACTGGGCAGGGCTCATCAGCCAGAAACAAGGGGATCATTAGCTGATACTTGAGGATAGCCCGGTACACCACAACCGACATATGCTGGCCCAGTCCTTCAATGGGGATAACTGTTAGAAAATCTTGAGCCCGAGGAGCCCGGAGACATTCAAACACCGCTTTTTGGCGAGGTGATAAATCAAACTTTACTCCAAAATTATGGACGATTCTGCTAAATAAGGCATTCGCCAAAGCATGTTGGGCTTTAGGGGGGCAGTGTCCTTATTAGAGAAACCGCTAAGATCGAAATCAAGAAGGGACATGCGCAAGCGATCCATCGCACACCCATAATCAGAGTCTAACCTATCAATATCACAACCATGAAGAATGTGGTCCTATAAACTCCAAGATTGTGCCCTCGAGGCCACAAATGATAAGCAGATACATCCTGAGCCGCACATAAACCCAAACCCCCAAAACGGGTTGGAAGTGATGCCAACCACCATTGAAAATCCCCAAAAAAAGCACCACCACAAACCACGATATCCTCGATCGCACCCCGGAGGCCCTTGTCAAAAATTGAAACAACTTCCCCCACATACATAGGCTGGCATCTTCTAAGGCCGAATAATAGCTTTGCAACTCTCATACACGAGCGGAGCAAAAGGAGCTCGCATTGAGGGTCTCGCAAACGTGGGAGACAGCTCACCAGTTCCACCGCACAAGAAGCCCTTTTCACCGCCAAATTACTGATGAACCTTGCATCTCTGCTAACGGCGCCCTCAAGGAGTTTCACACCCAGCACTGGCCTTCCAATCTCACAAGGCAACAATCCATCTTGTACCTTCACCCCATTGCACGACGGCCAAAAAACTTTCGTTTTCTTGACGTTAAGTTCAAGGCCCAAACAGGGCCCTTCCGACCTGATAATAGCTAGGGCTTTAGTCACCTCTTTAGCGTCTCCGATAATCGTACCATTACTTAGTTACCAAGCATGGAAAAGAAGCTTGCATCAATCTCTGATCTAATGAACAAGCAGATGCAAAACTAAGGCAAAAAGGAGAGGCCCCAAAGGGTCCCCTTGTTGAACCCCAGTGGTGGACCAAATATGGTCATCACCCACATATAACCTAGCCGGCTGCCCATATAAAAAATCCACCCATAGCGAAATGGACGGGAATCGGGTCAGAACCTCTTGCAGGAGGGCAGTCCTATCCACTAAGTTGAAAGCATTGGAGAAATCGACGGTAAGCATAGCCAACGATCCATCCGAGTGAAACTCATTTAAGAACATGTTTGCGCTATGGAGCACAGCCTCTGCCCCATTGGGAACTCCCACCCCAAATTGAAAGTCACACAGATATTTAGCCATCTCTTTCCCAACACCCCTCATGGCCACCTTAGAGACCAATCTCCTCCAGATCGCACCTACGGCAATAGATAATTTAATTATTATATTTGTTTATGTTCATGAATTATATTTAGGAATTCTCAAATCCCCTATATGTGTGCGTGAGCGCAATCAACGTTCATGTTATGATAATATTCATGTAACATCCATGTCCATTCATAATATGAAAATGTTAATTTGCTAACTACGATGATGGTTAGAGGCGATGGGCTGTGGTTAGAGGATGTAATGACCGATAGTATCAAGATTATATTAAACAAAGTTATTAAATGAATATAGAGTTTTGTTATAAGATTATATGCATATGTAATGGAATAAAATTAAACGAGCTGATGACAATTGATAAAGTATTTTCAATATCCGATAGGTTTTTTCCATTAGACTCAGACGGATATGATATTGCCCTTGAGTGTTTCATATTTGAATCGGTTTTTAGGTGAATTTTACATCAGGTAATGGAAATCCCAACGAATCTTTTTAACCACAGAAGTCTATAAACGACGATCCACGATACCCACAGGGAAACCCGTGAACCCGACAGGAAGTTTAAAACAAATAGTTTTGTAATCGGTTATGAGCTAGGGGACATGATGCTCATGGGCTTGCAAAGTTATCCCAAAACTTTCTGATGGTTTTAATATATTTTTTCTATTTTTCAAAATTTTATTATAAGTGATTTCATTTTATTTATTTAAAGTAGCAAAACTATTATGATTTACATTTTTCGGATCTTCAAAATTTTCAAATTTAATATGATCGTCAAACTTTGTTTGGTTCAATTCCGTTTCGGTTTGACACCCATTATGAACACCCCTGCTTTTAATTTTTAAATAATAAAATATTTTGAAATATAATTAAATAAAATGAATATATAGGGGCGTTTAAAACGCGTGCAATGTCATAAAAAGTTCCAACGTTTGCTTCTATGTGAATCGTCTAAACGGAAAGATGAACCCCTCACCGTTGGATTTACACATCTTACGTGCCTTCAAGGGTGGATTCGCTCCAACAACACAACTATTCGATTGATTAGTATTTAGTACAAAAGTGGACCAAATTTGTTTCTATTGCAAATTAAATGGATTAAAGTTGTTCAAATTCTATATACAAATTTAGTTGGTTCTTTGTTGATTTATTCAACAATTACTCTTATTCGGTCCTCTATTGAAAATGCATCCCATTCTTCGGCTTTGGATTCACAATCGGTCAACACATTTATGTGGAGCAACCTTGTTTCAATCAAGATTAATTTCTTTGCATGACCAGTTTTTTTAAATAAAATCCTAACAAATGATTCCTTGTCCAAGCTATGACGTCAATGTTGTGACCATTAGGGGTATTCATCGGTTCGGTTAACAGTTTGTTCGGTTTTAATTTTTTTTAGCTGTTATCCGTAACCGAACCGAACCAAATTGAGAATACTTCTAACCGAACTGAATTCAACCGAATAAATCGAATAAACCGATTTAAAAAAAAGTATATCCGAATAAACCGAACCGTATTAGAAATACGTCTAACCGAATAAAGCGATTTAAAAAAAGGTATATCCGATAACTGAACTGAAAACCGAATTCACAATTCGGATATGGTTAGTAACCGAACCGAAAACCGGATTCACAATTCGGCTCGTTTTTTTCCGGTTATGGATATGATTTGATTTTCGATTTTTTTGCACACCCCTGTCCATTATGTGGGAATTATGAGGAAACTACTCAACACTTATCACTAAACTTTGAGGTGGTCAATTTAGTGTGGACACAGATTTCTCTTGGGGATGTTCTTCATATGGTAAGATTTGCTTCCTCTTCGTCAACAAAGAACAAAATCCTTCATGTTATCTACCTAATTACATTACGGTGTCTTTGGCATTCAATAAATGATTATGTATTCAATAGCAAGCGTTTTTGTCCTTCGAGATAGTTGAAGACACTCAAATCTTGGGTTTCCTTTGGATCATCAATAGGGTCAAGTTTTCAAGTATAGATTGGAATGATTGGTTCAATTTTAACTTCACTTTTTGACATGTTTTTGGTGATTTGTGTCTAGCATCTTGTTAGGCTTGTGGTGATTAATAATATTGCTTGCTGTTAAAAAAAGAGTAAATGACATTAACTTACATTAATAAATGATAGGGGTGGTCACTGAATTGTTAAAACTGTCTGAACTAGCCAAGACAAGTTTATCGGGTTGGACAAGTCAACACGTGATTTGATATACGGTTTTAAGTTACGTTATGGTCGTGTAAAGTGTAAACTATATTACTAAAATGTACCAATGATACCTTATTCTAGTTTCATTCAAATCATTAAAAAGTGAGAAAACCCCCCTCATGTCGCGTTCTCAAAGACGGGTTCCAAGTTTACCACACTTGTTAGCCATCGGCTAAGCAAGAAGAATATGTTTGTCATCACCGGATCTTTTGCTCTCTTGCCCATCATTATTGCAACACTAGGCCAAATCCGAGGTCCTCATTTGCCAAGTTTGAAACCCTAGTGGCTGGATTTGCCAAGTCCCCAAAATTCAAGGGTTAAAAATGAAGAAAAAAAATTGATTTCTGGCTAGGTAGCGGACCGCCACCGTATTCTTCAATGGTCCGCTATAGGCTGAAGGGTTGGGTGGCGGACCGCCACCGCCTGGGTAACGGTCCGCTGGCCACCTGGGTAACGGTCCGCTGGCCACAATCCAGCCACAATTTCTTGTGTTGGCACGTGTCCTGTGACTTAGCCCTAAATTCTAACACGTTTCTTGATAGCGGACCGCTACGCCCTCCATAACGGTCCACCAGCCACAAAATGAGGTTTGGTCCAGTCAGGAAGTGACATTTAGGACTAACGGAATTAGTGGGCGGCAGCGAACCGCTGCGCCCTATCATAACGGTCCGCTAGGGGTCTGGGTTGGCACCTATAAATACCTTCATCTGGCTTCTCACATTTGCACACACAAACATCACAACACCTTTCCAATATTGTTGGAGTTGTCCATTTCTCGATCCTCGTGCTCGTATTCCGGTAAAATATATGACTTTAGCTATTTCCAAACTCATACATTAAGAAAGTAACTTATCTTAGGACTTGTGTTAAGGTTTACACTAGTACTCAAGGACTACTTTAAGTTAAGACCAAGCCTCTACATTAAGGTGAATATATTTATCTGTCTTTATTTTCAAAACTTTGAAAGTTTTATGTTTACGAAATGGCAATACTTGTATTCAAAATTTTGATGCATAAGAGCGTCTACGTAAAATATTCAGACCATAAATATACGTAAAACTTGATTAAGGGATACACTCTTTATGGGTGAAACTCCCATATTGGGGCTAGTAATTGTCTGTAACTGTATGTAAGACGGGGTCTCAATTAAGAGACATCGCAGTAAGTAAGTCTGGTAACGCCATCAGTTCTTTTACGGAAATTATCGGTGTATACCGTGGTTGTACACTCAGATGAAATGGTTCTGCTAGATAGTAGATTGTACCCGCATTATGGTTAAATGTTTTGATACTGTATTTGCCAACTGAAACTGATCATGATAATCATGTTCACCAGCGTTCACGCTGACGTTTTATTTTCCAAAATGTTTTTCAGGTAATCAATGATTATCTGTGAGACTAATCCTACGGGATAGCCTTGGGGATAAGTGTGTATATAAAGAATTTTGACAGGGTTATGTGCTGCTAGCATGGAGATAACTCTGCAGTAATAAAAACAAGAAGAGATGTTAGGATGACGATTTCCTAGACATGGATACTCTCTTGTTATACACAGGGTTAGGTCCCGGAATGTAACATCCCGAAAATAAAACGACGATTATAATAACGGGTTAAACACGAGACGAACAGAATAAATGGACGAGTCATGACGGGCCGAGCCGGGATGGGCTGGCGAACTTGGAAGGGAGGGGTCTCCCCTTTAAATAGCCTAACACACTCTCTTCTCTCATTTTGCAAGTTCTAGAGAGAGAACCCGTAGAGAGAGAACCCGTAGAGAGAGAAAGTAGACGGATTTCCCCGAGAGTTCAGCATAGTGTTGCTCCATAGCTCGTGAGCAAAACCTCCGAATCAGAAGCTCGATACAGGTAACGATTTGATCTAGATCTGAGTTTTTAATTGTTTTGGGGTTTTCGGGTTTTGGATAAAAAGATTATGTTTTTACGTATGAAACTTAGAGATAAACATAGATTTGAACTCTAGAATGAAAAACGAACGTTTTGAACGTAGAAAGTCTGGGTCTTGACAAAATCAGATCCACATGCATGGATCTAGGGTTCTTGAGGAAGAAGACAGCCCCGCAAGCGAACTGTAAAGTTCGCCTGGGGAGTTAGGCGAACTTGATCAGTTCACTAGAAGCATACATGCGAACTTGTGTAAGTTCGCTATGTGCAAGTTCGTGGAAGGGTAAGTATAGGCGAACTTGGTAAGTTCGCTAGGCATGTTTGCTTGGTTCTATTGGGAGAATTTAACCCTAAGTAAAAGAAGTGAATGTTTATGAAAGTCACAACCGAACTAATCTGCCACGGTTCCTCCGGGAATCAAGGTTATGGGAATGAGATGTTTGTTATGGGACTTACCTTATAGGGGCCTATGTGGCTGACCAACTGTTGTACAACTGGGGTGATGACGGTCACCAAGGGGATTACCGTGATCCTTGAAGTTGGTACGAATTACCTCGCAGGGTAATCGTGCTTGAAGTTTGGTGTGGAATGGTTTAAAGGTAACGAGCCTTAGATTTCTCCACTGGTATGTATGATTGGTCTTCCTTGAGGTAAGGAGCCTTAGGAGACCTAGGTGACGGGTGTCATAGAGGTAACGAGCCTTAGGTTCCTCCACCGGTATGTGATGTGTGGAATTGACGGTTACGAGAAGGCGCAGATTCGGTTCATGTTGACTTATGTTATGATGTTATGTTATTGCATGTTTTCGCATGCTTTTATTAAATGAAGTTGAATGTTATGTGTTTGGAAAATATTTGAAGTTTATGTTTTATGTTAAAACTAGAACTCACCAGCGAAGCTGGCTTTTAGTATGCACATTCAGGTTAAGCGTAGGTAATAATGACGGACGGTGATGCTTGGCAAGCGATGAAGAGTTACCCGACTAATCTTGAAGACTAGCATCTCGTTATGTTTTGATTACGTTTATGTTATGTTAGACAATGTTTACGCTTCCGCATGTTTGACAATGTTACTGTTTCGTTTAAATGAAAGTTTTTCCGCTGTGTTATTTGATATTCAAGTTTAAGAACTGTTTGTGAATGAGTAAATCCAACACGTGAGGCCTCCCGGGTTTGGGGCCTTACACGGAAGGTAAAACCCTTAGATACCAATGCTTGTATAGCTTGGTATTGGACAGTGTTAACTCCTCAGGCACAGAACAACTAACTCGTGGCTCTAGTACTACCCTGCTCACGTAGGTGACATGTAAATGGTCGTGGACCATGGTTTTTGTATACAGAAGGGGTATTTAAATCCCTAGTGAAATGAAATGATATTTTATTTATCCCCGGATTTGGAAAATATACAATATTAACACTCGGGTTAAGATTTATTACAAGATCGATCCAAAAGTAGTTCCACTGCTAAACTAACTCTGATTTTCTAAATAAAATAAGATTGAAGGTGCCAATCTAATCACACGCCCAGGGTATCGTGAAACCAGGGTGTGACAATTATGAAGTTCACTATAAATGAAAACCGTTAAACTAGTCAAATCAAACCAACTTTTTATGGTTTGCTTGTTTTTCCAAGTTAGATTAATTGATCCTGTTTGAAAGTTCCTGAAACAATAAATTTTGGTTTGATTTAAAATGGTGCAAAAGTTTCAAAATAAGGGTGCAACAATTTCAAAAATAAGATCGGTTAACGTAATTGTTGAAGTCAAAGTACACAAGTTGCATGTTACCCCAAATTAAATGGCACTATTTGTAATTTACTCTAAAAAAATAATTTCTTTATACAATTACACTTGTATTTATTACTAATTGATGTTTTTCTCCAAAAACTATTAAATATTAACTTTCACTTAATAAAATAAAAAATACCCATAAGGTAATCTTTATTTTAAGATTTTTAGTGACGTTTCTTGTTAATTTCCCTTGTTATAATAATTGAATGTGCAATTAAGATCCACAATAGGTGAATGTAGTTGTTAGAGTTTGACATTTTGGAGGGAGTCAAAATTACTCAAAGTCCACCGCCAACCACCTTTGAGTGACATTGCCAAATTCCAATAGAAAATTTACTCGACTAGTTTTTATTTTTTATTTTGTTCTAATTTATATTGGTTTTACTTTTTTGCCCATCCCTTTTAAATAAAATTTATTTTTTATTTTGTTCTAATTTTTTATTTTTATGTATAGAATTTTATTTATTATTTAATGTAACATACATTTATTTATATGTAAATTTCATTCTAAAACACCAGTGGCTAATTACATAAATAATTTCAGTTTTATAACGGATAGAACAACCACGGAAGATGTCGCGAATTGATCAAGTAGAAGAATTATCAAGACACGAACACAAATATTTATAACAATTCGGTGAATGTTATTCGATCTACCTTATGTAAACTCTTTGGTCTTCACCAAGAGTTTATCCTCGCTAAGAACACCTCTCTAAATAGGTATATATATCACGTTTACAACTTTTCACTAGCAGCAGCATAATCATCACATTTTTTCGTCTTACTAACTTTGTAGTGAGCACCGATCTCGTTTCATTAATCTTTGGTAGTGATAACCCTTTACACATCAAAACGTTGGTAGGAGTTATTACTCACACATTAGAACCTAAGTGTTGAAATTAATATTACTTGAAGAACATTCAAGAGTACTTATCTCTTGATAATATATTTTCCTATCATACGGTGGAAAGAGTTATGTCTTTTATTTTAAGGAAAGTTAAAGTTAAAGAAGGATTTTGCTGTGAAAAATTAAGTTTTTAAAAAGTGGATAAAATAACCACGGAAGATGCACAGATTGACTATACAACACTTAACCTTTTTAAACTTGGACGTTTTGTGACTTTTCAAGCATTTTCCCATACCAACTACTTGGACATTGACATGTTATAAATCACAAAATTGATAACTTATTTCGAGAAGTAATTTTAAATATGTGCCACTTTTTTTTAAATGGAAACTCGTGCTTAACTACCTAAATGGATGGTTGTCTTTAAGTGGCTAACTACCTAAGTTCAAGAGACCAAAATCAAGTGAAATGTTAATTTCGAGTATTTTTTACAACTTTTTTTTAATATAATAACTAATAGGGGGAGAGGTATACCAAGCGTGGAAGAGGAGTGAGGGGCGTGGAACACCGCCCCTCCATGGCATGAGGGGGGACGTGATATAGGGGAATGAGTTGGCTCAAGGGTGGAACCTTGAACATTAATATAGCTAGAGGTGCACAAATCGGGTATTTTCAAGAACCGGTTTCGGTTCTAGGTTGAAAAATCGGAACCTATGTACCGGTTCCGGGTATTTAAGAACTGATTCCGGTTCTTACCGGTTCTGGTTCTTAGCGGTTCCGGTAATTAAAGACGGGTATTTCAAGAACCTATTTCGGGAAGAACCGGTTCCGGTTTTTTTGTTCACCTCTAAATATAGCCGTTGAACGACAATAAATATTAAAAAAATAATTAATTTCTTACCACTAAAGGCAGACTTGATGAAGATGAAAAAAGAGCAAAACGTAATAAGATATGCAATCGAGAAATCCATAACCAGTTAAAGACGGATTTAATTGAGTATATTTATGATTGTTCACTAGAGTAGTTTGTATATTTTTAGTTTTCTTAGTTATAGGTTAATGTTATTTTATTTATGTTTTTTTAATTAATATTAATTTATTTATGTTTAATTATAATTAATATTATTTTACTTTCAATTAATATTAATTTAGTTATGTCTATTTAATTAAATAATATAAATTGAATAAATTAAAAAATAATTAATGCTCACACCACTTACACTAACACGGTTATACCCCTCAAATATGAGAAATCCAGGTGTGTGAGATATCATGCACTTTTTGTTCACAACATTTTCACTCACATGGAATATACCTTATGTCTTTATGTTTTTTTTGGAAAGTGAAATAATTTTATAAATAAAAATAAAAAAGATTACAACCCACATAATTAGATATGGGAAAACTCACCAAGATTACTACATATTCATAAGATCAAGTAGGACTATATCTGAAATTTGCATCATTGAGACTACTCTAAGGACTCGATATTGAAACGGTTCTTGACTCATAGGAATTTAGTGCTCTTTAGTCTTCACATAACCATTGATAGATGCCCTTTTGTTTTCGAACACAAAGTTGTTCCTCATTTTTCTGATGGTCCAAAGTGCCGTGTAGACAACAATTAGAGCCTTTTTTAATTTACGAAGATATTTTTCATATCAAACATTAAATCCGGCCTGTTTAGTGTATCCATAAATACTATAAACCTTTTTTTCCTTCATATTTTTAAGTTAACTTGAATGAAATAACTTTTACATAACTTTTTAAAACCAAGCAAAATCCATATTTTTAAGTCTTCTTATTTTTATATTTTTTTTAAACAAACCAAGGGTGTTTTCGTCAATTCGAAAAGGAAAACCATACACAAACATAGAAACTTTCGGCAACTCTTTCCTACTTAATACCTAACGTTTACTTTTTAAACAAAACCCAGGGCCTATTCCGTAAATTCCCAACCCGGTCCTTATTTTATTATCTCGTCCGAGTCACCGACCGGAGCGTTTAAACCACCACTACCACTCCCTATATACTCCCCTCCACTTCTCCTCCACCTCCACCACCACCACTTTCTCTCTCTACATCTACATATAGAGAGAGAATCACAATCTCATACACAAAAAAGAAACACAAAATGAATATGGGATCTGAGTTGACATATCGGCGGCCAGAAAACCAACCGCCGCCGGAATCTTACTCGCCCAAGCCTAACAAGCAGTCATGGACCTTTGTTCGTTACATGCTCCGTGAACAACGTCTCCTATTTGTACTCGTCGGCATTGCTATCGCCACCTCCGTCTTCACGCTCCTCCCGTCCTCTACACACATCACCACCGATGCGTACTCCGTCTCTGAATCGGTCCAATTGATGAACCCGCAGCGATCCGTTTATCCTACCAGATTTGAGTCGTTCAACATGGGCGGGAAGATTCCGTTAGGTTTGAAACGGAAGGGGTTAAGGATTCTGGTGACCGGTGGTGCAGGTTTCGTCGGAAGTCATATCGTCGATCGGTTGATTGAGAGGGGAGACAGCGTGATTGTTGTTGATAATTTCTTCACCGGTAATAAGGATAACGTCATGCATCACTTTGGAAACCCTAGATTTGAGCTTATTCGACACGACGTCGTTGAGCCGTTGCTTCTAGAAGTCGATCAGATCTATCACCTTGCTTGCCCTGCTTCCCCTGTTCATTACAAATTCAATCCCGTCAAGACAATCATATCCTTGATTACTATTTTTCTGTTTCTTAATCCTTAATTGAAATTTTGATTATCATTATTGATTACTAATTTTCTATTTCTGGATCCTTAATTCCAAATTTAATTCTAATTTCATGATTAGTCAACTAACTATTCATGTTTGATTGTTATAAGTTTCTATTTTTGAAATCCTTAATTCCGATTTTGGCCCTCACAAGACGAATGTAGTAGGGACATTGAACATGCTAGGGTTGGCAAAGAGGATTGGTGCGCGCTTCTTGCTAACAAGCACCAGCGAGGTGTACGGTGATCCCCTACAGCACCCTCAAGTCGAAACCTACTGGGGCAACGTCAATCCTATCGGTGAGTTCTTTATTTTCCTTCTAATAGTTTACGAAACACAATTACCATGTCTAGTGGTCCGGTTTGCCCTTGTAAAAAAACGTAAACATAATTAGATCTGATCAGGGATTTGAATGTCAACTTTTGTTTGCGAGTCCTGATTGTTCTTTGAACGAATTTTGGGAAATTGGGATGTTAATTTCGTAATTCTGGGGAGATCTGAGGGGAGGAATGTGTAATATTAGAAAAGGACAACGAAGATCTGAGGAAGAAGTGGGTATTTAGTAGTTTTTCTTGACAGGTGTCAGAAGCTGCTACGATGAAGGGAAGCGTACTGCAGAAACGTTGACCATGGACTATCATCGTGGTGCTGGCGTAGAGGTCTGTTTTACTCGGTTTTTTATATCTAAAATTGTATCCTCTCTTGTGATAATAAAAATAAATATCTCTACTTGGTATATATTTTTTCAGATAAACTAGCAATTAAAAAAATATATTTTAATACATAGTCTTGCTAAAATAAAAGGACATTTACAAAAGTCGTATTTTCATGCACTATAATAATTTATTCATGTCACTTTATCAAAATTATTATTATTATTATTGTAACCTTTCTTATATTTTAATATTGAACTTGAAGGTTGTTGACAAGTAAGGGTGTGATTATTATATACCCATGTTTCTACCTTTTGTTCATTATTGTCTAACTATTGTGTTTGGCATTTTCCACGAACATTATTTTTTGTTTTGAATGTAAATGGAATAAATGTTCAAAAAGGTGATTCCTGTTTTAAAATTGTTATTATGGGATCTGGGAAAGGAAAGAAAAAAAAAGAAATAAAGATGTGACTCGTTGGAACAAGAATGTTCAGGGAATAAACTTAGTGGTTAATTTTTAATTTTGGTTTCTCTGTCGAAATTAATTATATTTACTACTAAAATGAAAAATAAAATGGTTAACTGTATGTTGGGTTGTCAACAGTTAAATATTGTTAGTGAACTGTTGAACAAATCAGTCATTACATTTTTTTCCTAAAGATGAATAATTTTTGAGGAATTATCACATCAAAGCTCAAACCTTTAAGGGATGGGTTTTCTTAAGTTATTGTGTGATATCATATATGAATTCTGCTTATTGGTGATGTTTAAACTACGGTAAGAAATGACAACAATACTTCAGAAACCTTGATTATATGACTTAACATTACAACACATTAGATCTTAAACTTTATGTATCAATTTATTCGCCGTATAGCTTATACACATACTTGGTTTTGTTTTGATATTAAAAAGCTGTGAAATGTATGATGCAGGTGAGGATCGCGAGGATATTCAATACATATGGTCCTAGGATGTGCATTGACGATGGTCGTGTTGTCAGTAACTTTGTTGCTCAGGTGGATTCTCGATCCTGCTCTCAGTTTCGTTTATCACTCATAACAATTATCTTATGACTTTGATTTATATGCAGGCACTTAGAAAAGAGCCACTCACCGTCTATGGTGATGGCAAGCAAACAAGAAGTTTCCAATATGTTTCTGACTTGGTTAGTATTCCACAACAAGTCAATTCTTCTTCATTGTTTTTCTTATTCAATGATAATTTAATTTTTTTTCAACTAGTTAATATTTTTTGGCATATTATCCACCAAATTCAGCAAATGAATTTAGAACATTTTTATATTCTTTTAATTTTGTGGTGTTTGAATTGTAAAGGTGGAAGGTCTTATGCGGTTGATGGAGGGTGAA
Source organism: Smallanthus sonchifolius (assembly GCA_023525975.1). Classification (NCBI taxonomy): domain Eukaryota; kingdom Viridiplantae; phylum Streptophyta; class Magnoliopsida; order Asterales; family Asteraceae; genus Smallanthus; species Smallanthus sonchifolius. The sequence goes on along the minus strand of CM042030.1, from coordinate 91,163,171 downwards.
CACGTCGGGCCTTTCAATCTTGGAAACCCTGGTGAATTCACCATGCTCGAACTCGCTCAGGTATCCTCTTGTTTATCTCCATAAGAATAACCATATAAGGATAGATCAGATATTGTTCAAGAATCACATCCAAACAATATAACTTTGAAAAAATGAAACCCAAACACCATTGGCCCAATAATTTGAGTCTGGTATCTAAAATTGGTGGCACTTTATATGTGATTGTGAACAGGTGGTCCAAGAAACAATAGACCCAAACGCGAAAATAGAGTTCAAGCCAAACACAGAAGATGACCCACACAAAAGGAAGCCAGACATCACTAAGGCTAAAGAACTTCTTGGTTGGAAGCCCAAGGTCCCACTTCGCAAAGGTCTCCCTATGATGGTTTCTGACTTCAGGCAGCGCATTTTTGGTGATCAGAAGAACCCTGCAACCACCACCACCACCTCCACCACCACAGCATAGGTGGCGGTTTGTATACACTAAAACAGTTGTGTTTTTGAGTCGATTGTTCAATGTTTAGTTTTGAATTTTGCTATATTTACGTTTGATTTATTAATATTTTTGGATTTGGATAGGGGGGAGGGGTTTGAGCAACAATTGATTGACTTGTATGGGAAGTAGTTGTAAGTTGTACCCCAATTTTCCTATTAAAATGCAAGTGACTGTAACAGCACCAATATGATAGGTTGCAAAAATAACGTTTAAAAGTATTTCAGAGTTGATGATACTAGACTCCTTTTGGCAACAACGTTAGATGGTTCCTAGACCTCAAATCACTGACAAAATAACAAACTCGGGTTATTTCATGATCTGAGATTAAACCATGCCGTAGAAAAGTATGTCCAGAGAATACTTGCCTACCTTAGAAAATGAAGTTACAATAGTATGTTTAGATATCATAGTTTACGGGGCGCAATTTATATTCGGTCTAATAACTTCTAATTAAAACTTTATTATCTCTAACGAAAGTCTGAGTGGAAGTCTTTAGATTTATATTGGGTCTTTACAACTTTTACTTTCCTAGATTATTGTGTAAATCTTATGTTTGTTTATAAACTTGCTAAAGATACTAAATTGAAGGTATCATTGGATGAAAATAATTGTTATATTCAGGATTTACTGACAAATAACAACCTGGTGACTGGTAATCAACTTGAGGGTCTGTATTTCTGTGGTAATGTTTCTCAATCTGCTAAAGTGTGTTACAATAGTTCTGATGGTGTGAGTTTATGGCATGATACATTAGGACACCCTCATACATGTTAAATGGTAAGACTCCTTACGAGTTAGTGTGGCTTCCAACCTTCTTTTAATAACCTCAGAATTTTTGGTTGTCCGTGTTTTAGTACAATATTAAATAATACAAATAATTTTTATAGTTGTGCTGAGAAATGTGTTTTTATAGGGTATTCAAATCAGAAAAAAAGGTTATAAACTTTGGAGTTTTGAACAAAAAACAAGTCATTTCCTCTATAGATGTAAAATTTTATGTGTCTATTTTTCCATACAAAGATAATAAGGTTTTGAGTGAATCTGGTCATGTTTATGAAAATTCTTTAAATAGTCTAATTTTTTTTAATATGTTTGAAAATGAAAATGAAAATTCTTGAGGTGAAAAAGTCCCCAATGATGAGGAGAAGGTGTCATATGATACAACAATGGGATTCGGCAGCCAAGTAGCACTCCTAGTTCTGAGAAAGAAACAACTGTTGAACAACAGTCTCACATAATAAGAGAGCAAGGTGGCGGGGGTTGGAGGTGGTAGTAATATAAGTGATGAGACCAGAGGGGTCTGGTATTGGTATAATTGAGCCTACATCTACTAGAAACACAACATTTCCCAAAAAAAATTGCAAGATTTTGTTATAAATGGAAAAAGTTAAATATGGAATTGAAAAAGTGGTTAACTATTCAAACTTGTCCACTGAGAATTGTTGTTTTGTTTCTGAGTTAAATAAAGGAGTATAACCTATGTGTTATAATGAAGGTGTTAAAGATCCTAATTGGATTGCTGCCATGAATGAAGAAATTGATGCTCTTCAAAGAAATAATACCTGTTGACTTACCAAAAAATAGGAAAACTATATGACGTAAATGGGTGTATAAAATAAAGTACAAGTTAAATGGTGAGATATAAAGGCATAAGGCTAGACTTGTAGCTAAAGGGTATAGTCAAAGAGAAGGTATAGCTTTTGATGGAACTTTTGCTCCTATTATGAAAATTGTGACTGTTAGATGTATATCAAGTCTTGCTTATCAAAAAAATTAGCCATTGTATCAACTTGGTATAAATAATGAATTTCTATATGATCAATTAAATGAAGATGTCTATATGGCATTGCCTGAATGATGCTACTCAAAAACTGAAACCTTTTGTATGTAAATTGATTAAATCTTTATATAGTTTGAAACAAGCTCGTAGAATGTGAAATGAAAAGCTTGTTAGTGTCTTGTTTGAGTTACGATTTACACAAAGTAAATGTGATTATTCTATGTTTGTTAAAACATGTGATTCTTTGTTTATTGTGTTACTTGTATATGCTGATGATATTGTTATAGCTGGTAACTGTGAATATGAGATTAAAAACATTAAACAATTATTGCAATCTAAGTTTTTAATAAAAGATTTACGTGTCTTAAAGTATTTTCTTGGGATTGAAGATATAAAAACTGATGCTAGAATTTGCTTATCTCAGTGAAAATATTGCTTAGAACTTCTTGTTAAATATGGGTTAACAGGTTGCAAACCTGTCAACACACCTATAGATCAAATTATGTTTTGATGAAAATGTGTAAAAGTGATAATTCATACTTGTCCAATGTTAATGGATATCAAAAACTTGTTGGGAAGTTGATATATTTGTCTCACACGAGACCTGATATCTCTATACATTTTCTTAGCCAATATGTGCATAAACCCAATAATACACATTTTCAAATTGCTTTAAAGCTTTTAAGATATTTAAAGAAATCTTCAGGAAAGAGAATTTTATTCAGTAAAAGTGATTCGTTTGAGTTAAAAGCATTTGATGATTTGGATTGGGTTAAGTGTAATGAATCCATAAAATCAGTGATTTGGGTTTTGTATTCTTCTGGGGAATTCTTTAGTATCTTGTAAAAGTATAAAAAAATCCGCTGTGTCTCGATCGACTGCAGAAGCAGAATATAGGGCAATGTGTGCTGCAGCTTGTGAAGTTATTTGGCTTGTAAATTTGTTAAGAGAACTTGAGGTTGCAGTTAAATTACCAGTTCAATTGCTATGTGATAATGCTTCAACAGTTTCTGTTGCTTCAAATCCTGTATTCAATTCCTTGTGATTACCGACCATGTTTTTTTCATTCCATTGCAATGACCTATTCCATTCCAACATACATTTATACAATACCAAATACTACCTAATTTATGAGTGAATATCTATATATAAACACAATAGTATTTTCACAATTAAATGCGTTTTATTTATAAAAAATAATCAAAGTTTTATTTTCGTATCCCTGGACCAGCCCCTATAGTATACATAAGTAACATATCGGCCAGACACCCCGCTTATACCCACCCTTCTACCATCCCCTGCACGGCGACTAAACAGGTATCTCCTCCTTATTCTGAACTTGTTTGGGATTACTTATTAACTTCTACTTATGACTTCTTGGAAAAGTAAGAATTTATAACTTTTGAAAAACAACTTTTCATCCTTTATAAAATTGACTTTTTCTCCATTTATCCAAACAAACTTTTAACTTATTACCTTTTTAAAAAAGATAATAAGTTAATAAGTAGTTTGAAAGGTAATCCCAAACACCCCCCTTCAATTTCCGTTAGTACTCATCCCCATTTCGATACTTGGTGCAACTTCTTAAGTGCGCACATTCGTATAATTGGATCCGCACATTTGCATTAGGGTTTTATCTTTCATAACCCTAAACCCTAACTTTGTTCCTTCTTTCAGATATTATTTTTCGATAACGGCGGTTTCACTGTCCTTTTTACATCGATCATGAGGTGATTTCATCATACATTACTAGTAGACTTGCGTTTAAGAAAACCCTAGATTGCTAAAATCGCCGCAATTTCAAATCTTAGTGACGGTACTAATAATTAGTTTATTTTTTCTTATTTTTTGCAGTCGACCAATGGAAGAAGATGCACCAGTAAGTACTTTTAGATTATATTTCACACGTTGATTCTAATTACAATCAATCTGTATAAATTCTGCATCTGATTCGAATGGTTCACTTTTTTCAACAAACTTGCAGACCAAGAATGAGGAAGAGGAGTTCAACACTGGGCCTCTCTCTGTCTTGATGATGAGTGTCAAAAACAATACACAGGTAACATATGCTTCCATTTTTGTAGTTAATACACCTATTTAAAAGATATTTGCATAAACTAAATAGAAATTGTAATCAGTTTGTAAATGACCAATTGACCACCACATTTTTTTTTGTCCTGCTGGTTATTGGGTATTGTCATTAGTACTAACATTGGTTTGAATAGGCTGCTGTTGTTGACATTGTCCTTGTTGATTGTGGATAACATTTTCTTGTCATTGTGTTGCCAATCCAGGTTCTTATCAACTGCAGGAATAATAAAAAGCTTCTAGGTCGTGTTAGGGCCTTTGATCGACACTGCAACATGGTGCTGGAAAATGTTAGGGAGATGTGGACTGAGGTTACTTCTGAAATGAAAATAACTTATCTACCAGTTTTTTAGTTCCATTTTCTTGATTAAGACAAGGGTATGCACTTTTTTATTATGGGGTTTCTGTATGTCAGGTGCCCAAGACAGGAAAAGGCAAGAAGAAAGCTCTTCCGGTTAACAAAGACAGGTTTATTAGCAAGATGTTTCTTCGAGGAGACTCGGTTATCATTGTGCTTAGGAACCCCAAGTGAAAGGTATGTTTTGTTATTTCAAGTTGGTAAAAATAAAATAGCTAAATTGGAAATCGGTCGAATTAGTTGAACTTGTGGAAAGTCGTCAAATTGTATTTTTATTTATAAAACTTCCAAAATCATTTATTCATAACATTAGGTTATTACTGAAGTAATATATTTTGTGTCATCATCTTTGACACACTTGTTAATTTAAACAAAAAACATGTATAAGGTTAGGACAATATCGCGTTTAGGGTCAACTCAATGTGATCCAGCTCTGCCTATTTTGTCCTGTACCCAAAAGTATGCGCTTTGATCCGAACTCGTTTTGACCCATTACCCTACTTGTCCAACCCACCCATTCCATTTCACGAGTTTTACTTTTCTACTTTTTATGCATGTTTAGTAAAAGCTGATGCTTCTTTATTCAATTAGCAGTTCTCTGCGACTTAGGTATGCACTTTCTGGTGTTTGATTTGGACCAATATACTCACATTCAGGCAAGGAAAAAAAAATGCAAAATAGGGTATACAAAACAAAACCAAGTAAATTCAAAAGCAGATGTTATGCTCTCTATTTGTTATTCATTTAACATCCTGAGTGAGTGAATGAGTGTGTTTTTGTACACAAAGAAGGATATGAAAACGAGTTTTGAAAGTCTTAGCATTTGCATGAATGATTCTAAGCCTCACTGCCAGCTGTAAGTGGGATGTGCCAGCAAATATATATTGTACACAGCCTCCAAAACCCAAATGAGCATGAGCGTCATAACAGGGTGTTTGGTATTGCCTTTTATAAACAGCTTATGCCTTTAAGCAGAAACAGGATAACCAACTTACTGAAAACAACTTATTTTACTGTGACGGATACATGTAGTTTTGAATCCATAAGCAGTCGCAAGCTGCTTAATGAAAACAACTTATTTCACCGTAACGGAAACATGTAGTTTTGAATCCATAAGCAGTCTCAAGCTGCTTATTGGAAACAACTTATTTCGACCTAAAATAGCCAGACAAACAATAAAACGCAAACGCTTTTCACTTTTTTTCATACACACTCACACATGATTATGAACTTCTTAAAAACTTTATAAGCAGATAAGCTGTTCAAATAAGCAAATCCCAAACACCTCCTAAAATGAATTGTAGAAGTGTCGTGTAATCTGCACATTGCTAGAGCCTCTACTACAGACAGATTGCTAGCCTAGGGTGGTAGGGCATTACTGGGAGTATATCAGACCAAGGATAATTCTGCACTAGCTGACAGTTTGTTTGATAATCTTTTTTTGTTTTAGTAAACATGTAGTTGATAATCTTTTTTGGTTTTATGTAGTGAATAGAGCAAGCAGTTTAGACCCACACAATTACTTCTTCATTTCTTTTCATATCCTACAAAAGGAAACTCAAAAAGTGGAAAAGTTAAATAACAACATTAACTTTAGTTATATATTGAATAATATTCACAATGCATGATATTCATTTTACATCTTTTTTATGGTCTCCATTTGTTATATGCATTTGCTGAACTAAACACGTATTTTCCATTGCAGATTTGCAGGATTTTGTCAATTAGGAGTTCTAAATTTCTAGTTCGCTTAGACTTGTGTGTGAAGAAAAATGCAGCTCGCTACTGTTTGACTTGGTAATTAGTTGTTTTCTTTTGGTTTGTATGATTTTTGTGATATGATGACTTCTAGCTCCCCTTTGGTTGATCATGGATATTAGAAAGAAAAAGTTACCAATGATCGTTATTCAGGACTTCTTTAATCATAGACGGTCCTTTTTTTATCATATACGTGATTTATTCAATTATTAAGTACTCAAAATAATGAGCCGGGCCTTATAAATATGATCCAGTGACGCCAAATTAAAATGAAGTTCTGCGATTGTAAACATGTTCACAAAATATGTGTCCATTAAGTTCTGCTACATATTAGATCATGTGATTCCTGTAAACTGAACAACAGAAATAGTTGGAAGGGCAATGGCTACACGGGAGAGAGGTGGTGCATCCGCCGACCCTTCAACCGACAAAGATAGCTCCCGTGAGTCCAACCCCGTGGCTTGATCTTTTCATTCACAGGGGAGACCAGCTCTATACCATCAGCAACATCAACATTGTTGTAAATTTGCTTTTCGGTAATGTGGTTATCATCAGATTGCTTATCGAGCCATGAAATGATGTCAGAAAAGACGATATCAATGTTGTGATCTGGCTCACCTGAAGTCAGCCCGTGCCACATTCCTGGGTATAGTTTTATGGTCTTGTCTTTGCTGCTGGCCCGTTCGTATAAAGCCTGGCTAACTTCTGGATCTGTAACTGTATCAGCCTCTCCATGTAGCACAAAAAATGGCAACGTCACCTGCACACGAACAACTACTATTAAATGAATCTAATTAATCAAAAACGTTTTATTAACTATCTGAGCCCGACTTGACGCTTAAATGATCCGGGCTTGGATCGTCGGCTCGACCCGGCTTTCATGACATGACTTGGTATAACCTTGTTTAAGGTGTCCTGGAGACCCATGTTGGTCCTTAGCATTTCAAGAGCCGTTTTTAGCCTCGGCTTTTGTTGATATATCAGTCTGTTTGCACGTATCTGCACAATGTTTGAACGACTATAAATTTACATGTTTACTCTTGTTGGATTAAAAGAAAAAGATGTTACCTCTTCTCTCTTAAGAGGATCTTTAAAAGCCGCATCAATAACATCTTTTGTAGGCACAATCTTCCATCTTGGTATCACATCTTCCACCCTTGTTAGCATGCTTATCACCATTGGGTGAGGTTTCACCTTCTCAGATATCTATCAACATCTTAAAACAATTGCATTATATGTTGCCTGAACAACTTGTACTGTACAACACTCATAAGCTATAAGCAGGGCCGGCCCATAGGGGGCAGAGTGGGCTACCGCTCCAGGCCCGACAACCCCCGAGGCCCGAAATTTTTAATTTTTATATATATATATATATATGTGTTTTGGATTTTTTTTATATATGATTATTGACTTTTTATTTTAGAGGCCCGGAATTTTTTTACATGTCCCTGGCCCAAATTGTTTTGAGAATTCTCGGGACCGGGCCTGGCTATAAGTGACATGCTTCCTTGTATTTTTTTTTTTACCTGTTTAACTCGTTAATATAAACTTAGATCGACCAATTTATAGGACAATTGGTCGAGTTTGCGACCTCAGGGGCCAGCAGATACAACCGCTACAAGTTTTTTAATTAAGATACATGTTCAAAAATATTAATATCAGTCATAAATTAAAAAAAAATCATCTTGATTGTTAATCTTTTCGGGTTACCTTACACATGGGTGCTACTAGAATGGCGCCATGCCAGAAAGCCGGGTCCTTTTTGTGTAATAAGAAGGGAAACTGCACCACCCATGGACTCACCGTACAAGAACAGTCTCTTATCCCTGTAGTCATCTTGGACTGAGTGGTTCGAGCCATAAACAAGTTAGTGGTCTCATGTGCTCAGTTTTTAGAGTATTAAATATCGTGATGGAAATGCATATGTACCAGAAATGTACTTAAAGTAATTCGAGCAATCCGCGACAATGTGGTCGAATTTCTTGATGTAACATCGTGCACCCAGGGACCGCCCGTGCCCCTCGTAGTCTATTCCAAAGACCGCATACCCGTAGCTCGCAAGCTTAGTCCCACACCCTAGCATAGAAAAAACCTATCAAATTCCATCTTTGTATAAACAAATGTGAGTGATATGAATTAAGAAGCACTGTTTTCGGAACCAAACCAACCAGTCTGATCGGAAAACCAGCTACACAAGCGGTCCGGTGAGCCTATATGAACGTCCCAATTTGTTCGGCTACGGTCAGGCCAGTGAACTGAACCGAGTGATTGGACAATAATTCAATTTTCTTTTATTTATTGTTTTCTTTCAAAATCACATTTAGTATTTCTTGCTTAATTTTTTTATTTATTTCAAGCTTCATATTTTTGTTAACATTTCAAATCCAAGAAATAAAAAGTTTCATATATTGTTTTAAATTGAGCGTGTGTATATATAGATAATATGAAAGTTTTAAATTGTTTATAGTGTCATCCGGGGCTTTGCAACTGCTTTTATTGGTCGAACCGGTCCGACTACCGGTAAAGTGTCCGGTTTGATGACCAGTTTGGTTATCAGAACATTAGACTTATGAGAACATTTGAAGGCAGAGAATTTGTAAAGTTTGAATCATATATTATATGTTTAGCTTAAAAAACTAAATCATTCATATAAAAATACAAACAAAACATTCAACCTTACATGGTAAAATATCCTAGAAAAAAAAAGTATTAAGTATAATTGTTTTGTTTTGCACTCCTGAGACGGAGCTAAGCTTTAGCCACATCGATTTTAATCTTCCTAATTTTACTCTCTGAGTAAAATATTGTGTTACATTTCCAAATTTCGTCTAAAAAGTTTTTGTGTTTACAAATAATAACCGCTTTTGCTTTGCTGACATCAAGTGGTGGGTGAAAACATTATAGAGGCGGTGTTTGGTGACCACACTAAATATTTGTAGGGCCCTTGTTTCAACAAACCATACTTAACTCCATTTATTCCTCTTTAATAACCTTACACTTAAATGAAAAGATTTAGAGCATTTAATCATATTAATGATGTTTTAATTCTTTTAGTTTTATTAAGCTTCTCATCTATATCAATTAACCATCAATACTTGTCATTTGAACCCTCAACCTTTAGGATTACAACCACTAAAGGTTGAGTGTTCAAATGACACGTATTGATGGTCTGTGACAAAAAAGGGGGCCAAAGTTGGGCGAGTGAGTTTTCTCACCTATGGTGGGTTTACTCCTGAGGGAGGTGAAGATAATCGGATGGTTCAGTGGCTCGTCAGTGATTCAAATTGCTGTTCAAAAAAAAATAAATAAATAGAGATGAGACACCATAATGTCTCTTTGGGGACTTTAATTCTTTTAGTTAATCCAATATTCACCGTTCAAAAAAAAGTTAATCCAGTATTCTAAAAACCCGAAATTGTAGACTAAGAAAAGTTCATTTATAAAAAAAAATAAAAATAAATTGGAGTTGGTGGCCCAATGATAGAGGCAAAGCCTCTTGGAATACCAAAGTTTGAGGAGGTAATGGGTTCAAGTCCCTCTCTCACAAGATTAAAGAAATTTGTCTTTCAAAAAAAATTTTATAACTAAAAAATTATATACCCTTAAAGGCAAAGTTAAATAAATAAATGTAATGTCTCCAAAGGGACATCCTGATGGTAAGGTGTTTTACCTCTATTCAAGATGTCAAAGGTTCAAATGAGTAGGTATTTTTATGGTTTATAGGAGTAGATTATGGATTGTTAAAAAAAAATATATAATGATAATTTAGGAGGATATAAATTTTGATATGATACTTTCCTTATAGAAAGACGAGGCAATATCATGCAATTTTTGTCAAGACCATGAAAGGTGATGGTTGCTATATTTAGGAACTAATTTGACAACTTTGAGATGATTCAAAATGAATTCTGGATGGGTTTATAAGTCCTTATGGTTTCACTAAAAATAAGATAGAAGCTTGAAATTCAAATATAACAAAATAAATATTTAATAATGGATCAATGATCCCATTTGTTGTTGTAAGTTGTAACTTGTAAATGTAAACATACCAATTGTCTATTAAAAACATTGGATATCTTTTTATTTTTATTGTCCTATCAAATATTATTTATCCATGGCCTTGTAACCTAGTGGCATTAGTGATTATCCTTTATAAAAATGGTGTTAATTTAAATCCTGCACTATCATGTTTTGATGGTATTTAGGAGTAAAAATTTATTTTTAAAAAAAGTCCAAGATTATGCCTGTTTATAAGATTGTGTGATTCATTTTGATTTTCTATTAATAATCATAATCATTATAGATGTTAAATTTGGTCAATAAGTTTGTTTATTTGCTTTGCTAAAAGTGTTAAATTAATTATTAGTTAAAGACTAATAAAATTCAACATCAAATCAAAATTAAAAGACTCATTAAATTAACATCAAATCAAAATTTAATAAAAAAGGGTTTTTTCCCTCATAATGTCACAAAAATAAGTCAAAATAGAAAGAAAGTCATGATCTTGAGACTCATGGAAATTGAGTTGATGGTGATATATTGTTTTAGGATTCTAAAGATGATGTTTATTTTACATGTTCTCGTGAAAAAGAAAACAAATTACTGAACTTGAATATGTAAACGATTATTTGTTACCTTTCATGAAGTCGCTGCATTCCATACCATAACCTGCAAATTTAAAGTTAAATATTTCATTAATTTTATCTTTCTAATCTGTAACAAAACTGAAAAGAAAGAGAGAACCATGGCAGAGGAAAACAAGGGCTTTTGGTGAAGATGGAGGAAGCCATCTGCATGTAAAGAGCTGGACTCCTCTTGAATTCTTTATGTACTCCTGAAATACCATATTTGAAATGAAACCCATCATTAAAGTTTCAATTTTTATTTAAATTTGTAAAACCCACAAATCAAACTTCCCCTCATTTTTATGCCAATTTTATGTTCTTCAAATAATAATTGCAGTATTTAATTCTTTGACAGCTTTATAAAATCCATTACCAAATTCATAAGAACAATATTTGATTTCAATTGAATGGAGAAATGAAGATGAATATGTATTTGTATGGGAGAGAAGAGAAAAAGCAAACCTGTTGGTATTCGACCTCCATTGATGTGATGATTATTTGCTTCTCTCTTCTCTGCCTCTGTGGTTCTTTATAGATCAAGCTGGCTTTCTATAAAATTTTAATCATCAAATACCACGTAAGTGAGAGATTTGATTTGAATTTTATCTTTTTATTTATTTTTGAGATAAATCATAAATGTCCTGTAATTTCTTTTTTCATAATTGAAGAGTAAATTATGAAATAGTATATATTAAGTTACATGTTCACTATTCAGTAGCGGTGTTCAAAAATATCCGTATCCGAAACCGAAATATCCGAAATTCCGAATCCGAATTATCCGACGAATTTTCGGATTCGGATAGCATTTTTCAAAAATTTCGGATATTCGGTAAATTATTTTTTTTTAAGATATCTTTCCTAAAAAGTGTTATGAATCCAATATATATAAAGTACATGGTTTTTATGTAATGTGTTTAGCTCTCTTATTTAAAAAAAAAATAATACATATTCGCGTCGTAATTTCGAAAATTATATTTTTTTGGCCAAAATTTTATATTGTTTCCTAAAAACTGTTATAAATATAATATATATGAAATATATGGCTTTTTATGTTATGTGTTTAGCCTTCTTAAAAAAAAACTAAAACGTATTCGCGACGTAATTTCGTAAATTAATCAAAAAATTGGTTTTTTAATGTTTTTGTTAATTATTCATAAAGATGATGTTTATTTAGTATATTTTATATATTTTGATTTTAATTTAAACAATATATTTAAGTAAAAAAAACCGGATATCCGTTTCACTATCCGAATCCGAAATTTCAGATATCCGAAATTCGGATATCCGAATTAGAACACCCCTACTGTTCAGTCCTAAATCTTCTGGTCAAAACAACTAACCCATAATTTGGTCGAGTTATTGACTTTCTTTAATTCACTTTCCGGGTTTTATTATTTATAAAAGTACATTATTAATTACTATTTATGAAAGTTTAATTTGAATATATATCATAAAAAATATGAAATTTAATGAAGAAAAAAAAATATATTTTCATACAAAACAGTTATAAAATCGACTATGCCGTATACACCTTTTTAACCAAACAACTCAATCTCAGGAGTCAAAGCATGAGATTCCCACATCTAGTGAGACTAAAGGTAAGCCAAATGGATATATGGTCAGGGCATTGTAAATCTCGCACGTGAGGTTGTGTGTTATGGTTGCACCGAAGGTGTGATGAAAGGATGAGGTGGAACGTGTGGTGGGTTGCGACAACACCGCCCCTGCATGGTGAGTCACCGCACAATACCAAAATTGCGGTGGATTATCACTGCATTTTTCATTTTTTGTCTCACAATACCAATGATTCAGGCATGTTGCGGTAGGCTGAGGGTGAGGTGGACCAGCGGCGTGTCACACCCTGGCCGGCGACGGATTATACGTTGGGGCTGACGCGGTTGTTTATAAGCACATGATCATCTATTTAATGTGAAAGTATTTATTCATCAAACTTAAAAGCATTCGTTACAAAAGAATGTAGAAGACGAAACATTCATGACATAACATAATTAAATTTTAAACTTGGCTCATGTCCTATGTGATCAAGTTGTATCCTCAAACTAGTGCACATGAAACATGTGAGTAAATGTCAACTACAATTAGTTGGTGAGTAACATAGGTTTTGACACTAACAAAAGTTAAGTAAAAGTATTTGAAATTCAATATGTTCAAAACATAACTATGACATAAATATGAAAACATACAAGGTTCAAAGTGTACAATCAAGCCGTAGTAAATGGAAAACTGGTAAGCACAATCCAACTGATTGAGTTTTGGAAAAATAGTAATATGGTACACACAAAACCCGTCAAGATTTGTGTTAACTGGTATCGGTTTCCCATATAAATGATCATAAAAGGTACTGCCTTAGGCTTAGGTAGCAAGTTAATGATTGTACTAAACATGAATACACATATGGTCACCAAATAGTTTAAGACATAAATCACATAGTAAATAGCACAAGAATAATGGTATTGAATTTGGTATGTATAGTATGTAAACATGTTCCACCCCAAGTATTTGTAAACAATAGTAAAGAGAAAGGCAGCTATGAAACTCACTTGAATCAAATCTGGAAATGTATGAACTGGTAAGGATGGTTAGGCCTCGTGAGGAACTTTCACGACAAACCTACACGCGTAATGGTATCGTAAGTTCATTATATGTTTAAATGTTATTTATGAGACATTGAGACATTTAGGGTTTCCATGGGATTTGTACAAACTTTGTAGGAAATATATATGTTTATAATAATAAGTGAATATCAATTAGAATAATGGTATGTTTGAATTTATATAATTGTTCTAATTAAATAAATAATATAGGAAAGGGATTTAAATAATAATTCGTTTGAATTTATTTAAATAACTATTCTAAGATAGTTTATAAATAAATCTTGAAATGGTAATTTTTTAATCAATTTATTTTATGTAAATAAATAGTTAATTACACTATTGGTTAATGTAATTAAATTTTGTTGATTAATCTAGTAATAATTGCAAAAATGGTTACATAATCATTTAAATGAATTCATTTTAAATAAATTTATAAAGGAATAAATAGGTTTTAATTAACACTTATTGAACTTTGTATAAAATAATTATTTAAAATAATCATTTGGGTATTTATAAATTTAAAAGTCTTTTAAATAATTATTTTTAGTAAATAATTATTTATAGGCTTTAAAAGGGTTTAATTAATCATAATCATAATTAGTTGAAAGTGGTTGTTGTACACTAGAATGATTATCATTCCAGAGTAGTACATCCAACAGAAAAGTTTACAGGAAAGAGTTGGTCGGATCAGAACCCCATCTTTCCTAGCTAGAACTTTAATGTTTGCTAGATAACTACATAATGGTTTGAAATTTATTCTATTTGCATACTTAACCAAGTTTAGGATGTGTTTGGAAAGTATATGGGCTAAAGTGCAAATATGAGTTTAGTACCAAACCAAATCAAACGTACCCAGTATAATCCCACACATAGCTAACGCTATTAGTAGGGTCTGGGGAGGGTGTGATGAGGGCAAACCTTACCCCTATCCCAAGGGATAGAGAGGCTGCTCCCGTTTAGACCCCCGGCTCCATGGGAAAGAAAAAGATAAAAATATAAATAAATATATAAATAAAATTAGTGAGTAATAAAGTAAAATAAATCTAACAGTAATCTAACAATTAGCAGTGTATGACTAGAGTATATTAGTCACAAGAAACACAACACACCTACAAGAAACAAGACATACGCAAAATCTTTGCTAAACAACTCTACTCTCCCACACAACGGGTCACTCATCCTAAAACCCTAATACGACGTCTCCATGAAATCCTATCATTGATCATGTCCTCTGAGAGGTGTAAATCTAGCAAATCAAGCCTAATCCTCTCATCCCACGTTAATTTCGGTCTCCCCCTGCTCCTTTTCCCCTCTACAACGAGAGTTTCCACCGTTCTCACTGGATCTGTGCTCTGTCTCCTCTTGACATGTCCAAACCATCTCAATCTTCCTTCTCTTATCTTATCTGAGATACATGTGACTCCCAATCTCTTCCGAACAACTTCATTTTCTTATTCGGTCCTTTCTTGTGTGTCCACACATCCACCTCAACATCCTCATCTCAGCTACATCCATTTTTCGAGCTTGTGTCTTCTTGATGGCCCAACAATCGGTTCCATATAGCATCGCTGGGCGAACTGCTACCCTATAAAACTTACCCTTTAACCCTATTGGGAACCTCTTGTCGCACAAAACACCTGAGGCCGCTCTCCATTTACACCAACCAGCCTGCACCCGATGGACTACATCATTGTCGATGTCCCCGTTACTCTGGATGACAGATCCTAGATACTTGAACTTCAGTGTCTTAGGGACAACCCCACCTTCAATAGAAATCTGGATCTCCTCGTCGACGTTTGCACCACTAAAGTTGCAATGAAGGTACTCGGTTTTAGATCGGCTTATCTTCAAACCTTTGTGCTCTAAGACTATTCTCCATTCCTCTAATCTGTTGTTCAATGTCTCTTTACTTTCTGCAATCAACACGATATCATCAGCAAAAAGCATGCACCATGGAATTGCATCTTGAATCGACTTTGACAACTCATCCAAAACTACTGCAAAGAGAAAGGGGCTTAGTGCCGACCCCTGGTGAACTCCCACTTCCACCGGAAAAAAGTCTGTATCCCCCACGGGTGCTCGGACGCATGTCTTAGCCTCATGATACATATCCCTAATTGCCTCAATATATTTACTAGGGATCCCTCTTCCCTCCAGACTTTCCCAGATCAATCTTCTAGGCACACTATCGTACGCCTTTTCAAGATCGATGAACACCATATGTAAATCATGTTTCTTCTCTCTGTACTTTTCCATTAATCTTCTTAAAATGTGTATCGCCTCCGTAGTGGACCGGCCTGGCATGAACCCAAATTGGTTTGCTGTAACCTGGGTTTGTCGTCTAATCCTTGTATCTATAACTCTTTCCCATAATTTCATTGTATGACATAGGAGCTTAATCCCCCTGTAGTTAGCACAACATTGAGCATCTCCTTTGTTTTTATATAGGGGTACTAAGACACTACGCCTCCACTGATCTGACATCTTCCCGGTTTTGAAGATATTGTTGAACAGTCTTGTCAACCACTGAACGCCTTCCTCTCCCATACACTTCCACGCTTCAATGGGTATGTTGTCTGGACCGAATGCCTTAGCTCTTCCCATCTTCTTAAGAGCACTCCTCACTTCTTCCTGTGTGATATTTCGACAATAACAATTATTTCGTTGACTGGATTGAGTAGTGGGATTCTCCGTTATGGCTAGACTTGGTCTACAACTGTTGAAAAGGGTGTAGAAATAGTTTTGCCATCTCAGCTTGATGTCTCGTCCCTTTACCAAAACTCTTCCATCATCTTCCTTGATAAACTTCACGACCCCAAGATCTTGTCTCCTACGCTCCCTATTTTTGGCAATCTTAAACATATGATGCTCCCCTTCCTTGGTGTCTAGTTTTCTATACATCGTTTCATAGGCAAAATTCTTTGCCTCACTCACTGCCTTTTTAGCTTCCCTCTTTGCCTGTCTATAGTTCTCCCGTAGTGTCATTATCTCCTCTCCATTACTGCACTGCAACATCTCTTTAAAGCGTTGTTGCTTGTCCTTTATCTTGCTCCGCACCTCCTCATTCCACCACCAAGACTCCTGATGTCCTCTTGTTGCTCCCAATGTGACTCCGAGGGTTTCCTTTGCTGCCTGCGTAACAGTGGTTGCCAAAGCAACCCACATCTGGTTTGTGTCGCCATCCTTAGTATTTGTGTTCATCGCCATGACTTTATCTTTAAACAAATTGATGTTTTCGTCCTTCAAATTCCCCCATCTGATCCTTGGTTTATTTTTTCTTCTCCTCTCCGCCACCCTTTTTCTCAAGGTAAAATCGGCCACCAACAGACGATGTTGGGTCGCTACTGACTCTCCTGGAATTACCTTGCAATCCTTCCACCAATTGCGATCCCCTTGTCTCATCAGGAAATAGTCGATCTGCGTGTTGCGCCCCCCGCTACTAAAAGTAATCAAATGTGATTCCCTCTTTATAAAGAACGTGTTTATAATACCAAGATCATGCGCAAGCGCAAAGTCAAGAAGCTCCCTACCATTATCGTTTCTAACACCATAACCAAAACCTCCATGAACCATCGGAAAACCATCACTCTCCTTACCAACGTGACCATTAAAATCACCTCCTAAGCATATTTTCTCCTGTCTAGGTAATGACCTCATTACTCCGTCTAAACTACCCCAAAAATCCCTCCTTTCTTGGTCTCCTAGACCTACATGTGGTGCATAAGCGCTAACAATTGCCACAACTTTCTCACCAAGTACTACTCTCAACACCATGATCCTATCATTATATCTTTTCACTTCCACCACATTACCGTGCAGTTCTTTAGCAACTAGAAAACCCACCCCATTTTTTGTTCCATCGCAACCAGAATGCAACAGTTTGTAGCCATTACACTCACCTCCCCTTTGACCCTTCCACCTAGTCTCCTGAAGGCAAGCTACCTGAATCCTATATTTTCTAAGCACGTCTACTAACTCTAACAACTTACTAGTTAGGCTTCCTACATTCCAAGATGCCAAACGTAACCTATACCCCTTATGGTTAGCACTAGATGCACCCCTCTCCCCTGAACATGATCTCAAGGAGACATTATTCCACCTACCGTCTATGTTTGAAATAATACACAAGATGTATTTATTTTTATTTTAACCACAGTTAAGCAAATAGAATATTTATTTTTATTTTAACCACAGTTAAGCAAATAGAATAGACAAATTGCTCATTAATCAAACAGATGCAACACGTATATGCAACAGTCAAAACAAAAAACAGGGTATGTCTCTCCCTGTGAATCAAGAACAATTGCTGGTCCTCCTAACCCAGACCAAGAAGCCTAAGCATGCAATTCGTGTAACAAGAAGGTAAAACGGACAGAAATAAAGGAGTTGGAACGAACTAACCCAATTGCGCCCAAGTTAGGGTACTCCTTCCTATTCCACCTTGGTATCACCGTTAGTAGAACTAGGGTTTTAGACCGCATGTCTCCTCCTAGTCTTGAATCGGACTCGCAGCGGGGGCGATAATCGCGCAGACGACGGTGCAGCGGTGAGGATGATTTAGTTGATCTTTACTCCTTAAAATGGTTAGAATATGCTTCTTCTTTACTTCAATGAACCCAAAAGTGAAAACCTCCAAAATGAGAATATAGGGTTCGTCACTTACACCTCAGATTTCTCACTACTTGCTTTCACCAAGAAACTGGATATGAATCGAGTAGAAGAATGAGGTCAAACAGTGTTCGGTTTTAGAACTTGTCCGAGCATCTAGTGGGGAGAAGTGGGGTGAAAACAAGCTGGATATTAAGTGCCTGAATCATAGAAATAATTTCTTCCTTTCCGGTTGCAATAAAAATCTTTACAATCCTCTCGGTCAGTTTCCCAGCCTTGAGGGTTCTCAGGAAGAGATCGATGAGAATATGTTCAGGAAGAAAAGAGAGATCTGAGACGTTGTGGAGATTAAAAAGTGTTGCGTCAACGGCGAGTGCAAATATGAGTTTAGTAAATATATAAATTGAATATTAAATAATTTAATTTGAAAATAAGGAGTTTTAATAAAAACATGATTTTTGAAATTGAAAGAAACAAGAAAGATCAAACCAAGCTTTTAAATAAAAGTTTTGAACAAGTTTAATTAGAATAGGGCTTTTGATCTTGGATAGGTCTATGATTATAACATAAACATGTTAGGGATCATAGATCTACCTAGTTATGAGGGATTTTTGAAAGGAAAAGTATAAACAAGCAAGAACATAAGAAAAACTTACTTAGATTGGAATGATTTAAGCTAGAATCTTTCAAAAGATGAGAAGAACGACCTTTAGTAGCTAGAGAACCCTAGAGGATTGTTGAGGTGTGAATAATACATGAAAATAAGAGCTCTATTTATAGGGTAGGATCAGTGGCTTAATCACGAAATTTAATTTGTTGTAAGAACTAGATTGCAAAAGATGAATAATAGTTTTTAATTTAATAACATATACTAACTTAAGTGCTCATAAATTTTATGTTTATGACTCCATTTTATCATAAATGTAATTATATATTTATTTGTTTTATTTATCTTTAGTAATTTAAAACACTAGTAATGTTAACTAACAATGTTATATTTTCATAATAAATTGTTTAAATGGTTTAATTATCATGTGTGTATATATATAGTTACATATGTATTTATAAGTAGACACATAAAAGATATCAATTCATAATCAAAGCTTATAAGTTTAGATTTGATTATTATAACAAAGTATATATATTTATTTTATAACAATCATATAAGTATGTATGCACACTCATGAATTATAATGAATAAATAGTATACTTTCATAAATGCGAATCATAAAATAATGAAATTACAATTGCCGAAATAGCTAAAATAAAGATCGAAATTTCCTGAGGATTACACGACAGGTGCTGCAACAACGCCTTCCTACAGCGGCGATGTGTAGCATTCACCACTTCACCGCAAGTGCAGCAACTCCATTACACATACCTTGATAATCAAAACGTCTTACAATAATACGTCTTTGTAACATCTCACCCAAAATAAGATGACGTGACATGTTTAAAAATTTAAAGATAAATAATAATAATAATAATAATAATAAATAATAATGATTACTTAACTTTATTACAACAGACAAATTCTAGATTCACAAAACAAATTAATAATTTAATTAGACTATTTCTTTTTTTTTGAACGCCGAACATTGAACGTTGTGACGTCGCACCCCCCGTCACATGGGAGAGCCTCGTTCACATCCGGCCAATATGTTGTTTTAACCGGGCCCAGTTGGCGTCAGAGTTGTAGAACATTCAAGGAAAAATCCCTCCCAATACGGCCCCTTCCGGGCTTGAGGGAGAGCCGAGGCTCGAACCCTGGATCGGCGTGGGTAAAACCCTAGTGCATCAGCCTAAGAACTAGGCCTCATTTGCATGCCTCAGAAATTAATGGTGGTGGCAGAGATTGAAACCGGGTCCCTTGGGACTTCAGGCCTCACCTCAACCACTACACCACAACCTCTTAGCATTTTAGAGACTATTTCTATTTGATCGTTTCCTGTTCCCTTAGGTCACACGGAGTGGAGTCTCCAATCCCCAATCGGTAGACGGTGGAGGTGATGAGGTGGCAAGAAGAATGGGGAAACGGGGGTTGTAAATCGGGGACTAGTCACCGAATTGGGTGAGATTGAAATAGGAAATTGTGGCAATCGGTGAGGAGCAATTGGTGATTTGGATTCAGGGAAAAGGGAACACTACCCCTCACAACTCGGGGAAAAAGAAATTTGAACCGGGTTTTGGGTAAACCAGTCCGCGTGGCCTTATAGAACGAGCACTTTTCATAGTTTCTCAAGATAACCTGGATTGTGTGTCACGAGAAAAGTCCGATTTGGGCTAAGGATCCAATAAACAGATACAATAAGAACTGTTCTTCTAATCTATTATATAACAATTGTTATAGATACCGACCATTTTAAGCCCAACCTAATGTTTATAGGCTTTATGACTTTATATTATATTTGTGTGTGCATGTGTGTGTGTATGCGTTGTATCATTAGATGAATGAATAGACAATCGGTTTCCCCCACTTTCTCTATTGTTTATCTCACAAACATAAACATAGTGACAAAGTCACATATACCAACATCAAGTTTAACTGTTCTAATTAAAGTAACCGCAAAAAAATTACTATACAAAGGAAACGTGGAATAATGCAGTTGTTCTAACCTCAGAAGAAGTTACACATAAAATCTCATAAGAAGTGAATGTTATAGAAGAGACCTGATACGATTTTATTTATAATACTTAAAATTAAGATTTAAATTTACATTTACTGTTTATATTTTTATAACTAAATACTATTTAAATTAAATATTATCTTATTTAAATGCTTAAGTATATAATTACTACATATTTACATAGTTATAATAATACCCAAATATAATTAGTTTAGACACAAGTCATCCTCGTACCGGGCTTGGACCATGTCTCCCGGACAATCTCAATACATATGGCGCAAGACGATTCCACATATCGAGGTCGGAATGGGACCGAGTGTTTTCACGTCTCACCGTAGTGCCCGGTTTGTCTTGATTTCCGATTGATGAACAAGAAGGAAAATGGAATTCTTGGATTTTCTGGCTCGCCCCCGGCTACGTGTCCTTTGGACCCTTCGCCGCCAGTGGAAGCAAGCACCTTGAAGGAATTTCCATCACGAAGGATTCAATCCAGCCACAGGTTCCCCAACGGCTACCTTGTTACGACTTCACACCAGTCGAAGAGACAATTCGCGTTAGATTGCGCTCTCTAAAAGAGCCTCGGTGATACCCGACGCTTTGCACGGACCAACCCACTAGTTATGTATAAAATAGTACCTTTATCTTTTCTCCTCTCCCACATGCAAATTTTTGTTTTCTAATATGAAAATGATTGAACTCAAGAATGTATACAGGCCATAACATTGATGGGCCAAGAACCTCGACGAGACCAACGAGTGTAGCTACAGCCCATAACAAACGTGGGCCCATTTTCGCAACCAGTGAATAACCTAATTTAAAACCCTAAACACATCAACCAACTACCTCATCGCATTCCAGCTGCAGTTCGCCGTCTTCGAATCTAGCCGGTATGACCAGCGATCTTCTATATCTCCATTTGAGTGAGTATTCGATTCTAATTGCCTGTTTTTTGATTCAGGAGCAAGATGAGTTATGCAAAGGGGGGAAAGAAGAAAACATCGACGTTCGTGATCGATTGCGGGAAGCCTGTTGAGGACAAGATCATGGAGATTGCATCGCTCGAGAAGTTTCTTCAGGAGAGAATCAAGGTCGGCGGCAAAGCTGGAAATCTCGGCGACTCCGTTACCATTTCACGTGAAAAGAACAAGATCTCCGTCACCGCCGATAGCAACTTCTCCAAAAGGTAATATACTCCAAATTTATACGGCTTTTTTTTCATAGTTTTAGTAAATCATAGTTTTCATGATGAGTATGTTTTGTTATCTCTATAAAATCAAATTTGAGTGGTGATGATCTTGTGTACTCTGCTAGTTTAGTTAGTCCTTATTTTATGCATTGGTAACTTTTAGTTAATACATTATACATCAATACATGATTGTATATTCATTAGATGTTGATTTGATTTTTATTTGTAGATTTAATTGGATGCATGATTGTAGATGCATAGTCACTTATCCTCTTTTTGTAGACTTGGCCTTGCATGTTTTTAGTTCACTGGCGAATAACTTGTTTTATAACATATAATACGTAACCTTGCTTCTATTGCACCTAGAAGAAGGTTCTAACCTTGTATCTACTATACATGAGGCATAGGTATGCCTGGCAAAACGGTCAGGTTGGGTCGGGCTGGTGACAGGTTAGGACGGGCCGATTCAAAAAGGTTCAATTTGGTCCGGGTCAAAACAGGTTCAGGTCAGAACGGGTCGTTTTAAAAAAAAGTATACCAAATATATCAAAGTATCATTAGAATTAAATTGTAGGTTTTTGATAGATTTAAAAATGTTTTGCAGTTGCGTGTTCCAGTTCTTAGTTTTCTCTGCACCTTTCTAAGAGTAAAATCACAAAATACAAATAAAACCTTCATCAGGTGGCATGGTTTAAAAAAACGGTCGAGGCGTACGCCTCCAGGTTTGCCTCCTCCTTGAGGCAAGGCGGTGAGAAATGAGTCTGAGGCGACGCCTCAGGGGCCATTTTTGTACATGCGCCTCAAAGGGCTGAGGCGTTCAAAAAAACGTGTAAGGCGTACGCCTCGAGGCGCGCCTGTTGCTGTTTTAGACCTGTTCCGATGAAATTAGTTAGGAAAGTTCTATATTTATAAGATATATAATTTTTATATGCTGTTTTAGACTTTCTATGATGAAATTAGTAAGGAAAGTTCTATATTTATAATATATATAATTTTTATATTTGTTTTTTAATTCCGCCTCGGGCTTACGCCTCGGTTCGCCTCATGAGGCGAAGGGAAAACGCCTTTTAAACTGTCAGGTGGCACAAAAATTTAAACCAAAATTGAAATAGGGAAATTTTCTAGTGTTTTAGAAAACAACAGGAGCATACATAATAAACCAGCTTCTATACCTTGCGATAATGAGTAATGACACACTAATATGCAGGGTTAATCTCTCTTTTCCAGTAAGTACTAATCTGTTTAAAAACCTCACGAGTTACAGTTGATGACACACCATTTACAATGATGTCAATGTCTCAAACCGCCTCCTGCAGATTAGTCACAACTTTCATAGGATTAAGAAGTGAATTGATGATATTTAAACAAAACCCGTCTTTCAAAATCTCATAAACATAAAAACGACTGAAGGAAAGAAGACGATTGCCGTTTAGAATAAACCCTAACCTGAGAAGGAGAATATGATGCCGTTCATTGTGTTCGCACTTTGCAGTCAAATATGATTTGCAGTCCGGGTAGGGCAAATCGCCCATTCTGACCCGTCCCCCTTTTTTCCATTGCCTAGTTTGTTTTTATTATTTTTACTTTCTGCCCATTTAGACACCCCATATTAATAATAGTTAAACCAAAAGAACCCATATACTTATATTTAATGACCCAAATTTAAATGGCTGGGCAAAGATTGTCAGGTCTAGGCATAGGCATGATTATTTATGCATTTGACTCAAAAAGTAACCTTTTAGATAATTGCATATGATGGTAAAAGATAGAAAGTATGTTAGCATACAAAGGAAATAATATTTGCCTTTAAGTACAATGGAACAAATGCTGAAAGTTACATTTTGTTGTAATAAACCCAACATTCTTGTTCAATGCGAAGCCTGACCATGGCGTTCATCTTTAGTAAAATTATGATAGATAATTAAAAATTTTGGCATACAAGTAAATGCAGACATGCCATTGGACTGTTGGCACTGAACGGATTGAAAAATTGTCGTTTCTAAATTCTAAGACGTATTTTATTACTCTATTTTTTAATGGGAAGTTGGTTGCTATATCAATGTCATAGGGATGAATCATGTATCAAGTCGAGTTGATCATTACCATTTGATCATCCAACTATTAGAAAGACATGTAAATTATTTTGTTTTAAGGTGATGATTAGTTGCTTAACTTAGCCTTTTTCTTTCAGGTATCTGAAATACCTAACAAAGAAATACTTGAAAAAACACAATGTGAGAGATTGGCTTCGCGTGATTGCATCTAACAAAGACCGCAATGTGTATGAGTTACGTTACTTCAACATTGCTGAGAATGAGGGTGAAGAGGAAGACTGAGAAGAAGTTGATCTCGTTTTATGTTTCTTCTTTTTACCTGGATTGGCTTTTAAAATATGTTAATCAGATATTTTTTCATCATTTGTTATTGTAGTAGAATTTTGAGGTGCTCTTGCATTTTTTCACCAATTCTTGTGTTTGGCATTTGAATTGAGCTTTTTTGATTTTTAATTGAGCCTGTTTGATTTTGGTACCGAGTACCGGTACCGTATTGATAAATATGTGAAGTACTTGTGTGGTGGGTAGATTGGGTTCATAAATTAAGAACCCTACAATTATCAAAATTTGTTAAAAGTTTAATAAAAAAAATGTAATAACCATGTAAGCTGGAGAAAGAGTAAAATTCATGTTGTTCTAGTTAGGAATGAGATCGATACCGTACTGGTACCGAATTAACGATGCTGAATTTTTGAAAAAGTTGGTACCGAATTTATCGGTACGGTACCGGTATCGAAAATACCGATACCGAATATTTAGAAAAATGGGTACCGAGTACTGTACCGAATCTTTCGGTACGGTACCGGTACTCGGTACCAAATGCACATCCCTAGTTCTCGTTAACGGGGGCGGTAATTGTTAATCTTGTAGGGTTGGTACTTGGTGAGTTGGTGTGATGAAATCGGTAATAGGTAGAACTCATGTATTTACTTAGAATATAGAGGGAATGTTAGAATGTAGAGTTAGTTGAATTAGTTGCACTTAATTGATTAAGTGGTTAGTCTGTTGGTTGTTAGTCTCCTAACTAGTATAGTATAAATAGATGGCTAGGTATGATGTAGAAACTTGTGACTTATAATCAAAAGGGTTAATTACACTGATTGTCGTTGTAGGATGTCCATATTGCATATATGGTCCCAAACTTTAAGAAACTACACCTATGATAATGATCCTTATTGTTTGCGAAAACAAAACACGTATGGTCCTTGGCGTGGAGGGATGCTGATTTTTCTCGTTAAACTGTGGTGAAATGACTTATTTACCTTAAACTAAAAGACAAAATAATTAAAAAAGAATAAAAAATTTGTGGGACCCACTTAATTATATTTAACCTGCCGGCCCACCCCACCCTCCCTTTTCATAGTTTCATCTTCATCCTCCCTGCCACCGATGACATCGTTTTTCTGGCGATCCCTCCGACCCATCTCCGGCGACAACTGTGATAGATATATTTATAATTTAATCCAAACACATAAATTTTGAAAAATTCTTATCTTTGTTTTAGTAATTAGCCCAAACTAGAATATTGCAGTAGCATTTTGAATTGTTATAACTTTTGTGAAAACATAACATCTCATAAAATTATAACTTTTGTGGTTAGGAATGTCACGTTTTAACCATTCATCAGAATATTGGTTATATATATCTGTTAATTATAGCCATTCGATTATTAAGAATGTCTTGTTCATTGATCAAAATATTTTATTGTTTTGAACAATCAAGATACATAAAATTCACAACATATTATATACCTTTGCTCTTCTGTATAAATGTACCCGCGAACACTTTAGAACTTTTTGCAGGGCCGGTCCCGACACACACACACAGAGATGCAGTTTATAGTATGTTGGCATTGGGTGGTAATGATGGGTATTTATAGGTAAACAAAACATTGAAGTAAGTACAACCACGACACCATCATCATGAGATCACTAGACCCAGAGGCGGTAGTGTGTGTGTGTGTGTTTTGGAGTGGGTGGGATAGTTACGTAACGCTATACATCTATTTTTACTGCTTTGCGTGTTGTGCCCAATTTATTTGATTGCATCGTGGGGGGTGGATTCTAACCTTAATCCAATCCACCTGCTGACTCATTAGACGGTTGTATATACATGATTTTGTTACATGTAGAAGGAGTTCGTTACAGAAATAATATCTTTTTAAAACAGTAAGAACGTATAATGCATTTATACATGCTTTGAATGTTTTACACAAGACAAACTGTCTTTCTTTCTCTTTTCATTATCTTTTATATACTACGCACAAATGTATTATACGGTTTTAAACATTTATCGTAAACCTTGAAAAAAAAGGAGTATTTTTATGGCAATAAACAAAATTTTTTTTTTATTATTATAATGAATTTAGAACACAAGTTGCAATTACAGTGCATATCTTGATTGAAGTTCCATGATATGCAACCAAAAGTGCATGCATTGTTATTTGCAGAGTGAAATATTAAACATAAAAAATTGTTAATAGAATGCATATTGTTAGATAACTAGGAATTTCACCTAGTCTGATGCAGCGAGAAACACGTATATCAGTATAACTATGTTTAATTATATAAAATGTGTCACCGTGTAACAAAAAAATAAAGCCATAGCATGCCCAAAAGAAATATCGGCACACGTTTTACTTAAATTAGTGCCTAATATGTCATTCCATTCCTTTTATGGTCATCGTCCGAATTTGAAAAAACAAATTATTATAATAATAGTGATAAAAATAACATAAATAATAATCAAAATAATAAAAATCATGTTAAAAAATAATAAGAAAACCAATTTCATAAAAAACCAATAAATACTTAAATATAAAAAATCAATAGTGTTAGAAATAATAATAGTAAAAATAAAGTTAATAATAATAAAAGCCAAGAAAGTCTTATTTTTAAAAAAGAATTACTAAAAATGAAAAAAAACTTTTAAGGACAGAAAATAAAAATAACAAACTCTTAGAGCATTCATAACCGGTTTGATATATTTTTGTGAGTGAGTTTTATATATTTTAAGGAGTGGTTTAAAATGATTGTGAGTGCAGTAGAGAGAAAATGTATAATTTTTTTGTATATTTGTGAAAACACAGTTCACCTATATAAATTTTTTAATATTTTTTTAAAGTGGTTGTGAGTGAAAAAGAGAGAAAAAGTAACGATAAAGGTATAAAAAAGTATTATTTAATTGAAAATAAGAAAAAAAATGTAGTGATTTTTAGTGTATTATAAGGATAAGGATACCAAACCGGCTGCGAATGCTCTTTAAGGGACCACTTTAACAAAAAGGGTTTTAAGGAGCAAAAAATAGGGGAGGGAGGGATCAAACCCCTAACCTTCACGTCATAGGGGCAAAAAGAGTGACTAATTGAACCGATGTGTTTATTCTTAATATTTTTTGGAAAAAATTGTATATAGTGTGTAGACATGCGTCAAATTCTGATTGACGATGGAGTTACTACTGATCAATTGTAAATTATTATACGTATATATAATTAAAATGTAGATTTAATTTATCAAATGACTCAAGTTAATTGTATGACTATCCAACTTCACGTGTAATGCTAAAAAAATATTTATAGTTAAACTAATGTTAGCATTGTTCCTCCTAAAATTCACCCGTATCCTAAATTCTTGATATGCTTCTTATACATGTGTGTGTGCACGTTTATACGTATAAGATATATTAAAAAAGTTATAAGTGGAGAAAATATGACAC
The DNA here is from genome assembly GCA_023525975.1 of Smallanthus sonchifolius. Classification (NCBI taxonomy): domain Eukaryota; kingdom Viridiplantae; phylum Streptophyta; class Magnoliopsida; order Asterales; family Asteraceae; genus Smallanthus; species Smallanthus sonchifolius. The sequence continues at coordinate 91,135,262 of CM042030.1, read as the reverse complement.
GTGTTTCTTTTTACATACGTCGTTCTTCCACTCTCACTTTTAGATTTATTTTTATCTTTTATCAATAACTTTCCCTTTAATATATATGGAATATATATATATATATATATATGTAGAGGTAGGATCAGATACAAATCAGTTTTATCCTAAAAAACGTAGGAACCAATAATCAACCGCCACGTGTACATATTGGATATTTAAATAAAGGGTAATTAAGACATTTATCACATCTACGGAGGAGAACAACATGGGTAATAACCATAATGACATTGATTGATCATTGTAATAATGATGGTAACAATGATGGTAGGAATTGCATATTAACCTCTGCTCCAGGTAACAATGATGGTAGGAATTGCATATTAACCGTGTTCATCTTGGTAATCTGACACATCACAGTGTTATACACTACCATGAAATTCAGTTGAAACATTCTCCCATTATCTCCTGAAGATTTGATTCTATCTGCAACTTCATTCACTTTCTTCAAAGGTGACCCAACACCAAATTGATTTCTCCACTCTGCAACAATTGCATTCTTATAACTTACCTTTTTCATCTCTGCTACTTCTTTGGCTCCCATAGGAATACCCAGAACATCTCTAACCAACTCACGCGTAATATTGACAACATGGTTACGCATATTGAAAGTGTTGGTGTTGTGATCATACTTATTCAGAAGCCATAACCCTAAACAACTAGGGATGGTTATAACATTGAGGTGTTGAATACTAGCAAAACCCATTTGCCCTACAACTGTTATCTGTTCTTCGGTTAGATCTTTCATCAGACTGCAAAGGTGACTAGGTTGTATCCGTATCCTAAGTCTATCTTTAGATTTCGGATGTTGTTTCTTCTTTTGAGCAGATCTCTTATTTTGATTTATGTTAACATTGCTACATTTCCTGAAATTTGGTGTTTCAAAATCACTGTCTGAATCTGCTGGTACATCCTTATGCTTACCCTTTCCCTTGTTCACAAACACTCACAACAAGAAAATTAAGATGGTTAGGTAATTGGCCAATATCTAAGTGAAAACAAACAACAACAAACCCTTACAAAATCAGACATACCTTTTTTGTTCGTTTTACCAACATCTACGTCTGACATTGATTGATCTTCACGTTCCTTCCTCTTATTCTTACTTGAAGTTGCTACACCATAATGACAAATCATCATGACATTTCCATAATAACCAAACCTCATTTATAACACTATATTTTAAGAGGTTGTTCATCAAACAAACACATTTCCATTTCAATAAATAACCACTCAAATTTTATATTGTATTTTCAAATTTGTTATATGATTTTCATTTTCCTTGACATACATATCAGTTTAATCCAAACAAAAACACCACCCTTCTAATAAATTTACTACCTTTTACTTAATAAGAACAAAGCTATATGCAAAAGTAAAATAATTTTATTATGCAATTTTTAATATTAACACACATATCAACACTTCCTACAACATAACCACGGTTGTTTTAATCATTATCTGTTGGATCATCTATTGTCCTATTTTTTATCCGTCGTGATTTGTGGTTTACAATATTTATCAACACGTACAACCACATTATATGTCTGATTTCTAAAAGTACACAATCAACACTTTAACTAAAAACAAAACAACATTATATGAACAAACAGGATCGTTTTTATAAAAAAATTGTTATTTTTAACAACATTGATGAATAAATAACAACATTATATGTCTAATTTCTAAAAGTACACAATCAACACTTTAACTAAAAATAAAACAACATTATATGAACAAACAAAATCGTTTTTATAAAAAAATTGTTATTTTTAACAACATTGATGAATAAATAACAACATTATATGTCTGATTTCTAAAAGTACACAATCAACATTTTAACTAAAAACAAAACAACATTATATGAACAAACAGAATGATTTTTATAAAAAAAATTGTTATTTTTAACAACATTGATGAAATCCTAGTGTTCATATAAACACCGCATTCAACAAAAAATAAACCCCAAAAAAAAAACCCTAACTTATAGATAGGGCTAATTAATCTAACAAATATTATATTTTAACAACATTACATACCTAATCCATGTTTTCTGCTACTATTCAATGTTTTCTTCATCTTCTTCGAGCTATTATCCTTACCGAACTTCTTCATTCGTTTTTTCTTCCCTGTTGATGCTTACAATGATCAGAACTATGATTTAAATAAGAAAATTCAAGATTAACACCATGGATTCAACTTACGAATCTTGAATAGCGCTAATTTAGTGATAAGATTCACCATCTACAGATTTTGGTTTCGTGATTTGGAGAAATATCCGATTAGTTCGGATGAGAGAGAAGTTAGAGGGGTAATCGAATAGATCAATTGAACGAATATTAAGGAGGAGATAGATTATATTGATTAATAAATTGATGAAATACCAGGAATACCCTTTTGTATTTAATATAACAACATCTTATTTACTATTCTGCCACTCAACCAATTATAACCATTGATTAAAGATGATGAAAGGTCAAAATTTATTCCTATTATTTTTATGATTAATCTGTTTTGTACAAGAACTAACCTCTATATATGTATATGTTTGTTTATTTATTTGTGTGAGAGTTATAATAAAATATACACTTTTTTTATTTTCTTTAAAATAGAAACAATGATTATAAGTGCATAACGGATGAAGTCATATATGTTGGATTATTGGTGAGTATTGTGTTTGAGTAAAACTAAATTAAATAGGGCTTGTACACCAGAACTGCATTGGATTATTACTATTATTGTTATCAAATCTGTAAATGCAGGTCATGGTACTAAAGCTATTGCTGATGGTACAATTAAATGCTTCACTGCAAAAATTCCAATCATGCCCCTTAACCCCCAAATTTCAACAAAATCTGATGCATGCCCTTTGACTTGTGTAATCAATACATGACAAATAGATCCTTCCAATTGCTCTTCTCATCCATACTTCTTCCCAGTTTTTTCTATTATTAATTCGATTATAATTGATTTAAATATATCAAATAAATAAAACTGATTTTTAATTAAAATAAAAACATCTGAAGATTAAACACTTAGAACTAAGGAGTTCACATCATTGAATTAGTTTTGAGTCTAAGAAGATATCCTGATAATTAAGTGGTGTATTTATAACTAAAAGATCGGGATTCAAATCAAATCCTATAGGGTGTAGGTTATGCCCTGTGGAATTTGTTTCCCGAGTCATCTCCTCCTGATGGTCGTCCACACTCCCTCATGAGTAGGGGTGTTCAAAAGTATCTGTAATCCGAAACCGAACCCGAAATATCCGAATCTGAATTATCCGAAAATTCAGATATCCGAAATTCGGATATCTAAATTTTCGAATTCGGATAACATTTTTCAAAAATTTCGGATATTCGGATATCCGAAAATAATTTTTTTTACGACATCTTTCCTATAAAGTGTTATGAATACAATATATATAAAGTATATGGTTTTTATGTTATGTGTTTAGCTCTGTTATTTTTTTTTAAAATAAAACGTATTCACGTCGTAATTTCGAAAGTTATATTCTTTTGGCCAAATTTATATATTGTTTCGTAGAAAGTGTTATAAATACAATATATATGAAGTATATGGCTTTTTATGTTATGTGTTTAGCTTCTTATTTTTTTAAAAACTAAAACGTATTCGCGTCGTAATTTCGTAAATCACTCAAAAATTTGTTTTTTAATGTTTTTTTAATTATTTCATAAAGATGATGTTTATTTAGTATATTTTATATATTTAGATTTTAATTTAAAAAATATATTTAAGTTAAAAAAAAACCTGATATCCGTTTCACTATCCGAAATTTTGGGTCGGATATCCGACTTTGAACACCCCTACTTCCGAGTAGAAGGAAGAACGACAACGCATAGTTAGTTTTACCTTTGGGTCCAACACACAACATTTATTTATCTTTAAGGTTGAATTTGACACATAATGACATCCTTTACGATATAACACATTAAGCTTAAATTATTCTTGATAACCCACGAAGAATACTTGCCAAAATCGTGAAAAATAAAACTTCCGATTTACATGTCATTTTGTGTTTAAATTAAATCACAGTCCACTTTTTATATATGTAAATATATAATTGAGGTTTTCGTGATGTCATTACCAGTGTCAAATTTTAATTATTCACTTGTATGATACAATAAGTTATATAGTGCATGTGGTAACAATGGATTTAGAAAAAAAAAAAAAGAAGAAAATTTAGCCCCAACCCAAGTATTAAAATTTCTTTTTAATTAATTTGGTGTTGGGCTTCTATGCGATTTTGGGCTATGAGATGGATTAGGCCTGCCTGGGACGTGAAAGAGCCGACTCCATTCCATCATTTTAATTAAAGTTTTTTCTAATTTAATTGATCGACTTGAAAGTAGGTTCGGTTTTAATCGAATAAACCTAGATTCTTGACCCACATTTTTAAATTTGGGTTTTAAAAATAAAGTCTTTGGGTTGTTTTTTGATTAACCTAAATTCTTAAAGGGTGAAAATGGGTAATTAGTTAAAATGATCAAATGGGTTTAACAAAACGAACGGGTCTTCATCAACCCCTCTAGTTGCGACCTGCTACTTGCGTGAAGGAACGAAAAGGCACCTGCGTGAAAGAAATTGCTCATTCTCTGTTACAATAGGATCATTCTCTGCAGATTCACCGCTTGTTTTGGCGCAGTTAACTTCAACGGTCAGGTTCTAGGGTTTCTTTCAACTTCTCAATTGCTCATTCTTTGTTACAATAGGATCATTCACCGATCTATCCATGCTTAATTGCTTGAAATTTGTTCCATTTTCTGCGCGATTTTGATTCCTTGTTGATAGATAATTTAGGGTTATTGAAAAAAATATGAAATTTGGGGGAAATCAAATTGTTAACAGAATAGGTTGTAATATAGTTTGCATTACCATTCCATGTTTTTGACTGTTATGCTACCCAATGTTCATTTTTTCACTTAATGGGGTTTCTTGTTTTTTGTTCAACATCTGAGTTGTATATCTTTTAAGTAAAATTGACAACTTGTTATGAATTTCAATGTGACTGAATGATGGATAATCTGTATGAACAGAACAACAATGTTAAAAAAAGGATGAGAACTTGTAAAATTTACATGTTCTTAACTTCTTGTCCCTGGAGTGGTTATTTTTTTTATTGCTTCTGATCAAATCTGTTACTTTCTAAATGAAAGTTTGTGTAGGAATTCATGGCAAAATTATATATTTGCTCTAATTAGATGCATGGGTTTTGAGTTTTGACCCATTTTTCTTCCAGGCAGTCTAGTTCTTCTATGTATATTTAATTATTTATATTAAACAGTATGTATGAACTTGTTTGTACTTGTTCACTTACCAGGCAGTCTATATCTTCACTTACCTGCACAGTAATTTCCCTTATTACAAGATTTAAAGAATATGGCTTGATTGCTAAATTTCACCCAGTAATTTCCCTTATTTATAGATGTTTTGTTTTGAAAAATGTGTTGCTGGCTTGCTGCCATTGTATTAAAGAGTAATTTTTGCATAATTGTATTGCTATTCTCTGTTGATTTGTTGATTTACAATTCCAAAGGGGATCCGATACTATTGATTTTCACCTTAGGCTTTTAGTTAATGATTATTATCTTAAAATATTGTGTGGTGTGCTTTTGTTGTAATTAAGAGTAGGCTGTAAATATGGCTGAGAGACAATTGGGTGATCCACAACATGCACATGATACTCAAATGTACTCTCCTCAACCACCAGCTAAGGATGATATGATTGGATATGTTATGGCGTTGGAGGCTGCTTTACTCCCATGTCTTCCTGCAAGAGAGCTTCAAGCTATTGATCGATCTCCCCACCCTTCACATCAGAGTGAGTGAGCTTCTATCTTTCTATTAAGGATGTTTTGGTATTATGCTTGATAATGTTCCTGCCTGGTACTTTGATTTTTTTTGAAATGGGCTACTTTGGTATAATTTATAGACAGGTAACCATAGACGGTAAAAAAGATGGTGTGGCAAACACCTGACCACCTCATCCCAAAATGGGCTAGCTTATTAATCACTTAATTGTGCTTTCTTGAATGGAGAAGTCTGGTAATTTAGTGAAAACCACCTCATTATAAAAATTCTACACAGGCAAGAAACTCATCATCAGTAGATCTAATTACCAAATTAGTCCATTTCAGAAAGGTATAATTATCTGCTCAAAACATTATTGAGTATAATTACCACAATGGACCACATTACTATTCTATGACAACAATCCTTCTTTAATGGCTAGATGGCAGATATTATTCTAGTTCCTTATATATTCTGCATCATCATGGAACATCTTTGGATTATAGAGTTCATCATACCATTTCTTTGACATAATTTTAGTTTCATTCCATCCCATAAAAAGACACGCTTTTGGATTTCGAAATACAAAAAATACTTTTGAAAAAAGATGCACATAGTTATAGCAATGTAACAAAACTAAGCAGCTCATTTGTTCTCGTTCTTGGCTTTTGGAAATACTAATATACTATTAAGGTTTTCTTTTCAATTTATGTCAAGTTTTTAGGCCTTCATATTCTGGAAATGGTCTCTCTTTTATTTCAACTGAGCTTGTAGTCTAGAACTTACTTACAATATGCTCATTTTTTCACTATGTGGGGATATTGCAGCATATTGATGTGTTTTTGCTATACCTGTGTTAGATTCTTTTTTGTATAACTAAAGAATCAACAGTGTTGACGCATTAGTGGTTTCTAGCAAGCTTATATGATCATTTTGTTTTGTTTATTTATTTTTTACTTTTTCTTCTCAGTTGATGTGGAGAGGCATGCTAGAGATTTCATGGAGGCTGCTAAAAAACTCCAACTATACTTTATCAGTTTGCAGCGTGAGGATCAGCCAACCAAAGAAGAAATCTTGCAAAAGGTAATCAACACTAAATGATTATCTTTATGATTTTTTTGTGTTTTTAGTAACATCCTGAACTGGTAGTTTTATGTGGCATTTTTAGTTAGTCTGTTTTGGTAATTGTACTCAATAGCCTACCGAGCTGGTAATTTTACTTTTTTGAGATAGGCTAATTTGGTAATTTGATCACATGATTACCACTTTCTTGCTTATGTGGCTTTTATCTGATGAGATGGCTCATCATTAAATTATCAATCTAGTCCATTTAAAAAAATATATATATATAATTTCTGATGCTGTGGCCTGCCACATCATTTTGACAACCTATGCTGATTGCATGTCTATTCATTACCAAAGAGCTTGTTAAGCTGATTAGCTGTTTTAAATAAGGCAACCCATACACCAAGTAAGTTGCTATTCTATGACATTAGTTTTGGTCTGTAATTTATAAAAAATATTGCAGGATATTGCGATGATGGAGGAAGAACTGAAGACAAAGACTGATCTTATCAAGAAACAGGAAAGATTGATCCAGGGGTGGAGAAAAGAGTTAAAGGACCAATTAGAGAAACATAATGTTGAGTTAGAGAGGGTTTAAATGTATGACTTGAATACATTCTATTGATTAATTGACATTATTAGCTGAGTTAGAGAGGGTTTAAATGTATGACTTCAATTTTAGGTTTGTGTACTTGCATACACTTCTTCCTATGAAGAAAGATTGATGTTTGTTTGGAACCTGCAAGCATTTCTTGAATTCAGGAAAAGAGGAAAAAAATGATCAGATTGTTGCTTCTAAGAAATTACTTGGGTAATGCTATATAAACAGTTGATTTAGGTTGTGCCAAATTAAAAAAAGTTGGAAGAGGAACACGTTGGATGAGTTGAAAATCGTCTCATCTTTTATTAGAAGATTTTTATTATTGTTAATATCGTTTTTGTAATCATAAATAAAACATAATTTAATTGTTATCCCAACTCTATTATGTATCTTATTATTGGAGGAATATTTGAGGTCTGAATTCTTAATTGGTTAGAAGCTTTTTGCATAACTTTTTAATACTCCAAATAAGTAATTGCTTAAAGCAGTATCATTCTTTTATTTTTTATTTATTGACAATCTATAAAAATTATCAGAATCAATATTTTCACTTTTTACACTGAATACTGATAACAGTGAATGATATAATTTATGTTATTATTAGTAAAAGTGTAAGTTGCTATGGTTGGTAAAAATAATTTCAAGTTCTTAAAATTTAAAAAACATAAAATTATGTTGCTATTTTTTCCAACCATTTCTTCTATTTTCCAAATAAATAAAAGGAGAAGATGAATAATATAGTAGGATGTTCTCAGTACCAACTTTAAGTAAAAAACCGTAATAAACTTTTGTACGTAATGTTCATCAGAGAGAAGCAGTAACACAGTTGCATTTGAAGCGGTAGATAAATGTATTTATGCGGTTCTCACAGTTATCTACTTAAAATTTGTTACAAAAGTAATTTTACAACAGATCAATCTAGAACCAAAAAATATTCAACATTTCTCATTGAATTACCATTAAATCAGAGAAAGAAAAAGAAGCAAATGTGAATGTAAATGTACTACTACTTCTTAGCATAGGTGATCAACATAGGACTCTCAGGATTAATCTTAAATCCTTGAAGGCTATGCATAGCAACAGTTGCCTGCATCTCATCTCCATACTCTATAAAAGCAATCCCAGGTTTTGCTTCCACCATTCTTACTTCCTTGAACCCTTGGTGCTGCCCAAACAACATTTGCAGCATCATTGATGAAGTTTCATGAGGAAGTTTTTGAATGAACAAAATGCTGTTTGGTGAGGCTGGTGCCTCGGATTTAGCACCACCCACGTATGGTATTTGTGATAACTGCACCAAAATGTAACAATTAATATATGATTTTAGGACAGAACTAATTAAACAAAAACTTATGTAAGTTATGTTATAAAAAGTTAATTCAATTACCGGAGGAGTAGCACCATATGCACCAGCATAAACAGGATTTACACCTACTGCTGCTTGATTAGCATCATGATGGCTCTTTCTTTTCCTCCCCATTGCATGAAAAAAATATATATTATAACAGGATGGTAGGAAATTAACAGGCATATAAAAGGATTGGATACCTGAAACAAATAGATAAACATTACTACTAACACTTGATAACTTATCCTTGACCAATATTACAGCCATTGTTACATGTCTTTGGGCCTATATTGTTGCATAACTAGTTGAGGTGGCAATTTCATCCCGTTTACTTACGAACGAGTCGATTTGGAATATGTTTCATCTCCAGTAAGACTTAACATGACAATGTCTTGGTCAGGGGTAACTTGGTCACTTCAGCATGTCTTTTTTGCATCAAAAATTGATTTTGACCAGAAATAGCAAACTCATTGGAGAGAAAAATAATTCAACAGTAAAAACAATAATCCCAGGTTCTTTGATGTCCTCGGAATTTACTATCCACAAACTATTTGATATGAACTTAAGTAAATCCATTGTATGCATTTAATTATTTATACAAAAAATTTCTATTAAAAAGTGCAATATATTCTTGTTATTTCTAATCGATAGTAGTTAGTGTGCCCATACAGTAGTAGAGAGTGTTGGTTTAATAAGCACACTGTTTTAATTGTCATTACAGTGAGAAACTAAAGAGAATTTACTACCATAAGACCACACCAAATACCAAATAATAACAAATGTGTTACCTTTATCGTCATGCTTCTTTCTCTTTTCTCGGGGCACAAAAGTACCATCTGCTTTAGCTAAAATGTCTGATTTTGTTTTTGCATATTGTATTCTCTGTAATCATTAAAATAGAACAGTGTTGATATAGGTCAAAGGAGAACGTTGATTATGAACAAGTATATAGGCTAAAACATATATGTTGCCTAATAATCTGCATTAAGCAAAATCCATCTCCATGGTGCTGTAACATAACACACTTTTTTTAACTCTTCAATAAGCTAATAAGCTTACCCAAACACCCCCTTAGTAGAAAGAATCATGTACTCTTTTGGAGCACCGACATCATAATAGAAACAGCCATCTTGAACTTGGTCCAACAGAAACATCAACTACATTTCACACGTGCCAAAAATTTCCTCTTTCATAAATTCAGGCCTAGTCTCCTTAGCAGCTTTTACACTCACAAGTTACTGTTATAATGTAATTTGTAGTTTCCGTCTCTTTTATTGAAATCAGCCATGAGTTCATTAACTCAAAGAACGGAAACCATCATGGATTCGTGGCTGGTACATCCATGAATTTCAATTATATCGGCTTTAATCCAATTTTATCCTTCATTTGTAGTTATATAGAGAACTTTTCCAGGCCCTTAGCGGCGTATTATGGTGAGGGTGCTTATTGCCTTTTGAAATAAGCAAATTCTAACCGCTTATTCCAAACACTCAAACAGTTTATTTCACTCATAGATAATCAAATAAACAGCTAAGATAAGTGAATAAGCAGTTTTAATTAACTGTATAAACTATCAAACACCCCTTAATCCTAGAGAAACAATGTATTTTCAATTTGTTCATGGTGCAAATTAAAGCTAGACCTAACAAAAAAAAACTGAATTCAATATACCATGGGTTTGTCGTAAAATGGAAAACCTTGCATCTGTTTGAGGGCAGTGGAGGCAGATGAAACGTCCTAAAAAACAAACCATGCTTGACCCTTGTGCTTTAGGGTTTTGAATGCAAGTATCTCCAGGATTTTTCCAAATTGCGAGAACACCGCATGCAGCGATTTCTTTAACTCTAATCAACAAACTACACACTTGCATTTAGGTCTTACACAAACCAAATTTATATGCATCAAATAGAAAGAGGAATACCGTCGAGTTTGATTTTCTCATTCAGATTGTTGATGTATATGGTGTTGTTCGGAGGAGTCTCGCCGCCGGCAGTCATCTCTGCCATTTTCTGTTTCGATCGTACAGGAACTCCAGCAATCAGGAAGAACTTTTTTTTTTTTAACAAAAATTAAACAAGGCCCAAACCCAAACTGTGAAATTAGTAACGGGCTTCAATCTAATTATAAAATTATATGTCATACTCGGTAGTAGAGGTGCATAAATCGGGCATTCTCAAGAACGGTTTTGATTACGAAACTAGTTCCGGTTTCAGTTCCGGTTCTTGATTAAAAAACCGGGCCATGTGTACCCGGTTCCGGGTATTCAAGACGGGTATTTTAAGAACCTATTTCCGGGGTATTCGAAAAACTTAGTTAAACATATAAATATATATTAATTAAACATATAAATAACTAACTTAAAAAGTCCAATAACATTAAAAACTTAAAATGTTACAAAATCGATAAATGTTTAAAACATAAACTCATAAAAATAGATAAATTATATAAAAAAAACTATATTGTCTTCGTTTTTCTCTTCGTAACTTCGTTTTTTGATCATCTACATGACTTCATTTGGTGATTTATTAATCTTCTTATTTGGTCGGCTCCTATTCATGATCAAGATTGGGTGGTATCAATGTTAGCTGATGTGAAGTCTATGAAGACGAGTTATCCTGCTTTTGATCGAATATATGCTGTCCTCACAACAATTTCAGAGGTATCTTTCCCTGAAAATAATTATATTTATTATTTATTGTTCTACATTTCAATGCTGATTCTTTTCATATTTATAATTCTTATTGTAGCATTACTATAATTATTAGCATCTTTAAAAGATTACATATTAATTTTATAAGTGTAACTAATCTGTTTGACTTTTTGAAGTCAAAGTAGAAAAACTTAAAAAAAAAAGGTATAGTTATATTCAATCTGAAGTCTTTTGATCAACAAATTATAGCATTTCCATCTATTATCAATTATGTGATTGTTAATGTTCTGTTTTATGAATTTGCCAGTCAACAATGTTTAATTAGGGTCAAACGATGAAATTCTTGTTTTGCAGGTAAATACTACAGCCGAGGTTATATACAATCTTATGGATCCCCGTGCAAACTTAATCTTTGGAGCCGTGATTGACCCAAATATTTAATTTAACACCACTACAGTTTGAAGATTGAAATCTTTAACTGTTCTTTCTTTTTCCCCACTAATTAGAGTTTGAAAATTAAATGTCAATTTAGGTGAGTATCACCCTAATAGCAACCGGATTCAAGCCACAAGAAACTGATGACCCGCCTCTCCAGGAAAACTTTATTTCTTTTTTTTCTTTTTAAGGTTCATTAAGAGTGGAGGTGGCTAAATGGACGTGTCGCACGTCAAAATGGATAAATATTTGGTGCGGGTCAGATTGGGTTGACCACAACATGTTAAAAATGTTTACAGAAGTTGTATTATTTTAGTAATAATCTCACTTTAAAAAAAATTATATAATAAGTTTGTACTATTTAACCTGTTTGGCCCAACACAACCCTAATCGACCTGTTTTTAATTGATGGTATGATTTGGAGCTTTGAGTCCTCTTCCTTTGACATTTCTTGGGCAATAAGCATCTTTATGGGTTTGATTTTCTATTTGATGGATATTTTCTTACGTCATATGCAATCTGCATGCACCAATATTGAATCAGTAGACGCTTCAAAATTTGGTCAAAGTTAAGGTTATGATTTTCCATACAGGTCTTCGATTAAGTGGAAAAAAGGTTGTGTTGGCAACTTTCATATTACCTCTTTAATTTTTATCCAACTTAATTCGGAGTGAAAAAATCAGTAGGCAAGTAACTTAAAAGTATATTTTAAATTTCTTTATTATTAGATTACTCATATTCTATAAAGTTTCTCACAATTTGTTACGGTTTATAGTTTGGTCGGCTGGTCTAATGCGAGAAGTTGTTTCTATTGCATTTGCTTTAACAAGGTAGAATAATGAATCAACAGAAATATGGTTTCTATGAAATAGTTTGTAAATACCCATAAGGCCATTATAACAAATTGATCACTTCGTGTAACATACGGTGTTAAAGCTAATACATTTATAAACGTATTCTAAAATTATATTAACCGTAAAAACTATACGCTTCACACATGCCAAAGTAAGAGATCTCTCTACCCCACATACTTTAAAGAGACATTTCGAATATGTTAAATGGAGACTATTTTGTTATAATTTTGTCGTATATATTTATACAACACGATGCAAAAATGAATTGATTTATAACTCTCTTGTGAAAATCTTGTAAATTGATTTTAGAAATTTGCAAATCTACACACAAAGTAAACCTTTCATCTCATATATATAAAACTACTTAAGTTCAGTTTTGTTTTTGAATTGAATATATATCTTACATTATATAATTCTTTTTGAAGTTGTAACAAACATTAAACACAGCGTGTTTATGATTACTTATATGTCAAACAATAAAATATATACTGTCAAACATCAGAGCTAATTTACCAAATGATAAATTTAGATCAGTTTACATATTTAACTCTTAACTTTAGTTTAATTGGAAGTAAATCATCCATTTTCATTTAACAACATATATACCTATTTCAGAAAAATAATAATATTTATTTATTACTTTATATTTTTTAAATTAGTAATAGAAACGACCACTACAAGAATATTAGGCAGTTTCAACGACCTATCTCGACGACATGTCGTCGATATAGCCTTTCTCGACGACATGTCGTCGGTAATGATCTCGTCGAGAAAGCTTATAATGTCGTCGGGAATTAGTCGTCGAGATAGGTAACCCTTTTCTCGACGACATGTCGTCGAGAAAGGGTATTTTCTATTTTATTTTATCTTTATTTTTTTAATTAAATTAATCTATGGTTTCACATCAATCTCGACGACAAGTCGTCGAGAAAGGTATAAATAAATAAAAAAAATTATATTTTTCAAATTTTTATACAAAACAAACATTCAAAACCTGTCAAACCTGTTATAAACAGTAAAACATTACACAAAATAATATATAAAACATTGAACAAAAATAAACAAAATGTATAATTTATATATTACAAATCGTTCAAATTAAATGTTACAACACAGTTTAATCATCTTCATTATCATCATCTTGGTTGTCGGATCGGCTACCGTCCCCTTGCATTTGTTTGACGGTCTCATTCAGTTGCCGGATTTGTTCTTTCAATTCATTGAATTGAGAGTCGGACAAAGACGAAACATTAGCGGGCATGTTTCTCACTTTTCTTCTAATCTCTCGGCTCCAACTGCATCTCTCACCAAGGGCACATCATAGTGCCTCTTCCTCATCAACATCTTCGTCAGCTTGTTGCATCTAAGTCAACTCCTCTTGAATTGAAGTCCATTTCACAAATAAATGACAAATATATATTTATCTATTTATCTATATTTTTCAAATTAACAAATATATACAAATTAACCATCCATTTATATATTTATCTATATTTTTCTAATAAATAACAACTAAAACACAAATTTCACAAAAATACATACGTATCGTAAAAATTGGGGCAAAACCCAAAAACACCCAATTTCACACAAATATATACGTATTATCTTCAAATTTGTTCTTGAAATGACGAGATGTCGTCGAGAAAACCTCACTCTACCTTCCAATCCGTTCACTTTCTTCAAAACCTAACCTACACATTATATCAATTAAAATTATTCACTAATTTTGGAAAATTTCTAAAAAAAGTCAAAAAAACACATCTATACTATATAATAAAAAAAAATCATCCATGGCACGTGTCGCGTCCACATATCTTCTCATCATTTTTTTTCATTCTCTCTCTCTTATTGAATACGCCTCTCTTTTTTTTAACAATGATTTATATTTAAAGAAAAATATTAATTATACTAATAAAACACATTTATTTTAAATTAACTATTATTTTAAGAAACTTGAAATTTAATTATGTAAATTTTATTTTTAACTAAATAGCGATGTAAGTAAAATTATATTAAATAGAAATTAATGTATTCAAACCGTGTAATATATGAGTTTTTAAAGATATAAATTTTTTTATTACTAAGTATATAACATTACATTTTATAAACCCGTTTAATACACGGGTTTTTTAAAATACAATTTTTTTAGTACTAAGTATATAATATTACATTTATCAACCCGTGTAATACACGAGATTTTAACCTAGTACCTGATAAACAAGATGACTAATGGTGGTGGTGTAGGAGGAAAACGGTGGCAAAACAAAGAAATCGGCCGGAAAAGGAGGTGGAAGACGAGAGGAAAAGTGGGAGGGAAATTTGGGGATAAATGAGGTTGTTCTTGCATTCACGTGAGATATAATCAGGTCAGACCAATCTCGATGACATGTCGTTGAGATACGTCTTTTATTAATTAATTTAGTAAAAATAATTTTTTTATTAAATACCTATCTCGACGACATGTCGTCGAGAATAGGTAATTTCCAAAAAAAAATAAAAAATAATTATTCCACCGGGCAAAAAAATAAATAAAAAAAATAAAAATATCAGTTTCGACGACATGTCGTCGAAAATACCTGTGGATGAGCGCCAAAACTTTTCACCAAATCCCGTTATTCCCGCCTGACCATCAACGACGGCATGAGTCGAGAAAAGATGAAAAAAATCCCAAGGTGAAACCAAACCATCTACGACGACATGTTGTCGTATTTGATCCACCTTTCTCGACGACACATGTCGTGGAAAATGCCTAATATTCTTGTAGCGGACCCAAAAAATTAATTTCTAAGAATCAAACTATAAGTAATATAATTTATTCGTCCAGAAAATTAAACAAGCAAAAGCAAGCTAGCTAATTCTATCCATAAAGAGTGATAAATTACCAAATTAAATATATATTAATCTTTTTTTTAGAAAGGCAAATCTAAACCTCCTGTTAAGGATCGGGTTAAACCCGACCCAACTCGTCCAGCCCAGGCTGATCAGCAAGACTCAAACACCAAGATTCGAACTTAAGACCTATAAGGCCCTAAGCTCTAACTCAATATCATGATACCATTAGGACAAATACACAACAAATATATATTAATTATATGATATGATAAGCTAGCACAATATGAAAAAACAAAATACATCAAAATAAATTAAGTAGCTAGATTTTTTTTTTAACAGCAACACCTAGATATTCTAGGATAATTGGGTTTTCTCGGGACAACACCTAGAACATACAGGGCAGCCCACCCCAGGAGGAACCCCCCAACTGGGTAAACCCCCTGACCTGGCCACAGACCTCATTTTTGCTGTGGCCAGGATTCGAACCCAAGACCTCCACTATGAGAAGTCTTAGAGCTACCATTGCACCAAATGGCCAACGGTAAGTAGCTAGATACTATATGATCATAAGCACACCATTAAACAATAAAACACATTAGCTAAGATCCTCTTTTTTTAAATAATTAGGTTTAGAGTGACCACTTCATCTTCTCTTTCACAAACCCTAAAACCTTGGTGCATAACCTCCAACCACGGTGCAGCTTGGTGAGTGCGTATCCTGTGGGCGATAAACTCTTGAGAAAGGTACCAGTATCACCACCAACGATGTGAAGGAGAAAGCTATCAATATCACCACCTTCACCGATGCGAGTAATCTCTTGGATATCCGCCCAGGAAACCCCTACCTTTGCACTTACCGCCTCCAGCTTCGTCACACTGGACATGTCTTTACTCATCACACCTCTGATCGTCGACTTGTACATGAGGTGGAACCCATCAGAGTCTGAAGTCGATATATCAATCGTAGACCGCAGATTAACTTTGAACTCTCCGGTCTCTTTGTTTAGGGTGTACGATTTTACGTCTGTTGGAAGCAGAATATCTGGGAAAAGGTATTCTTCCAGCCATTCGGGCAGCGTTGGTGTCTTGTTCACTGCTGCGGTGGTGGTGGTGAGGAATAGGAAGATGAAAAGGAGTATTGTCGCCGGAGAAGACATTTTAGAGTTGGGAGAAGTGGGATGCATGGTGAAGGTAAGTGGTGGTTTTGTAGACCAGGAAATTGTACTTCAACTGCAAAAAGTGAAAAAGTTTTTTATAAATATTACATTGATATGATTAATTGCTAAAAACATCAAAATAGTACAACTTAAAGTAAAAAGATAAATAAGTACGTGGTCCTTCATTTTATTTTATGAAAGAGTAATAATTAGTTTAGAGGCTACACGTCATTTGGTCCAGTGATAGCCCGGGAGCCACATCATTTGGATGGTTACCAGTTCGAATCTCGTCTAGAGCATAAATGCTCTGCGTGAGTCAGGGGGTTTTCCCGATGGCAGGTTTCCTCCTGGGAGGACAGGGCCACCATGTTCTTCAGGTGGAGTTGACTTAGCTTTGTCTTTTGTCTTTCAAAAAGCAATAATTAGTGTTGAGTTACTTCTCTCACAAACGTCGATATTAACTTCATACCAAATAATCAATTTTTTACTTTATTGTTAAAAAAACTAAAACAATAAACCCGGTCCCTGTTAAATCCATATAAAATAATTCTTTTTCAACGCCCAATTTTATGTATAATAATAATAATTATTATGAACCATAAGATTATTATGGTTGCTCCTTAAAATTGTCGCTTGTAGGATGTGTATCTTTTGTCTAGCTAGCGTCTTGCTAGCTTTTTAATATATATTATCGTCATTGTAAAAATAACAATTTTTCTACCTTGAACTTTCGGTCGTAGGCCATCTCATCTTCGAGGTAAAAAAGTAACAGTTAATATTAAAAAATTTGGGTCTCTAGACACAGTTAACATTCCCCGTGACCCATTTGTTAAGTTCAGAAAAGAATGACAAGTTACCCGTTATGTGGTTGCTCGCGTCGTTGTCCAAGTTCTACACATCACCTTCCTTGGGCTCGTTGTTACCGGGTATAACTTTCCTTTCATTCAGAAACATCGTTTCCTGCACACATTGCATCATAAACAAAGAAGAGTCCGGCGTCTCTTTTCCTTCGGCTAAGTTTGCTTCGTCCTGAAGGTTTTGTTTTCTGTTATGCCAGGTTGAGACAAAGTGTCCAAACTTATCACGTTGATAACACCGAACTTTTGAGAGGTCCCTGTTTTACCCTTCTACTCACGGTTCTCCAGATTCGTGGCATTCTCCTAGTGACCACGATTTTGGCTTGACCAGCAACCACCTCATCCTCCTCCCCCCCACCCTCCACGTTTGCGACCTCCGCGAGTGGAATTTCAGTTGTGTACCGATTATTGGAGCTTGAACATTCGGATTTGTGAAATATGAGTTTATATTGGGTCTCGGTTTGCAATTCTTCTTCCCTAACCCGTTTCTCATATGCTTTCAACCGTCCCACAATGTCTTCAAACCCGGTGGTCTTAAGATCCAAGACATGTTCAATAGATGCCACAATGTGAATGTATTTGCTCCATGGAAGAATTTTAAGAAACTTTTTCACCATCTTTGACTCGTCAATTATCTCACCCAAACCCATCGATTTGGATGCAATTCCCAAAAATTTCCCCCCAACTCGTCTATCATTTCCGTTTCCTTCATCCTTAGTCCATCAAACTAAGAATTTAGGGTTTGCAATCTCGTCTTACGCCCTTTTTGTAACTTTTGGGTATTTCTTGGGTTATGCCCTTGGGGGTCTTGAGGGATATTTATACCATTAATAACTTGTTATATGGGGTGATTTTGGTGTAGGAAAAGCTCCAGTTTAAGCTCGGGATTTCAAATGCTAGGAATGGATCCCTCGTTGAAGATCGAACTTGTCTTTGTTTTGTGTTGTTTAAACCTCCTTGTGAGGGTTTCAAACTTATATTTTTGGTGTATTTATAATCAACTAATATGGTTTGTTAATTGGGGATTAACATATTTCGTTTTGAAGGTTAAAATTTTTATTTGGGACCATTTTCCGCAAGTTTTTAAAAATGTTAAATTTATTTGAAAATTTTGGGTGTTACACCATACCATTAAGCTTGATGCCTTGATCATCCCGCTTATCACCATACCAAAGCGGTATCGCAAGGGGTGGGGCGGTGTTCTCGCACGGTACCAATAGCCACATACCCATACCGTAGCTGTGCCGAAGGCACACCCACCCCCTTACCGAAAAGACAGCAAAAGCATGTCATTCCAACGACTTAGATGTGTTCGTATGCCGCGGAGCAACCGAAATTGATTATCAAATAATTGGGTTCATTGGTGCTTGGGTTGAAAATAAACCTAATTGTCACAACTAAAACAAATTAATACTAGAAAATTACACATGAAAAATTGTAATGATAAAAAAGATTCATAAATTAATTTTTCGTAACTTTTTTTTTAATTATTCAAGTGATAAACATATTAGTTTGGGTTACAAAGTCTTCGTAATATGTTATCAACAGAATGAATCATTATAAAACCAGCTCGTCAAACATGGGCGAAGCTTTCTTATGGCCCGGGGGGGCCGCTTCCCCCCCAACTGATTTTTCGCACAGTAGTGTTAATTTATACATATTCGGCTGATTTTTCGCTCAATAGTGTTAATTTATACGTATGCGGCAAAAAATTTATAGTTCCAGCCCCCTTGATAGGAAAAAAAATCTCGACCCCCCGCGTTTTTCTTCAAGCTTCGCCACTGTCGTCAAATGATACAAAGTGGAAATATATAATCAACAGAATGAATCATTATACAGGATAATGACATCAATAAAAATATAAGGTTTTTTTAGCAAAACAACATAAGTTAAACTACACATAATTTAAATCCAAATATTATATTCATTTTTCGAAATAATATCAATACATATTTAGAACATCTTCCTCCAAGAAAATGTGAAAAACGTTACTCAACTGATTTCACGTGACGAAATCCTAGTACTTGTACATGCGGGCGACTCCTCAAAATTACCTATGTTGAACCTCGCCAAAATCGTTCCCACCAAAAAATCTAGCTCATCGCCGTCGCGAGTAACCTCCACGATATCCATCCAAAACAACACTAGTTTTATGCTTACGCCCTTTAACTTTGTCAGCTTGTCTCTACTGATCACTCCACTAATGGTCGGCTTGTATTTGAGATCGTGACCCTCAATCGAGAGCTTACATGTGTCACCGAGGTTAACTTGGAACTCTCCAGTGTCTGTGTCCATGGTGTATGATGTTACGCCTGTTGGAATCAGACCTATAGGGAAATCATAATATTCTAGCACTTCATACACTGTTAGTGTCTTGGAGATGGCTGCCGATGTGAAAAGAAGGATGGTGAAAGGGAGCATTGTCGCCGGAGAAGACATTTGAGAGGTGGAAGATGGTACATATGGTGATGATACGTGTGTAGGTGTTGGTTGTGTACTCCAACCGCAAAAAAATGGGCCAAAAGTTGTACATGTTTCATTGATAATTTGATATAACTAATAAATGTATTTTTCAAAGTAAATACAACCTTTCTATTTCAAGTATTAAAAAAAGCAACAATAACCTACCTTGTCTTGTATTTAGTTTGGCATAGATTGGATAACATTAACAACACAAATTTCATTTCAAATATATATAGGAATCTGTGTGAGATTTCAGAGGACGTGAGGATGCAAGTGAGGGAGTGAGAGGTGAGGCGGTAGTAGTTGATTCGGTGTGATGCAAGTGAGCAAGGTGAACACCAACCCCTCTCCAAGTGGGGCGTGAGTCGCCTCACTCACCAGAAGGTATACCGGCGAACTTCAAGCATGAATGGAAAAAAAGTTTGGACCCATCTACCAAGGCTTAGTAGTATTATCATTGTTGTATGTGTGTTATTTTATGTCACGGTTTAATGGGTGAAATAGGACAAATGGATCTGATAATGTTAAGGTGGTTTGTTCGGTTAAGGTACAGTTGGAACCATCTAACGTTGCAACAGTTAAGACCGGTATGTATATATGTGTGTCTGGAACGATTTGATGTACGAATTCATATATGTATGAATATGTATGTTTAATGCGCATATGCAGAATTCTTAATCCTCATTTCCTTACATTTATGTAACATAAACACACTTTCTGCGCCAAATCTTTCTCTTTCTTTCGTTTTTCTACGCCAAATCACAACACACCCCTAGAAAAACCATTTCATTTCATACATCCAAGAATAAAGAATTTGTCACGAATGTAATTTTAACTTTATTTACAATCTCATATCAAAATTAATCACAAACACAACCACTAAAAGGACCTTTGAATTGCTCCTGCATCAACTTCATGTTCAACCCTACCAACACCACTTTCAGATCTACAATATCTTCTGCCCATACCTGAGTTCATAAATATATAACAATTAAAACCTGCAGTTGTGTTCGGTAAGCCAAAAGGCATGGTCAGTAGGAAGCGTGCAACTCTTCAAAAGCAAAACAGAAATGGAACAGTTTGTGGTAAAGGTGCCCACTTCGACCCATTCGATTTGGGTTGTGTTTTCTCTCAAATAAAAAAGTTAGCTAATACAGGTCAAATGGGTCGATCCAGTTGAAATAATAAAACAATTAGCTAACACAGGTCAGGTAAAAAAAGTTGGCTAATAGTCATACAGGTCAAACGGGTCGCTCAAGCTGAAAGTTGCATATGTTTGAAAAATCAACTCGTCTACCTTTATACGGTATTGCAAACAAGTGAATAAAATTGTTTTCTCCTTATCTTGATCTCTTCTCTAACCATCTAATTCAAGTAAAATGGATAACGTAGTGTTTGGGGGCTGGAACAAACCAACCCGGCCCATTGGCCTGAACCATTATCTTTGCCACCTCTAGGTGAGGGGTAAGGAGACCAGGGCAGAGTGGGCTATCTCAAATGATGTAGCATCCTATTGTGTTTTAGGGGAATGTCCCTGCATCTTGTATATTATCCTTCTCTATCTATATTCTCCTGTTCATACAAAAATTGGTTACATAAAATGGCTAGACATGGAAATGGACACACACTAAAAGCCTACTACTAGATTTTAATTTTCCTGGACTTCGAGGACTCATAACTTCAAGTATCAATTTCCTTACTCTCATCAATCTATAGATCCAAAACAAGGAATAACAGCTTAAGGAGTTAAAACAATAAGCTAAGTTTCTCAAGACAGTACCATCTATATACAGTCTGCTAGAAAATTTCCATCTCTAGTTTATCTATTTAATATCCCGTCATTATTTTTCTATTTTGATTTTTCAAAGATTCTAACTGTAATATACTCCCATCAAAAACAGTAGCCCACTATAAATATTAAAAGGTCGAATGAGTATTTCAACTATGACCCCAAACATTTTCAGTTTTGTAACTTCAAAATGATTCTAATTTGATACTAACTCAACAGTTTGGTATAGTCATAATTTTTTTGCTTATCCAACTCAAATTACTTTAATAGTAACGCATTTAACTGTGGAACTTTTTGAGTTGTAGGTAGCACATGATATTATGCAGCTCCCCCGTGTTACTAAAAAGAAACCATATATAGTATATACTAGTTAAAATATATTTAAAACTGGCCCACCAAAAAAAACATTGGTAGTTTCGTCCATACCATCGTCACAAAGAGATAGAAGTAAACCTTAAGAACTTAGTATATCACTCTTATCTAATATTCTCCAATGAGGCATATACCACAAGCACATAATCCTTTCTAAGCATGTGAGAGCATTGCATACAGGACGAGACTGGTATATCTAAGGACATGTTAGCTACTCAAAGTATCAAACAACGGCAAGAACAGCAAAAGGTCCAGAAACCACAGTTACATAACAGCAGTGGGATAATATCTAAACAAGGGAAAGAGAAAGATACCTGGGAATTTCAGTTGACATCCTTGAGCCTCTTAATTAAAGAGTCTAGGGATTTTTTCTTTGGATTTTGCTTGTATCCTCTTGATCCAAACGTTCCAAACAGTCGCTCAGAAGGATCCTTTAGTTTCTCTAAAATAATCGCCACTTTTCTGTAATCCAAAGCATTGTAGCTTCTCTCCCTGATGACCGCATTCAAAAAATTCTCTGGGTTATTACTGAGAAGCAAATTAACTAATTGCCTTGCCTCGACTAGTGCTTTCTTCAACTGATTAGCCTCTTCTGCAGATACAAGAGAAGCTTGGTTTTCAGCAAACGATTCCAACAACTTGATATCTACATCGATTCCCATCACAGCATTCAAACTGAACTTCTTCACAGATTCACCAACTAAGAAGTTAACAACTGTTTCCGATATGTGAGTTAGAACATCTTGCAACACTCGTTTAAGAACTTGACCAGGTAATATCTGTTGTGCAGTAGAAAGAAGAGTTTCAAGAAAAATTATAACCTCATTCACATATTCATTTTCATTTTGAGGCTGTTCATCAATCATCCAATTCACGTTCTCAATCAATGTCATAAATCCATCAACCTTCTTTTTAAGCAAGCTAGAGAGCATTTCTTCAGCTGCATCACGTGCTTTGGTCAGGGGGAAAGTCCGCCTACTCCTTTCAACCATCCTCAGAGGGAGCCCAGATAGCTTTGCAGCATGGCGAAAAAAGAAATCACAGGCTCGTTCAAGAACAGCCATATTAGCTGCAACAACCATTGCTTGATTGACCCCGCTAATTGAAGTGCTAATTAGCTTTAGGAAGGCATCATCCAGGACTTCAGTCAGAAGTCGGTCCAAATACTTCTTCACAACATCATAGAAATCAAGCTGTCCACCGTGAGACATAAAACTAACAGAATCCTCGATAAAAGACCTCACAATTCGACAACAATCAGGCACTGTGGTTGAAAACGGGGCAATATAAGGAAATGCAGGTATAATATCAGAAGTTTGTATCTGGAACGAGAGCACGTTCATGGAATACTCGTACTCCTTATTCATCCACATCTGTTCAAACTTGTCTGCCCCAAGAGCTTCAGCAATTTGTATCCGGCAATCTGATAACAACAACTCGTGGTACTTATCCCTGTGCTTGTTCAACACATCAAGCAATGCATCAACTGAATATCCATACCTTCGCAGAGTAACACCAAGCAAACTCACATAATCCTTGATCAGCAACAAATGATTCGCTGTACGCATCCTAGAGAATTGGTCTTCTAACACAGAACACATTTTGCTAACAGCAGTATCCCATAGGTTTTCTACTTCCATTTTCGTTATCAATCCACCCCCAGTCCTTAATATACGATCTTCAACTATGAAAAAACCTGCTATCTGAGCGAAAAACGTCTGATGCGATTCTAAAAAAGGTGTCATGGAAGATACCTGAAAATCCGAAGTTAATTGAAGTTTCCGATTCTCAAAGTAGTACTTTTTGAACCCATCCTCAAGCCCTAGAGTCTGATGAATATGGTAAGATCTATACAATGGAGTCAGATCAAAACCTAGAGTAGCATTCGCAGTTCCACCGTTACCGTAAGCATCTGTACCATCGTTTCCAGTAAAGTAACCGTCGTCATCTTCTTCTAGAGCATAAACAGTGTCCCTCACACTGAGCCGACTCTGCTCCTCAGCTTGCCGTTGCCTGATCCGTAATTCTTCTTCTCTCTGCCTACCGGCAGACGCTTGTCCGATAGCAACTTGCCCTAAGTTCCGACTTACCGTACGGATCTCAACAAGCCAGTCTCCAAACTCTTTATTGATTTTCCGTTCGATGTGCGCTCGGATAGCAGGAATATTCTTCTCGAGCATTCTCCGGAGCGTGGACGACGGCGTCTTCTGTATATAATCTCTCTCGATCGAGTCAACGCATTTCAACGCCATGTAAAAGTTATTCTTCGATAGATGAAGATTCGCCCGCGAGCAAAGCTCCATTAATTGGACACAAATCCGGAGAGACTCGCTCGCTTGGTTTATGTTTTGGCACTTGTTTCTTGCTTCGGTGAAGGAATCAAGCGATATTAGGAGAGGACCAGCGACAGACTGTAACTGATAGTTCGAATTGGAAATTGATGATTTAAGCGATTCGACGCCGGAAAGAAGCGAACGGAGGTCGTCGACGGCCATGATAAAGTCCTGGTAATGAACCTTGCATACTTCTTCGATCTCAGCCTCTTTAGATCTGCAAAAATGACGGAGGTGGTGAAGTAGGGTTTCAGGCTTACCCGAGGCGAAGGTTTTGCGGATGAAAGGGGATAAGTCCTCGCCGTTGCAGATGGCGGATGAGAGGAGGAGTTGGTCAAGCTTGTCGCCGGAGTCTCCGTTCTCCGCCGAAGCGACGACTACTTTCCGGCGAGTTTTGGAGGAATTCATCTACTTTGATTGCGGTTTCTTTACTCCGGCAACGTAGTTACCGTCACGGAATGAAATTAGGGGAGAGAGAGAGAGAGATCTGGTAGCCGGTGGTGCAGTTGATCAGATCCGGATGCGAACGACACCGTCTGGAAAAAAATGTTATTTTTTAGTTTATTTTTCAAACGAAAACTATTATTATTGAGGCTGTGTTTGGGATTACTTATTTGAAACTCCTTATGACTTATTCAAAAAGGTAATAAGTCATAAGTCATAAGTCATAATTTGTAACTTCTCAAAAACTTTGGGATTTTCTTTGAAAACTACTTATTGACTTATGCTATAAGTTAATAAGTTATAAGTAATAAGTAAGGATGGACTTACTTCTTGAAAAATGATATAAGTAGGCTAAATAAGTAGCTTTCCCAAACACCTTATTAACTTATATAAGTTAATAAGTTAATAAGTAGAGTAAATAAGTAATCCCAAACACCCCCTGACTTTAAACAAACTGGAAAGTAGTTTTCTTGCTATGGAACGAGTATGTACATGTACAACTCGAGGTTTCCAAATGAACTTTCAATTATCCTCTACCGTCTAGGTTATGAGCAGAGCGTGATTGATTTGATGATTGTTCTGAGTATATAAAACGATAAATCAAATCTCGTAATTAACTCAATATGCTTCTAATAAATTCCTCTATTAAAGACTATCTCAAATTACTCAACAGAGCAAACTATTGTAAGCCTTTTCGAGGTCAATAAACATCATATGCAAGTTTCCATCATCCTATTCATAAATGTGTATCGCCCGCGTAGTCGACCGCTCCGGCATATATCCAAATTGATTGGCTGTAACCTGAGTTTCTCGTCTTAATCTTACTTTGATCACCCTTTCACATAAATTCATAATATGACTAGAAGCGTAATCCCTATGTAACTACTACAACAGTGAACATCACCTTAGCAGGATTAAAACGTCACTCCTCCACTCATCTAGCATCTTAACGGTTTTTTAGTATAATATTAAACAGATTTGTCAGCCACCGAACTCCTTATTCCACCAAACATTTCCACACCTCTATGCGCATGTTGTTCGGGCCCACCGCTTCTGCCCTCCGTGTCTTATTAAGAGCTATCCCTACCTTTTTACGTGGTGATATTACGACACTAACAATTATTCCTTTGATGTCATTGAATGATGGAGTCTCGCAAACTTCTTGTTGATTCCTACTGTCGTTGAAATAGTTTGCCATCTCGCCCTGATGTTCTTCTCCTTCACCGAAACGCGTTTATCCTCGCTCTTTTTTAACTTCGGAACTCTTAGATCCTTCCTCTTCTCCCTGTCTTTAGCAATCTTGAACATGTCGTTTGCCCCTTCTTTAGTCTCAAACGCTTATACATCCACACCGCCTTCTTTACCTCGTGTTTGGCCTTTTTATACATCTCCTTCAATCTCGATGTCTCTCTTCAACGTTGCATCTCAAAAGCTCACTAAAGCAATCTTACTTAACCCTTATATTACACATCCTTGTTCCACCACCAAAACTCCTTATGCCCACCAACTTTCCCATTGTGATCTCGAGGGTCTCTTTTGCTGCTTGTGTAACTTTGTTTATCATAGCCTCCCACGTCCGGTTTACATCTTTGCACAATCCAACAGATCCCCCGATAGGTTGATAAGACCTTATTTGTGAACATCGTAATTTTTCCCCTCCAGACAACCCTATTTGATCCTAGATTTAATCTTCCGCTTTCCATCAACCAGCTTCCCTTTCATGGCAATATCTGCTACCAACAGTCGATGTTGAGCAACATTGTCTCTTTGGTATAATCTTGCAGTCCAACCACCTGCTACAGTCTCTTAGCCGCATAAAAAGTAACCAGTGTGTGTTACGCTCCCACTGCTAAACGTGATCAAATGTACCCGTCTTTTTATATAGCAAGTTTAAAATAACTAGGTCATATCAAAATCACTAAAATCCCACGGGTTAAACCATCCCAATGTATGATATGCCGGTCATTACGTTGGACCGGCGTATCATACATTGGTCTGGTGAATGTTTTGGAGCGTATAACCAACATATGACATGTCCTATTTGGCGTAGTAATATCATGGCAGCGTACCATATGCTGGAGGGGCGTATGGTACGCTACCTACATGTCTGATTTCCGGGTTTTGAGTTCTAGCAATAATGTTTAATCTTTAGCAACTTACTACCACTATGGTTCATTATGGGGACAAGCTTCAAGGTTTATATTGAGTTCTAACTACATGTATAGCATTTCTTTTCAATCTAATTTTCATATGACCCAATTCATCTATCATTATTAAGCAAATAACAACAAAAACAAGTCAAATGTTAACTAAATAATAAATTTCATAATCAGTAAGATTTAATGATAACTTGAGAACCATTTTCAACATATCTACAACTTGATGGATCATTTCATCAACGATTCCCTTATATAAATTCCACTAATGTAATTCAACCTTCAACGATTATACATTCAACTTGAATCATTCAGGCCATACTACAACATTAAGAATATATATGACTTTTCATTACAACTTACAAGATCATTTATACTACTTTGAGTCTTATTTCATCATAAATCTACAATACAACTATCGTGTCTCTTTCAACATTCTAATTTACCTTATCTACATACCTGACTTATAATTTCTCAATTTCATTAAAGTCATAATAAAAATGCTTATAGTGCGAGGTCGAGGTTTAGGAGAAAAACTTACAGTGCTTTCCATCAATATGCAAATACGTTTTATCAGCATATCACCTACATTTATCAATAAAAAACTTTCGAAGATTCATGGGTGAAAGATGATACACGACTAGTGGCCGACATTAACAAACTTATTAATGACATGCGAGCAAAAATAGACACACAACATTTGTAATTTTGTATCACGTATGTCATAACTATAAAAGTGATTTTTTTAAACATCTATATCTTATAGTTTTATAATAATTTTCTCATAATAAATTACAAAATCAATGTAAACTAAAAACACCTCATCATAATATATGGAAATTCATGTAACAAAAGGATACGGGCCTTGCATATCATAACTGGGCTTGTTTTAAAACCCAGCCCGCAATTTACAGATCTACCCTGCGTTGATAAACCCTAGCCTCACTCTCCTTTCCTTCGACGCATCATTTCTTTTTGCAAGGTACCAGCACCAGCCGTTCCAATGGTATCTTACTCGCCTGAACCCTAACCTCCCTATAATCCAATCTTGTTATTACTGCGTGCTAATTGATTTTGTGCTTCGTGATCCAGGGTATAGATCTCGTTGCAGGTGGAAAGAGCAAGAGGACCAAAAGAACCGCCCCTAGATCCGATGATATCTACCTCAAGCTTCTCGTCAAGGTATACATATACACAGGGCACATTTTTACTGACTGTTCGGTTTCAATTTCATAGAATGAAAATACTGATACTTATACAATTGCTTTTGATCAGCTTTATCGGTTCTTAGTTAGGAGGACAGGAAGCAATTTCAATGCTGTGATTCTGAAGAGGCTCTTCATGAGCAAAATCAACAAGCCTCCGATTTCTCTCTCTCGTTTGATTCGATACATGTCCGGCAAGGTATTCTTTCTTTTGATTAGGGCTTTAAACGAACTTAATGTTCTAGCGAACTCCTCGTGAACCTTTAGTTCGTTTACGTTGGTTTGTTTAACAAATGAACAAACAAGAACACGAACAAATTAATTTCCTCAACAAACTAACACTAATACAAAATTTTGTTCGGTTATGTGTTTGTGAACTGTTAGTTTGTTAAAAGCTTAACGAACATGAACAATGTCTCGTTTGGTTCGTTTCGTTTACTGCCTAGTTTTAATTGAATTCCAACTTGTTATACGTGCTAGATAGAACCTTCACTGATAGGTAATCCATCAATTCAATTGCAGCAAAATTACTATTTCTAAGTTATTTTTGTCTACATACATTTGTTCTAAATTTCACATTAATTCATATGTTTTAGCATTATTAAGTGTGAAATTGTTCTAAATTGTACTGTTTTTTGTAAGTTATTGTGTATGTTTATTTGTTTATTATGGTGATTTGTTGTTAATGTGTGATTGTTTTTCGATTTTGTGCATTTAACTTCAATGAATGGCTTTATAAAAACAGGAAGACAAGATCGCTGTGGTTGTTGGTACAGTTACAGACGACGTTAGGGTTCATGAGATCCCTTGCATCAAGGTTACAGCTCTCAGGTTTACTGAGACTGCTAGGGCAAGGATTGAAAAGGCTGGTGGTGAATGTTTGACCTTTGACCAGCTGGCTCTAAGAGCTCCACTTGGACAGAACACAGTATGTTGCCGCTGTGTTATTATTTTCAATACAACACAGCTAACATTTGATGATTACTAAATGCTTGGTTGTTGCAGGTTCTGCTAAGAGGTCCGAAGAATTCGCGTGAGGCAGTGAAGCACTTTGGAAAGGCGCCAGGTGTTCCACACAGTCACACCAAACCCTATGTGCGATCCAAGGGACGGAAGTTTGAGAAGGCTAGAGGAAGAAGAAACAGCAGAGGCTTTAGAAACTAAGTTATCTTTAATGGTACTTCTCGAATCCATGTTATGTTTTATACGGTTATATTTAAGTTTCTACCTATTAAGGCGATAAGCATAATTGTTATGATGAGATGTTTTGTTGTTTAGGTGTTTTTTTGCTATTGTTTGTTGTTTTGAATCTTGAAACATTTTCATTTAAATTTCTCCAATGCTGTTTGAATACAATTCTGGTCACCAAAGTTTGATCTGGGTGGGTGCGTGCGTGCGAGGCTCTGGTTTTGGATCTTTATGAATGATCTTTTCAAAGCTAGTCTAATGTTTGTTCGCTTAACTTAAAGTTAGTTACTAAAAATGTAAGAAGTTTTAAAATTTCTTTATTGTTGTTAACTGTTCAAGTTTATGGTATATAGTTGGGGTGTATGTGGGTCGGTTTGGATTTTTTTTTAAAGTTGGTCATTGCGTGTAGTTGAAAGTAGCTCTTAGCACATTTACGTTAGATTTACTACTTGGGTCTTTACCATTCAAATAAAAGTTCATAATTCTTTTATCACATTTTGCTTGTTCTTAACAAAAAGTTTGGATGTTATCTTTATTCAAAATTGTTCTTTTAAGTTGTAAAAAAGGAGAACCGGGAGAGTAATTTCGGGGTGTTTTTATCATTATGATTATGTTAGAACTTTCTTACGTTTATAGCATGTTTTATATAATAATATATGGTCATCTATCAACTTTTGCTCGCGTGCTATTGTTTACATTGTCTAGTGATTTTACAGAAAAACACGTTTGGAATAAATGTTAAACGAATATTATTCAAGTATCTATCATGAGATGTCCGTTATACCCCCACAGGTCATGATACAAGACTCTGATTCGTGTATGATCATTCCATGTGCATACTTCATCTTTAGGGTAACTATTTTTTGTTGTGAATCAAGTCATTTTTGCCTTTCTGAAACGAGTTATTTTTACCTGTAACAAAGTTTAAAAAGCCTAAAATAGTTTATATTAGAAGCAAAAAATACATAACTTTTATAAGATGAAAGAAACACAGTCAAACTATCCACTTTATAACTGTCATGACAATCCATAACGACGACTATTTTCACATATTCATATATTCATACTTATGTTCATTTTTAGCATTAAAATATTAAGAATATGCATCTCTAAAGATTATAAGAAAAAGAAAATAATAACAAATTGCAGAATCACAACATCAAAATTTGAAGGGACAAGCCGGTAAGGTTGTTGTCATATGACCGGGAGGTCACGGGTTCAAGGCTTTGAGTTATGAAAACAACCTCATGCAGAAATGCATGCTTAAAATTCGTACATCCGACACCCCTGGGCTCCGTGCATACGGAAACCATGTTTGCCATTCCAGTAAGATAAAGGACAAAGAACAAACTTGATATTTTCTCTTTTCTTTATCGATAATGATCTATTTAAGTGGTTAAATTTTGTTTGTATAAATTACTTTGGTAAAGTGAAATCTTACGCTTTTTTATATTGGCCTAACTGATACCAAAATGTATATGGTGAATTTTGTTTGCATAAAAATATATATGGTTTTGGAGAGGGTTGGGGTTCCTATCCCAAAACATAAAGTGGTCATTCATCTTAGGACGTTGTGCATTGCCATCCTCACACTTAAAAGCATATATTCACTTTACTTTAATAAGATGACAGAATGGCATTCTATTCTTCATGCGTGCATACATGATACATACACATATGTTATATGTATATACCCACATATTTATATATAAAAAAAACCACAAATTGTTGACTTTTATATAGTTGTAATGCATTATATACTTCATTATACCATAAAATCAAACATTTTATTCTCTTAAATTTTAGTATAAAATTACTACATTTATTAAAACAGCTTCTTTTTATTTAGAAAAAAAAAGCTTGTTATTTTATGCGTAATTGTATGTTATTGTTATTATATATAAGACAACATAATTACTACGTGCATAACCGAGTGTGATTATAAACCTATGATGTGATGCGTAAATACAATAACCACAGGTACGCTTCGCAAAAAAAATCCAACCTATCTCTATTTATATATACTAGCTAGCTCTCTCGATATATATCTGGCTTCAACCCTTTTTCCTCTCTCACTACTCAATTCAATATGGCTCTCTCACATCACATGCTCTTTCTACTCTTATCCTTCACCTACTTGGCTGCCTTCTCAACCGCTCAAGCTCCATCAATGTCACCAATTCAACCACCCATGACACCACCACCAATGACTACGCCTATGACACCACCACCAACGTCTATGACACCCCCACCAACGTCTATGACACCACCACCAACGTCCATGGCATCACCACCAATGTCCATGGCATCACCACCAATGCCCATGAGTCCAGGACCATCCATGATGATGCCAGCCTCCCCACCAGAGCCACCCATGGCTCTGTCCATGCTGCCTGGACCTCCCATGATGCCCCCAACCGGTGATGGGACTCCCGCCAACGGCGCTGTCTTGCAGGACTCTAGCATGACCATGTTGGCATTGTGTGGAGGGCTTCTCCTCATCTAAATTAGGAAAGCGTTTATTTTTTTAAAGCCAATGTTTATTTAATTATGTATCATTTTTATTTCTGTTTTTTGTTTTGTAATTTCTGTCTACATTTGTGATATTGAGAGATTCATCATGTGATGAATGTCGGACTTTTTATATGTGAAATTTTTGTAATAAAGAAAGCTCTAGCTGAGATTGTTGTATGTTTTAGCAGCTCATATATATAGTGAATTGTTGCAAATTGAATGGCCGGAATACTATTACTTGAATCAGTTCTAAACATATACCTCTCTGGAGTAGCCTCTCCCTCTCAGACCCTACTGTTGGAGTGAGATTTTTGCTGAATATTTTGTTTGTTAGTTTTAAACATATACGATCATTGTTATAGTATATTCAAACTATTCGATTGAAACACAAATAATTAGATCAAACAACTCGTCAAGTGTATGATGATAAGTTTACTAGTGGATGGTGTTGGGGATTAGGGTTTAGGGCTGTGGTGATGGTAACGGGAGGAATAGGTGGTTGGTGGTGGTTGAGGTTGAAGCATGAGACAAAGTATGAAGAGCACGATAGCGATGTCCACATGTGGTGTTACCTACACCTTGTGTGCTAGAATCTTTTGATAGTCGCAAGATTTTACAATTGGATACATAAATAATATAGGGATAATTAGGGGTGTAAACAAGTCAAGTCGTCTCGTGAGCTACTTGAGATCGGTTCGCTAAAAGCTCGAGCCTAAAAATAAGCTTGTTTAATAAACGAGCCGACTCGCGAGCCTAAACAAGCTAGCGTATTATTAATATATATATATATATATATATATATATATATATATATATAAGTTTATGATAAAATTAACTAAATAATATACATTATGTTATATAAAAAATTATAATAATAAATATATATATATATATATAATTATATAAATATATATAAAAAAATTAATAAATAATAAACGTGTTAAGCTCGAGCTTGAAAAATAATAAACGTGTCAAGCTCGAGCTTGAAAAACTACTTATGAGCCGAGCTCAAACTTTAGAAATAAAGCTCGAAACGAGCCGAGCTCGAGCAAACTCGAGCTCGACTTGTTTACACCCTGGAGATAATAAGTGAAATATTCTAAATGGAGAAACATATATGTTTGATTCCCATATTAATAAAGTAATTTAAAAGCATTTATTCCCTTTCAACCAGCAAATTGATAAATAACAACCAGAAGAAAAAAAGTATAGTAAGCTTTTCTGTCACAAAGTAATTTAAAAGCATTCATAAAATCTCTAGGACTTGTGGTTGGCATGCCACTAGCCAAAACATAGTTACACATATATTTAGCAAGAAAACCACAAGAATTTGACTATATCATAAACAATTTTAGTTGTGATCAAAAGAAACTAAACTTGTTAATAGGTTTAATGTATCCAAACATAACCAGTCTAATTTAATGACTCACATTAGTTAATCCAATGTTAACCATAGGTCTAATGATAGTAAAACTTTTGTGGCCCTTCTTTAAAAAGAAGACACCAAAGCAATAATAGGTGGTCCCTTAATACATGGAGCCAAAAAGAATTAAGCATGTATTTTGTATTTTTTTTCATTTCTGACAACTAATCAAAAAACACAATTAAATGCATTACATGCATACCCTAGGGGACCAGCCACACAGCTTGCATCTTTTGTTTCAAACCAAAATATGCCAGTGTTCTATGTAATGCAATTTTTATACAAGATATGACTGTTATTCTGGCCTGGTCAAACAAGTTGAGGTTGAGGTTGGTTGAACTTAAACACGGATGAGTATAGTCGTTTTAGTTGTTACCTTCTCCTATCTTTTCTTTGTCTCCTTCGACACTCGAAACAATCACTACAGGTTGTATACCCTGAGCCCGAGTAGCCGTTGACTTTAAACTTGTCTGGTGAAACTTTCAAGTCTTCCACTAATATTTGCTGAAGCTTCTCATTTTCTTCTTTAAGCTTCTCAAGAGCAAGTTGTTGTTTCAGGACCTACATAACGCATAACATTCTTTGAGAGACTTTTCAACTTCATAATCAACATCAAGTGTGTCCAAATTTTGAATAATGTCAATCTTCGAATTTGATATTTGGGTTAATGCCATAACAAACCAAGATACTTGTTCATTTTGCAAGAAAAAGTCCTTTGACCTGATTTTAGTATATATTAAAGTCCCTGAACTTGTTTAAAATAAACATATTCATGAAATCAATAATAAACTTCGGCTATTAGCACAATCATGTGGATTTTATGAAGATGGTCTTTTTTGTTGGTGCGGATGCCATGTACACTCTTTTCTTGAGTGGAATACTAACTCATCAATTTTTGATCGATTTATATATAAATTTATACCATCTTATAAGATAAAAAAATGGTCCATGTCCATGTCAGCATTTTTGCATATTTAGAGTGCCTCTTCATCAAATTTTAATTCATTTAAGGACTAACAAGTCATTTTTTTCACAACTATGTGTATTTTAGACAAATTAGGGACTTCAATATAGTAAATTGGGTTGAGGGACTTTTTCGTATAAAATGAAGTATGTTGGTTTTTTTATGGTATTAACCCTTAAAAGTTTCATACAAATTAAGATAAAAGAGGAGCTTCTTATGTGTGTAATGGGAAATGTGGTTGTCATGCATAATGCAGAGTTGAGATACAACCATACCAATTGAATTACGTCCTTCTCAGACTGCAAGTGTCCAACCTACAAAACACAATACTTTAGATGGAACAGCTCAAATATATCACAAATTGGCAGTTTGGTACTTGTGCATACTTTAAGCAATCAACAATGTTCTTTCATCGTTAAGGACTCATAAGGCTCATCACGGTCAATTAGGTAATCTAGCACCCAACACAACTCATTAAGACCAAAAAAGGCCATCAAGATCAGTTAGATAATGTATCACCCAATAGAACTCATTAACACCTAATAAGGCCCATCAGGGTCAATTAAGTAAGGTTTCGAGGTTTATAGGAATTACAAAATAAAGATGACACACTTACTTACCTGACTTTTTGCTTCACCTTCTAGAAGGGGACTTTGCAAGAAATTGCTGATAACCTTCTCCGTACGACTTGCATAAGATGAACTCGATGATGACGATTTCTCACTTGTGCTTAGGTCTCCGTCTCCAGATGTAGGCCCTGTTGCTAATTTCATCATATTTCCCAGTGGATTTATGGCACTATTACCACTTCGTAATGATTGAGGAAGCACACCTCCAGCAACACTTGACAATGTGGGTGTCATTCCAAATCTCATCATCAACTTTGTGGCGGTTTGCTGGAACATTTTGAGTCGTATAAGATGCAAAACTTTGTTGACATGAAGAAAACATAAGACTAGGTAATCAAAAGAAGTCACATACTAAAAGACTAGTTTGTATTTGATGCATGACTCCAGGCTTTATAGCAATACCTGTCATGCGAATATTAATTTTTTCCTTATTTTCTTTGTGTCACACAATAGATAACAAAAAAACTACAATTTATCAAACCTCGATTTTTATAATATTTAACTTGCATACCAACTCCAAAACCATGGCCAAAACCAACTCCACATCCGATGCCTGCTTCAATGTTTCTGGCTCCAACCTTTTTCAACTGAAAGTTTATAAATGAATGATCATAATGTTCCATATAAGAACTAAATTAAGGAGCGGGATTAGCTTACAGAGTGGTTAACATGTCTTCCAACACCTGAGAAAACATCTGATGCTCCTCTAGCAGCAACCATAACTTGATTTAATACTGGTATTGCACCTGATAAAATCAAAGCAAAACCTGTAATGATATGAATAATAGTAGAATAAAGATTTCTTGTAACATATTTTATGATGTACATGCATGTCTGAATATACAGTTTGGTGGACTATGAATGCATATGTTGGGAACAAGACAAAAGAGAAAGTGAGGTTTAGCATAATTAAGTGTGCTAGTTGAAGTTTAGGGGTTTCACATCTTGAGAAAGGTTAAGGAGTTAGATAGTCAAACAAATTATAACTCACCGTTCACATATAAAATGGGTTAGAAGTATGAAACTAAAAGTTTTTCATTCCTCAAGAGATGCACATTTCCTTGCAAGCGATAGTGATGAATAGCAGAGGTTCAGTTTTGTGGTTAATTCGTGAGTGCTTATGTTTGATTCATAACTAACAAGTGGTATCAGAGCCTTGTTTAGGGCTGGGGTAAGAAGTTGAAGGTTAGAATCAATGGGAACTTGACATTTGAGGACAAGCAAAGATGGGACAATCAATGGAGTACTCTGGTCCTGTGTGAGATAATAGTCAAAGGTTTTTATGAAAGTGCACAACTTCTAGTGTCAACTAACTACTGAACTTGTCAATAGTAAAGATGGAGAATGACTGTTTAAAAGTCATCAAAGAATCTTTGAAAGATATGCAATGCTCAAGAAGAAATTTATACATCCCTTGAAGGGACAAGCCATTTATGTTCTGGTATATAGGTTGTATGAGAAGAGAAGCATGATAAAGATGCAATGTTATGCCACAAAAGATCAGACATATAAGTGGTAAAGATCAACTAAAATTAAACTAGAAGGATCTCTTTCACAGAACACCTCCATCAGGCATAACAGATAGGGACTTGATATTCTTATCAGTTGTAGATTTTTCAACCAAAATGGTTGTTTATCCTTGAACAAAATAACGATGCATTTGATAAGTTTTCATAGTGGAAGAGACTTGTTGAAAAGGACATGCGATGGTTTGGAGTCCTGTGATCAACAGTTGAATAATTTTGCAAGTCACATGGTAGATTTAGACATTGTACCGTAGTGGGAACCCCTCAGCAATATGAACAAACCTACAGAATGAATATAACCCTACTTAATAAGGTAAGATGTATGTTATCTAATCCTCAAATTCTCTCCTACAAGTCTACAACTGCAGCATACCTTATAAACGTATCCTCACCTGCATTTGAAATAAAAACTCATACGGCAGCTTGATCTGGCCAGCCTTCTGATTGATTATAAACACTTACAGGTGTTTGGAACTTTGGATGCACTGTATATGCACATGTAAATCAAGGGAGAATGAAAACAATTAAAGGTGTTTAAATGCACTGCATATGCACATATAAATCAAGGGAAACTGAAACCTCGGGCCAAAAATGCATTTATCTTGGTTATAGGCTTTGGAGATCTGTGGCTGTTGGGTCTACGGGTGTTCAAATTGAGGTGGAACCGGACATAGTCCAACCTAAGGTTTCTGATGAAAGCATGAAGCAGCAGGAGGTATCAACGCATGAGTTTCTTTATCATTATCAAGTTACTAGTTATCAAACAGAGAGAATTAGAAGGCAAATCAAGCCACCTATCCTGCTCAGACAAGATGACATGAGTGCATCTACATTCACAGCTGCTTAAGAAGCAGATAGTCTTGAACAGTTGTCTTATAGTGAAGCAGTGAGCATAATAGATAAAGACAAATGGTAGTAGGCTATGAGAGCAGAAATGGATTCTTTGAATATGAATAACACTTGAAAACTAGTGGAGACTTACTGGACGGAAGCTTGTAGGCTGTAAGAAGTTGTTTAAACTTTAAACTCAAAGAAGAGCAGTTGGATGTTAAAACAGATTTTACATGGAGCCTCAAGGTTTCAAACTCAAGGTTTTGCTACAACCCTGATAAAGGATAGGTCTATAAGTTTGAGCTTTTAACTAATCAAAATCATATCCCTTGGCCCCATATTTGCATCAAATTTCACCTACATTTTCTTTGAAACTATCAAACAGCAACCTCAAGAGACATAACTATACATTGCAATCAAGATCCAATACAAAAACAAATCCAATTTTCAAAATTTAAGCAATTGATTAATCACAGTTATTCAAAAACACCAAAAAATGCATAAGAAACAACATACAGGCATCATGGGTTTTCCCATCATTAGGTTTAAAAATTCCCCCAAATTTCATCTTGTTGTTCAACATAGAAAAACAAAGAGCAGTTACCTAGATTTATAGGCCTGCCAACGCCGATACCAAGACCACATCCGACGCCAAATCCGGTAAATACTTGACCCACCTTCAAAGTAAATGGATTCTGCATCCCTTTAGATACAATTATGCTGCCGCTACTACTTTCCATATTTCAGAAAAAAAAAACTTGAATTTTTCTTGGGAATTTAGTGCTGATTTAACTTCTCTAGAAGTGGCGGCTTCTTTCTTTCCCCCCGTCTGAGGATTCAACTTTCATGATGGAACAGATGACTAGCTTTTACGGTTCAACAATAGTTCTATCATAAAATAGTTTAAACTATTACCCAAATTTCATAATACGTTCTTTAAATAAATTACAGAAAACGTCTTTTATATTTAAAAAAACCTTACACATTACGTTATTTAGACTAACGGACGTTAAATTTCACCGTTAAATCCAGTCATGGTGAGGGTATTTTCATCCATTTACCATTTTAATTAGTGCGAATTACAAGTTACGTCCTTTAAGTATTACCCAAATTTCAGAATACGTCATTTAACTAAGAAATATACAGAAAACATCCTTTATGTTTAAAAAACCTTGCACGTTACGTCTTTTAGGCTAACGGACGTTAAATTTCACCGTTAAATCCAGTCATGGTGAGGGTATTTTCATCCATTTACCATTTTAATTAAAATAGCCCCCTCTCTATCTCACAACCCCTGTCTTCCATTGAAGCTAGCTTAGATCTGTTAGTGATTTTTCAGATCTGAAATTCGAATAGGGGGTGGAGACGAGAACTTGCACGACCTGCAATTCCGATGAAGGGGACTAAACCAACCTGCACGACCTGCAATTCCGATGAAAGGGACCAAACCTACACGACCTGTAATTCCGAATTGGGGTTCGGCAACCATTGTGTTAGGGCAGAAGATGAAGACAACGAGTTTGGTTGGATGGTGTCACAACCCATTCGGCGGCGGAATCACCGAACGTGACGTGTAGGATTGTTCAAATGCATCGTGGCACTATTGTTGAAATATAAATTTAACCGATTTCATTAAACTAAGAATTTCAAATACAATTGTTTCAATTAAAGGAAATTCATTGATAAACAAAAGACAAAAATATTTAAATTTGATATCTAAGGCAAAGTCCCTAGATTCCGTTTCCATGGTAGCATCAAACATCTCCTGAAAACATGTAAAAAAATATTTGATCAACAATAAAGTTGGTGAGTTCATATAAGTTTCATACATATAATAATCATGTTTAAAGCAACAATTCACATGCATAGACATACTTTACTAATGTTCATACAATTTGTAATGATATAGTTCAAACCTATTGTTGACATAGCATACCTAGCATCCAAAGAATACTAGTCGAAAAAAATAACATAACAAGATCGGGGGCTCCATAAAGGTAACGAAAAGCCGACGGGTGTCAATCCTATAGCGCTACACTTGTTAAGTGCGGTTTTACAAGAATTAATGAACTATTGTATTAACAAGTTGTATTTAAGCATGTAGTCAAGTTGTTGTCACATGAGCATGTTAATGAATTGTGTTTGAATAAAGTGTGAATCTTGTAGTGTATGGGTTTTGAATATGTACATGTTTTTCAAATCCCAAAGTGCAAAAATGTAAAAGGGGCAAGTATGAAACTCACGGTTTGTAGTGGTAACGAAAGGATGAACGGGAAGGTGAAGAGTCGGGAATGCCGGTTAATCTAAAAGGTAACGTAGGCATAAGTTCGGTGGAGAAGAAATAATAAATAATATATATGTATAATAGTATCAAGTTGGTCATGCATCGTCGACGGTGGACCGAAACACAAACCCCTAACTTAGTTAGGAATTCGGATGGTCAAAAGTTAGTATAGTTAGTAATATACCACTTGAAGTGGCCAAGAGAAAGGTTGGGAAATCCACAAACCTTGTTAGATTTATTTATAATATTTATGTATAGAATTTGAACACCTTGTGGCTATTGGATGTCTTATGGTAGATGAACCTATGTTCATCTACTTCATCCAAATACCTTAGC
The DNA here is from genome assembly GCA_023525975.1 of Smallanthus sonchifolius. Taxonomy (NCBI): domain Eukaryota; kingdom Viridiplantae; phylum Streptophyta; class Magnoliopsida; order Asterales; family Asteraceae; genus Smallanthus; species Smallanthus sonchifolius. Next base: position 91,095,156 of record CM042030.1, on the reverse strand, counting down.
ACAAGGCTTCCATCATAGAATTTTGATGGAGGCTTGGTTTGGTTTTACCACAACAAGATGTAAAATATCCAAACAAGAACATGAAGAAGGAGAAATGTTAGTTGAAAGACCACAACTTGGACCTCAAATGGTGACTTATCTTAGATGTTTACCAAGATAAACAAATGATAAGATCCTAGAGGTTTATCCAAGAGGGTGAAGGAAGAATTGTTAAGAAAAAAAAAAGGAAGAAACTTGAAGAAAAATAAGGTTTTTACCTTATAAAATTCTGCCAAAAAATCTTGAAAGAAATGGAGCACTTGGAGAGATTTGTGAGAGAATTTGGAGGGTGTAAGAGTGGAGGAGTGAAAGGGAGTGGGTATTTATAAGTGTGGATTAGGGTTTGGGGTATTAAATGAGTTAGTTGGGAGTTGGTGGTTGAAAGGGAGGTGATTCTTTTTTTTTAAAAAGAAAAAAAAATGAAATAATAATAATAATAGTACTAATGATAATAATACTACTAATAATAATAATAATAATAATAAACCGAGCGTGTATGGACGTGAAACGAGAATATAAATGTAAAAAAAGTAAAACACGTGTTTGTAATATATAATTTTGTAATATTGCACGTATGATGTTGTCTTGCATATGTATAAATGTAATGTATGTTGTAAATATGTAATTGAATAAATCCAATAAATTCATTGATCATAAGTCTCGGGTTACAATGGATTCAAAAATAAAAGTACAAGGGTACAAAATGTAAATAAACGATGATGTGGAAAGTACGGATATTACAGATGGAGACAGTGGTGTTGGAGGCATAAGGGAAGGCGGCGGTGGATGGTGATGATGATGGTGGATCGGCGGAAGCCGGAGGGTGTTGAAGATGGCGGAAGCCGAATGTTGTTGAAGATGGCGGAAGCCGAAAGTTCTTATGGTGGGGGTATTAGCCAAATTTCATATTTAGCCATTTAAGGATCACATTTTACATTTAAGGGTTTAAGTTAATTACACACTTAGTCCCCGTATAGGTGAAATGACACATTTGCCCTCACGTGCCTTGCATATGACTGGATTTAACGGTGAAATTTAACGTTCGTTAGTCTAAAGGACGTAACGTGCAAAGTTTTTTAAGCACAAATGACGTTTTCTGTAATTTCCTTAGTTAAAGGACGTATTCTGAAATTTGGTTAATAATTAAATGACGTAATTTGTAATTCGCTCTAATTAAAATGGTAAATGGACGAAAATACCCTCACCATTACTGGATTTAACGTTGAAATTAAACGCCCGTTAGTCTAAAGGACGTAACGTGCAAGGTTTTGTAAACATAAATGACGTTTTCTGTAATTTCCTTAGTTAAAGGATGTATTCTGAAATTTGGGTAATACTTAAAGGACGTAATTTGTAATTCGCTCAAGTTAAAATTTGATATTACACTAATATCCTTATAATTTAACTAAAGATGAATATAGTTTAACCATAACAAAAAAATAACAGATAATCGTCCCGAATTTAACCGAAACCTAGTTTAACCGATGGTTTTGGAAGCGTCAAGCTTTTCACCGAGCCATTCGGTTATGCTTACGAAAGTGTCAAGTTATTAACTGATCAAAACCAAACGAACCGATCTCGTATTCTAGTTTCACTTTTCTTGCATATATACATACACACACCTACAAATATACATATATACAATTGCATATATTTCTAGAGAAATGTTCAAGTACAAAGTCTATTTTCCCTAAAAAGTGTAGAAAGTAATTTAAGTTTTTGATCAAATTAATCTAATATCAAAGATTAATTTAAAAGTTAATTAATGGCTATAAGGGTAAAAATAGAGATTCAAGTACAAAGTCAATTTTATTATCTTTAATTTGAGTATAGTATTGCTTTATATTTAAAAAAAAATAACATTTTTCTAAAAAAATACGTAATCAACTCCACAAAAACTGTGTTGGTTATTAACCAATATAGTTATATAATATAACAACACGGTTGTAAATGTTAAACCAACACAACTTATGGTCATATAATTATGTTGTTTTATGCGCGAATAAATGACGTAAATACCCCTTGTCTTTGGAATCAGTATCGTACACGTGGCGCACTCTCATTGCTTTATATGCTTTTTAGAAAAAAAACCACTTTGTAATGGAACATTCCTCTATATTTATATATACATATATGCACCTACAAATATACATATATACACATGCATATGTTCCTATATGCATATATACACATGCAAAACCGAGCTAAAACTAAAATGAAACCCCTTGGAACTTAATTAATTAAATTTAACCGAAACCGAATCATAACCGATGGTTACCAACCATCAGCTATCAGTTATGGAAACGATTTTTCATTAACCTACCGATCGGTTTTGGTGGCGGTGGAGGGGTAAAACCGACCCATAATTGATTTGCACACCCTTACTAAAAATCATCATTCCTTAAATCTGTTCCTAATTTTTTGAAAACCTCTCACGTCTAATTTCTCATCCCTATCTCTATATCTCTATATGGATTTTTTTTTATTATATATTTTTCTTTTTTCTATTTACAATAGCATTCACATTAGCTTCTCTATATCTATCTCTATCTTTATTATTTAAAGTTTTCTTTTATTTTGAACCTACATCAGGATCTCTATCTCCATCTCTATCCTTAAATTTTATAGTTTAGTAAATTAAGATTCTCTAAATATAGAGATCAATTTTCATAACTCTCTATATTTTTTGTGAGTATGTAAGAAAGAGAAAAAATAATAAAACAAGTGCATGTGAGTGAGATAGAGAATGAGATGTGAGAGATTAAAACAAATTTAAAGATAAATTTAAAAAAATATGATATTTAGTTAAATTATAGAGATGAAGATGAAAAAGATGATATGAATGAATAACTATTTATATTTTTCTTCTAAAATTGATTTGTAATAAATTTTTATAGATCGGGTTCGGGTCAATATGGGTCCATATGAAAATAGTCATTTTGGTTTAGGTTAAGACAGATCGATTTAAAAACATCAATATCTAAAGATTAAGCATCCAAATATAATGAATCTAAAAATCGTAATGTTCACCAAGGTGTAAAGATTTTAAATAAAATTTTCGCTTTTAATAAATCGTAACCACTGACATATATTCACCCCGCTTTCAATATGTTCACAAACTTCGCTTTCGATATATATTCACCTATCTTTGACAATTAATTTTGAGTAATCATTCAAATAAATTTTTTACTTGACAATTAATTTTGAGTATGATTCAAATAAAAATTACCTATTCTCTCAATTTGCACCGACTCATTTTAATCCTTCAACTTTGCTCTAATTACAATCTAAACTCTTCACTTCCTAAAAGTTTATTTGACCCCTGTATTATATATAATATATAATTTTAACCACATTAGTTTTTTTTAATAAATTTTATTTTCTCCAATAACTTTCGTTCGTTAACTTTTTTTTTTAAATCATTAAATATATGTTTTAGGTATCGTTAGTTATATTAACTGATGGTAACATGCTGGTACCTAGAACAATGAGATTGACACCGACTAAAGAACATTGATACCGTTCTATAATTGTCTTTGTTAATAAATGTTTTAACCAATCTGTCGTTTCAATGTTAGGTCATGTTTACGTCGCAACGTTAATTTTATACTTTTCTTTTTGTGCTTAATCACGTTAATATGATGTCTGGTTTAATAATAACCCTCAATTTTTCTCCATTTTCATATACTACCCTTAAACTTTCTCAAATTTCTAAACTCTTAAGTTTACCCTCAAATTTCGTTTCTTTTTTTCTTTTTCTTTTTCTTTATATTCTTCTTTAATTAATTTGTCGTTTCAATGTTAACTTATATTCGCGACGCAATTTATCTATTTTTCGATCTCCAGAACCGAGTCGTGACAACTTCTTACGTTTATTTTATGTACTTAGCACGTTATTGTCTTCATCGGAACACACATAACGAGGCTTTAATTATGTACTTAAACATGTTAATGTCACCGTACAGCCCCGTCGCAACGCGCGGGGTCATATTTTCTAGTTTAAATTATAAAGTAAATGTAAATTTACGTGACTTGTAAAAATTTTAAATAAAAAGGAATTCAGATATTTAAAATTTAAGTTAATAATTATAATTTTCTAAAAAACATAATAAATAGTTAAAAAAAAGTTAGAAACATAAGTTATGATGTTTTATAAAATAAAATCAAAATTTAAAGAATTAAATTAAAAAAAAATTGGGGTGATGAATAATGAATAGTTTTTCATAAAAATATAAGGATAAGGATAAGATATAGAGATGATGAATGAGATGGAGTTGTGTTTTTATGTGATTTCCCTTATCGGTCATTATATGATTTTAATCTATTGTTCGTTAAATATATTTAGTGGCTAACTATAAGGGAGAATTATTTCAGATAAATGATTGTATCAATTTCACCGTCAGTTTTTAGTTATGAGATAAGATCAATGGCCACTTTGGTTGGTTGCCTATTGGTTAGAGTCAAAGACTCTTTGAAAAAGTTCATGGTTCAAATATTGATATTGGGTATATTAGAAATTTGTGTAGTTTGGGCATATGAGTAGACAATGGCGAAGCTTGAAGAAAAACGCAGGAGGGTCGGGATTTGATTATTTAAAATCAAATAAATAAATAAATAAATCAGGTTTTTATCGTTGATAGTAATGACCTATAGGGTTTGATTATTTAAAATCAAATAAATAAAACTTAATCGACATGTTAGCAAATTAGTATATGATGTATCCATGCTAGCAAAAAATCTAATACGGGCACCCATGTGTATGTTAATTGTACATACAACGACGTTTGTCATGTTAATTCCATAAGATTTTAATAAACTCTTTTATGAAAGAAACGAAAAAATGCCTACTTTATATAGAGTTTATTATTATTATTATTCATCACTTCCAACTTATTTGGCCTTATCCCGTGACATTATATAATGACAGAATTATATTTCACAAGAAATTTATTCTTTAACAAGGACATACCTAACACATTAATAATGCTTGCTATCTAGATAACTTATTTAACACATTCTTTATAGTTTATGTCTTATAAATTGCAACTATCAATAATAAAGATAAACAACAAACGACAACCTATTAAGAATGAAAAAAATGTTTATGGTTTTGTGGCCTAGTGAGATTGATGATTGTCCCCACAAAAATGACGTAGTTTTAAATCATTCAAGTACAAGTTAGGTGGTATTTAGGAGTAAATATTACAATTAAAAAAATTAAGAAGAAAAATAAACATGCATGCCCTGGTGGTTCACAAGTCCCCTCTTCACACCACAATATTTGCCGTTACGACATACTTATTTTTCTCGACATTTCGGTATGACCTTTTTCAGGGGGTGAATAATAGTGTACATGTGGTCGAAACTGAACCTTACAAATTTAACACACCTGCTGTAGCGCGCGAGTAACATGTCACTATTATAATAAACAATCTAGAATAAAATGTTATTTATACATGAGCCTAACAATATTTATTTAATAAATTATCCTCATATCGTAAGAAAATGTAATCAAAAACTTAAAATAAAAGAGCCAATTCAGACTTCAGAGGTGAACCGCACGTGTTTTGTGTGCGCACACGCTTTCACTCATTGAGATCCGAGACACGTATTTTGGATATAAAATATTAATGATTTCTTGTTTAAGCCACACAAACATTCAACATTTTCCCTCCCTCACACACACCCTCACTCCACCACACGATTTCTGGATTTCTCGTCTTTCCTCTTCATTTCAATCTTGATCCTTGATGAAATTTCTCCCTATTCAAACCAAACCCTTGTATTTTGCCTTCCTTGTCATTTTTACACAAACCCCATTTTACTAATTCCTCTTTAACCTACAAAAAATCTCATTTTTATATGCTTTATGACTTTTCTTGTTTCTGTTTCTTGATCCATCTCTCATCACTGAAGGATTAGCACCCAATTGGTCCATTGCTTTAGTTTTCTCCGATATTGATAATCCCCAAGAACTCCCCTTGTTTCAATCAAGATTCTCTCAGTAGACTTCTTTTTAAGATTATATAGTTTAATAATTTTGTAGTGATATCTTATTTGGGTATAAATAGGCTTTGGGGGTTGTTTTTTGGTTTAGATTTTTAGTAATGGATTTGAATCTGTTTGATTTGAAATCAGTTTTTGTGTCAAATTTGATTGGTCCAAAAGGGTTGTTGTCTTTCTCCACTTCCAACTTCAAGGCTGGCTCTCTTAAGGTCTCCCCCTTCTTTTGTACTTACAAAGGTATAATTTTTCTGCAATATTTACTAATATGTGATAGTTAATTTTCAACAAAGCACCACATTATGCCCATTGTTGCACGCGTTAGTCCCCACTTGTGTCTGCCTTTAAGAAAACAATATCCTTAGAAAGTTCCTGCTTATATACCCCTCCAAGCTTTGTCAAATACATAACTTTGAGTATCGATATCTCATTTATCTTTAGCTCCGTTTTGGGCACAGTTTGGTTCGTTGCGTAGCTCTCACATAGTCGAACGCAAACCCAAAAAATAATAATTATATTAAGAGAAATTACATATAATTATTTGTGTTCAAAGTTAGTGAAAAATCATATTTTCAATAAATGAAAAAACTCATTTTTCACTAATTTTCCAACAAAAATTATGGATGATTATCATTGAACAACACCATTAGGCATTGATTATTAATATGTTTCCCCTGTTTTAAAGGTAATTCTCCTGAGGCTGCTTGTGCAAGTACTTCACAAGGTGCTATTAGTTTAGTTGGGGAAGAAAAATTTGCTGTGGAAACGTATACATATCGATATGATGGCTCAAGCACAAACCTCAGTAGAAGTATTTTGTTTAGGGAAGATAGAGTTCTTGATGCATTTGATGATAAGTATGGTGGCATTGTTGTAAATCCAGAGAAACTACCATCTGACACTAATGTCTTCGCCTCTATCCTTCGATCGTCTCTCTTAGTTTGGAGGACAGAGGTAAAATAGAACTCATATGCCCTCTTGTTAGTTAAACTTGTTCCCAACATATGCCCTTGTCAGTTGTCATAGTCAATTATGATATGGTTATTCATGTTGGGTTAATCGGTTTGTTTGCGGGTTAGTTCACGGGTCAGCAGGTTACATGCTCATGGATTCACGGCTATGTGATGCAAGTTAAAACCAACGGGTTGTGATCTGCATGCTTTCGAAATAACAAAGTCACATGTTTTAAGTTGAGTTGTTTTCTAATTATAAGGGTTGCATGAAGGGAAAATCAAAGGTTACAATTTTGCAATTACTACCATTAATCTTGTAGTATCTGAAGAGTCATGAATCTATAAATATAAGTCATGTTTATTTCAAAGTTAATATACGAGAAAGAGGTTAGAATTCTCCAATCTCTTGTACGTGAGTTTGTGTGTGTTTTGAGTGTGTCTCAAGGGGCCTGTACCAACAATTGGTATCAGAGCGGGTGAAGATGGTGGAGCCGTTTTGAGAGTCTGTTTCAGGAAAAGGATGTAGCCCTTGGCTGCGGGGCAAACACAGTAGCAGAAAAATCGATAGCAGAGGCAGTTCGAGGATGTTTTACAGCAGAAGACGGAGACGGTAAAGTGTATGGGGTCAACCATTGTCGTGGGGGAGTACCGTTTGGGATGAAGGGGGTGACCAGTGATAAACATTGGTGTTCCAGGGCTGTTAAGGTGACCAAAGAACCTTTGATCGGCTTGTTTAGTGATAAGAGGAGACCGGCGTACGTGCGGAAAAGCGGGCAGAAAGGATCCGTCAAAGCCGGTGGCTTTGGATTCGATTCACTTAGCGGGTGAAAGAAAACGGTAGAAGGCGGTGGCTTTGTTTTCTTGGTCGGTGGAGAAGCCTCTTTGTACAAGTGTGATCGGAAAAGGTATGGCCTTTAAAGAATACGTTTGACAACATTACGGAGGCAGGAGTTCAAATCGGGGTGGCTTTGGACGTGGCCGGGGAAGAGGTCGTGTGTCCGTAAAGAGTCGAGATGTTAATGAACGGTTCCGGCAGGATAGCCATGTTAGATGTTGCACGTGTGGTAAAGACTTTGGATATGACCGAGGTGAAGGTCGGGTGTCCGGGAAAAGTCAAGATGGTTTCGAGATGGTTCGAGAGGAGATGGTGATTCGGCTGTTGTGAACGAGTGGTGTGAACAATCGATTAAGGGGGTGATTGTTGGGTTAATCGGTTTGTTTGCGGGTTAATTCACGGGTCAGCAGGTTACATGCTCATGGGTTCACGGCTATGTGATGGAAGTTAAAACTAACGGGTTGTGATCTGCATGCTTTCGAAATAACAAAGTCACATGTTTTAAGTTGAGTTATTTTCTAAATATGAGGGTTGCATGAAGGGAAAATCAAAGGTTACAATTTTGCAATTACTACCATTAATCTTGTAGTATCTCAAGAGTCAAATAACTTCTAAGTATTTACTTTTGTTAGTAGCTCAATAGTCATGAATCTATAAATGTAAGTCATGTTTATTTCAAAGTTAATATATGAGAAAGAGGTTAGAATTCTCCAATTTCTTGTACGTGAGTTTGTGTGTGTTTTGAGTGTACCTCAAGGGGCCTGTACCAACAATTCATTCTAATTGCAGGGTAAGAAAGGAATTTGGCTAAAGTTGCCTGTAGAAAAGTGTGATCTTGTTCCTATAGCAGTAAGGGTATGTTATTCATCTTGATGATGTAAAGAAATAGATGCAAGATTAAAGTTGAAATGACGAAAGACTTTGCTTTTTATATTCGTTATAGGAAGGGTTTCAGTACCATCACGCGGAGAGAGGATATGTTATGATGACATATTGGATTCCTGATGAACCGTGTATGCTGCCTGCCAATGCCTCCCATCAAGTAGGAGTCGGGGGTTTTGTGATGAATGACAAAAATGAGGTATATATGTTACATCTTTCATCAAACTAATTGGACATGTTACCTATGAATGTGCACAAGTTTAGGAAAAAGTTGTTGGGTCATGCGTGCAGGTTCTTGTGGTTCAAGAGAAACACTGTGCACCTGAGCTTGTTGGCGTTTGGAAGTTACCAACTGGATTCATTCTTGAGGTGTGGCAGTGCATTGTTACGGTTAATGTATCTAACACTTGTTTTTGTAACATCTGACCCCTCATACCAACTAATATAATCCGTTTTGTCCATAAAGAGCTCACAGATTGTTTTGGGTGACCTCCTGGGATGTTTTCAGTCGGGCAACCAAAAACAAATCCGTGAGAATCTTATGGGCCAAGAGGACAATATTGGTTGGTATGAGAGACCTGATGTTACATCCTTACTTTTTACAAAACTCAAATAACGTTTTTTTTTATTATTATTCTTCCTTTTGATGTTAACCAGTCGGAGGAGATATTCAGTGGAGCTGTGAGAGAAGTGAAAGAGGAAACTGGGGTAAGGATCCATAAAAATAAAAATGGTACCTTTAGTAGTTCCTTAATTGAAATCTAACTTTTTTTTGCTTCATTTTTCTTATTCAGATTGATACCGAATTTTTGGAAGTTATAGCTTTCAGGCATGCACACAATGTGGCTTTTGAAAAATCAGATTTGTTCTTCATCTGTATGCTGAGACCAGTTTCAAGTGAGATCAAGATTGATGATCTTGAAGTTCAAGCAGCCAAGGTAATTAAGCTACACTTTGTTATACGTCTGTCTGCAAATAAAAAAGGGGCTGTTTAATTCCACAAAAGAAAACGTCTTTTTTACGAGGTATAACTATAAATTCTTATGAAATCGACCAGCAGACATAAAAAATCGCCAAGAATCAAATATCTTGGTCATTTTTTATTATTTGTGGCTCGAAATATGATATTTAAACGGTTGCAAAACCAGTATTAATCAAAGGGTTAAAAGTCATTTGGGTTGGTTCTGATATCGTGTAGTGGATGGCATTGAGGGAGTTTATTGAACAACCATTAATCAAAGGAGATAATATGTTCAAGAAAATCATCGACATGTGCATTGCTAGGATCGGGAAGCGCTACTGTGGATTATCTGTCCACAAGGTTGTCTCTAAGTTTGACAACAGATTATCTTCCTTGTATTACAATGTTGTTGATGATCAAAGGCTTGAGTGTTGTTCCCATGATTCTTGCTCCACTTCCTGCACCTCAACTTGATCCTAACTGGTGTTTTCAATGTATTTGTTATGAAGATGTATGTATACAGGTTGTATCTATATGTGTATACTAGAAAGATGTTTGTGAAATGTATATTCAATCATAAATGTATAGACGCGTATTGTAAAAAAAAGAAAGACAGGCTGAGCTAATAACAAAAAATATTTAAAAGAAAAATTATATTACTTACTAAACAAAAATACAACATAAAGCTAAAAATTAATTAATAATAAAAAAAACATTACATTATAATAAAAAAAATATGATTAAAGCTCAAATTAATAATAACAAAACATTACATATATCGGTATCACTCATATCATCTTTCCGTTAACTACAGAGGTTGTTGTAAATGTCGTTAAACTTCGCCAACTTCCGTCTCATATCACTCTACTTCGAGTTAAGTAGATGGTTCGAACGAATTTTCACAGTTCATTGCGGTGTGAATTTGTTCAATAACGCGCTTCCAAAAATAATGAAAAATTTGCGAGTTACTTGATAAAATATTATATAGTAATAAAAAATATTATTATGAATTTAAAACATTACGTAATAAAAATTAAAAGGGTGAACCAGTGTTTGATTTAGCTTCCGCATTTGCGCAGGGGGCTTCGCGATCTATTGTACGCAACGTTACCTTACACTTTGTGCAAAAAGTTGTTTCCACGGCTTGAACCGATGACCTCAAAGTCACAAAGCCGCAACTTTACCAGTTACTAGAAGGCCCAACCTCACATAATAAAAAATTATATAGTAATAAAAACATTATTATAATTGTAAAACATTACATAATATAATATGATATAGTAATAAAAACATTATTATAAATTTAAAACATTACCGGCTTTGGGGATCACCTTAAACATTGACCCAAGCACGGGCAAAAGTTGTTTCCTCGTGTGTAGTCCATGGATGAGGGGTTGCCGTACAAACACTTCGACTAGCAACGGTTTTTTTGGAGCTCTTAACCGGTTGGGTTTCGGGGACGGATTCAGTTGGGGAATCGGGTCAGGAATTGGGTTGGAAACATGGTCAAATCAAATTGCGAGTGATACGAATTATTGAGACGGAAAAGATTGTTTGGAACCATTTTTTAGAGAGAATTGAAGATAGTATATGTAAAGTATAGAATGGTATTTATTTGAGATAACTTTTTTATTTAAAAAAATATTTTTTTTATTTAGTTTTTTTCTTTTTTTTGAAAGACAAATTTCTTTAATAATTAACGTGTGAGGGACACTTGACGTACTTAATTTCTCAAGGGGTTGTTGTAAATGCCGTTAAATTTAGTTTTTTCTTAATGATCGTTTAGTCACTTTATAATAGGGCACTACTAACCACACACGGAGAATGCTAATTGGACTTGGCCATATACGCATCGTATAGGGCAATACGATGCGTATAGCCCTTCACAATTTCCCATGCCCGACATTCTCTTCCAGCCTGGTCATTCAAACATCGTATACGCCTCGTATAGGGCAATACGCTGCAGTTTAGGGTACAATGTACCTTCTGCCACTAGTCACATCACCTCGTACCCTATACGCATCGTATTGGGCTATACGATTATACGATGCGTATAGGGCCCAAATTTTGTGTATTTAACCATGCAGAATTCTCATTCGAACCGAACGTATGCTTTCAAAATTCAAAAATTATAAACATGTCTTGGTGGTGGGATGGTAACTACGGTTTTCAGGTATATTCTAACGAGTCGGTGGAAAACAATCCGCAAAGTTTTGGCGTTCAAGAGGTGAACCAGGAGGAGGTCTCGTCCAACGTTTATTCTCATCAACGGGTAAGGCTTCCAGATTTGAACGAGCCACTAAGCAATCCCGAGTTCGTATACGGTGAACCGTCTTATCTTACACAACCCACGAATGAATACGTATACGATGAAGTCTCTTACCCGACACAACAAACCGATGACTCCGAAGACGAAGAACAAAATAATCAAAATATGTCTTATAAAACTAACCAAAATTTTCAGTCTCGTGAGCAGTTGGTTGATTGGGCTATCCGGAGAGGACGTGACAATGGTTACGTCATTGTCACCCGACGATCGAGGAGAAAAGGCGACGATCCGACAAAACCGTTTATCAAGGTGTGGCTTGTGTGTGACCGTCACGGCGAACGTGCGTCTACTGCCACGGTTAGACGTGCCGGTAGCAAGAAAATTGGTTGTCCCTTTAAATTGGAAGGAGGGTACCAAGAAAATACTGGTGATTGGAAATTAACGGTGAAGGATGACAGTCATAACCACGATCCTAGTCAACATCTTGAGGCGCACTCGTTTGCAAGGAGACTGTCTCAGTCGGAACAACTTTTGGTGGGGAAGTTGTATTCGCAAAACATGTTGCCACGAAACATTCTAGCAACTATAAGGGAACAAAACCCAGAGAGTAGTTGCATTAAAAAAGACATTTATAATGCAATACAAAAGATAAAAAACGAAACGAGAGTCGGTGAAACTCCAATACAGATTCTGGAAAACCTGCTTTCTTCAAAAAAATACGTCTACTATACTCGAGAAGATCCTGCCACAAATAGTGTGGAGGAGATATTCTTTGTTCATCCGAAATCGTACGAGATGTGGCGTGCATTCCCGCACGTGTTGATGATCGACGCGACATACAAAACAAACATGTACAAACTTCCATTTGTCCAAGTGGTCGGTGTGACCTCCACACACCAGTCGTTTTGCGTCGCTCATGCATTTATATCAAAAGAACGGGAGGAAAACTTCGTCTGGGTGTTACTTCAAATAAAAGCAATGTTGCAAAAGTGTATGGAGCCGCGTGTGATAGTAACAGACAGGGACAAAGCTCTTATGAACGCGTGTGATAAAATATTTCCGAGCTGTTCCAAGAACCTATGTCGGTGGCACATACACGAGAATATCGCAAAACATTGCAGGGCATCATTTACAGACGAAGACTGGAAAAATTTCAAGTATTCATGGTCGGTATTATGTGAGTCTCCCACGCCAGATATATACCAGTACAACTTCAACCGACTTTATGAACGTCTGTACGCAGCCAAACGAGGAAGTAAGTTTTAAATATTAAATATTTAATATTCAAGTATTTAAATATTTATTCAATATTAAATATTTTTCTAGGAGTTATTGATTATGTGACTAAAAATTGGCTGGACCCGTATAAAGAAAAGTTTGTATCCGCGTGGTTCAACAAAAACCTCAATTTTGGTCAACATACAACGAACCGAGTCGAGAGCCAGCATTCGCTCTTAAAGAGCTATCTTAGAAACGCTAACAGCTCGCTAGATAGACTTGTTGGGTTTGTTGATGAAATTGTATCAGATCAGTATTATCACTTACAGTTTGGGTTTGGAACAAGCATCATAAGGAAAATGGACAGCCACATAGCTATTCAATTGTTTGATATCCTGCACGGTAAAGTTTCACATAAAGCTCTAGATTTGATAGAAAACGAGTGGTACAAGTTATCAAATATACGGAAACAAAATGCAACGTGTGGGTGCCAACTTTTCAGTAGTTGTGGGTTGCCGTGTGCTTGTCGTCTAGCAAATATCGAAGCTACAGGTAAACTGTTCTGACTATTTAATTATTATTATTATAAATTATTTCAATTAAAAAAAATATAATAAAAACAATATATTAATATTATTATTATTATTATTTATTATTTAAACAATATATTATTATTATTATTATACAGGTGGCATAATCCCTCTAGATGCAGTGGACGTCTTCTGGAGGAAACTTGATTTAAAACCGTCGTTTGTCGATGATTAAAATGTAGACGTGGATAAGGTACTGGGACAAGTGAGAAACAAAATTATGTCACAACCCGATCAGGTCAAAAGAAGTATGCTGTCGAGAATTGCAGGGGTTGTCTTTCCGAGCAAAAGTAACAAGAAAGCGCCTATGGTACAAGAAGATACTCGTGGTCGTCCAACTTTGAAAAAGCAACAACAAAGGAAACAGGATGTCGCGAGAAACAACTCATTGACAGGTTCCCAACAAAGCAAATGTGACCCTGCGAGACACAGCTCGTATATTGCGTCACAAGACTCTATACAAGCGAGTTCGGTCTTTCAACACAGTCGTTCAACTAAGGGTAACGGAAAGCAACCGCAAGATGATAACGCCCATCTTGGGTTTCCATTGATTACGGGGAATGATGCGGTTAACAATATAAAATGTTTTAAGGATTCGATACCCTCTATATTTTATCCGTACATTTCACATATACAGGACGTAAAACCCGACGGTAACTGTGGTTTTCGATCGGTAGCTTTGGGCTTAGGGTTAAATGAAAATCGGTGGCTCTTTGTCCGACAACAACTTCTACATGAGATGGACAATAAAGAGGAATGGTGAAGAACTGTTTTTGATAGAGTCGCCTTTCAAGAGTATGATAAGCTACGTCACACAATAGATTGGCAGGATGTGAAAGCCGCACCAGTTAGTCGTTGGATGTCGATGCCATACACAGGACTCCTAATTGCTCAAAGATTTGGGGTGATTGTTCATCTTTTAAGCATCAACGGTAATCAATCATTTTTTCCATTGTGGTTTGGTCCTAACGTTCACGCTCAACATCAAGTCTTATCGTTAGTTCACGTCAAAAATGCTCATTTCATCCACGTCAAGTTAGACGGAGAATTTCCGACTCCTACGCCGAATGCACTTTGGAATTTGCACAGAAATGATGATGCAGCAAAATGGGAAAATAAATACAATGATCGTATAGAACGATTTAAGAAAATAATGGCCACTAATAAATCAAGTTTTCCACAATATTTCACGAATCTCGGATGATATTTGTTTAAAATTGTATTGTAATTCTTTTTAAATTAATTTTATTGTCATTTTAAATATTTTTATTTAGTTATAACTAATTATAATGTTAATTAAATATAATAATAATTAATTTTAATTCAAATCTTTCAAAATTCAAAATTTCTCGAAATTCAAATTTCTATACGCCACGTATAGATCAATACGTGGCGTATCTTTCCTAACCTTTGGTATTCTATACGCCACGTATGGCTATACGCTGCGTATGGCTCAGTTTACCCGGTCACATGCCTGCGTATGGCCTAGTTTGGTCGCGTATGGCTTGGTTTACCCGGCAACTCGCCCGCGTATGGCCTATTTGGCCTGCGTATGGCTCAGTTTACCCGGCAACCGCCTATACGCCACGTATAAGCCTATACGTGGCGTATAGGTTTTTAATTTAAAATTTAAATTTATTATTTATTATTATTTAATAAAAAAATATATTAATATTATTATTAATTCAATTTATTATTTAAAATTTAAACAATATATTATTATTATTATTTATTATTTAAATTAAAATATTAAAAACAATTAATTATTATCAGATATGGCGGATTATGATGATGATGTTCAGATGGATCAGCTAGACGATTTTGCGCACTATCCTTTTCTAGATTTTCCGCCCGATACAGAGGCTTATTCCCGGTCCCAGAAGCTCCGGGAGGTTCAGATGGGTCCGAGTACGGCGGTGGATTGGGCCCTCCTCGAGGAGGTGCATGAGGCCGAGCGAGCTAGGGCCATCATCGGTGAGGACACGCCATGGTCGCGTCTTTTTGACCTTTCTTTTGAGGAGACATACCGAGAGCTTGTCGTCGAGTTTCTTTCGACGTTCATCTATTCAGAGACTGGGCTGCAGCCTCTACCCGGGGAGGCGCCGAATATTGAGGATCCGGATCGTATTTCTTTTTCTATTTTTGGGGTTGTTTACCGTCAGACCCTCCGTCAGTGGGCCGTCACGACGGGCTTGTACTACGAGCCTGAGACGGTCGCGCCGCTATTCACCGAGGCGGTGACGGAGGTTGACAAGGAGGAACTCCTTGTTTTTTGGGGCTTGATTTCAGATAGTCCTTGGTTGGGTACCAAGGGGAGGGTCTCCGGTATTAGAGACCTTTTGTATAGATATCTGCACCGGCTTATTTCGACGTCGATCGCACCGCGTCTGAAAAGCCGTGAGTGGTGCACTGATAGAGATCTTTTCTTCCTTTTCTGCCTGCTTACTGGGAGGCGGTGCGACCTGTCCACGAGCATGGCGCTTTATTTTGCTTCAGCCTATATGAGACAGAGGCGCGGACTTTTATATGGCGGTGCATTCATCACGCATATCATGCGGTCGGTCATACCATTTGGCCACCATGAGCCTCAGATGTTACCGGCCATACCCCCTGTCCGATTAGATCGTCGCACGGCGAGCGGCATGCGCATCACGCACCGATTCCCGCAGGGCCTTCGGTTCGTAGGGGCCGTCCAGACCAGGTTTGGGTCCCGGTGCCGTTGCCGCAGATGCCTGGACAGGGGGACCCGCCTATGCCTCAGCCGCTGCAGGGTATGGCGATTGAGGACGAGCCTCCACACGTCGAGCAGGTCCACGAGCATCCGCCACAGCATCCCCGACACGTACGTCGGTCTGTTAGGCTGGATAGGGCTACCCAAGCATTGCTTGATGGCCTTGTTGCCGACTCACGGCGACAGGGTCGTCAACTCGATCGCATGGAGGACCTGATGACGTGGGCGGTTGGACAGCTCGTGAATCAGTCACGAGCCGCCGACATCGAGCCACCCCCACTACCACCGCCACGTCATTATCCGGACGACCCCGTTCAGGATGAGGGCGGGGCAGGTCAGGGTGAGGCCGGGGCAGGTCAGGGTGAGGCCGGAGCCGATTAGGTTTAGTTCTTTTATTTGTATTTTGTTTATTTCGTTGTTATGTATGTAAAACATTTTGATGTATATATTTAATTTTATGATGTAATGTATATAATGTTTAGTTTACTTGTTTGGTTGTAATGTTTAATATTTTGTTTGGTTTGTAATGTTTAATATTTTATTTGGTTTGTAATGTTTAATATTTTGTTTGATTATACTGTAAAAATATAATAAATGTTTAAAAAAAATATAAAATATATAAAATTTATAAATAGATAACAAACTTATATTAACAAACTTATATAAACAAAATTATATAAATTTTAAAAAAATATAATTAAATAAATAATCCTATACGTGGCGTATAGGTCTATACGCCACGTATAGGATTATTTATCACCAAATCTTTCAACTTTTGAAGAAAAATATTGAGCCCTGTCTCATACGAGGCGTATAGGGCAATACGAATCGTATGGGACACCAGAATGACACGTGTCATTCTGGTGTCAGAGACTAAACCCAATACGCCCTCGTATTGACCTATACGAGGACGTATCGCGCGACGACGGGTTTAATTAGCAATATTCCGTGTGTGGTTAGAATCGCCCTTATAATAATCTTGGAAAAGTCAAATATTTATGACTCTAAAAAAAAGCCATCAATCCCATCATAATCCATCCAACTTTTGGTTACTTCAAACCTACGCACTCTTTTGTTTTTCCTGGAACTAAAATCTGTCTTCTGTCTCATCCTAACTCGTGCCAATTTGACTCTGATTCCATGTAAGTCTTAATTTAGCCCTAAATTCACGTTTCTGAAATTTTGATTTTTATCTTGAATTGATTAGGGTTTAGGAACAATGCGGCTGTTTCCGTTGATTTCTAGGAAAGAGCAGAGGAATAAAGCAAGTAACCATGCTTTGATGTATCTGAATGTTTATGATCTCACCCCTGTCAACAACTACATGTACTGGTTCGGATTGGGAATTTTCCATTCTGGAATAGAAGGTACACAAATTTGCAATTAATAATCACTTTCCCCTCTTTAAGGGTAAGGTATATTGTTTGTGGAATTCTTGTTGATTTTGATTTGACTTACAAGTCAATAGTCTGTTAATTGGTATAGTTAGAGCTTCTGCTGCAATGACAAGTATATGCTAAAATTCTATATTATTGTTATAAAATGTATTAAGATTATTTCATTCTTGTAATTTTAGTTCTTGTTTCATGCATTATAAACCTCTAATGGGATAATCATAAACTTAACAAGCCTTGCCATGAAACACGATATCAATCTTCACAACATTGAAAACTAAATGTATGATATGACAAACAGCACATGGTATGGAATATGCATTCGGAGCCCATGAGTATCCAAGCAGTGGGGTCTTTGAGGTGGAACCGAGAAGTTGCCCAGGTTTTGTCTTCAGACGGTCCATTCTTTTGGGCAGCACCGATATGTCATGTACAGAGTTCTGTTTATTTATGGAACATCTTTCTAACAAATATCATGGTGACACCTATCATCTGATTGCCAAAAATTGCAATCATTTCACTGATGAAGTCTCTACGCGTCTCACTGGTAACCCCATTCCACGATGGGTCAATCGTTTGGCTAAACTAGGTAACAAATGACCATTTCATTTTTGACACGTTAAGATTACATATGTACCCATTTCAATATTTTTTTTGTAATAATAATGATGATTTTGATAAGCAGGTTCTTTCTGCAACTGTCTTTTGTCGGAAAAAATTCAAGTTAGGGCGGTTGGGCACATGCCTGAGCATGCAACATATTCTGGCTAGTTATCTACCTTGTTTGTTTTTCTTTGACTTAAAAATGAAAACCCTTAACTGAAGCTATTTTTTTTATTTATCAGGTGACCATGGATCAGAATCAGGCTATTCATCTTTAACAATGATGAGTGAAGAGGAAGAGGAGGAGGATGGCCATCATCATCATCAGCAGCAGCAGCATGATGATCATCATCTGCTCACTGCACCAAACACGGATGTTGCTTTTCTGCAGGATAAACCAGTGAGACTGGCTACTGCTTAAACATCAGTCTTAAATTGTATTTATTGTAAGTGGTGTTTGTGATTGTTGTGCATATATTGTTAATGGTATAGGTTATAAGTACTATAAGAACATAGAGAGTGGTGAATAAGTTGTTTATAAATTATGACCACTTTTTATAAAATTCTTTGTTTGTTAGAATGATTCTTGTAAGAAGTTTCTAGATTGCACAAAATAAGTAAAGAGTTCAAGTTAGAGATAACATTAACACAAGGATGTAAAGTGGTTAGGCGCATTCGACTCACTAGTGCAATCTATCTACGACTGGATCGTGATGTCCTTAAATTCTTGGTTGAATATTTAAGAATGCATTATATGAACATATGAGCAATTCTATTAAACATTTGTATAACATGTTGATATTTTTATTGGTATCAAAATAATGAGTGTATTTTATAATGTGTACTAACATACATCATATATATATTTTTTTCAAATATGATGATACTTTGACACTCTTTATTATTAAAAAGACAAACAAATACTATTGGTGATAAATCAAACACAAAAAACGGATCAATTAAGCCTACAATGATTAGGCGATTCTTACTGATACGAAGGAAACAAGATTACAAAAGATTAACCCACTGATTTGAGCCCCTAATAGTTATAGGCTCGTTATCCCCAATTACCTAATCCTAATAACCATCAGCAGATGGTTAACAAATCAATAAAGCAAATAGATACAAAAACAGCCCTTACACTTTACAACTTGACACAATAGCCCCTAAACTTACTAAAGGCTATATTAACATTGTTAACACATTCCAACAATTTCCACCTTGTTAACTGATGTTTAACTTCAACTCTAAACCCTAAACTCTAGCGTGGTTAGAGAATGTTATAAAAAGTTATTACAACCAGTGTTTTAAGAATCGGCCGGTTACCGACCGGACCAGGTGGTCGTACCAGATTTCCAATTTTTTTCTTTCAAAACCTCATTTTTTAATTAATTTAGCATTCGAAGTTCCATATTTTATTTATTTAAGTCTTCATATGTCATTAATTTTTATATTATGTATAACGTCATCCGGTTCTTAAATCCGGTCCGACCAGTGGACCTCTAAGACAGCCGCTTCGCTGTTTGGTTCCGTTTAATTATGAAAACATTGATTACAACTTAATAAAGAATAAAGAATAAAGAATAAAAAGGAGATGTGTATTTTACAGTTTTTACTTGAACGAAATACTTAAAACGAAAGCAAACTGTACCAATACGAATGATATCCATAAATACGAATGACATCCATAGATAATTTTGACGATCGAAAATCGAACCAACCAATGACATGAGAAAATCATAAGATCTCACATGTTTTTTTTTTAAATCGATCAAACGGTATAATTAAAATAGGACGATTACAATAAAGTGGCAGGTAAACGGGCAACAAGCTGCGCTGCAACCCCCTTTTGAATAGCAAAACCGATCCTACTAAAAACAAATAATGTTATAAAAAAGAAAAATGAATACAAATAATCAGGTTACAGCTTTAGATACACCAAATGAGATTTATGAATGTTGAATGCATAACATTGTAATTAAGTAATTTTGAAGGGAGACGCAGATCCGAAGACATTATAAACTGTTACGGACACAAAACAGAATTCCCAACACAAGGAGGAGGGCGAACGGGGGTTTGGATTCAAGGAAACTCCATGGCTTCATCACCGCCAATCATCACCGTCTTCATCCTCTTCCTCTGCACATGCATCCCAAATTCATCTTCGGCTCTTCCTTTCATCGTACTTCACGGTAATATATATTTGTAACCACAAAATTAGGGTTTTTTCTTTCGTTTTTCATAATTGGACTGCGATTTAAGAGATTAATTGATTTGGTACTGCTTATGATCCTTTGTCTTAGTTACTATTAATTAATTTGGAATCGACTAAGTACTGCTTAGTGTACCTGAACAAGTATTTGAATATGTGCCTTCCTTAGTTCATAATTTGTATGACAGTTTACAGCACAGTGACTTACTTCATTTCCCTAAACATAGTAAAATAAAAATAAAGGCAACTTTGCTGTTTAGTAGGAAGTGTGATTATATATATATATATATATATATATATATATATATATATATATATATATATATATATATATATATATATATATATATATATATATAAACTAAGCCATATAGTTTGGGAGAACTACTTGATTTTATGTATTGGAAAATTTTTGGATTACCTGCAATATTTATTAAGTTATTGCTACAATTTCATTTTTCATGAAACCAGTGCTTTTGTCTCGAAGTTATTTTGTTACAGTTACATGTATCTTGCGATAAGGTTTAGTCACTTAGTGTCTTAGTGATTTGATTATATTTTCCAGTTGGTCAAAATGCCACTAGTACTAGTTTCATACTTGTTTTTAAAATGGAAGGCGATGTACAAACTCTCCCAAATTTGCAAGCGTCTTTGAGAGCGACCTTGTGTTAAGGATTTTTGTATCAATAGAATAGAACAATCTTGATAACAGTTAGCTTGATTCATTTAGGAAATAATGTATTTATCTGAACACAACTTTTTGTTTCATTTTATTACCATTGACATGATCTCATGATTCTTTGAAAAACTCCACACGCCGCTGCTTGTATGTTATATTTCTTGAAATCTGTCTACCACCCTCCCATGTTAGCAATGAGCTTCTGTTTGGAGCTACAAGTGAAGGAAGGTGAAAAGGTTTTTAATCAGCAAATGTAGATGCAATTAAATGAAGGGTAGGTCGTATAGAGAGGACCATACCCCCTGGTGTTAACTAATAATATTTTGTCATTTAGAGAAGAATCAAAATAATTAAAGTATTTAACAGATTCCTAGGATTTAGCCAAACGTTGGGGAAAGTAGGATGGTTGGTAAGTAGTTGCGGATATTCTTTTATTTATGGAAGGCTCATAAACTCATATCCATATGATGTTTTATTTTTCCTTCTAGAATAAGCCTGCATGGGAGGAGAACAATGTGTGTGTAGTACCAATGCAAAAGGTCGGCATGTCCTAGGAAAATAACGTCGTAGGTAGTGATTATGGATCTCGAGGAGTTATCATGTAGGCATATGATTTCCCTGTAATACTTTTACCTTAAATGGGAAAGAAATGTGAGTATTTTTTAGACAATCGACGACCACTAACATAGTATCTTACTTGCACCAAGGATGGAGCGTACTCTCCTAAGATTTTTGCTGGAATTGGTAGAAGTTCAAAGAGCCAATCAGGCGCTTAGGGTTGAAACTTCGCTTTTTGACAAACCTGTTAGGTATCACACAAACACAACACACGCAAAACACACACTAAGCAATAAACGAAACGAGAGATTTAACGTGGTTCGGTCGGTATGACCTACGTCCACGGACTGC
This sequence comes from Smallanthus sonchifolius, assembly GCA_023525975.1. Lineage (NCBI taxonomy): Eukaryota > Viridiplantae > Streptophyta > Magnoliopsida > Asterales > Asteraceae > Smallanthus > Smallanthus sonchifolius. The sequence continues at coordinate 91,072,878 of CM042030.1, read as the reverse complement.
AACTAGGGATCTTTTATTATTAGGTGCTCAAGAAATTACAAGTACATGACATTATATTTATAGGGACTAATCTAGGGTTACATAACTTAATCACCAAGTTAACCCTAATGTGGGCCCCAGCCCAAACATGCGCAGGAGGCCACTAGGGCCGACCGGCTCCCTAAGCCTCCACACACGACAATCTCCCACTTGGAGGCTTTGGCAAACTCCAAACTGTCTTCGTCTTCACATGTCTTCACTTGTACTTCTGTAACTTCTTTCCTTCTAGTTGCAGTCGCCTTCTCAACTTTATTCCTGAAGGCCAGTTGAAGCTATGCATAGCTTCAACTTCTCTAAGGTAACCACCTTAGTCAGCATATCTGCGGGATTCTCTGTTCCTTTGATCTTCTCAAGCTTTAGCGTACCATCACTGATCAAACCCCTGATGAAGTGATACCTAAGCTGAATGTGTTTCGTTTTCCCATGAAACACAGGATTCTTCCCCAGATGTATTGCACTTTGATTGTCACAAAACAGTGGACTGTCTGACTGTTTCTTCCCAAGTTCTTCTAGAAAGTTCTTTAACCAAATCAACTCTTTACTTGCTTCAGCACAAGCCATGTATTCGGCTTCAGTAGTTGGAAAAGCAACGCTCTTCTGTAGCCTAGACATCCAACTGACTGCGGTTCCTCCCACTGAAAAAACAAACCCAGTCGTGCTCTTATACGATTCTTTGCATCCCCCAAGGTCAGCATCCTTATAACCCCTCAGAACAATATCTTTACCCGAGAACCGTAACCCCATCTTCGAAGTTCCTTTCAAATACCTAAGCAGCCATTTGACTGCCTCCCAATGTTCTTTGCCTGGATTGGACATATATCGACTAACCACCCCAACCGCTTGTGCTATATCCGGCCTTGTGCACACCATTGCGTACATAAGACTACCAACAGCTGATGCATAACCATTTCGGCTATGTCTTCATCCGTCTTTGGCGAATGGTCTTTAGAAAGTTTAAAGTGACTTCCTAGAGGAGTGCTTCTGGTCTTGGCATCTTTCATTTTAAATTTCTCTAACACTTTCCCAATATACTTTTCTTGAGAGAGTGTCAGAGACCCGTCTTTGTTCCTGGAAATACTCATCCCGAGTATTTGTTTAGCAGCACCAAGGTCTTTCATCTCAAACTCTTCTGACATTTGCTTCTTCAGCTTCTTTATTTCCTTCATATCAGAACCAACAATTAACATATCATCCACATATAAGAGGAGGATGATGTATGACTTATCAAATTTCTTTAGGTAACAGCAGTGATCCATCTCACATCTCTTGTACCTGGATCTACCCATGAAGTTGTCGAACTTCAAGTACCAATGTCTAGGAGCTTGTTTCAACCCATACAAGCTCTTATTTAACCTGCAGACCATACCTTCTTTTCCAGTAACCTGAAAACCTTCAGGCTGTACCATGTGTATGTCTTCATTCAAATCACCATGTAGAAAGGCAGTCTTCACATCTAGCTGCTCTAGATGAAGACTCTCAGCAGCAACAATACTTAGAACCAATCTGATAGTAGTCATCTTCACAACCGGAGAGAAGATTTCATTGTAATCAACTCCCGGTTTTTGTTGAAACCCTTTGACCACCAACCGAGCTTTGTACCGTTTGGTACCATCGTGTTCATTCTTTACCATGTACACCCATTTGTTGTGCAACGCTTTCTTGCCGGGAGGAAGCTTTGTAAGCTCCCACGTTCTGTTCTTTTCTAGAGACTTCATCTCATCCTTCATTGCAATCTCCCACTGCAATGAATCTTTCAAACTAATAGCTTCAGTGTAGCACTGCGGTTCTCCATTCTCTGTTAACAACAGAAAATTAGCAGATGGAGAATATTTCTCTGGCGGTGCAGTGGCTCTAGTGGATCTCCTGACCCACTGAGTCTCAGGAGCAGGAGGAGTAACTGGTGGATCTTCAGTTTCTTCTTCAGAGCTTTCACTGTCGGTTGAATCTTCTTGAGTTTCAAGCTCTGAGCTCCCACTGTCGGGAATGTCTAAAGAAGCTTCACTGTCACCAGTTTTCTTCATCTCAGCATCAATAACAATGTACTCTTTCTGAACTTCAGGACTAGTACCATTTCTTTCTTTGTATAATTCGGCTTCGTTGAACGTGACATCTTTGCTTCTGATAACTTTTCGGCTTTCAAAGTCCCAAAGCCAGTAACCCATCCCATGGCCAATAAAAGTACACTTCTTGGCTTTTGAGTCAAGTTTATCCCTGTCACCATCTTTCAACAAACTGTAAGCAGTACAACCAAATACTCTCAGATGCTTAAGACTATTAGACTAAGTAATATAGTATAGGGACTAGACTTGTAAAATGGTGTTCTATATAAACACCTCTTTATGTAAACCCTAAACACACAATCACATTCTAATACAATCATATTACAAGGTTTAACTTGGTATCAGAGTTAGAGCTCAATCACCGAAAAACACCGCCGGAGGGGCGGCCGGCCGCCGCCGCCGCCCTACCCACCACTTCAACAAACCTCCGCTGATGTCTTTTGATCCAACCCTAAAAATTTACTGCCGCCGCCGCTACAGTTCTCTTTTTTTTTCTTCCACTCTTCCTACCACCGCTGTTAACCACCACCACATCAACACCACTGCCGTCAGCCTCACCACCACGCGGCGGAACACTAGCCGCCGCCTCTAGCCGCCGGAACCCTAGCCGCCACAGCGGCGGAACCCTAGCCGCCACCACAAACACCACCGTCGCCGCCCTAAACCCTAACTCCTCCCCGCGTCTAGGGTTAGCAAATACAACTTGCTTTCTTGTCCCTAGACGCCGTCGCCGCCACTATACAACAGTGGTCGTTTTTCCGGCGACGTGCACCTCGCGAAAGCCACAATGCTTTCAGTTCCGTTTATTCGAGGGTTGCAAAAAAAAAAAATAGAGATCTACAATCGGGGAGTAAAAAAAAAAAAAAAAAGGGAACAAACCCAACGGGCGAAAGCCGGAAGAAGATTAGGGTTTTCCTAATCTAGTTTCGACTGGGCCTCACAAGCCCATTTACCATTGCTGAAAAAAAAAAAAAAAAAAAAAAACGTGTGACGGGCGGAAGCATGGCGACAGGCGAAAGCATGGTGGAGAAGGAGAAGACCAACTATCTTTTTAGTTTTATGTTTTTATATTTTCAACCTAAATCTCTCCCGAGCTTAGTTTGCGGGGGAATATTAGACTAAGTAATATAGTATAGGGACTAGACTTGTAATATGGTGTTCTATATAAACACCTCTTTATGTAAACCCTAAACACACAATCACATTCTAATACAATCATATTACAAGGTTTAACTAAGACTTACCTCCTTTCCTTTTCACTCTTCCTTCGGTATTTTGAAACCTAGAGGAACAAACGGTCCACGGTTGATCAAATAAGCTGCAGTGTTAACTGCATCGGCCCAGAACATTTTTGGGAGCCCTACGTTTAACCTCATGCTCCTCGCCCTTTCATTTAACGTTCTGTTCATCCGTTCAACAACTCCGTTTTGTTGAGGAGTTCCTGGGACGGTCTTGATCATCCTTATCCCTTGCTTTGCACAATAGTCAACAAATTCCTTGCTGATGTATTCTCCTCCGTTGTCAGACTTCATACATTTAACCTTCAAACCAGTTTCATTTTCAACAGCAGCTTTCCAGTTCATAAAAGTATTAAATACTTCAAATTTATGCTTGAGAAAATAAACCCATACCTTTCTAGTAGCATCATCAATGAAGGTCACATAGTAGGATGCACCTCCTACAGATTGAACCGATGTAGGTCCATAAACGTCTGAGTGAATGAGCTCCAGTTTCTGAGCTTTCGGTGTCTGACCAGTCTTCAAGAATGTAACTTTCTTCTGTTTCCCGAGAACACATGACTCGCAAAACCCGGTTTCTACTTTCTTTAGATCTTGAAGCTTTCCTTTATCAGCCAACATCTTCAATCCCTTGTCACTCATGTGTCCGAGTCGTTGGTGCCACAGATTGGAAGGACTCGGACCAGATGTTGTCGCATTTATACCATCAGAAGGTATCTCCACCATGTATAAAGTGCCTCTCTTCTTTCCTTTAGCAACCACGAGGTTGCCCTTGAAAACTTTCCATTGACCATCTTTAAAGAGAACAACATTGCCTTGGTCATCCAGCTGACCAACCGAAATTAACTTTCTCCTCAAGTTTGGAATAACCCTGACATCTTTCAATGTCCAGGTGGTTCCAAGTGTAGTCTTCAGATCCACATCACCTATCCCTGCAATATCAAGTGTTTGATCATCAGCTAAGCGAACTTTACCAAAATTACATGTTCGCAAGTTCTTTACTAGCTCCGGGCAAGGGACGGCGTGAAAGGATGCCCCTGAATCCATGATCCAGGATTCTATGGAATTCTCAACACAACAGATGAGGGCGTCATCCGGGTGTTGAGCTGCTACGTTGTTCACTTCTTTCTTGTCTTTAGCAGCTTGTGGTTTAGGGCACTGGCTTCTAAAGTGGCCCTTCTCTTTGCAGTTCCAGCACTCAATCTCTTTTCTGTTTTTGGACTGACCTCTCTTCCTGGACTTTGACCTACCCCTGTTATTGCCTCTTTCAGGTCTTCTCCCCCTTCCTTCGGTATGTAGAATAGAACTGGAGGATTCTCCAGCGTTTTTCCTACGCATGTCTTCATTTATAATCAAATCCCGCATCCCCTTGAATGTGAGTTTGGTAGTTCCAGATGAACTACTAACAGCTGTGACAGTACCTGACCAACTTTCGGGCAAAGAAGACAATAGAAGGAGAGCTTGAACCTCATCCTTCTAACCGAGTGATAATAGAATTGAATTCATTAATATGACAAGAAACAGATTCTAACCAAGTGATAATAGAATTGAATTCATTAATATGACAAGAAACAGACGGACCTTCTCTCATCTTGGTGTTAACCAATTGCCTGATGAGAAATACCTTATTGACAGCAGAGGGTTTCTCGTACATGTCAGCCAGGGCTTCTCGTACATGTCAGCCAGGGCTTTTAACACTCCAAAAGTGGTCTTTTCTTTGACTATGTTGTAGGCAACATTCCTTGACAAAGACAACCTTACTACTCCCAACGCTTGTCTGTCTAGGAGATTCCAGTCGGCTTCAGACATCTTCTCTGGTTTTGCTGTCAAACCAATCATCGGAAGATGTAAGCTCTTCTGATAGAGCATGTCTTCGTCTTCAATTTGCATTCTCCAGAATCCATAATCTTGTCCATCAAACGTCACTATCTTTACCTTACCTTCTTCTGCCATTGAAACAAACTTACCGAGTAGAACTGATCGAGTCGAGACCAGGAACAGTGAACAAACACAGCAGTGGCGGCGGCCTAAACTTGTTGGCTGTTCTATTGGACACTGTCTATTCAACCAATCTCAAACAAAATCAGTAATAAACGCGTAAGAATACCGATAAAAAAAGGTTTACCGGAATTTAGAGTTTGGCGGCGGCGGTTGACCAGGTCAACATCGGTAGCAGCGGAAACGGGATAGAACTCTGTTCTATCGGTGGCAGTAGAAGGCGATGGACAGCAGTAGCGGCCTAAACAGACGGCTGAGGTCGCAATTCCGGCGACAAAACACGGTTGAAATATTAAATACCGGTGACTTTAAGGCTGTTTACGTCAATCTGGACTGAAATCGAGCCTTGATCTGGCAAAATCGGCCAAAACAGAGCCCAAAAAACTTGATTCCGGCAGAGGCACGGCGGAACCTTAGCTCCGGCGAAGGCGACAGCGGCGAAATACGGCGGCGGAGGCTGAAACAGATCGGAATTAGATGGCGGCTATCACAGAATCGGAATCCCAACTTGATTCCGACTATAGTGGCGGCAGAAATCGATCTCAGGGCCAAAACCCTAATTCCGGCGGCGGTGGCGGCAGAAACCCTAGCTCCGCCAGCGGCGGTTGTGAGTGTGATAAGATCAAGAGCCAAGCTCTGATACCAGTTGTTAGGTATCACACGAACACAACACACGCAAAACACACACTAAGCAATAAACGACACGAGAGATTTAACGTGGTTCGGTCGGTATGACCTACATCCACGGACTGCAACTAGGGATCTTTTATTATTAGGTGCTCAAGAAATTACAAGTACATGACATTATATTTATAGGGACTAATCTAGGGTTACATAACTTAATCACCAAGTTAACCCTAATGTGGGGCCTAGCCCAAACATGCGCAGGAGGTCACTAAGGCCGGCCGGCTCCCTAAGCCTCCACACACGACAAAACCAAGCAATCTTTGGCAAAGGAAGAAGCTGGGGGACCTTTTAAGGGTCTTTAAATTCCCACTATGGCCCACTGTATGGGTATAAAAAGAAGTTTCTGTTGAAGAAAAACAATTAACCGAAGTGAAACCTTGTTTGGGTCAACTAACCTCTGCTTGTAAGACAAATTACTTGAGTGAAAATCTGTTGGAGAGGAAGGTCAGGCCTTTGATGAATAGCTTCCAGGAATGGTCCTCTTCTCTTGTAAGAACTAAGCCAATTAAATGAGCAAAGTCCAACAGGAGGGCTAAGAAATCAACCTGTTGGGAGAATGAGTATGCACTTTTTTTCCAACTTTGGTGAAAATCAAATGGCAATATCTTCGTATGTAACCAACTGTTGCACACTGGTAGAGAATATTTGTCCAGGATCTGCGTATGTTATTTCTGGTGATGATAGCAACACACACCAAGACCGTTTAACATGAGTCGGTTCGAATCTTCAGAGTGAAACAATGGCTGGAGATGCAACAGGAACAGTGAGAAGCGTAGCGGCAGCAGGAAACCAGTAGTAGTCGTGACAGAACATCGATGGGGGCTGATGGTTAGGGTTCCATAACCGGCAAAACTTGTGTTATAGCGAGTCTAATTGCATTTGTTGTTATCTGCCTTGTATAGTAGTTATAACCGAACAGTTGGCTAATTGCTTTACAAAAGACTCCTACCTGTTGCATTAAAACAAATGAGAACAAGCAACAGCTTTGATATGAAATCTGATCTTCTATCCAAGGATATTAATTGGTTGCTTCTGCCATGCTGAACCGACCTTTTCTTTTCCCACCGACTAATATTTTTCAGCCTTTCAAAGCGAGGAAATACATTAGCTTTGTCATCTTATGTGACACCTTAGGTGAATTCCACATCGTCCCGTCCACAGGGTAGATACTGGGTGACAAGGAAAGCCCGGCCTCAAATACCACCAACGCGTTTTGGGCGCATCGGCTGTGGATGAGAGAACTCCACAATTAAGCATGCTTGGGTGGGAGCAATCAGGATGAGTAACCAAAAACCTTGGTTTAAAAAAGCGCACCTGAGGCGCTAGGCAACATAAGGCGCAGGGTCTTGGGCTTTTGGTTACATAAGGCGCGCTTGTGTACAAGAAGCGCGCGCTTCTGCGCTCTGAGTCGCTTTTCTGTGCTTAAGAGCTTTTTTTTGGTATGTTTTGTTTCTGTTTTGGACTTTTGCAGGTGATAGTAACTAGTAATTTTAGGCATCTTCATGGTTTATTGTAATAATTTCCTTTCTAGTAATTATCTTGGACCGCTTGTGGCCAAGACTAATCTTGTTTTTGGTTTGTTTGGTGGACTAATGGTTGGGTTATACCCCCTTTTGGATGTTTTAGATGTTTAATATCAAGTAACTTGTTTAACATTATTTGGAATTTAGATGTTTAATATCAGTTAATATGTATATACATAATTTACATGTTTTTAATAGTATGTGCGCCTCGTACGAAAAGCCCAGCGCTTTTGCGATTTGCGCCTCGGATTTAGACCTCGTCGCCTCGGTGCGCTTCTCGCTTTTTAAAACCAAGCCAAAAACACACCCGTGAGTTCCTTGTGGCAAAGCGGATAATGTTGGATGCTATGAGGGGCCAGATGTTACATATAGCTGCGTGTCCTCATATGAAAAATTGAGTTAATGCAATTACATAAAAGGTAATCCATATGGAGGCCGTACAATAAGTCAGATAATTTCCAATTATCTAGATACCAAAACAATCAAATACTAGTAAACAACTACATATTCCAAGGATAGAGCAAAAAAAAGCTGGAAAGTGGATGTAAAGTAGTTGCAGTCTTGCAGATATTCCTAAATACCTATAAACTGCTATATATATCGACTTTTTCACTGTTCACTTCATCTGATACCTTGTAGAACAAATCTTCAAGGGAGTTGTTGTACATATCTGGCGCCTTCCTAGGTTCTTATGATCTCTATTTCTATGACAGGTATTAGCGATCAATGTTCCAATAAAGGAATGACACAGTTTACCCAGGAACTCAGCAGCCTGTCCAAGTCTCAAGGGTTTTGCATGTACGCCTCATTATCATTTTACCTTTTGCGGTTTGATTTTGTTTGTGGCACCTGATAATGTCAATACTCACTGGGTCAGACATGTTATGCTGTAAAAAGGACTTTGACCTTTATTTCTTTCAAATAAAAAACTTTTGACTACTACAAAATCTTTTGAAGTTGCATTTCATGTACTCGTTATAATATTGCTTGATTAGGGCTTTCTCAACTGTCCCCATGTATAATGATTTAAAAAGTTATTCTTTTTCTTGACGTTCATTTCTTGCACCCCTTTATTTGGTTCTTTTTTATTTTTGTTTGCAACTTGATAAATCATTGATCCTTCTGGTTCCATGTTATTTATGCAATGCTCTAGTGAAATTGGAGATGGAGCATGGGATTCCTGGTTTATGCCCCTATTAGAACAGGTAAATTTGGGTAGTCCTGTCCCTTGAGATGATTTTCACTATCAAGTATCATGTTGTTTTTATTATCTACTTACTAAAATCATCTTGCTATATGTTTCTCAGACCCAAGTTGTTTGCGATAAGGTGGAGATTTCTCTGTGAAGGGAGATATACGATTTTCTTGTTCCGTCTCTCTTTTCTCTCTTGGTTTCAATTTCTTTGGCTTACTGGTAAATGCAAATGGTTGCTTCAGGTGAAGGAAATGAAAGAACTTAGTAATGGTTACAACATAGTTGGACTCTCCCAGGTGACTTACCAAAATCCACTGTTTGGTTAATAATGCAACATCTACCTTCTGATTTTCCTAATCTCTTTCTGCAATGTGCCTCATTATGCTTATATACCATGCTCCACTTTGTTACTATAATTTCTACTTCAGCTAATAAACAGAAAGAGAAGGTATCAGTGTACTAAAGTGGCAGCCAACCTATGGTTTGTCATTACTCTGCTATAGTGGTTAATTACTAAACATGTTGGTGCAATACCTGAATAATTAGGTTCATGGAAAGTTAGAACCAACTGTTAACTAAAAGGAAAAAACTACAAAATCAACACTTCTGGTTACCGGTTAGTCTTACCTTTGAATTTACCCATTTTAGCCTTAAATAACATTGTTGATAGATATTGTGCATTGTTCCTACCTTATTGCCATCTTTTAATTAGTCTCTTTTTTGTCCTCTTTTTTCCTTTATTTGTGTATATATGATTGTCTATCATATAAATTCTCCGTGTTTTCCCACTTTATGCTTAAGAATTATCATTTATGTGTTTTTCCTACCTTCTTTCTTTCATTTTCTTCTTTTCACCCTTCTATTTCTTTCTTTTAAAGGGGCCTTTGAGAAAAATAATGATAGAAGAAAATGATTGTAACTAGATACGAGAAAATATGTCTGTATTTCTCTTGAGGTACTGACCTCTATATTAAGATAATATAATGCTTGGAATTGGTAACCAACTAGAACTCTAATATGTATTAAATATACATCTCTTAAATCTTAACACTCCTCAAGTTGATGTTAACCATGCCCAACTTGTTAGAAATGAAGCCTATCTGTGATATGTAATGGCTTTGTAAAAATGTCTTTCGAATCGATGGTGTGTTTGTAATCAAGTGATTTAGCATGCTATTTTCTTTTTATGGAAGACTTGATTCTTGGCTATATGGATCAAGTTGTCAATTAGACAATAATCACTACTAACTCTCAATGAAGCCTTCTAACCCATGTCATCTCACATGACACAAATGTCATCTTAGTTGCTGACTTATGATTCGAAATCCGAAAATTTCAACTCGAGACTAACTTGTAAGAATAGCTACACACACACACACACACACACATATATATATATATATATAGAGAGAGAGAGAGAGCAAGGATCAAATAAGAACACCAAACTAAATAATTGATCAAGTATGTTGGATAGGGAAATTTGAAGGATTTTTAATTTAAAAAGGTGGTTAGAAGGGCAATACGTAAGAATGATCCCCATGGTAGAAAAGAAAGGGAAACATGCAAACTTTAAGTGAGTAGCTAGAAGCAACTCATGTAACTTTAACCCATCTACATTACCTTGGGGGGCGATAGCTTCCTTCATCATGAAATTAAGCGCTTGCATGGAGATATCCTTATGACTTTGAAGAATCTAGGAGTTCATTGATCATCGAAAGAGATGGGAGTAAGATATAAGTTGAAAGTGATGTTTTCTTCCCTCCTCTGTTGCCAGCGAGCCAACCTGGTGTGATACGAACCCAGAACTGGGTCAGAATGGGTTGGGCCAGGTTGCTGGTTGGAGGGAAATCAAATGGAGGGAAGGGATTCAAAAAATTAGGAAATGGGGGGTAACCCTCAAAGTCAGGAGGTGGGCATAACTGTTCCCACCAAATAATTAGTATTAAAGTATGTTTCCTGCAATTAGATTAGGGTCGATGTTTATGTTAATCAATTTAGGGTTTCTAACCTTGTAATCGGAGATCACCCTTCTCGAACAGGGCACTATCTGTATTTTACTTTTCAATCAATCAAGCCGACAACTTTGGGTTCTATCAATGGTTCCATTGCCGGGAAATCGAATGGCGCCTGCTACCCGAAATTTAACAGATCAGTTAGCAACCATTGCAGCACAACTGGACGCCATCCTTGCATCCTTGAGGGATGATGTTGAAGAAATCAAAGTTCAAGTAATCGGAGCTGGCTGTGACAGCGAAGAATTTGAAGAACAGGGAGTGGAGGAACCGCAGGGGTCCGAGCATGACACTCTTCAGCAACTTGGATCCGGAATTGATGACGTCAACAAAATCAGTGGCGTCGGCGGAATTGACAGAATGGGCACTGATGAAATTGACAACAATGATTGCACCAGAATTGAAGATTGGGGGGCTGCGAAGAAGTTAACAGCATATGGAAGCCATGATCGGAAGGGGAGAGGAGAAATTGGTGCTTTCATTGAGATCGGAGATCTGGCAAAAACCCAAAATCACGTGAAGCTGCTGCGCACCGGTTTATCTCCTGTTCACTTGACTTCTTGGGCCGACAAAAATGATAAATGGGCTAAAATTGGTGGATGGACTGATCCATACATGTTGAAAATTGGAAACGGGTGTTACCATTACTCTCATCAGGTGTGGGCTAGCCCACTTGCACATAAAACAGTTGCTGCTTATTGGCCCGATATAGGTCCCAACTCGACCACAGTTATTAAAACTCGTTTTGACGGGAAGCATACTACTCGAAGATTAGTGCAGGGACAAATTTCGGCAACCATAGAATGGCTTATTGCATGGTACGATAATTCCCCTCGTTTCTACTTGAGGACAAGTCGTTTCACCGGACGGGATGTATTGATACGAACCCAGAACTGGGTCAGAATGGGTCGGGCCAGGTTGCTGGTTGGAGGGAAATCAAATGGAGGGAAGGGATTCAAAAAATTAGGAAATGGGGGGTAACCCTCAAAGTCAGGAGGTGGGCATAACTGTTCCCACCAAATAATTAGTATTAAAGTATGTTTCCTGCAATTAGATTAGGGTCGATGTTTATGTTAATCAATTTAGGGTTTCTAACCTTGTAATCGGAGATCACCCTTCTCGAACAGGGCACTATCTGTATTTTACTTTTCAATCAATCAAGCCGACAACTTTGGGTTCTATCATGGTGCTTCTCTTCATCATGAATTTTTCACGATTAGGGCTTCCAATTCACGAGTAGGCTGATCCTCCCTTGGGATATTAACTTCAATACCAAGATTACCATGTCGTAATGAATCTGAATTGTTTTCTGAGAAGCTTAAGCATCTGACCTGATGCTATATATAGTTTCCTGCATGGTGACCTAATCTGAAAGATTTCAACTTTGACTGAGTTAAAGGGTTGTGATCAGAAAGGTAATTTGCACTGGCTAACCCCATTATCCTGTCAAGCTTTTTTATTAATAATGCATTTATGCATCCCATTGGGTTTCTGAGTCCCCAAGTAAAATGAGGCCTCACCTTATTATTATTATTATTATTATCGATAAACCAAATATATATCCTGTAAATTAGTTACAGCTTACATGGGTGACCTATACTTCTTCATGGACCATCCTAATCTACAATCCTAGTTGCATGTTAATCAGTGTTGTAAAAATCGCGCCTAGGCGCCGATTAGTCGCTAGGCGGCTCGTTAACGACTAATTTTGGCCTAGTCGGTCCAAAAGTCGCTAGGCGGTCCAAATCGCGCCTAGGCGGGCCTAGGCGGCCAGATTCCGGCGAACATTCCGGCGAAAACCTGAAATATCCGGCCAATTCCAGCGAAAACCTTTGGTGTGGTTTAAAAATGAACATTTTTATAAAAATTACATATAAAAATGTGTGTATATATATAAAAAACTGAAAATTACATATAAAAATTCCAATCCGATTAATCCCGCCTAGGCCCCGATTAATCCCGCCTAGGCCTAGGCCCTACCTCACCGCTCGACTAGCGCCTAGCGATTTTTACAACCATGATGTTAATTGCAGCTCATTTGTCGTCAATGTAATAGGGGACATTATTTGTGAATCGCTGCACTATCTTTTGCTTCAGTGGTAACCATACATGCATGTTGTAGGGTTTTGTTTGCAAGTTTTAGTTTGATCTGATATCTCATGATTATGTGATGCTCACCACTATCCTCGATTTCTGTGTGTTTACTTTAGGTTGGTCCTTAACAAGAAGTGCTCTTTATTTATTTTATCTAACTGCCCCTCTGCATACAGGGCAATGTGATCGGCCGAGGCGTTGTAGAATTTTGTGATGGTGGACCTCAGGCAAGTACATCTGTTTCCTACTAGTTTACTTTAGTGGTCTTTGCTTTGTGCATGCACAGAGTTCAATTGCTAATTTAAAGTTGTAAGCACTATGCCATTGGGTGGGCACCAAATAGGCAGGTCAAACACTAAAGGAAGTAGAAAACAATATGCTTCAAGGTTGTAGTAAAAAAATTGTTGATGCTAATTACAGATAAGGTTGTTGTGGATGTTATTATAAGTGAATGTAAGTATGTAACATGGTGACTTTCTAGACAAGCTAAAAGTCTGAAGTACATCAACTTTTCAAAAGGGTAACTTAAAAAACATAAAGTTATCAGCATAGCTGCCTTCTTGCTTGTTAGGTGGTTATCGGCTAATAGGGATGGAAAAACGAGGCTGTTCAGAAACCACTGGACTGGTCTGATCGAACTCAGAAGCAACACAGAACCTGTTTGCAGTTCTGGTGGTGACGGCAGTGGCGGAACCCTAATCCGCCGGCGGCGGCCTTCTGCTGGTCGGCGACTGATCAGCCCTGCTGATCAGTTCTCGGCTTCTGGTTTGATCGCAAACACACACGCAAGCACACGGAACAGAAAATAAACGAGGCACGGGAATTTAACGTGTTTCGGTCTAAACTGGCCTACGCCTACGGGCTACAAGTAGACAATATTATTTAGGAGGTGATGAGAATTACATGTACGTCGGGGTCCTATTTATAATAATAGAATTAGGGCTAACACGAAGAAACATACCTAAAATACGAGACTTGCAAAAGAAGTCAAGGGAGGCGCCTAGGGTTAGGGCCGGCTGGCAGCTGTCCTTCCCCCTGCGCAAGCCTCCACAGCCCCAACATTGCTCACAACAGACAATAACAGAAGGCTTTGTTGATAAATATGTTCAGAAAGATGAAATCATTTAATTGGTTTTTTCTACTTTATAAATAGCGTTTTAATACACATTAACATTGATCCTAATGTAGTTATGACAGCTTTGTTGTGGGCATCATTTTTTAATATCATTTCACGCAATATGTTGATGCTCTTTTCATGTATCCACTTGATGATTTAACATTAATACGTTTTTATTTAATCGTGCTTTTTGTCCAAGACAGGTTAATAATTTGATATCCTTGGGAGGACCTCATGCTGGTACAGCCTCAGTGCCGCTTTGTGGTGTAAGTGCTCCCTTTTCTTGAGATATAAAAGTTAAAAGGGAATTCATTTGTTAGTAGTCTGAGATCACGCTTAATAGAAATTGAAGTGGTAGCCCTTTTTTTATATGATTCTAATTTGTTTAGTATATTGATGTGTTTATCAATTACCACAAAGGATAAAAAAAAAAGTCAACTTTCATCTAACATATAGGAAGGAAAGTTTTCCTGTCCGAATAGATCTAGCGTTTAATCTGAAATGTAACAAGGTTTATCATATGTGGGGAAGACACTCTCCCTCTTTCTCCTAGCCACATGCACATCTAGGGTGAGGTTTTTGTGCTACCCGGCCCTTGTTGTTGCTTAAATGTCTTGTTATGATCTCCACACTATGTTTTTTGTTAGCAGACACCTTTGGTGGATGTACACCCACAGTGTTGTTTTCTTAGATTGTTTCTGTTTTGCAGTCAGGCATTTTCTGCATAATAGCAGATGCGCTCATCAAGTCAGAGATATATAGTGATTATATCCAGGTATGTAGGGATGACAGAAAAACCCACACCCAATGGGAAAAATGAAACATTCGGGACCAATATTCAGATATGGGACCGGTTATGGGATCAATTATAAGTTTTTCACGGGTTTGGGCTAGGTGTGGTCTTCCCCAACATGTTTATTTTGCTAAAAATATGACTCGTAAATGCACAGGAACACTTGGCCCCCAGTGGTTATCTGAAGTTGCCAAACGTAAGCCCCCTCTACTTACTCGCCTTATTATCAACTTCATTGCATGTTTGTTGAAGATATCACACAAAAGATTTGGTATTTGTAAATTGTTTCCATTGAGGGGTGGTTGGTTATGGTTAATATTTGTTTCCAGAACATTGATGCCTACTTACAAAACTGCCGATTTCTCCCAAAGCTTAACAATGAAGTTCCAGAAGAGAGAAACTCCACTTACAAGGAGAGATTTAGCAGCTTACAAAATCTTGTGCTTATCATGGTACTACATGACAACGAACTTTGTTATTAATTAGGAACTAAAGGAACTTTTTTTAGCCTTTGATTATAAAAAGAGGTAACAATCACATAAGAGAAGATCTCAACCAATCCATTAAAATATGATCCAATGGCTAAGAAATGGTCCCCCTCTATGTGTATGTATGCTTATTATGTTTGTCTCTGCTGCAACAGTTTGAACAGGACACAGTTTTGATACCTAAAGAAACTGCTTGGTTTGGATACTACCCAGATGGACACTTCTCTCCAGTTTTGGCTCCACAGCAGGTTGGTTGGTACTTACTTCATTCACATAAATACTACTCTTCAAGGCAAACTCTAACCATGCTCACTTAGTGATTGCTTTCAAACTCTATTTTTTCTACCAGACCAACCTTTATATTGAAGACTGGATTGGTCTGAGAACATTGGATGAAGCTGGAAGAGTGAAGTACATCAATGTGTCAGGAAATCATCTTGGGATTTCTGATAACGACATAAAAAAACATGTTATCCCTTACTTGAAAGATGAAGACATCACGATTGATGACGAAATCTCACATGTGACGGTGGCATTGCAAGGATATTCCTCATCTTATACATGGCCACCATCAGTTCAAAGTTTTTTCAGCGATTTACTCGGGAATGAATTGCCAATGTGACTGTGCCACGTGTAAGTTTACAAACATTTGTAATTGAAATATTGAGATGAAACAAACAATACATTTTCAGTGTCAAACCTATATACATATTATGATATGGAATACCGTATGAAGAAGACAAATCAGCCTGTTTTTCTATTACATGCCAGCAAGAATATATACACAAACCAGTGATCTTTTTTCTAGTAGAGATGGATGTTTATGCTGACACCATGAGTGGTTTCTGAAGAGTATTTGTCCGCCCTGGTTACAAGGCCAACACTTGACATCTTGTTCCTGCTGTGCAACAAGCTGGAAAACCTCGCCAAAGCAGCAACTCCAACTCGACAAACCAAATTCATACCTGACCAGATTTGCCCACCACCACCACCAAACCTTTCATCATCATATTCATATCCGTCAAGATCAGCTTTAGCAATCACAACTACTGCACCATCATCAAATGTGAACACATCTGCTGTTGCTGGATAGAACCTCAGAGGTCTACAAATCATACTACAACTTTGGCTGCTGCTACCTAACCACATATTGCTTGAGAATTGCATTTTCTTCACTTTCAGATAGTAATATTCCTCCACCGCCTGACGCTGAGCAGATGCCAATAGAACCCTTGGCCGGATAGACCTCACATACGCATAGGCAGCATCCGGATGCATATGCCTATGCTGAATCTATTAAACAAATAAAGCTTAAATGATGGGGAACACACACGGGCGCACACGTATAAACGGATACTCACCAGATAACATACTACAATGGTTGTGCTGCGTCCACGACCAGCTTTACAGTGGACATATGTAGCCTGCTTGAGAAGCATTTTCCCTTCATAAAAAAACAAGGTTTGAAAGTTAACTATACCCTAGTCATCATTTTACTAACGAAAAGAAAAGGCAAAAATCAGAATTATATAGTATCAGTCTGTGTGCTAAGTTAGCCTCAACAAGAAAAGAGAAATACCAAGGGATGCAACACATCCTGTTATTTCATGCAGGAAAACTCTAACAGAATCAAATAAAAAACTTCTCCTGAGAAGGAATTGTCTATGTTTGTTCTCTTTGCAATCAAACACATGATAAAAGTTGAAAAGAAATAGAGAGCATGCAGTTTAAAGATGAAATTTTACCATGGATGAAATTTACAGCTTCAGATATGTCATCAAGTGACGGAGCAAATAGGTAGTCCCTTGTTGGAAGCTCTAAATGATCAATACCATGAGCCTATACAAATCAGCAGATAATTACAATCAATCAGCTATATAAGACCATTTATATCAGAAAAAGATGATTAAGGATGAATAAGAACTTAAAAAACAATGAAATGTGAAAAGGTAAGCCGTAAGCCACACAATACTAAAACAAAGCATATGTACTTAGGTGTGTTTGCATACGCAATACATGCCTGTTTCATATACATATAGGTGTATATGTTTACTGTCTGTATGTGTAGACGTATATGTATTCATTTTATGTGTGTGAACTGTGAAGCACATATCACACCAATCACATATAGATCAAAGAAACAAAGAAAGATTACCCTGTATAAAGATGTAGGGACCAAAGTCTCATATGGCTCATTGAGGGTAACCACTCCACGAACACCAATGTCCTTGAGCCGTTTGACATCCGAGGGAAATGGAACAGCACCTAGCAGAAGAAACTGGATATACACATATTACTAACAACACACAAAACATCTATAACAAACAATATTTTATACGAAAAACAGGTCACATACAGATCAAACAAGCTTACAAATACATCAGTAGAAAACTTGATCTTCTATCTATGAAAGCAAACATATGAGAATAGAACCATACCTCCTCAATCTGATCCCACCACCGAAACTCGGCCTGCACTTTGTTTCTAACAACATTGTATAAAAGTGTAGGGTAGAACAACGCCCGAGCACCTGCTCCTACCAAAACCCTTTTAGAATCAGATAGCCCGATCGCACCTCCGCTCGCAACTACCGATAAGATCTTCTCACCTCTCCCTCCTGATGACTCACTAACGCCCTTAAAGTCTTCGATATACATAATAATCAGTTTCCCCTAAATCACACCAGCACCTTACAAATTTCACATAAAATCACTCCTGAAACATACGAAATCCGCGAACATTCAATTCATTGCAATCACATATACAGCTACTTCTAAATCTGAATTTATACATGAAAATTCAAATTAACTCCATAAATATCACAACTACATCTTTAAATTTGACAATCGGTTATCCACATACCTTGAATCGACGAATTTCACCGCAAGAACTACGTCAACTTGATATTGAAACCATATAGATCACCTCAACCCTAAAACGCAACGAGATCTGAATGACATAAAAGAAGTACCACCGGTTTATTCGTGAAATTAAATAAACACAATTGATTGAATTTAAGCCCTAATTTCAAGGTTCGAATACTCTGTTCCTTTTCCCCTCTTTAAGAAACCACGTGAGAGTTGAATGATAAAATATAGAAAATATTTGTTTCATTTAGAAAGATTTTGTAAATCAATATATGTTATCTATATATATACTACCTAATCTATACTTACTAATAAATAAAGGTTTTGGGGTGTCATATATCATTTCCATGTTCATTCTTAGAATTTTTTTCCCGCCTCTCTCTCCTATTAATGATACAAGTTTCTACAAAAAAATATAATTTTTGTTTTCCGCCTCTCTCTCCTATTAAATAATAATGATTTCTATAACTATTTTTATAAAATATTTTTAATTAAAAAATAGCTTTGTTTATAAAACATTTTTATATTTGAGCATTTCTTTCATTCTTTTTATAAAACATTTTTAAAAAATAACTATATAACGTTTCTAAAATTTGTATTAAAAAATTATGTAATATGTCATAAATATATAATATTAGATCTTCATTACTGAGTATTTATAACATTGTATTTATTCAACCTGTATAATATACAAAGTTTCTAACTTATATTATAATAAAGGAATAACTATACTTGCTACGTATAGACTTCTGATGAAATCTAGATTTTTGTTTTTCGCATTTCTCTTCTATTAAACAATGATGATGTTAAATATCTAAAATTTATTCTAATGTTTTATTAAAAATTACTAAATCATAAGAAAATTTCAATTATATCTTATTTTAAAATACAATTTTATAATTTTTAAATCTTCATTATTTGTTATTTCACAGATGACTAATAACATTCAACATACAAATTTTTACAGAAAATATTATTTTATAACAAGTTATATTTATTCAACTCATGTAAAACATGGGCTTTAACCTAGTAAACAATTAAACTAAAACGACACTTGTCACATTTTTACGTCTTCTCATTCTCGTTTTTCCGCCGTCTCTCATATTAATAATCAACTTCACTGTTTTATGTAACTAAATTAATTATTTGTTTCAATTTTTCTCTACACATTTTTGAATTTAAAATTGTATTAATCATCAATTATATTTTTATGAATTCTACAAACTAAAAACAATTTTATAGCCAGCTATGATTCAAATAAAAAACTTTTAATCATATATTTACATATTTATATTGTTCCATTTTGACGAATGTATGTGTTAATATATTACATTATATTTTATTCAAGTCGTGTAATACACGGGTTTATTCAACCCGTGAATTACACGGGTTTTAAAAACAATAAACTTTTTATTACTAAGTATATACCATTACATTTATTCAACCCGTGTAATACACGTGATTCTAACCTAGTAATATAATAAATTATGTCACAACCCCGGGCTACCCCTGCCCGGGCGTCGCGAGACAACGCTGGTATCTGAATGAGGTCCCATAAATTTGGACAGCGGAAGTCTTTGTTTTTACTTGATGCCTTTTTGTAATGAAATGTAATGTAAATAACCTCAAGGGTTAATTTTATACATTTGTCAAAACTTGGGATCCACGTCCCTTTTCATTTCATGATAATAGACATTCAAAAGTCTATTATATAATGTACATCTGCTGAATTAATTTACATAATACAAGCCATTTAAAATGTCTAGGATCTATGTCCGTTCCAACATTTGGTCTTGTATCAGTCTGCCACAGGGATTTAAATATGCCTAAAGATCTTGTCTTTACTGCACCACCCTGAATTTAATGATTTCTTTCATTACCTGTGAAAAACGTTTTGAAAATGAACATCAGCATAAAGCCGGTGAATCACATTTAACTGACACGAAAATGATTTCTAACATAAACCAAATTAAAGCCTTTAAGCACGTTTCTGTATGGTAAATCTACACATTCAGCAGTCTTTTTCACCTGAAATATATACCACCTACATACACTGGGTTAACTGCCATGGGGTCAACTGGCTGAGCTCTATGTCTCAGACTGATAGCCTATTCCCAGGGTCGTGATGCTAAGAACCTTGTTCTTAGTCTTATATGATACTCAGGAACTCGTCCCTCGTATAATCTGCTAAGGAACCATATCCTCAGTCTTATGATACCCCCTTTCATGATCTGTACCCAGCCACGGACCGGACTTTCACCCGTCACATGTATACCATTTGATCAAATCTACGTATGCTTATGGCCTGAATGCTATCACGTAGATTACCCTTATGATTAAAGTATTTAATTTGTTTCATGCCGTTTTCGTAAATAAAATGGTTTTATCGTTTGAAAAGCGTTAAATGTGTTCACCTTGATTTTTGATGGCTGGTAGGGTTGTAGGCTTCGGAATTTGAGCAGAACCTCGACACGTTTCTTCCTAGGGAAGACACGATTAACGAGAATATATATGAGAGAATATATATATAATTGCGGCTATATATATATGAATAGTTTTAACGATACCTACTTTGCGGGATTTGGACAGAACTACGGCTTGAGTTGGGTTTCGTTGGATTCTTGAACAGCGCTTCGGGACGTTGTGGAGTTTTGAGAGATCGGGTTTGTGTGAAACGAATGTTTGGAAACTGTACAGAATTTCAATCCCCTTTGAAGGCCTTTTATAGGCTGGAATTCCGGTCTCTCGCGTACCGCGAGGCCGGCCAAGGAAATCTCTCGCGTACCGCGAGAGGATGAGGTGTCACGAACGGTGCTGAGTCAGCATGACACGTGGCGGCTGGTGGCAAGGGTGAATGACACGTGTTTTCTGGCCCTGACGCGTGTACTATTCCCTCGCGTACCGCGAGGCTTGGTTGAAAATCTTCTCGCGTACCGCGAGAAGATGTAAATCTGGCGTATAAGCAGCTTCTTCGCGTATCGCGGGGCTTTGTCAAAATCTCCCTCGCGTACCGCGAGGGAGTGAAATTTTAAAATTTTCTTTTCTTTTTATTTTTGGGTGTTACATCCTCCCCTCCTTTAGAATAATCTCGTCCTCGAGATTCATTGAAAGAGATGTGGATACTTTTTGCGCATTTCTGACTCAAGTTCCCAAGTATATTCTGGGCCACGCCTGGAGTCCCATCTTATTTTGACTAACGCCAATTGCTTTCGTTTAAGCTTTTTGATTTGTCGGTCTTCAATTTGTAACGGGCGTTCGATGAATTTGAGCTTTTCATTTACTTCCACATCTTGTAAAGGCATAAGCAAGGATTCATCAGCTAAACACTTACGTAAGTTTGATACATGGAATACATCGTGTACTCCACCCATCTCTACTGGTAGTTCAAGCTGATAGGCAACAGATCCGATTCGTTTAATGATTTTGAAAGGTCCAACAAAACGTGGACTTAACTTTCCTTTCTTTCCGAAACGAATAACACCTTTCCAAGGTGAAACTTTTAATAACACCTTGTCACCGATTTGGAATTCTAACGGCTTTCTTCGTTTATCTGCATAACTTTTCTGTCGATCTCTAGCCATTTTTAAACGTTCACGTATTTGCAAGATTTTATCAGTGGTTTCTTGGACTATCTCTGGTCCTGATAACTGATTTTCTCCGATATCTGACCAACATACAGGCGTTCGACATTTCCGTCCGTACAATGCTTCAAATGGTGCGGCCTGAATACTTGTGTGATAACTATTGTTGTATGAGAATTCTATTAGAGGTAAATGATCATCCCAATTACCTCCAAAGTCTATCACACAGGCTCGGAGCATATCTTCTAGGGTTTGTATGGTTCTTTCGCTCTGCCCATCAGTTTGTGGATGGTAAGCAGTACTAAGGTTCAATCGAGTTCCTAGAGCTGTTTGAAAACTTTGCCAGAATCGAGATGTGAAGCGACTATCTCTATCTGACACTATGGATAGAGGCACACCATGTAGCGTTACAATTTCATTAACGTAAATTTGCGCCATTTTGTCCATACTCATGGTGTCCTTGATAGATAGAAAGTGAGCTGATTTGGTTAAACGGTCAATGATAACCCAGATTGCATTATTTCCACGAGTGGTTCGAGGAAGTTTTGTAATAAAGTCCATAGTTATCAATTCCCATTTCCAAACTGGTAATTCTAACTGTTGCAATAATCCAGCTGGCTTTTGGTGTTCGGCTTTGACTTTGGAACAAGTCAAACATTTTGCTACGTAGATAGCAATGTTCTTTTTCATACCAATCCACCAGTAACTTTCTTTGAGGTTTTTGTACATTTTATCACTTCCTGGGTGCATGGTGTATTTGGACTTGTGTGCTTCTTCGAGGATTCGCTCTCGAAGATCACCTGTAACTGGTACCCAAATACGTTTATTCATGCGAAGGATATTATCTTCTCCTTTGATCAGTAAATCAAGCATTCCTTTCATTCCTTCTTTTTCAAAGTTACCTTCCTTCAAAGCTAACTCTTGTGCCTTTTTTAACTGACTTACAAGATCAATTTGTAGTTCAAGTCTGAGAGAACGTACTCTCTTTGGCTTGACGTTTTCTTTTCGACTCAAGGCATCTGCTACTACATTTGCCTTTCCTTCATGATAACAAATTTCACAATCATAATCATTCAGGATTTCCATCCATCTTCTTTGTCTCATATTTAACTCCTTCTGGCTAAATATGTACTTGAGACTTTTATGATCAGTGTAGATTGTGAACTTAACCCCATAGAGATAGTGTCGCCAAAATTTCAAAGCAAAGATTATAGCGCCCAATTCTAGATCGTGGGTTGAGTAGTTTTTCTCATGAATTTTCAACTGACGAGATGCATAAGCAATGACTTTCTTGCGTTGCATTAATACGCAACCTAAACCAGTATGTGAGGCGTCACAGTAAACTACGAAGTCTTCAATACCATCTGGTAAGGATAAGATAGGTGCGTTTGTCAGTTTTTGTTTCAAAGTTTCAAAAGATTCAGATTGTTTGGGTCCCCATTCGTACTTTACAGATTTCCGAGTTAGGGATGTGAGTGGGATTGCTATACGAGAAAAATTTTGAATGAACCGGCGGTAATATCCCGCTAATCCCAGAAAACTACGAATTTCGGTGGGTGACTTGGGAATTTCCCATTTGGATATAGCTTCGATTTTGGAAGGATCTACTTGAATTCCGTTCACGTTGATGACATGACCAAGAAATTGTACTTCCGTTAACCAAAATTCGCATTTGGAAAACTTAGCATATAGTTTTTCCTTTCGAAGAAGTTCAAGTATGGTTCGGAGATGAGTTTCGTGTTCAACTTGGGTTTTGGAATAAATAAGTATGTCATCAATAAAAACTATGACAAACTTATCCAAGTAAGGTTTGCAGACACGATTCATCATGTCCATGAATGCGGCAGGAGCATTTGTAAGTCCAAATGGCATAACCGTGAACTCGAAATGTCCATACCGTGTTCGAAATGCAGTTTTTGAGATATCGTTATCATGTACTTTCAACTGATGATAACCTGAACGAAGATCGATCTTTGAAAAATGACAAGCTCCTTGGAGTTGATCGAATAAGTCGTCAATCCGTGGAAGCGGGTATCGGTTTTTGATGGTAACTTTATTCAGTTCCCGATAATCAATACACATGCGCATTGATCCGTCTTTCTTCTTAACAAAGAGAATTGGAGCTCCCCAGGGTGAAGAACTTGGTTGTATAAAACCTTTCTCAAGAAGTTCATCCAATTGTTTCTTGAGTTCTGCCATTTCTGTGGGTGCCAGTCTGTACGGGGATTTGGCAATTGGAGTTGCACCAGGTACAAGGTTGATTCGAAATTCTACCTCTCGTTCTGGTGGTAATCCAGGCAGTTCTTCAGGAAAAACGTCTAGAAATTCAGATACTACATGTACTGATTCTATCTTCTTCTCCTTTTCCAAGGCAGTAATTGATACCAGACATGCCAGATATCCTTTTCTTAAGCACTTGGTTGCTTTAAGTATGGAGATTATCTGGATAGGTTTTGTGGATTTATCACCTTGGATAGTTAGAGTTTTGTTTGTTGGTGTAACGAGTTTTACAACTTGTTGATTACAAAGGATTTCGGCTTGGTTATTAGATAACCAATCCATCCCCAAAACAATGTCAAAGCCAGTTATTGACATTGGTAACAATTGTACTGGGATAGTGAAACCAGCCAATGTAATGTAACAATTGTTCAGTGATTGGGATATTTTTATCAAATCACCGTTCGCTGTTTCTACTTCGTATGTTTCAGCTAAGGGACTTAAAGGTTTATTTAATAGATTACAAAAATTATAATCTATAAAACTCCGGTTCGCACCTGAGTCAAATAAGACCTTAGCATAAACATTATTAAGAAGAAACGTACCGGTAATTACGTCCGGCGTTCTCTCAGCTTGGTTAGCATTCATGACAAAAGCTCGTACGGTCTTTTTGTTTTCTGGAGTGATCTTGGCTCCTGATCCTCCAGCTCTTCCGGTCCTTGCAAACTTAGGGCAATTAGTGCTGATGTGCCCCAGCTCTCCACAATTGAAACAAGTAATCATTCCCTTTCTCTTGAAGCAATTCTCAGTAGTGTGACCTGAGACCTTGCAATGATTACAGAATGGAGTTTCAAAAACACACTTTCCACTATGCCTGCGTCCGCACGTTTTGCATGGTGGATTGTTAAATGGAAATCCTTTTTGCCCAAAGCTTTTGCTAAATCTTTTGGCTTCGGGTTTTGTTTTTGTAGAGGATTCGACTTTCTTCTTTTCCTCTATATTTCTGATTAGTCCAGCTGTCATGGTACCGGTCAATTCTACGGTGGACTCAATGGTTTTTGGTGAGACAACCTTCACCAAATCACGGATCTCTGGAACTAAGCCATAAATATATCGAGTTATGAGAACTGATTCAGGTTTAGCCAGGTGAGGTGCCAATCGAGCATATTCAAAGAATTTGGTGGTGTACTCTCGATCGTTGGTACCCACCATTCGGTGCTCCAGAAATTTTCTTTCAGCTTGTTCTTTTTCAGTCTTGGGGAAAAATTTCTTTTTCACCTTTGCCCGAAATTCTTTCCAATCCATAGCATTGGTCTTTCTCCTCCCTTTGGCAGAAATGATTGAATTCCACCATTCCAACGCTTCATTTTTGAAGGAGTTTGAAGCATACAGTACTTGATCTTTCTTAGCACACTTGCTAATTGCTATTACTGACTCCATCTTTTCTAGCCAGTGAAGAGTAGCAATACCGCCTTCGGTGCCCTTAAATTCATAAGGTTTACAGTCCTGAAAGGTTTTGTAAGAACACCCTTTGTGTCTATACCTTTTTGTTTCATTTTCTTCTTCTGAGCTTTCACTGCTTAGATTTAACGATTCTTCAGATTCAGAATACTTATTGCTTGATGTTCTGGACCTTTTCGAGGTTTGAGTTCTACGAGAGCTTGCTACTTGCTCTGTGTTGGTTTTCGGAGGGTTTTCTGTTCTTTTTGAATGAGAGGTTACATAGCTTGGAGTTTTGATGTTCTCTTGTACTTTCTTTATTATGTCAGGAAGTATTTCTCTTATACTTTGTTTAACCAGTTGTTGCAATTCTGGTTGTTGAGTAGCTATTTCAGGATTATTATTAATTTCTTTTCCTTTTTCCTTGGTAATGTAGGTAGCTGGACCGCTATTGTTATTTTGTTGAGACATCTAAGAATACAAGACAAGAATTTGGGTCAAAATTTGAAGTTTATTATCGCTTAAACTTCATCTATTTGTTACAAATACAGAAATATAGATATGCATCTATATTACTTAAAGTTAGCTAATTATACAAATACTATCATTAACTTTAATCGAGAAGCACATCTCCCAAATCTTGATAGAATCTCCCCAGGGTCTCGGTCATAGCACCCTTCTGGATCAACTGATCTGCCACCCATTGTTCTGCGTACTTCCTGTCTTCCTGGGCTAGTTCGTAGTCAAATATAGTTTGTTCGTTTTTAACTACGACTTGTCTGGTGAAGTACAGTTCAGCACGTAGATCGTCAGCCTCTCTAAGAGCACGATCGAGGTGTTCATCAATTGATTTTGGCAGTTCATCATGGTATCCATAACAAGGAGGTGGTTCCCTGTGTCCCATCCTAAGATCGTGATATGCTGAGTTAACAGACCACACGACTTTTCCGTCGGTTGCATACTGACGTCCATCGGAGGGATCTACATAGAAGAAAGGTTCCTTGAAAACGGGATGTTCTGGAATAGGATCAAAGAAATACTTTCCACCACTGCCTTCACAAACGGCAGCCTTGTCGGATTCAGAAATCGAATGTGGAGTTTCTTCACTTGGACTGGGTGGATGTTCTTGAATTGTTCCGGTAGGGTATACTATGTCTAACGATTGAGGTAGTGGCATAGATGTCATAACAGGACGTAAAGATTCTCTTGAATCTTCCATTTCCACTGAATACTCTGATTCTTCCCTCAGAGGTTCAAGCCTTGCTTGAGTCTGCTCCACTTGTTCTGCGACCATTCTGTTCCAATTCTCCGGGGTCGGTAGATAGTGGACATAATCATCATAGCTTGGTACTATTTGATCGTTTCTTGGATTAGATAATTCTCCAGGAAAGAAGTTTGGGTAATTATAAGGATAATAGTATGGATCTGACATCCTGAAATTCATTGGTTATGTTAAAGGCATTTTCCTACCGTTCGTTTAGTAGGCACAACTATTGGTTAAAGCTAAGATACTATCATACAAGTATCTAATTTTGCTAAAACCCTTAAATGTGGCTCTGATACCAACCTGTCACAACCCCGGGCTACCCCTGCCCGGGCGTCGCGAGACAACGCTGGTATCTGAATGAGGTCCCATAAATTTGGACAGCGGAAGTCTTTGTTTTTACTTGATGCCTTTTTGTAATGAAATGTAATGTAAATAACCTCAAGGGTTAATTTTATACATTTGTCAAAACTTGGGATCCACGTCCCTTTTCATTTCATGATAATAGACATTCAAAAGTCTATTATATAATGTACATCTGCTGAATTAATTTACATAATACAAGCCATTTAAAATGTCTAGGATCTATGTCCGTTCCAACATTTGGTCTTGTATCAGTCTGCCACAGGGATTTAAATATGCCTAAAGATCTTGTCTTTACTGCACCACCCTGAATTTAATGATTTCTTTCATTACCTGTGAAAAACGTTTTGAAAATGAACATCAGCATAAAGCCGGTGAATCACATTTAACTGACACGAAAATGATTTCTAACATAAACCAAATTAAAGCCTTTAAGCACGTTTCTGTATGGTAAATCTACACATTCAGCAGTCTTTTTCACCTGAAATATATACCACCTACATACACTGGGTTAACTGCCATGGGGTCAACTGGCTGAGCTCTATGTCTCAGACTGATAGCCTATTCCCAGGGTCGTGATGCTAAGAACCTTGTTCTTAGTCTTATATGATACTCAGGAACTCGTCCCTCGTATAATCTGCTAAGGAACCATATCCTCAGTCTTATGATACCCCCTTTCATGATCTGTACCCAGCCACGGACCGGACTTTCACCCGTCACATGTATACCATTTGATCAAATCTACGTATGCTTATGGCCTGAATGCTATCACGTAGATTACCCTTATGATTAAAGTATTTAATTTGTTTCATGCCGTTTTCGTAAATAAAATGGTTTTATCGTTTGAAAAGCGTTAAATGTGTTCACCTTGATTTTTGATGGCTGGTAGGGTTGTAGGCTTCGGAATTTGAGCAGAACCTCGACACGTTTCTTCCTAGGGAAGACACGATTAACGAGAATATATATGAGAGAATATATATATAATTGCGGCTATATATATATGAATAGTTTTAACGATACCTACTTTGCGGGATTTGGACAGAACTACGGCTTGAGTTGGGTTTCGTTGGATTCTTGAACAGCGCTTCGGGACGTTGTGGAGTTTTGAGAGATCGGGTTTGTGTGAAACGAATGTTTGGAAACTGTACAGAATTTCAATCCCCTTTGAAGGCCTTTTATAGGCTGGAATTCCGGTCTCTCGCGTACCGCGAGGCCGGCCAAGGAAATCTCTCGCGTACCGCGAGAGGATGAGGTGTCACGAACGGTGCTGAGTCAGCATGACACGTGGCGGCTGGTGGCAAGGGTGAATGACACGTGTTTTCTGGCCCTGACGCGTGTACTATTCCCTCGCGTACCGCGAGGCTTGGTTGAAAATCTTCTCGCGTACCGCGAGAAGATGTAAATCTGGCGTATAAGCAGCTTCTTCGCGTATCGCGGGGCTTTGTCAAAATCTCCCTCGCGTACCGCGAGGGAGTGAAATTTTAAAATTTTCTTTTCTTTTTATTTTTGGGTGTTACATCCTCCCCTCCTTTAGAATAATCTCGTCCTCGAGATTCATTGAAAGAGATGTGGATACTTTTTGCGCATTTCTGACTCAAGTTCCCAAGTATATTCTGGGCCACGCCTGGAGTCCCATCTTATTTTGACTAACGCCAATTGCTTTCGTTTAAGCTTTTTGATTTGTCGGTCTTCAATTTGTAACGGGCGTTCGATGAATTTGAGCTTTTCATTTACTTCCACATCTTGTAAAGGCATAAGCAAGGATTCATCAGCTAAACACTTACGTAAGTTTGATACATGGAATACATCGTGTACTCCACCCATCTCTACTGGTAGTTCAAGCTGATAGGCAACAGATCCGATTCGTTTAATGATTTTGAAAGGTCCAACAAAACGTGGACTTAACTTTCCTTTCTTTCCGAAACGAATAACACCTTTCCAAGGTGAAACTTTTAATAACACCTTGTCACCGATTTGGAATTCTAACGGCTTTCTTCGTTTATCTGCATAACTTTTCTGTCGATCTCTAGCCATTTTTAAACGTTCACGTATTTGCAAGATTTTATCAGTGGTTTCTTGGACTATCTCTGGTCCTGATAACTGATTTTCTCCGATATCTGACCAACATACAGGCGTTCGACATTTCCGTCCGTACAATGCTTCAAATGGTGCGGCCTGAATACTTGTGTGATAACTATTGTTGTATGAGAATTCTATTAGAGGTAAATGATCATCCCAATTACCTCCAAAGTCTATCACACAGGCTCGGAGCATATCTTCTAGGGTTTGTATGGTTCTTTCGCTCTGCCCATCAGTTTGTGGATGGTAAGCAGTACTAAGGTTCAATCGAGTTCCTAGAGCTGTTTGAAAACTTTGCCAGAATCGAGATGTGAAGCGACTATCTCTATCTGACACTATGGATAGAGGCACACCATGTAGCGTTACAATTTCATTAACGTAAATTTGCGCCATTTTGTCCATACTCATGGTGTCCTTGATAGATAGAAAGTGAGCTGATTTGGTTAAACGGTCAATGATAACCCAGATTGCATTATTTCCACGAGTGGTTCGAGGAAGTTTTGTAATAAAGTCCATAGTTATCAATTCCCATTTCCAAACTGGTAATTCTAACTGTTGCAATAATCCAGCTGGCTTTTGGTGTTCGGCTTTGACTTTGGAACAAGTCAAACATTTTGCTACGTAGATAGCAATGTTCTTTTTCATACCAATCCACCAGTAACTTTCTTTGAGGTTTTTGTACATTTTATCACTTCCTGGGTGCATGGTGTATTTGGACTTGTGTGCTTCTTCGAGGATTCGCTCTCGAAGATCACCTGTAACTGGTACCCAAATACGTTTATTCATGCGAAGGATATTATCTTCTCCTTTGATCAGTAAATCAAGCATTCCTTTCATTCCTTCTTTTTCAAAGTTACCTTCCTTCAAAGCTAACTTTTGTGCCTTTTTTAACTGACTTACAAGATCAATTTGTAGTTCAAGTCTGAGAGAACGTACTCTCTTTGGCTTGACGTTTTCTTTTCGACTCAAGGCATCTGCTACTACATTTGCCTTTCCTTCATGATAACAAATTTCACAATCATAATCATTCAGGATTTCCATCCATCTTCTTTGTCTCATATTTAACTCCTTCTGGCTAAATATGTACTTGAGACTTTTATGATCAGTGTAGATTGTGAACTTAACCCCATAGAGATAGTGTCGCCAAAATTTCAAAGCAAAGATTATAGCGCCCAATTCTAGATCGTGGGTTGAGTAGTTTTTCTCATGAATTTTCAACTGACGAGATGCATAAGCAATGACTTTCTTGCGTTGCATTAATACGCAACCTAAACCAGTATGTGAGGCGTCACAGTAAACTACGAAGTCTTCAATACCATCTGGTAAGGATAAGATAGGTGCGTTTGTCAGTTTTTGTTTCAAAGTTTCAAAAGATTCAGATTGTTTGGGTCCCCATTCGTACTTTACAGATTTCCGAGTTAGGGATGTGAGTGGGATTGCTATACGAGAAAAATTTTGAATGAACCGGCGGTAATATCCCGCTAATCCCAGAAAACTACGAATTTCGGTGGGTGACTTGGGAATTTCCCATTTGGATATAGCTTCGATTTTGGAAGGATCTACTTGAATTCCGTTCACGTTGATGACATGACCAAGAAATTGTACTTCCGTTAACCAAAATTCGCATTTGGAAAACTTAGCATATAGTTTTTCCTTTCGAAGAAGTTCAAGTATGGTTCGGAGATGAGTTTCGTGTTCAACTTGGGTTTTGGAATAAATAAGTATGTCATCAATAAAAACTATGACAAACTTATCCAAGTAAGGTTTGCAGACACGATTCATCATGTCCATGAATGCGGCAGGAGCATTTGTAAGTCCAAATGGCATAACCGTGAACTCGAAATGTCCATACCGTGTTCGAAATGCAGTTTTTGAGATATCGTTATCATGTACTTTCAACTGATGATAACCTGAACGAAGATCGATCTTTGAAAAATGACAAGCTCCTTGGAGTTGATCGAATAAGTCGTCAATCCGTGGAAGCGGGTATCGGTTTTTGATGGTAACTTTATTCAGTTCCCGATAATCAATACACATGCGCATTGATCCGTCTTTCTTCTTAACAAAGAGAATTGGAGCTCCCCAGGGTGAAGAACTTGGTTGTATAAAACCTTTCTCAAGAAGTTCATCCAATTGTTTCTTGAGTTCTGCCATTTCTATGGGTGCCAGTCTGTACGGGGATTTGGCAATTGGAGTTGCACCAGGTACAAGGTTGATTCGAAATTCTACCTCTCGTTCTGGTGGTAATCCAGGCAGTTCTTCAGGAAAAACGTCTAGAAATTCAGATACTACATGTACTGATTCTATCTTCTTCTCCTTTTCCAAGGCAGTAATTGATACCAGACATGCCAGATATCCTTTTCTTAAGCACTTGGTTGCTTTAAGTATGGAGATTATCTGGATAGGTTTTGTGGATTTATCACCTTGGATAGTTAGAGTTTTGTTTGTTGGTGTAACGAGTTTTACAACTTGTTGATTACAAAGGATTTCGGCTTGGTTATTAGATAACCAATCCATCCCCAAAACAATGTCAAAGCCAGTTATTGACATTGGTAACAATTGTACTGGGATAGTGAAACCAGCCAATGTAATGTAACAATTGTTCAGTGATTGGGATATTTTTATCAAATCACCGTTCGCTGTTTCTACTTCGTATGTTTCAGCTAAGGGACTTAAAGGTTTATTTAATAGATTACAAAAATTATAATCTATAAAACTCCGGCTGAAATTAATATATAATTGAGTTTTGAAAATACGTTAATTACTATTTAATTTAATTTGACTTTCATTTACTATTTGATTGAAAATAAAAGATACATAATTAGATTTCAAAGTTTCTTATAATAACGGATAATTTAAAATAAATGTGTTTTTTTAAATAATTAGTATTTTCTTTAAAAATATATCATTATTAAAAGATATAAGTGTATTTAATAAGATAGAGAGGCGGGAAAAAAATTATGAGAATTAATATGGAGGCGACACGTGTCATGAAAAACCTTTATTTATTATATAGTATAGATTTATTTGAAAGGGTAGGTTTTTTTTATTAAACTAATGGTATCTAATTTATAATTCTTTTTGAATACGAACTTTTTGATTTTTAGTTGTGATATCTTATTATCTCGAAACCTACATGTTTTGGGTAAAAATTAATAAGACTAATTTTGTAACCAAATTTAGTTTGTGAGGTAGTGTGCTTGTAAAATCAATGTAAAACAATGTAAAAACGTAAAGAGTGGCACGGTTGTTTACGAGGAAAGCCCTTGATCGTTCAGGATCTCCGGCATAAAACCTCGGGATGTGACAATCGACACATGTCTCGTTTCTTCAATAAATGATAAAGAATTACAAGTGTTGAGCAGCAAATGATCGATATCTAAGTGTTACAAGACTGATTGCAAGTGTATTCTATTGCTAAGTGCGTTGTTGTGTGTTTTCTAATCGACCAAGCTGCTGATTATATACAGAGATTATGCTAACTAACTATCCGAGAATCCCGGAATCGACTAAGTCTTCAAATACAACCGTTGGAGGCCAATCCACGCGTATTCTACACGTTCTCTTTGACTTCAAGACCGATTCTTCAGGGGTGAACTTGACTTCGCACGTTTTACCTGCGTATTGGTCAAGATAGAAGAAAGATACAACGGTTAGGTAATATATAAATTGAGGATACCGAAACCTGTCAGGATACCGAAGTACGTTGAAGATCCAGGATCCTTAGCTGCAAAATGACCCCTAACAATTGTCCCCATAACAGTTGTCAATCTCATCGACATCTGTAAAATTTTAAAATTCTAATAGTAAATGATGATAGGGTTTCGATATGACCGTTCCCGATTTCCAAGGCGATTTAACCGTTGTTTCTTTGCAGGATAAAATCATTATTACCCCTTCTTCTCCATTCTTATCTTCTTCAAGCCCAAAGCAGGTAAAAATCTTCGTTTCTAATTTCTTCTTTCTTTCTAATCTTTCACAATCATGTGTAAGAAAATGACCAGGTCAGCTTCCTCCATTATCGTCGAAACAATAGAGGACTTCATTAATTAGGGGATCCTTGATCACCCTGATCTTGAACTCTGTTCTTTCACTGATTCGGAGATCAAACTCTTGAAATCAAACAATATTTATCCTCAAAAAACTGTCTTTAGGCCTTTCGATTCCAGAACAAAAGCGGATTTGATTTCTAAGACATGGGTTTGCTTCCATAGCTATCCTTTTACTCTAGGTCTGTCATATCCTTTTCCTCCATTCATCACCGAGTTTTTCAAACTTACTGATCTTTGCTATTCTTAAATCATGCCGATGGTTTGGAAGATTTTAGCAACTCTGGAAAAGTTGAATCGTTCTCATTCTTTAACCATTGGCGTTCCTAAGCTAGCCTCTGTCTATAATTTGAGAACCCATGGTTCTTCTCGATTCGTTCTTCAGCTCAAGTCAGGGCAAACTCATTTGATCCCGAAAGCCACTCAAAACGATTCTGACTAGAAAGGGAAGTTCTTCTTTGTAAGGAGGGATTCGATCCCCGGTGGGAAACATTCACCGCTTGAATGGGTTAAAAAGGGTGTGTGTGGTTTTACAGGTCTGCAGGGAAAAACTTAAGCAGCCACGGATTTGGGAGGATGTTAGTCATGTCAAGGGGTGAGTTTATACCATACACATACAATAGTAATTATAGGGGTAATATTCCCGCATTTTTTTCCTTTGATATTCGTTTTAGCAGTCTTAAATATCAGTCCTGCGTGTGGTTGTGGTGTGCAGAGCCTTTATTATTAATCTTGGGGACATGATGGAGAGATGGACTAATTGTCTGTTCCGGTAAAATACTCTTTTTAGGGTTGAAATTTTCTCCATTACAACAGAAAATGAAGCTTGTTTCTCCATCTATTGCAGATCAACACTACACCGAGTGATGCCAACTGGGAAAGAGCGATATTCTGTAATGCATTTTCATTTCCTTTTTCGTATTGGTTATGCAGTTGGCGTTCTTTTTGGATCCTAACCGGGATTGCATGGTGGAGTGCTTGAAAAGCTGCTGCAGTGACTCGTCTCCTCCACGGTGTGTGTGTTTCTATTTGTGTTAATTCTATGTATTGATATCAACTTCTTGAAACATAAAGATTTGGTGGGTCTGTAGGTTTCCTCCGATTCGCACGTGAGGGAGCGTGTCATTGCTGCATATTCCTCATAGAAGGCATTGATCTGGTGTTTTTTAGGAATATATTTTATGTGTCTTATGTAATGTGGATCCAAAATAATCTTTGTTTTAGGTATAAATAACCCTTATGTTTGCTTTTAAGGATTATTATTCCTTATCTAAATAGTGCTACTTTAACAACCTCTATAATTTCAAAATACCACACACAATCACTAATGATCATTGTAACCCTATTATACGCACAATCACAATCAATATGAGATGATGAAACTCAAACAAATTCGGCGAAACTGACATTCAATCTAGTATTTGTATTAAGGTGCTGCTCCTTCAAAGGAACTCATTGCCTTGATAATAGATTCATATACCTTAATCCCCTCCAAGAAGACACTATCCTTCAAAAACTCATTATGATCATGCAGTAAAATCGGAGTGTTCTTCATAGGAGAAAACCCAAGTGACGGTATACCGCGTACTCGCATATATCTAGCATCCGTAGTAGAAGACAATATCTCCGGTTTCAAAAGCTTCCCACCGCAAGCTTCAACAGCATGTTTAAAAACCGTCCACCACGGATTTGAATCATTCGTGGCCGTCACCAGAGGCCGACCCATATAATCCCTCAACGGCCCTTTCTCCACAATATGATAACTCATGTTCCTGATCGCGGGCGCCCACTCATCAGCAATCCGTATCTTCAACAGATCCGGATCCACAGTCGGTGGCAACCGAACATCATAACCCGCTTCCGCCTCAGAAGGCTGCATGTTCATCACAAACTTTCCATCACTAGAAGCAATCCCTGCTTTCAAATAAACCGGGTTTGCTGAAACAACCTCGGAGTTTGCTAACACGCCAGCCTTAACCAAATCGAACTGGTTTTCCCTAAACCTGGACACAATTTCAACACTCTTCATCAAATTCTCCATGGCACTGTTGTCAAACATCCTGGAACCGTTCACGGTTGACCTGCAGCCTTGATGACAATATGCCATGGAGATCTATCCGCGTAGAAAACGCGATACTCGTCGGTAGTCGAAGCCTGTCCCTCGTCTAGAAAAAACCCGACATTTAATTCTTTGAACTCGTTTGATTCCACAAACTTGGCCATCCCATCAAATCCACCGATTTCCTCATCGGGCACATAGCATATATGAAGCGTTCGTAACGGTTTGAACCGGGGATCTTTAGTAATTATGTTTCTGATGGCTTCTAGATACTGGATAGCAATGCATTTGTCATCCTGGGCGCCTCTGGCAAAGATGCGGCCGTCGTCAGCTTTGACGGCGGAGAATGGGGGGTGGGACCACTTGGAGGGTTCGGCCGGGACGGAGTCCAGGTGGGAGTTGAAGAGGACGGATGGGAGCGATGGGTTTGAGCCGGGGAGAGTGACGAGAAGCAGGGGTTTGTGAGGGGTGGTTAGGTAGAGAGTTCGGGTGTGGAGATTGGGGATGGATTTGGCTAAGCCGTTGAGGAAGGAAACGGCGGCGGAGTAGTCTGGATGTGGGTGGGCGGTGTTTATTCGGAGGTATTGTTGGAAGCGAGTGAGGGCGTCGGCTGGCGGTTGTTGTGGGGTTGCTGAGGAGAGGAGAGTGAGGAAGAGTGGGAGGAGTATGAAGGTGTGGTTGTACCAAATTGGTTTCATCATGGTCGCAGCCTGGATAACCCTAGAATTTACAGATTAGAAAAGATGATCGGTAACCTAGTTCCTAGACAATCGTATGTTCAATTCCATACACAGACGCAACTCCAAAATTTCAAAGTAAGGGGGTGTTTGGGATTACTTTTGGATCCTACTTATTAACTTCTTCAAGTAGTCAATAAATTAAAAGTTTGTTTGGATAAGGGTGTAAAAGGTATTTTTTATGAGAAGGAGAAGTTGTTTTGGAAAAGTAAGTAAGAACTTACTTTTCCAAAAAGTCAAAAGAAGATTTGATAAGTAATCCCAAACATTACCTAAATGACAGTGTGAGATCTATAAGATTCCGATCTGTTATGTGTTATAATCTCAGAATAAAATAAAATTCTTTTTGTGTGTTGTTCGGAATTTGGATCGTAAAACTGAACCCCGGGTGTTTATCGGGTCGGGTTACGGGTTGGTATTTTTTTTGCTTGAAACCACATTCTTAACCGAACCATATTTGAGGAAATTTAATCCGAACCTAAAACCACTTTGTAATTGGGTTTGGTTTTCGGTTTAAACCTAACAAACCGAATTAGAAAAAAAAAAATTCTTTTCGGGTAGCCATAACTTATTCGGTTTAAACAACACAACATTTTAGGAAAATATAAATAAAAACATACTTTCATCAAACAATGATTTATAATCCATATATGAGTATTGGTTATTGATATAAATGAATTGGGTTAACTGTAAAATATGAATTAAATTAGTGATATAACCCAATTCGGTTTTTTCGATTCAAACCTAATTCAAAATCTTGAAACCTAAACAAAACCAAAAATCAAATTACATATTCGGTTTTCGGTTTGAACCAAACCGAAAACCAAATATGTAATTCAGTTTGGTTTTAAATGGTTTCGGTTATCGGTTTAATCGGTTTGAAACCAAATATTGAACACCCCTACCCAAAACTATGAAAGGAATTAAAAAGCAAATAAATGAAAGATTACTTTTTGTTACATGTTTTATTTATATTACAAATTAGGTTAAAATCCCGTGTATTACACGAGTTGAATAAATGTAATGTATATATTTAGTAATAAAAAATTTATATCTTTAAAAACCCATTGAGTAAAATATGATTTAATTTGTTAACTTATACTTTCATAAAAATATATCTTAAAAAAATATACTTTAATGTGATAGTTATAAATTTTGTTAAGTTAATTTTTAAAATATTTTTTTACAACTTGATATATATTTTTTTATGTAATTGATAAATATTAATTTATATTAAATTCATTTAGTTAATGATATAATAACCATCCATAACTAAATAATAAGTATCCATAATTATATTTATATTAAATATTTAAAAATATATTTTTTTAATATCATTATTTAATAAGAGAGAAAGACGAAAAAAATATGTTTAGAATAACCAGAAAATGATATGTGTCACGTAAGATTTTTATTTATTAGTATAAAGATAAAAGAATAAAAGTGTTCATTAAGTCAAGTTAAATTTTGGGATGGGATATTCGAATTTGAAGTTTTGATAACTCTATTTGTATTCTTTCCTGCGAAGTGGACTGGACCCAAACTTTTATTTAACTATTTTTCATGGGTCAAAACGCATACTCGTTATAGCATACGATAGAGGTGCACAAAAAAACCAGTTTTTTTTTACCCGGTCCAAACCAGCAAACCGGTTTGGGATAAACCGGTTTGGAGCAAACCGGTTCGGGTTAGCCTAAAACCGCCGGTTTGAAGCTTTCTGGGTGTAATCGGGTAGGGGACCGGTTTGTGTGAACCGGTTCGATAAACCGGTTTTTTCGCTGAAAAAACTAGCCGTTAGCCTTTGGGGTCGATTTTAGCCGTTTTTTTTTTTTGCCTTTTTTCACCTCTAATTCACTATAAATAGGTGAGGGGTGTTTAGGTTTGATCACACCTCTTTCTACACTCTCTAATCTCTAAAACCGCTCTTTAAACGCTCAAAAACGCTCTATAAACTCTAAAAAAAAGCATGTCAAGTTTTGGTGTTGGTGGTTCCTCAAACGAAGTTACCGTTGTGTAAATTCGAGCAACAACGAGAAATCCGGCAATTTGGTGCAATTACGATCTATGTTTGTTGTCAAACGGGAAGGAACGTGCTCGGTGCAAGATGTGTGGTGCGTTTTTGGGGAAAGATTGAAACACTAGTTTGAAAACGCATATGGAAAAATCTTGCCCGTCCTTGAAGGGAATTCCAAGTGAAGGTCAAGCCTCGATGACAAGCGAAGGAGGAATTTGGAACTTTGATGGATGACAAGCGAAGGAGGAATTTGGAACTTTGATCCAAATATTGTTCGAGATCGAATGGCGAGGTTAGTGATGCAAGAAGGATTGTCGTTCAACCACTTTGACAATCCGCGCTTGACAAGGATGATTCAAGAGACACTCCAACCACTTTATCATCAAGTAAGTCGCACAACCCTTAGACGAGATTGTATAAAAATGTGAAAAAAAGCAAAAAAAGATTTAATTTTGGGTTTTGAATATTTGGAAACCGGTGTAAACTTAACCACCGATGTTTGGTCGGCTCCACATGGTATTCCCGATTCGTACCTTTGCGTTACCGCGCATTGGGTTGATCCCAATACGTGGTAAATGATGAAGTGTACAATCGCGTTTGACTTGTTTGAATATCCACACACCGGCGAAAATTTGTTTTATATATTGGATGATGTTATAACCGAATTTAAATTACAAAATAAATTTTTTTCAATGTCTTTTAATAATGCATCTAATAATACAACTGCGGTTCAAAAACTAAAAATTAAATATAAACCGGTTTGCAACGGCGTTTTTTTCCATAGTCGATGTGTCGCATACATCATTAACTTGGCGGTGCAAGCCGGGCTTGCAATTGAAGAGGTTTCAAACTTAACATATACTTTTCGACTAATGCTTAAAGATATTTTTAGTAACAAAAAAAGATACCATGATTATATTAGATTTTGTCGTGAAACGAATAAACTTTGCTTAGGTCCGAATTGGGACGTCGAGACAATATGGAGCTCGACTTATACTATGTTTTATAGCGCTTTACGACAAAGAGAAACTTTAGAACTATTTCATGAAATGCTTGCCTCAAAACCTCGTCGTAAAATTCTAAATTTTCC
Source organism: Smallanthus sonchifolius (assembly GCA_023525975.1). Lineage (NCBI taxonomy): Eukaryota > Viridiplantae > Streptophyta > Magnoliopsida > Asterales > Asteraceae > Smallanthus > Smallanthus sonchifolius. The sequence goes on along the minus strand of CM042030.1, from coordinate 91,033,874 downwards.
TTCTACGAGTTGGGACATTTTAAAAGACGTAACCGAATTGCTTGAAGTTTTCAAAACCGCCACCACTTTTTTATCCGGTGTTTATTATCCCACAAGTCCATTAACTCTAAAACAAATATATTTAATGGCTAACAAGTTGTATGAACTTGAAAATAAAAGCCATCTTTTTACAAAAATGATAGAACCGATGAAAGAAAAATTAGTGAAATATTTTAAAGAAATGTCTCCCGTTATAACTTGTGCCACCGCGTTAAACCCTACAATAAATGTTTACTGTCACACCCCAACCGACGGCGGATTATACGTCGGGGCGGACACGGTTGTTTAAAAGCACAAGGTTGACTAATAATATTGAAATATTTCATTAATGATTTAAAGAGTTTAACATAGCAAAAATAACATATTGTTCAACAGAAAGTAAACATAAGATTAATTCTTGATGATCTTTCTAAGTCCAAGCATCCTACTTTTTCATAGATAAGCCTCACTCTTGTGCACCTGAAACATGTTAAGTAACCGTCAACTAAAAATAGTTGGTGAGATACGAAGGTTTTGACACTGTTTAACAAAATTCTTTAAAAGTTTTACAATTCACTATGATTAATGTATCTAAGCATAAATGTGAGAATCAAGCAAGTTAAACATTGTGCACGTCAAACCTCTAACCAAGTTTAGGCATAACCCGAAGGTTACCCTTATAAGTTTAAAGTATAAGTTTTAGTAACAATCACCAAGGGCTCCCCCCGAAGGGTCAATCAATCAAGGTGGATTGGTCAAATACAATAGATCTATCACTGTTACTATAGGCTCGGCCAAAGTTAATGAACATGCTAGTTTTAAGTTTAATTTAAGCATGCAAGTCTCAAAGCATAGAACACATAGAAGACATGTAAACATAGTTAAGTTTGAATTGTATAAGTCTAAAAGGTTTGAACATGTTTCACCCCAAGTTTATAAAACAAAAACAAAACAAAAGGGGCTAAGTATACTCACCTTGTAAAGGATGTAAGAGTATCCAACAAGTGTTAAATGTAATGAAGCCTTGAGGAAAGTTATCCTCACTACAAGCCTAATTGACAAGTATAAAGTTTAAGGATCGATTACCGGATGTAGGACAAGGATTTAAGATTTAGGATTTGACTAGGGTTCCAAATGGGAAGATGGGGGTGTTTGTGCTATAACGTTTAAGTGGTAGTAAATTTTAGTTAACCATGTTTTAACTAGTTTCATAAAATATAATTTGAGTAATGGATAATTAAGTGTTCGAGGTTATTAAATAATTATTTACAAGGTTTTAAGAATTATTTAAAATAGTAGTTATCTAAAAGAATAATTATCACGGGTCAATAATAATTACCCAAGTGAATAATTCTCAATAACAACTCAAAAATAGAGAAGGTAATTATTTAAAGATACAGTAATAATTATCTAAAGACAAGGTAATAATTATTTAAAGACGAAGTAATAATTATTTAAAGGTAAAGTAATAATTATTTAAAGACAAAGTAATAATTATTTAAAGACAAAATAATAACTATTCTAAGTAATATTTAGAAATTCTTTGTAAGTCTAACTAAATAATGTATATTTATTTTCTGTTTACAAAATAAATAAATAAGTTTTAAGTTTAATTTTGTTCTAATTCTAAAACATTTTATAAGACGTTCAAGTTTATAGGTGTCGAATACCTAAATGAGGATATACGTTTTGTAAACATTACAAAAATTCTCTGTCGAGTATTTAGGTTTTATATCAGTTTAGGGTTGTTTTATAGATTTTAGAAATTTAAAACTAATGTTAAACATTATATATATATATTTTTTTTATAGTTTTTAAATTTGGTTTTTATTTGGTTGAAATGTTTTCCAATAAGGAAGACAAAAATAAAAATCGATTTTTAGTTTATATATGTTCCACATATTTTATAAAAATAAAGGGAATTTTTTTAAAACTGATTAAAAATGTATAAAAGAATTCGAAATCAGAAAAAAAAACGGGTGGCCGGGTTCGAACACCCGACCTGCTTCGGGTCGGGATCTGCACACACGCTCCACCGCTGGACCAGGGACTTGTTTGTGTTTTAATCCGGAAAACAAAATCCTTAAACACAAACCCAAACGCCTCCCCCAATCCGTATGAACCCTAATATTTCAATCCCCAAATTCGACTCGGATTACCCTCTGTTTATGAGATTAAACAGAGGGCTTTTGATCCTTTCACGAATTCGATCACAATGGGCACAAGTATTACCTGATTTGGTGTCGATCTGAGAGAGATTGGGTTCGGCTTGGAGTCGGCGGTCGCGACTTCAATTCCGGTCAGTGCAGCTTCGGATGGATGAAATGGGTAGTGGAGGGAGGTTAGGGATGATGTTTAGGAGCAGAGGGAGTCGCTATTTATAGCTAATTTTGGCATTAATTGCGTGAACGAGTCGAGGCGGGTGGTTGGGCCGTTCGGAGGTAAGTCACACTCCACGCCAAGCATCGATCGAGGTTGATCATCATGGCGCCTTGGGGACTGGTCGCACGCGAGGGACGAGCCCGATGTTCAGTGAACCTGGTCGAAAATCGCGATTTCGGGTGAAAGAGGGAGAAAACCGGGCGTTTGGGACTCGAACCCACGACTGGGATTTTTGGGTTTGGAAGTTTCGGCTTATTGCAAACAGGCCCCTGAAGTTTCAGTTTTTATTATTTTATATTAAAACTTGGATTTTTTTGGTTTGAAATCGGTTTTAAAGATGACAGTTTCAGTCCCTGAAGTTTATAAAACCATCTAAATGTATATATATATATATATATATATTTATATAAAATGAAAAGAGTTTTATAAGTTTTTATTATTTTATAATTTCTATAAAATAATTTATGACATTTACACATTAATAATAAAGTTCGTAAACTATATTGTTTACATAACCGAAATTATAAACTCTATAAAGTGTTGCCATTTTTATAAGGTGTATATATACGTAATGTATTTCAAAAACAATTAGCATTTATTAACAAAAAGGAAAAAATAGATTCTAAATAAGATTTAAATTCACAAATTCGCATATTCGTTTTATTAAGATTTAAATCCACCAGATATGTTTATCCTTTCTCAAAATGTACGGTTTACAACTGGAAATTTTCTTTTTAACCAAACAGTGGTACGTCGGAAACTAACTGGGTATTACATTTACGGGGTTGAAAATTTGATTGATAGAATTAATTACGCTTTGAATTTGGATAGTGGAGACATTCATTTTGCACAATTCATAAAAACATATTTTAACAAATGTTTCCAAGATTTATTTGATGTTTATTTACATAAATATGGTACAACTCCGACTCCACATGATACAATGGGTACTGTCACACCCCCAAATTCCACTAACGGAGTATTACCGTTTGGGAAGTGACAAACCAGGATCTCAGACATTAGTTACATTGAACGACTCTACATGGGACTCAAATGAAAATATCTTTTAAATCAGAGTATCAATGCGGAAGCGTAAAGAAAGTAAATGCGCAAAATACACGCGCCCAAAAACCAAAGTCCAAACGTCCAACCAAACAAAGTACATTAAAATAATTCAATCAACATAAATAGACACAAAGCAAAGCAGATGAATCCCATGCATGCCCTAACGTGCACCTGTGTCTTAGCTTAGCGTCCTGAGAAAACATGTAAGAAAAAGTATCAACACGAGGTTGGTGAGTTCACAGGTTTCAAATAAATAAATAAGTATTACCAGATTTATGATCATTCAATATGTATCTATAGGTAGCTATGTTTTAGCTCAAGTGCTCGCAACCGAAACTGACTGTTTGTTTATTGCCTCCTGCCAGGTTCTATCAATACTGGCCATGTGAATAGGCTAACATTTCACCCGTTCGATATCCGGTCGAGTTAGCGCGACTAACGCGGGTGGGATTTGTCAAACCCATTAGTACTACTAAACATTACCTCGCTAAGATCCATATTAACGGTTCGAAATAAGATGAGGACTTTCTGTGATAGCATGTTACACTTAGCTTTAACATTGATAGCATATGAAGTACAAAATCTAAAATCAGTTTAAGCATGTTTTCTCCCCCAAGTTAAAAGCAGTAAAAAGGGGCCGTGAACTCACTTGCTTGGCGTTGAAGGTAGTATCACACAAAGGGTAAGTTGGAACCACGTGTGTAAGTCTCAAAAGACTTACGAATGCCCTAAAATTATAAACACATAAATTAGGGATGAAAGAAAAATGGGAAATGTGACAATGACACGGATTGAGAGGCGTCCCAAAGAAACGCTCTAATATTCAAGAGTGCACGAAAGTGTCCACGGAGTTAGGAATTACTTTACGCAACGAATGACATGAATAATAATAATTATAACCGGGTGTTTTATCATTCACAAAAAAATTAAGAAAATAATAATATATGTATACGAGTAAATAGTATAACCAATTATATTATTATTTAGTCTCAATCGACACACGATGTTATAAAATGATTTGAAATAATATAAATATATATTATTTAATAATATGGGTCACGGTTTGAAAATAATATAAACATATTATTTTATATGAATTTACGGTTTAAAAATAATATAAACATATTATTTTTACTTGATAATAATAACAATATATTAATTATAAAAGTGGGTATAGTTTATAAAAATATGTTAATAACTCAAACCCGAGCCTACGGGTTGTTTTCCGGCTAAAACACATTTATATAATAATATAATATTATAAAGTTTGATTTTTATTAATTAAATATAATAGGATACTGTTTAAAAAAAATAGATGTGGGAGCCCGGTCTCGAACCCGGGTCTCTCCCACATACGCACACAGCCTTAACCATCTCCGCCCGCTAGGGTATCGCGAAGGATACCGGGTTGGAATGGTTTTAACATCAGGCTCTATGTGGTTTTCCTCCCTTAAAGACCCGCGATCGAAACCGGTCGATATCCCTCGATTTGGATGATGGTTTGAGTGAAACAGAAACAAGTTTTGATGCTCAGAGGATTACGAACCTTGGCATACTCTTAATTTCGAAAACAAACTGGTTTTGGATGTCCAAATCTTGAAAACAGATCGAATACTGTAGGATCGTGAGAATACAAGATGGTTCTGTTCTTAGTTGAGGTTGGCGGAAACAAAATCAACTACACAATTTATAATCAAGTAAACACAAAGAATACTGATAAACACTGTTGTATTAAGCTTTTGTGAATGCAAAGATTACAAGTGAGAAACTCAATGAATAAGTATGACAAGCACTACAAGCACACTTACAATGAAGTGGCAACTCAGTATTTATAGTAACTTAGAATCAAGACAGACCCTTGATTCTAAGGATCAGATCGAACACAAGCCGTTGATCTTGTTTATTAATTTACATTACACGTAAAGGCTAATCTAGTTAACTTTACTGAAACGTTTTCTTTATTCATGATTGTTTGCATGCTTGGAGAAGTGTATTGTTGTCCGTCATTGGTTGACCATAGCGGTTCCTTCTGCTTTGAGTCTGTCAGTTGCTTTTGCAGAAAGGTGTCAGAGACGCTTGGCCTGGATAGTCAGCTGCAACGTTTGGTTTTTCAGTGAATAGAGCTATCAGCTGCAAAGAGTGAAGGTTGCTGCTGGTAAGCCTATCAGCAGCAAACATGGAAGACCGCTGCTGATAAGCCTATCAGCAGCAACTTGTGCAGAATTCTGCTGATAAGCCTATCAGCAGCAACAAGTGTTGAATGCTGCTGATAAGCCTATCAGCAGCAACAAGTGTTGAATGCTGCTGATAAGCCTATCAGCAACATTTGTACTTAGAATAATTTGGTAGCAATCAGTCTTTGGTTCTACAAACTCCCCCTAGACTGATGCAACCAAAAATTCTTCTAATCACTTTGCTGCTGAAGCTTTTGCATGTGGCTGGCTATCCTTTCAACCTCATAGCCTCTTGGATCCTTGCTGGGATTGTTCAGTGGAAGTTAAGACAGAGTCTTGATGTCTTTGTGTTGCATTTTGTAGATTGCTTTGCTTGAACATCTCATCTGCTGCTTCTTTACATCAGTCAGTGTGAACTCATCCAAATCAGCATTGTAGGTCCAAGATACAAATGGAGAGTGGGACTTGAGTGGTTTGATGTTTATGATCACATCTTTGCTAGGGTTGAAGTAGTGTTTGATAGCTAGCACAAGACGTTTCCCACTCTCATTTGCAGGCTCATTAGCTTCACCCAGCTCTAAAATTCTTTGAAGATCGGAATCAGGTAGTTGCAGAACCTCATCAACAGACCTGTAAGTGGATCTTCTTCTCTCAGTTCTCCCCCTGAAGATCTCAAACACTTGATCTTGTGAATTGTGGAACCAGTTAACTATATTTCTTGAGTCTTCTGGTTTAGGAGTGGGTTTGGGTATCTTCAAGGGAGGCTATTGATGAGTGGGAGCTGGGTGGGATGACTTGGACTTTTTGGGTGGAGGAGTGGAAGGTTTGGGGAGGAGAGTGGAAGGATGATGGACTGAGGAAGAGGTAGGTGAGGGAGAAGGCTTGGGTTTCTTTGTCTTTGGTTCTTCATCTTCTTTGATAAGTACCCTTTTCTTGGAGCCCTTCTTCCCTAGTCTTTCTTCCTCATCTTTTTTAACTTTAAAGTAGAGGGCTTGCAGGTTCATTAAATTCATAGGACCTAGCCTCTTTCCACTATCTCCTCTGGCCTTAAGGAAGTCAATCATGACCTTCCTTTCTTCATGGGTCCTTTTATTGAAGGCAATGGTCTTTTTGGACTGTTGTTTGGCTTTTTCTTCTTCTTCAGCCTTTTTCTTCTTTGCCAACTGACCTTGCTGACCCATGAAGGCTCTGTAGATCTCTTTGTTTGAAAGTTTTTCAAGGTAGTCTGCATCCTCACCTTGAGAGATCAGAGTTTCAGTCCACTCCTCCCTTAATTCTTTTGCTAATTTAGAATCAGTGATTCTAAACTTAGCATCCTCCTTCTTCTTCTTTTCATTCTCTTCTTCTTTTTCCTTGGCAAGCTGTTCCTGCAGCTGTCTGGCCAGTTGTTCATCTTTCTCAATTTGATCGACTGCAGAAATCTTTCTTTTCAGTTCATCCAGCTGTTTAGCATACAGCTGGATGGTTTGTTCTCTTAGGAGAATAGCTGTTTTTCTTTCTTGAACCCTTTTTATGTCAGCCATCTCCTCTTCTTCTCTTCTTCTTCTTTCCTCTTCCCTTTCTCTTTTCTCTTTTAGCAACCTCTCTTCATCTTCATCAGTCATGATTCCCTTTCCTTTGTTTACATTGGATGCCTCTGCTTCAGCTTCATTGATCACAACAGCAGATGGTGATGCTGCTATTGGGATCTCTGCCTCAGCTTCATTGGCAATTTGAGATGTGAATAAGGGAAGGTCATCGTCTTCATCAAGTTGATACTCAGGACCTTCTATTTCTCTCAGTTTTTCTTTGATAGTTGATCAGTGCAGATGTTAACTCGAGGGGAAGCTGAGTCAGTGTCAGTGTCAGAGTTTGACACATATACTGCCTCAGTAATTCTTCCTACTTGTTCAAGTTTGGCTCTGACAGTATCTATCATTGCCTGGCTTTCAAGTGAGTTGACATTGCAGATGTTGGTTCTGAGCTGATAGATCTTGAAGAGAAAGTCTGAGGGCAGATGAAGGATGTTTCTGGTGTTGATGATGAGAGAGGAGCCGTTGCTGAGCAGAAAAGTGTGGTCAAGAGACTTAGTGCTCACCCAACCTAGCACATCCAAGTCCTTGACCAGGAAGGCATATAGGAACCTTCGAAGGCCCAGAACTTCTTCTTCAGTGAGAAGACTGCTCCTTGTTATTTCAAGATTGCTAGGAGTCAGTCTTCTTTCTGCGGCCGCCGAGGATTCAGGATAAGCTACCTGATGTGCTGCTTGTAGGAATCTTTGGAACCTGGGTAGATTATCCTCCATCAGGTCATGGAACCTGCCAATGGCAAGTTCAGCTGAGTGATCTGCTGAAGTGTTGATGCAGTCAGTTAGATGCAGTTCTAGGACTTGGAGGGCATTGAGAGAGTTCCAGTTCAGCTCTTCTACTCCGCTGAACTCCCATCCAATCCAAAACCTCTCAGCTGATCCATCATACCCCCAAGCTAGGATGGAGTCAAATTCTAGCTTCCTTGATGTTCTGAATAGTTGGGGGGTTGATGATTGACCAATGATGGCTGCTGCTTGTGGAAGGATGCTGAATGATGCATTTGTTTGTTCTGTATCTTCAGCATCATTCAACATTTCATCGACAGCCCTGACGACCAACTGCCAGTCTTCAGATATCTCTTCGTCTTCGTTATCTGGGGCTGGCAAGTCATGAACTTGGACAAAAGCTGGCTTGTATTGTGAGCTTTGAAGTACAAACTGCTCTTGAATCCAGTCGTCAAGACTGTCTGTATCATCTTCCATAGAAACCATCTCCCCCTTTTTGGTTGCATCAGCAGACATGTAAGCATCAGTTTGGGTGCCTACTGATACAAGAGAGGGAGAGGCTAAAGTTGGGCATTGATGGGCTTCATGCATAGCGACTTGGTGTCTTAGTTTGGACATTTCAGCCTCTAGCATAGCCACCCTGGCCGTCAATTCCATGTTATGAAGTTTCAGTCTGTCCTCATCCACAGTTGTGGAATCCTTGGACCCAGATGGGGCCGTAGGCCTAGCCTCAGCATCCCCATCACCCGCGGTTTCTTGGCGCCTGGGATTCCTCTCAGTGAAGGGAGTTTCCAAGGAAACACCCTCACCGTGAGTTGCCGTGGTTGAGGTCTTAAAGATGTTGTCACTGTCCTCCTGGTCAATTGATGGACCAGCAATAGTGACAGCCTCGTCCACATCCACTCTTTCAATACTCCCAGAGTGGACCTTCAAGGGTGAGGAACTTGGGTTGGGTGTTTCGGAAGCAAGACCAATCAGTACCTCTTTGATAGTGGTAGTTGGAGAAGGTACATCACTTTGGTCAGGTTCCTCTACACTTAAGTTCAAAGAAGAGAGGAATGGCTCGAAGGGCTGTTCTATGGATCCGGGAAGTGATCCTAATCCTAATAGAGAGACTTCCGAAGGAGTCTCCCTAGCAATGTGGCTTTCCCTTATGATATTCTCACTAGAATGTTGTGATTCTGAGTGAGGGATGTTGGCTTGGGTTTGGGCCTTGGAGGCAAGAGAAGAAGGAGTTCTCTTGCCCTTCTTCCTTGTATACTTGGCTGCAACCGGGGCCCTGTGTTCCGGTTGAGCAATCAAACTGGGGGTGAGTAATGTATGTGCCTGTGCATCCTCAGTAGAATGCACAGGGGTTCGATCAAGGGAAACAGTAGGTTGAGTTTGTGGCAGTGAGGTGGAGGGTGTGGGATAAGTATCAGCTAGGTTTGCTGAACTGTCACCCTGGGCACTATGTGTGTTCAACATTGTAGATAACAATGGAACATCGGCCCCTGAGAACTTTGATGAAACTGTTCTCATGCTCTGAAAAATGTTGTTCTTATGTCCCAGTATTGAGTAGATTCTTGCAGTTTTTGAAAGATCTTGGTGTTCAATATTGAACACTTCCTGCAAGAATCTTGGGTACATGAAGAACTGTGATTTCACCCCTTCTTGAAGGTTGTATCTCAAACCTTCAAGAATGAGGTGGGAAAAATTGAAACCTGTATTTCACCCCATTCTTGAAGGTTGTATTAAGCTTTTGTGAGGTGGGAAAAATTGAAGAACTGTGATTTCACCCATTCTTGAAGGTTGTATTAAGCTTTTGTGAATGCAAAGATTACAAGTGAGAAACTCAATGAATAAGTATGACAAGCACTACAAGCACACTTACAATGAAGTGGCAACTCAGTATTTATAGTAACTTAGAATCAAGACAGACCCTTGATTCTAAGGATCAGATCGAACACAAGCCGTTGATCTTGTTTATTAATTTACATTACACGTAAAGGCTAATCTAGTTAACTTTACTGAAACGTTTTCTTTATTCATGATTGTTTGCATGCTTGGAGAAGTGTATTGTTGTCCGTCATTGGTTGACCATAGCGGTTCCTTCTGCTTTGAGTCTGTCAGTTGCTTTTGCAGAAAGGTGTCAGAGACGCTTGGCCTGGATAGTCAGCTGCAACGTTTGGTTTTTCAGTGAATAGAGCTATCAGTTGCAAAGAGTGAAGGTTGCTGCTGGTAAGCCTATCAGCAGCAAACATGGAAGATCGCTGCTGATAAGCCTATCAGCAGCAACTTGTGCAGAATGCTGCTGATAAGCCTATCAGCAGCAACAAGTGTTGAATGCTGCTGATAAGCCTATCAGCAGCAACAAGTGTTGAATTCTGCTGATAAGCCTATCAGCAGCATTTGTACTTAGAATAATTTGGTAGCAATCAGTCTTTGGTTCTACAAATACGTAAAGAGGAAAACTTTGAATCGATCAGATAGATTTTGATAATGAAATTGATTAAAACCATAGGGCTTTTGATAATCGGGACATTTCGAAAATGATTATGTAGATTAATTTCATTTCTTTTCAGTCTAAGATCGAAAACCCCAAATCAGAACGCATATGAACCCTAATTACGGGTTCATGATCAATTCGATAGTGGAAGCCCGTTGTTTCATAGGGCTTTCACTCTACAGACGATTGCGAATCTAATGGAGTAGGTTAATTTGATTTAAAAACGGTTTATAATTGAATTCGACAGATAGAGTTCACATGAACCCTAATTACGGGTTACAGAGATTCTTATATTAAAACTTGAAATTGGCAAAGGGCTTTCAATAAAAACAGTGTTGCGAATCTTTCTGCATAGGTTAATTTCATTTTCATTGGGTCTAGATTAGGGCTCGACTAAATCAGTCAGATGATGAACCCTAGGATCAAGAACTCGATCGAATTGATGATGTAAGCCCGAATTAACATGGGGCTTACCTTTACGGAAAGAAAACGAAGCAATTGGGTCAAGAATTTACCAGAATGCGTGTCGGATTGATGGAGTTCGAGTAGATGCAGGTGTCGGCTGCAAAGATTGCTTTCCGGCGAGTTCTACTGTTTCTCCGATCAATGCAGGTTGTGTAAGCACTTCAGGAGGATTCGACGAGTGAGAGGGATGCTTCAATTCGCGGGAGTAACACCAGATTATGATGAATTTGATGGGATTAGGTTGATGGTCGACGGTTACATAACGAATAGCCACATTTTGATTAATTCGCATGTAATGCAGGTGATTAAGGCTCAATTATGATCGATTAAGGCATTTAGATGTTAATCAATTATAGAATTTGATTCAATTCAGTTAACATTCGCGAATTGGAAATCAAAAGTCCCAATGTTGACTTCTAAAAGTCAACAGAACTTATTTTTGACAATTTTGACTTTGAGGAGTCAATAATTCATGTATTGGGACTTGGCAGGACTAGTCCCTGCATTTCTGAGTTGGATTTATGACAGAAATAGTCCTTGGGGTTAGATTTGACTAAGGGGTTAAGTTTTTAATAAGGAACTTAACGGAATAGTTAACCGGGGTTAACCTAAAAAGTCGGATTGTCACAGGTACATCATCAAGTGGTAGCTCGAGAGATGTTAATTTGAATTTATATAACGAAATGTTAAATGAATTTGGTAAACGGGCTCGAGGTACCACCCCGAGTAGCGAACTCGAAAGGTATATTGGCACAAACTTTTTAGCGTTTATGCCTCCTACCGTTTTTGAGGAGTTTGATATTTTGGATTGATGGAAAAAAAAAACGAAGCTTCGTTTCCGATTCTTTCCGCCATGGCCCGTGATGTACTAACCGTCAAACTTCCACGGTAGCTTCGGAATCTGCGTTTTCTTTTAGTGGCAGGGTCTTATCGATAAGAAGGACTAGACTCACCCCCCTAGCGATGAAAATGTGCATTTGCTTGAAGAACCATTTGGATGCGATGGATATGATACAAGACCAAACTTCTCTCGAAGACGAAATTCAAGCCGAAGAAATCATACACAACAACGAGGTTGATCTTGGAATATCCGAACCAGACACCGATGAAGAACTAGCCGAAGATGCAAGGCTACGAAGCTCCAGTTCCGAAGACAACGCACAAGAATAATCAATCAATATTCCAAAAAATAAAAATATATATTGTCATTTGTAATGTTTTAGAATTTTATAATTTTATCTTGTCATGTTTTTTAATTTCCGAACTTTCTAAATATTAATAAACGTTGAACTTTATGTTTTATATTTGTTATATATATATTTTTATTTTATATTAAAAATATAAAATTTATTTGATTTTTTTTTTTTAATAAAAACCGGTTTTTAGGGCAAACCGGTTTGTAACCAACCCTAACCGGTTTGACCAGTTATACATTTTCCACATCCGAAACCGGTTTAACCCGAACCGGTTTAGGGCCAAACCGGTTTTGACTTTTCGTTGACCAAACCGGTTCGGTTCGGTTTGGGTTAAAAAACCGATTTGTGCACCTCTAGCATACGATACAAAGAAAAAGTACCCGATTTTGAATACAACTGCGTTTTCAATAAAATTTATATCGGAACGTTGACAAAAAACACTAAAGAAAGCCGCACATTCCGTTTTAAAAAAAAATTAATGAACGAAATTATTTCAGAAAAAACGAAATTATTAAAAAATTAAAAATGTTAAAAACGTATATTATATATAGTATGATGGTTGAAAAAAAAAATTAAAAAAAAATTGATGTTCCACTTGTCACCCCTTTATTGATGGGAAAGTATTCTCCTGGTTAATAATAATAATCATGATAATTTCAATTTCTCCCGTGATGCACCAAATACATTTTTTTAACCAAACTAATTTTAGTTACAGAACACGAATAAAGCTTAACATATTATCACTACTCACCCCAACAATCACCCTACTTTATATTTTTGTCACATGATTATACTTCTTTTTATCTTAACTATCATATCGAGTTGGTTTTGAAACATCGTTTATTCATAAGGACAAACCTAAACAAATAATTTGTCCTTACAATTATCTATACCTTTTTTAGTTAGTCTCATTTTTTACATTAACTATTCTTAACAAAATTATTTATTTTAATACACAGTAATAAATGATATAATCTTTTGACTGCGAGAAATTAGCCCATATTTTTCTTTTTACTATTCAAATGACGTTATTTTAATTATATCGTGTCAAACTGAACCCGTTTACATATTAACAAAAACCTAAAATGGTTATGTTTATACATATTAAACAACCATCTTGTTTGACACAAAACATTAGTGACTTAGACAAAGGTTGATGTTCGAAAGTCGCCTTGAGACTTGACCTTGATCAACCATCTCCAGCGGCGGATTTAGTTGAGGCTCCGGGGGTGGGAAGGCACCCACTCAAATAATCCCCATTAGTGTAATTTTTGGTAAAAAATAAACAAAAAAAATTTAGGCACCCATACGAATATCAGTTGAAACGAAGAGAGAAAAACATAGCTGGACAAAGATTGCGTTTTTCGTTTTTACGGTCGCCGGCGACCATCACTGCAAGTTACCTTCTGTTTTCGTTTGGAAAGAATAGAAGAAGGAAGAAGATGATAATATTTTAAATAAATATTTTAGAGGGTTATTATAGACTAGGGATAGAGGGTTAAAGTAAGTGATCTGTTTCTGTTAACCACTGACTTTGGTCCATTGGTAAGGCAATGAAGGATTGAACGAAGCCATGCAAGTTTAAACCCGAGCCAACCCGGGTTTTAGTCCGGAGTGCGTTACGCTAGCGGGTCTTGGTTCGTGTAGCGGCGCTGTTAAGGGGCAGAAAGCTCCATGGTTTCCCGGGGAACGCCTAACCCCTCGCTCTGAACCCACGGGCCTGGTTCAGACAACGTAGTGGTCAGGTATTGAGTGGTGATGGGTCTCCAACTTGTCGGAGATGCGACTGACACTCAAAAATGAAAGTCGCCGTTAAAAAAAAGTTAGTGATCTGTGATATCAATGTTCAGGGATTTTTTCTTTTTACTATGCATTAATTTTCATTGAAACAATAATTTTCTTTTTAGCATCCATGTTTTATTTTATATTCTATTTCGGTATTTCATTTTTTTGAATGGCTATTGCTTTTATATTATTACCTTACTTTATTATTAATCACATTTATTATTTATTTATCATTTATTTTACTTAAGGTTCATATATAATATATGATTTATTGTCATATTTTTAATGCGTTTCATATATATATATATATATATATATATATATATATAAAAGTCAATAATATTTCTAATATCGAAGTGTTTAGAAAAATTATTTTTATAAAACATAAACCAAACCATTTTTAAACCATCGCAATGCAAAACATGACCTTAAAGAGTAAAACTAGTAGCCAGTAGATGTGATAAAATGTAATCGATTTATACTCTATTGTCTGTAAAAAAATTATATTATGACTCTCCAGGTAAAAGGTTCTGGTTCCGTCACTGACGATAGTGATTTGATATTATAAAATTATGTAACAGGAAGCAAGTTTGGTAATTATTATTATATAAATGTATTTAAAAATGACTAATATGGGTAATAAATTGAATTTACGACTTACAACTGATTTAAAGTTCGTACTTTTTTTTTCTTATTTCTATAAAATACTTATGCTTACGATTGTTATTTTATTATTCTATATTGTTATGATTTTTTTAGATTTTTGTATTTAAAATATTTTTAAATTAAATATAAACGTCAAGCCTCTTATGTTTGGCTCGACGATTAGGTTTTCAAAACATTACTTGAAATCGGAGGTCTTGAAATCGCTTCAATTTAATGTAATTTATTTACCCGACTGGTTGTGACTTAATTTTTTTTAACATAACCTATTTTGTGCACTCGCTGACAAAAAATCATGGATCCGGCACTGACCATCTCATAGTGGTGCGGGTGCCTTGTCTGAAAGTATATATATATATATATATATATATATATATATATATATATATATATATATATATATATATATCACACAACATTAGTTTTCATTAAGTAAGTTTACACCTAAAATATTTCGGTGAAAAACCCCAAATCCCATTTTCCACAGTATATCTCCCTTAATCATTTTGTATTACATTTCATCATTGTGATTATGTTCACATACTCCATTGTGAATCAATCTCCATGTTAAGATCAGGGGCGGATTTACATACAGGGCAGGGGTACCTGTCGGTACCCCTCAACTTTCGACGCGTAGTGGGAATTTTCGACGCGCAGCGGGAAATTTTTTTTTTTTTTTACCGTTTTATGTATCCAGATACCCCTGAACGAAATTTTAGATACCCCTGGATTTTTTTCCTAGATCCGCCACTGGTTAAGATCAGATACTCCATTGTGATTCAGTCACCCTATTTATATAATAGTTTCCATTGTAATTTAATACTTATTATTATAGGATTACAGTCTCCATTATGATTAAATCCCCAATAATAAATTATTGTCTCCATTAAGATTAAATCCCCATTATAAAATCACAGACTTCGTTGTGATTAAATCCCCATTATTTAATATAAAAATCTCATTATTCACCAACTAATATCGTTCACCAAATAATCCTCATATATATTCACACATGTTATGGATAACTTTTCGTCATTAGATCACATAATTTGCTAGATCAATGGTGCAGAATATTTCTTACACATTGTATGATAAGAGTTCTTTGTATTTAAAACTTCCTATATATATATGTGAGTTTCGAAAATACGTTAATTACTATTTAATATAATTTGACTTTTATTTACTATTTGATTGAAAATAAAAGTTACATAATTAGATTTCAAAGTTTCTTATAATAAGGGACAATTTAAAATAAATGTGTTTTATTAGTATAATTAGTATTTTCTTTAAAAGCATATTATTATTAAAATATAGAGGTGTATTTAATAAGAGAGAAATGCGGGAAAAAAATGATGAGAATGAATATGAAGGCAACACGTGGCATGAAAAAACGTTTATTTATTATATAGTATAGATATAGATTTTTACATATTTTGAATTTTGTTTTCTGTCCTTAGGATATATAATATATTTTTACACCTGTAAAATATATAAATAAAGATTTAAGAATTTTATGTATTGATATTTTTCACCCGTGTGTAGACACGAGTTCTAAGCTAGTATGTATATATATATATTCAAATGAGATTAAAAATAGAGTTAATTACATAGATAGTCCTTGTGTTTTTACGAAAAGTAACATGTTTTAGTACTAATTGTTTAAAGTAACAGATTTGAGTTTTATGTTTTCAGTTTTGTAACAAGTTTGGGTATTAAAACTAGTTTTCATTAATTTTTCTATTAAGTTTTGGTAACATGATTAAAATATCCTTCGTGAAAAGGTTTGGGTACTAAGAGTTTAAACTTTACCCAAACTTAACAGAAAAGTTAACGAAAGCTAGCCTTAATACTCAAATTAGTTACAAAGTTGAAACCATTAAACCCAAACATGTTACTTTCTCGCAAACCATATGGACTATCTGTGTAATTAACTCTTAAAAATATTTTTTTTGTTTTGTAATAAATTTATTTTAATGCACATCAATCATCTATTTATGACTGTATGGGTATAAATGAGCCTGGTCATACTTTGTTTATGAGTAGCACTTACAAATTTTTATGATAAAAATAACTAAATAATATATATATATATATATATATATATATTATGTTATATATAAAAAGTTATGTATATAAATAAAATAATTAAATATTTAATAAATAATAAATTACCAGAGCTCAAACTTAAAAATAATTAGTGAGTAGAGCTCGAACTTTAGACACAAACCCTAGAACGAGTAAACATTCTCTTAAATTAAAAGGTCAAACTCATATATGTTTAGAATAACTCGGGTTATAGCTCATTTACACCCATGTTTATAAGTTATCTTTACAAGACTACACAACCCTAATTAAATAACGTGAATATCTTGAATTCAAAGTTAATGGAACATAAAAAAATTGGCCATGTGATTCTTAAGTCTTAAAAAAATTGTATCGGTTTATTTATTTAAATAAAGCCGGCAAAAGTTTGTTAGTTGGTCAACATTATGACCAATCTCTTCAATCTTCATGGGGTAAATCGTAAACATGCTTTGGATCTGCTTTCCAATAGCACATGGATTTGTGCTCTCCTATCTATTTTAACATGTGTTTATGCCACAAACTTAGGTTTAACCAACAAATTTATTTTGCTAAGTCTTATAACCAAGAGCAACTCCAGCGATCCATCCATATAGAGATCACCACATCAACGCTACTCATCCTCTGTCTATGCTATCACCCTTTTCCCCTCGCATTCTTCATCTCCTCATGTCCGATTTTCCAGACGTTCTCTCTTTTCTCTCTTCTCCACTCAACAGCCACGTCATTTTCAAACAGCAAAAAGCATTTACAGTGAAGATGCTCTAATATTTATAAACTTTATAATGTATGTAACAACGTTCTATACATAAAATAATTTAAAGCTATACAATTAAATTGATATTATTTATATCACTTTACTAGTTGATATATAAAATAATAGTATACTTGATTGTTTTATTTTAACTAGAATATTTTATCATATATACGAAATTAAATTAATTTTGTATCTATCTTATAACTCTAATGCAAATGTAAAATGTTAATTTCAAACTAAAATTGGTAACTGTTAACTGTTTGTACTAATTTTATTTAGAATATCGATTGTCTCATCAAAATCAAGGTATTTTAAATCATTGTATACTCCTGTTGACATATAATTTCAATCAAAATACAAATCTAAGAGCTTCAAAGATCTAATTATTGCTGAAATCAAAATAAAAAGCACAAAAATAGAAGTGAGAAAGCAAACTTTTTTCTGGAATAACATGATTGAAATACAAGCAACATAAAGCAAAACTCGATGATCATGAAGGCTTAACTTTGAATATAGCGGTTTCATTAACATCGATGATGGCAAAATTTCCATTAGAGAGAGACAATAGTTTCTTGACGGTGTACCTCCAATTTTGAGAGAGAGAGAGAGAAAGAGAGGTGCTATGTCGTTTAATTAAAATCACTAATCTCTATTCACTAAAATATCATAAGTAATATTTAGTCGAGTTTAAGTTTTACAGATACAGACCAAGTTCGAGTACTCTTAAACTAAAAAGCCGAACTCAAGCTTATGATAACTTGACTCGTTTATACCTCTATTCATGAGTTAGCTTTACAAGACCGAGCAACCCAAATTAAATAATTAAATAATCCAGGAATCTTGAATTTGAAGCTAACGGAACATAAAAAAAAAAATTGGCCATGTGATTTTGAAGTCTTAGAAAAATTATATCGACTTATTTTATTTAAATAAGCCAGCCGAAAATTTGTCAGCTTGTCAACGTTTATGACCAATTTCTTCATGGGGTAAATATGTCAACTTTGGATCTGCTTCCTGTAACACATGGATTTGTAGTCTACAGTCTATTTTAACATGTGTTATCTAATATCTATGCCACAAAGTTTGGTATTTTTAACCTCCCAAATTTGGCAAGTCTGATAACTAGTACTTATGAACCCATGTAACAACTTTTATACATAAAGTAATTTAAAAATACATAATAACTTATTGTAATTAAGTTGTATTATTGTGGTATGTATACAATTAGGAACGGGTGTGAACAGTAATATTTGATGTGTGTTTTTGTTGATAACTACGTACAATATTATTTCTTTTTGTTTTTACAAGAAATGGTTATGTGTCTTGGTGGTAAGTTCCTTGGTTTGGTGTGGGTGAGGGTCGGCATTTCGATCCTCTTCCATTTTTTTTTCATTCCTTCATCGACTCCGTTATCATCCTATCAACGTGCTTTCACTTCAAGCCCAATATGGCCCGATTTATAAAAAGGTTAAATACATTATTGAGTAAATTATAAAAATCGTTCTTTATGTTTATACCATTTTTCACTATATGTCCTTTAACCCAAAAAATGTTAAAGATCATCATTTATGTTTACAAATCTTGCTAGTTACGTCCTTTGTCCCTAACCCAGTTAATTTTTTTCGTGAAGTTTGATCATGTGCAAGGCATATGAGGCTACTTTGGTCTTTTTACCCATTTATATAAAAACTCAAAAAACTCTCTCTCTCAACACACATACTCTCCCTCTTTCTCTCTCTCTCTCCCTCTCCCCTTCAAGACAGCCACCACCACCACCGACGACGACGACGACTGGGAAATCGAGGTGTGGGGTGGGGAGATCGGAGCAAGATGGGCTAGCAACTTTAATTCCTCCAGGGAAATTAGAATCCGACAGCCACCTTCCGAGGAGATCATCGGAGGAAAATATTCAAGACGGAGGCCTGCAATATCATTGCTTTTTTTGATCTTATCAGCAAAAGACTCTGTGTTCCATATCAACCTCAACAACCGACCATCCACATGATTTCTAGAAAGAGTACACCACAACTATAAAACATCGGGACTTCCGAGTCAAACAACCCGTAACAGCATACTGGCGTGGCAGGCTGGCGGCGTTGTTGGCAATGGTAGTAGTGCAAAACAGGCATAAGTTGGGTAATATTGACATAAAAAAGGTCCGTTGCTTCATATGCATAAAAGACACATTCACATCCAAGGAGAGAAAGATACCCTAATATAGCCACAACTCTCCAAATCAAATACCAGATCAAGGGTTTGATAGTTCATGTCACAGTTCGATAGAGCCCTAGAACCACCACAAAATAAAAGATGCAACACCTTGGACGAGAAATCATACTCAAGACTCGTAGCCAGGGTTTCACTATGGAACCCTAAAACAGACGCGAAAGACCCTGAGATCCTCTATAAGGAACCTAAATTGCTCGTGCCGGACGGAATAATTAACATCGAACACAACATCGGGCCCAAAAAACCCGGCACATTGAACCAGTAAACCACTTGCAGGCTCAGACCCGTTTCAGAAGCTTTAAAGAAATGCACCGAAACCTCAAGTCTGATCAAGAAACTGATGTTTTTGTTCAACAGATTGAGTATGAAAACACTCCCCCAATTTAGCGTATACTTGTTCCAACATGATAATCGGTCCTTTCAAGAGCCGGAGAAGACCACCGATGAACGGAGACTGGTGGAAAATTGGGGGTTTATAGATATTGAAATCAAGAACTTTCGCAGTAATTGAAATCTTGATGGCACCACCGAAAAAGTCCCTAATCAGATCTCCCGATCAAATCAGCTAGAAATCAGCTAGGTCGCCGGAACCCTAGTTTGATGGGTGCTATGGTGGAGGTGGTCGGATGGTGGAGGTGGTCGGCTGCTGGTGGTGCTCAGATCAGAGGAGGGGGTGGTGCGGTGGTCGGCCGGTGGTGGTGGTTGACTGGTGGTTGGCGATGGTGATGATATGGCGGTAGTGGGCAGAGAGAGAGATGACTATAATTTACTCTTTTTCTATATATATATTTGTGAGGAAAAAGACCAAAAGACCCTCATGTGCAAAGCATATGAGTGGAGTTAACTGAAAAACTTAACGCCCGTTAGGCTAAAGGATGTAAACCGTAACAAATTTAAACGTAAAGGATGATCTCTGACATTTTTTAGGCTAAAGGACATACAGTGAAAAATGGTATAAACATAAAGGACGATTTTTGTAATTTACTCTAAATTATTTCTTCATGTAATTAATTCATCTCATATCTATAATCTCATACCGTTGGCCGTTTGATGTAATGGTAGTTCCAAAACTTCCCATAGTGGAGGTCTTAGGTTCGAATCCTGGCAACAGCAAAAAAGGGGTCCGTGGTCAGATCAGAGGGTTTACCCAGTTGGGGGTTCCTCCTGTGGTGGGCTGCCCTGGATGTTCTAGGTGTTGCCCCGAGAAAACTCAATTATCCTATAATATCTAGCTGTTGCCGTTAAAAAAAACTATAATCTCATCCGTTTTATCTTCTCATTCTCATTAGTCATGATTCTATTTTTTTTTATTAACAGCCAAAATAATCATATTTAAATAGTTAAACAAATTTTGAAAAATATTATCTCCACCATTATTTATCATAAATATGGTAGGAACGGGATATCATGTATGCTTCACGCAGCTTGAATATTCATGTGCTTTTTAATATTAATAAAATAATGATATTTAGAAAGTATTAGCATTCGTTGATCATGATCAATGTTTTCAGAACCGAGCCGGATAGCAAACTGATCGTCCTAGGACCGGATTTAACAACGAAATCATCAAATCGTGTTTAGTCAATTGCCATATATAATGCTAGACGAGGATGTGTTTGGCTAGGGTCAACGACTCAACATTTTCAAGAAGGGTGCAGACTGGTGTCGATCAAAAGAAGCCTGATCATACTATTGAAGACTATGAAGTATGCATCACTTAAACAAAAGAAGACTACATCAAAATATCAAGTTAAGCAGTTACCACAGAAGATTGCACCATGCATACTGAAAGATATATATTAATTTGAGGGGGAGTCAGTGGCGGATCCAGAAGTTTTTATGAGCGGATGCACAAAGTATCAAAGCGAGTTTGGTCAAAACTAATCGGTTCAAAATGGGTCGGTTAAAACAAATACTTATTTACATAACGATATAATAAAAATATTTATACCTATTTACTTAAAAATATTGTAAAACTATTCATACTTATTACTTAAACGTGTACAGATAATTTATTAAACACAAGAATATGACACAATAAGAAAAAAAAAACACTTGTAAACCATAAATAAGAAGAAAAAAAATGTAATTATAAAACAAAAGTAAAAAATACAAAAAAAACCTATAAATCAATTGAATAATTAATAACAAAACATATTATTTACCTACAAAATTTAATTTGTTATGATTAATGTATATTATTTAGATGTTTAATATAAGACTATGTAAAAATCAAATTAAAGTAAAATGTTTAATGTGTAAATTTAGTTGTATTACAAGGGTTAATGTGAAATTTTTGTTTATCGTTTTAATTATCAACGAACATTTGGGTTTCCCACTTTCCCATACCACTTCATCATCTTCTTCTCTCTTCCTCTCTCTCTCTAATTTTTTTTTTCTATTAAAGCTTTAAGCTTTCATGGCTTTTTTTTTATAGAAAATTACAATCTTTACTTAAAATTATCATCAATCCCTTTGGTTTCTTTCTCTCTTAGTTTGTTGAAAATCAGATGACGGGTGCCTCTTAGCATATTTAGGAAGGTGCCTACTAAGAGAGATCGAAAATTTCCCACTACGCAGATGAATCTCAGCGGGTGCCTCGCCCCCCACTGGAACCTACATAAATTCGCCCCTGGGGGAGTATTATACACGATTATACGTACTCTTTTTCGTTAACTAAGTTTTGTCTCGTTGGGTTTTTTTAGTAAGGTTTTTTAATAAGGTAGCATAACTGATCATGTAATATCAGTTAATTTAGTTCCTATAGAACTGAGCCAACTTTATCCAATAATATAATGTTTATAGTGCATAATATAAAAAATATGGGGGAAATGTTATAAATGCAAATGATTTTTGGGGTGCAATCTGAAAGATATATGGGCTTTAGGGTTTCACAATGTACAACCTTATGTGATAACCGTACTCTGAGTTGAATTTACTGATCATTTAGGGGAAATATTATAAATGCAAATGATTTTTAGAGTGCAATTGAAAGATATATGGGCTTTAGGGTTTCACAATGTACAACCTTCTGTGATAACCGTACTCCGAGTTGAATTTACTGATCATTTGGAACAGTATTTAAAGCGCAGTGTACAGCCCTTTTATGCAGGGTTAGAAACTTATATATATATATATAGGAAGGTTTTTTGTAGGACCACAAAAAAATGAGGAACCGGGGAACTAAGTGTTTTACATGTGAAAAACTCATTTTTACATAATTTTTTTCGGAGCTTTTACATATAACACACATTTATAAACGGTCCATGCACGGTGACGAAGCTTGAAGAAAAACGTAGGGGGCCGTGATTTTTTTCATATCAGGGGGGCGGGGTTTTTTTTCATATCAGGGGGTGCCGGAACTATAAAATTTTCGGCCGAATACATATAAATTAACACTACCGGGCCCTCACTAAGATTCGCCCATGTCCATGCACCAGTCTCTCACCTGCGAAACACGGGTTCGAAAATCGAAACCCAGTAGCCCCTTTGATCGGCCAATTCCACTATTGACCTCAGCTAACTTTATAATGAATTTTTTTTGTTTTGTATTTTTTTCCAACAATATATTTAATCTATATCTTTCTTTTTTTTATACAAAGTTTAGGAAACGTTAACTTTTTTACATTTATTAACGCACCGTAATACGTGAGTTTTATTACTAGTTATTACTAAATTCAGTTCTTTTATTAATTTAATTAATTTTTTCACCATGTCTAGAATGATTTAGTTTTTTAAATTACAGGTTTGATGAAATGGCCCAGTTATTAGTATTTGATTCTTTCTTTTATTGTTAATACGACTTATCTTCTTCCACTTGCTTTTTTAAAAGAATATGCTTATTGATATGCTTATGTCACTAGATCTTAATCATTAGTTATTATAAATATCATTTTTGTCTTCTCTCTCTTAATTTTATTTTGGGAAAGTCACTGTCCCTTCTAACTTCTAAGTATTTTCCAGATTTGTTCTTTTACCAAAATGTCACATTTTAACAATTTCCTTTATGTTTAATTATTTATCGTACTTGTTAATGGAAATAAATGAACACAAACAATTTCATTTTTATCAAGAAAAACACGAACACATAGATTCATTTATGCCTATTGATCAATACAATAAATTATGTTTAGTCGACATTATTGGAATAAAGTAAGATACGTAAGGCAAAGTGCATACACGAGCATAGTTTTATTAACATATGACTCATATGACTATATATATAAATAATTATCTTTGATATATACGTTGAAATAACTACTTTTCAATGATTTTGTAGATAAAAATGTTAGTAAAAAGAAAATTTATGAGTTTTGGTATTAACTACACGTTGTTAAAGCAATGGTTCCCTAAATAGTCATTCATGTAAGCTTTTCCTTTTATATCACTTTATTCCACCCATTTCTTTGTGTATAGATTAATGCATGTTGCCCCATTTTTTTTAATCTTAAATTCCGGATTTTAATATTTCTCTAATTAAATTACAATTTATCTGGACTTATATATAATAATCTATTATTTTAGTCTAATTAAAATACCCCAATTTAAGAAAGTTAGGTTTGCATCCGTCTGTTTCGTATGTGTTAAACATGTACATAAATATTGTTTTAAGACAATAAAATTATATAACTATTTTTATATTATGTTTACAAAAGAAATATTAAATACAAAATCAATTTTAAGTAGATAAATATTTATATCTTTATGCTTAAACGTGATACACTAGACGTTTTCTAATAGCTATTCTTTCTCTCTTATGATACATATGATCAGGGCGGGAGGTGCCGGGAAAATAACCAAAATAGACACAAATCCACCGGCTAAAAGTGGGCGCCGGCTAAGCCTACAATAACAAAGGCTTAGCCTGCGTTTCGCCGGCTTAGCCTTCAATCCGCCGGCTAAATGTCTATTTTGGTAACTTTGACCTGGTCAATGTCTATTTTGGTAACCCGGAGGTGCCCTAGTGGTATTAGAGTCAACCAAATCCAGTCAATTTAAAAAAAAATTTAGTGGGTATATTGCGTGCTTGCCGTTCGACCCCAGTCTTTTTTCGAGGTTGACCACATTGATTTAAAAAAAATAACTTGACGGACTTGCTTAACCGGATGGGTAATGAATATTTGAACGATTCTTGAATTTATTAAATTGAAAAAGAGTTCTTTGCGAATGTTTCGGTCGAATATGTAATGAATCGTTTTCAAAAGATGAAAGCTAATAGAGAACAACTATAGAATCTAATGTTTTTTTATATTTATTTTCATTATTGTATTGTATCTTATTATATGACCGACCCGACCACCCGAACCGATCCGTCATAACACTTCCCTGTTTTTATAATTACTAAAATTTATCAATAATTTGATGTGAAAAGAAAGAAAAAGGTAAAAGAAAAAGAAGACTAGGATAGGAAAGGGTTATATATAAGAACCACACCTTGCTCATATTCATGTGCAACACCTCTAAGCTTACTTCCCCACATGCTCTCATATCCTTACCTACCACCACCACTCTAGCATAACATGAATCAAGCAACCACCACCTCCTCGTCCTCCACCTCCACCGCGGCCAAACGGCCAAAAGACGGAGAATTAATCAATGATGAAGTTACCAAAAAGACCAAGAAAACCAACATTGATCAAAGAGACCACCCCGTATACCGCGGTGTACGAAGGAGGAGCTGGGGAAAATGGGTATCAGAAATTCGCGAGCCAAAGAAAAAATCAAGAATATGGCTCGGGACATTTGATACTCCAGAGATGGCGGCTAGAGCCCATGATGTAGCCGCGGTGGCGATCAAAGGTCACTCGGCTATCCTCAACTTCCCAGAACTGGCACACCAGTTTCCCAAGCCGGCTTCTAATTCGCCTAGAGACATCCAAGCCGCCGCACTTAAAGCCGCCACTTTGGTCCTAAGAAACCTTAATAAAGATGAATCTGAGCCAGCTCAGATTGAGCTTCCATGTTCTTCATCGTCACCTCAAAGTGATATAACGGATGACCCGTTTCTTGATTTGCCGGATCTTTATATGGATCTGGAAAACCGGATTTTTTACACATTGCCGGAGAAGATCACCGGTAACACTGAATTCTGGCCAGAGGATCATTTCTTGTGGAATTGTAGTTAGATCTTTATGACAAAAAAATAATTATTTTTCAAATTGAAATCTATATTGTTTTTTTCCTCATTTTGTAAATTAATGAAGTTAATTAATGTTCACTATTTGCATGGCTCCTAGTGGAGTACATAGCAAGTTTTCTTAATTAATTAATTATCATTTTAATATGAAAAAATATATTGGCTGATTTTTTATTAAAACATCATAGTTGATAATTATACCAAAACAATATCACTTTTATAAACATAATAAAATTATACAAAAACAAATCACTTATATACATACGGGCACAACGTACACTTATTACATATATACATCATGATAATAGTCTTTAATCGTCTTAAAGCTCACATATCCGGCATAAACTGTATTTTATCTGATTTTATTGGATTTTGGTTAAAGGATTTCCTTTAAAAACCCTCTTATGCAACAACGGTGCTTATATGTTGGTTTATTTTCTGTATATTTAAATCAATATTTTATGCATGGGCAAAAAGGGGAATGACAAAAGAAATTAAAGAGAGATAGAAATAAAAACTTATAATGCAGAGAAACCACATGTAGATATGAGTGAGTGTGAAGTAAGAATCTTCCAGGTCAATTTCTCATGGAAATGTATCGATTTTGTCTCTAAATATTCCCAGGTTTTATTTGTGATAGATCTAGGGAAACATTTTCAAATCTTGGGATGCCTCTTCTACTTGATAATTGTGTAGCGATTTCTATATCAAAAAAATTAAATTGTTCATAACTTTACTCATGTTTTATATATTATTGATATTTTACCAACAAATGCGGACACAAAATATATTACAATTAATAATGTAGGTAAAATGTATATATAACTAATTAACTATTGATGGTTGACAATTTACTCCATTGAATGCTTCGCTATTCCATATTCCACGTGTTACTTATTAACAAATGCTGCACATGTTATTTGAATTTTTTATTTCTAGAAAATGAAATTTTGTTTTCTTATTACAATATTTTAACAAATAATAGTTGTTATGCATTTAAAATTTTAAAACTTGTTTATTTAATTTGATGATATATGAATAATAATAATAATATTACAATTGGTATTTTTGTGAGAATTTAAAGGATTCTTTAAACTGCTTTATTTTATCTTGATTAAAATTAGATGCTAATGGAATTGTTTATTATTTCCATATTTTTATTAAATTATAAAAGCAAAAGTCATTTTCTAGCTTTTTGAAGGTTTGGGGAATGAGATGTAAGGAGGGTAGTGGGTGTGGTAAAGGGGAAGGGACCAAGATGTAAATGATTGGAGAATACCATTTTTATGCTTTTCATGCATTTCCCTTTTTGTTTCTACTGTCTTCATTTCATCATCATTTGGGACATCCAAACAACTCAACATATTTGGGTTTTCTTTGCATGCCTTGATGTAACAAATGCTAAGTAGCTTTAATATTATTATTTGTTTACAGAATAAACAATATTAAAAAATGAAACTTTTAATTTATTCTTAATTTGTGTAAGAAAATAATTATGTTAATTAATTGGGAACTAGCAATTGCAATGAGAATTTTGTATAAGTTACAAACAAAAAATTACGAGTTACAAAGTCACGTTGACGTACGGTACCGCCTCGATACGGGTAGTGAAAAAATATCAAAACAGAATCATATATGAAAAATACCATGAAAAAAATACCGGCCAAAAATAATTATAAAGAAAAAATTATTAAAAAAATAAAATAAAAGTAGGGGACATCATCAGGTGCAGGGTTGACGTCATAGTTGAACCGGAAACGTGTGGGGGGATTTAGCGGGTGTTAGGGTAGGTGGCACACCACCAGGCCGGAACTATATCTTGTTAACCCATCCATTCTAATTATTATATATCTTAAAAATAAACGC
The DNA here is from genome assembly GCA_023525975.1 of Smallanthus sonchifolius. NCBI lineage: Eukaryota > Viridiplantae > Streptophyta > Magnoliopsida > Asterales > Asteraceae > Smallanthus > Smallanthus sonchifolius. The sequence goes on along the minus strand of CM042030.1, from coordinate 91,006,275 downwards.
ATTCAAATAAAAAAGTAAAAAAAATTTTGCTACGGCACGTGACAGCTTCTTATTCGCCGGGTTACTATTCAAAGTTTCTGTATATATATAAATAGTGATGGTGGTGTTGGATCATAGTATTGCAAATGGAACTTCCTTTTGAAAATAAAATTTCTTTCTTGATAGTTCCTATATTCATTTAGATTGGTTTGAGTTAAAATTACTAATTTAGAGCATATCATCCGTCAAGGATCTATTAGACATAGAGGACATGCAAACTATCGTAAGTTAGACATTAAATTGAACAATCTGATTTAATCTATAATGTTTATTTGGTAAGGGTTATCAATTGTCATATCCACATTCACTTTATGTTAATCACTAATTCAAGCCCTAGCATTGGCCAATCTCAAGCTATAAGCAATTAACACGTTACTTGATCATAGGTAAGTTATCTATACATACGATTATTTACTATGGCATGCATTGAAAGAATCATTGGTAACAATAGTCAAGCACACATGATTCTTTGATTAAGTTATCCATATAACTATTAAAAAATAAAAATATAACCACCCCAAACTTATGGTTCACATCATCTAAACAAACTTAGGGTTTACATCATCTAAACAAATATAAAAGGAGAAAATGTGAGCTAGAAAATGGAGAGAGGGAGGGGGTGCACTCGTGCACGTTCGTGGGGCAAATTCCGGGCAGTGACGTGGCTTTGTTCGTAAGGGCATCCCATTGAAGAAGTTGTTAGTCCATCTCCATCATTGGAGATAGGGGTTAGGTTAAGGTTTAATTAATGATTTTGAAGTCTTCATTTTTTTATATAAATGGAACTAAATAATATGTTTTTAATATAAATTATTTACCTTTTAAATGTATAAATTCTATTTAGCCAAAGAGAAATAATATTATCTAGATAAAACCGATCTCATTTCAATTACCAGAAGTCATGATTCTCATTGATACAAGAGAATCCAATATGAAGAACAATGTTTACACATTTCTCTTTACGAGAGGATTCAACACATGATTCTCGACAAGAGAAGTGTGTAAACAATAACATTCAACACATTGGATAATATAGAAAAAGAACACGATAATACAGTTTTTATAATATACATATCAGCCTCGAAAAAAGGAATTTAAACATATAATTTTTAACATACTATCATCTAAGACCTATCAAATTAAATGTATAATAAAAGGAAAAGACAAGAATTAAGTTGGAGAACCCCTATACAAGAAAAGACCCAGTTAGGGATTAAAAGTCATCAAGAGAGGACCATTCTCCTAGGCAAGTACCCATTCTAACAAGCAACATAAATGACCAATCTTTTTTGGACCATTACAACATGCGCACCATCGCCATTGCAATTATGAATATTTTTTCCTCTATTGTAAGAATGGGGTCATTTTGCAAAAGAGTGTTTGGTTATTTTGTATTTTGGTCACTTAAAGTGTTCCTACAACACAAATCAGTGTTAGCCTCGTCATAAGTATGTATCTCGGAACATGAACCCGACGTAAGATTGATGCAGAGTTTAGAGTAATTAAGAAAAAAAGGCAACAAGTGAGTAAAACGGAGCAGGTGAGTATTGAGTTGGCTTTCTTTTATGAGAGTTTCTCCTATTTATATATAGTCTTAGTTTGAGCAATTATGACGACTACCGTAGCAATTACAAGACTTAATCGGTTATGTCAAGCAGTAACTAACAAAAATATTATAGCAATTCCTTTTGCAGGCATAGATGTGTCAAATATATTTTACGCCCGGCGAAATACCCGGTCTTTCATCTTGATCAATCAGTCTAGACTAGGTGCAATACCCGTAATGTTTTTAATCATTTATAATAATTATAGAAATAATAGTAGTGATAATAAATCATGACTTTTTGTACGTATTAAATAATTATGATGGAAATAAATAATTAAAAAATTTGTAAATTTTTGTTTTTGTCATAAAAGCAGTTAAATGAAAATAGTATATATAAAACATATATGAATAAATAAGTTCGTAATTTAAAACTAAGCATAATAAAATGCATTTGTAAATTATATTAGGTGCACATTTTGAAAGAATAAAAGTAAATGTAATTAGAATAAGATAACAAATATTCAAAATTAAAAATGAAAATAACTTATTGAATTTAATTGTAACGAAATAAAGAAAAGTATTTAAATTAGATTGAGTATTAATTAAGTAAAATAATTAAAATAAAATGATTAAAAATACATTCAATTGAGTTGGAAAATTATTTTAGAAAACAACTATTTTAAATTACAAAAGGGGATAATTTTATTTCATAAAAGAAGAAAATTCTTAACGAGGTTGAAGTATAAATTTAAAAGGAATAAATGCTTGAAACTTTTCAAAATTGAAAGAAAAAGAAATAACCGAATAAATGTATGCATTAAAGGGAGCTGCTTTTACGACCATTCGTAACCGACAACTCCATCAATAAGTAGTAAGTTGTAACCGAACACAAATATGATAACCTCCACCCATCTCTCATTGCTTTTACGACCATTCGTAACCGACAACTCCATCAATAAATAGTAAGTTGTAACCGAACACAAATATGATAACCTCCACCCATCTCTCATTGCTTTTACGACCATTCGTAACCGACAACTCCATCAATAAATAGTAAGTTGTAACCGAACACAAATATGATAACCTCCACCCATCTCTCATTCTATGTCCCTCGAATATCTGTCCCTTTCCCTCTTCATTCAGCTCTTCACAACCACAAAGCCTCACCAATGCGCGACACCACAAATCCCATTCTTTTAGCGACGAACACATACCCTCTTCTTAAAATTCACATGTTGCTCACTTTATGAGACTTGAACATGCACCACTTTGATGAGGATAAATACAAGGTGTCACAAGAGCCCATCGAACGCAAATCCCATTGGCCGCCACATTTTGCCATCCCAATCTTTTTAAACCTTCAAAAATATTTTTATTTTCTCAAATAACAAATATTAATTTTTCCTCAAATAATAAATTTTTATTATTTTTATATAATCGGACTCTAGTTATTATTATTTTTTAATTATATTTAAAAAAATTATTTTCTTAAATAACATATATTAATTTTTTCCTCAACTAATAAGTTTTTTTTTCTTCTTAAAAGTGACCTATATTTCTGTTTATTAAAAGTGACATGTAAGAAATCTATACTATATAATAAATAAAGGTTTTGATATGACACTTGTCACTCTTCTATGCATTTTTAACATTTTTTCCCGCCTCTCTCTCCTATTAATTATACAAATTTCCTTAATTGTTTTTATAATCTTTTGTTTCCCGCCCCTCTCTCGAATTACATAATAATGAATTCTATAATTATTTTTATAAAACATTTTTTAGTTTTAAAAAAATAGTTTTGTTCATAAAACATTTTTGTAAATTGAACATTTCTTTCATTATTTTTATAAAACATTTTTAAAAGATAATTATATAACGTTTCTAGAATTTGTATTTAAAAACTATATAATATGTCATAAATGTGTAATATGTAAATCTTTATTACTAATTATATAACATTGCATTTATTCAATCCGTGTAATACATGGGGTTTCTAACCTAGTCAAGTGAATATACAGTAGAATTAACCATCACAAGATGACCTAGTGGTGTTAGATGCCTGAAAGGTCTCCCAAGAGACCTATGTTCAAACCTTCCTTAGGTAAACCTTTGGATGGCCATCGCTGTTAAAAAATATATATATACAGTAGAGTTATCATAAATTTGATCACATTCCAGTACTAAATAAATTAAAGAAAGAACACGCTTCACCAAAATTTTTAATTCTTGCATACCTGATTGAGTTTCGCTATAGAACTTTCAATTCTCCTATACAATAAAACGTACATTTTAAGTTGATCAAACTCTTTAAATTGATTTCTCTATACAATTGACTTGTATGAAATATATGTTCATCCTTGGCCAAAAACATTGAAGGTCAATTGGCTACAATGAGGTTAAAATCCTTGGATGTCGTTTATCCTTGTCTCTTGAACTACGTGTGTAGTAGTGTTGTTGATGTTTTGATCAAATTCCAATGCAGCTTGCTTCTATCTTTCTTCAAAAATCTCTTGTTTCCAGTTAATTAGGTCAACTTCATCCAATTTCGGCTTCTTCCACTCGAACTCCTGTTCAAACCATAGTCAGCCTCGATCAACACCAAAAGCTACGAGAAAGATTCATGGTGGAATTCTTGTTCAAATGATAGTTGTTTGTTGCTATACAAGTTTGCTTTTATACAAACTCATAAAAACAACTCAATAATACGGAGTTTTGTTCAAATCATGTCATCATCAAATTACTAAGTTGTTTTTATAGAAGTTCGTATAGACAGGTCAATTCGGCGTCTTAGATTACTATAAATCATATAATTATCCTATCAATAATTTGCTACTAAACAAATAGATGATGTCACCTCACACATACATTTAGGTTGGACACTAATAGCATATACCAGATCAGGTATAACATGTACACACAAAACCAGCCACGAATGTGCAAATACCTCGAACATAACCTAAATGCATATTGATAGATCAAGTTTTGACCCGATGAGGCGATGACAGCCATCAAACCCTAAGCACTAGAGTGGAAATGGGTTTAAATCCCCTAGTATAAAAAACCTCACATCCAGACGATGTTTTCAACATTTTTTGGCAACTTGATGCAGTACTACAACAATATCTTCAAGGTTGTGTTCTTCTTCCCTGCCTATTCCAAGACACAAAGAAACATTAGAACAAACTACTTAACGACTCTGATCCATTAGAATCTAGATATTTTAATTAAAAAACAAGACCGATTTATCCAACACCGCATACAGATACAACGGAACATGGCTCAAATCAGCTTCCAGAACAGAAAAGAGAAGTCTCTACCCGACAAATGGAAAAACTTTTAAAAGAATGAACTGCGTGTTACCTGCGAAAAGTGAAAACAATTCCATGCACAGCTTATACAAAGAGTTATGTTAGAATACTCGCAGGACAATTGTGCACCTCAACCAAATGAAGAACCAGTAGCCATTTATTTGCAAGGGTTGGGGTGCATGCACAGCACAGCTAAAAAACAAGAACAAAAAACCTTGAAATTGCAAAAGCTAAGGTACAAGAAACTAAAGAGAAGTTAGTTGTGTCAAGATACTTGTATGGTGCAAGAAACATGGTAATCCTGCATCAAGAACATGAAAAAGGATCGTTTTTTATAGACCAGACACATATCTGGCTATATCTAAACCTTCAAAACAAACTTACTAACATGAGCTAGATATTCTTGCTAACAGCATATCAGCTCCATCATTATCACAGTACTGGTAAACATTACTCAAACAACCATTCAAGTGATGCCCACAAAACAAGCAGAGTTGCAATTAACCGATACTTGTTGCATCAAAAACATTTCCGAGAGAGAGGGATCATGATTCATAAAATACCTGGCACTAGCAGAGAAGAAAAAGATAGATAATGGAAGCCAGGAAATAAATCAACTCACTGAAGAAGTACCCTAACATGGACACCAACTTCATTACAATAAGTTAGATGCAATAACGAATGGCTTCACACAAAAAAAAAGGTGTTAGGTTACAAGAAGTAGAATGAGCATGTGATACTTGACAATTTCACGGTGTAAAACCAGTGCCATCCAAAATCACCTGCACATACCCCCACGATTTCCAAATCAAACCTTCCTGTCTGTAGATGTAGATGGCAAGCCGAAACCATTCAGAGTATACTAAACCACAAAGAACATATATAGGTGACCAAATACTAAATCCATCCAAAATTTTTAAACAGTACCACCATGAAATGAAACAAAAACATTAGTAAAAAGGTTGCTATAAAAAGTTCAATAAAAGCCAATGTCAAATATTATTAGCCCGCGGATTCCAGCAAGCAGAAGAACAACATCAATTCATAACACCAATAGCATCTGTAGCACCACCACATTCTGAATAGATCTCTTGAATATTGTTGATTTCTTGAGAAATGAATTGAAGTTGACTAATAATAGCGTTGTGCATTTGTTACAACAGGACAGCAAGAGTAAAGATGTGTGTCTGAAATTTCCAACAAGTTGAGGTAAGCAAGACGAAACAAAATAGGTTGATAAAAGCTCCAATATATCTTGAGCCTGCCAAGTAATATAAAGCATAAACAAGAAAGGTTATCAACTAAGGTGCATCATACCATGCCAGCTCAAACTTAGTGACATGAATACCATTCATTCATTATAAACAAAAATATACAAGCAAGAATCTATGAAGCCTTAGCAACTATGTATGTACTAAGTAGCATAAAGTCAGTCCTAGCATAATTGCCAACCAAGTACATATTGCTTTTGTAAGGGACACTCTGCTATAGCTGCCACAGAAGAAAGCTCAGCAAGAACAACAGCTAGATTTTACTTTCACTAATAGGATCTGCCAATGATGACACTCCAGCCAAACATCAATTAACTTCCAACAGTAGCTTCTGGTTTTGCCTCAGTGTTGCAGCAAGCTTAACGAAGAGATTAATAGAAATTATGACAAACAGTAATACTCTGCGCGCTACAGTTATCGCAAACCTAACTGTTGTGTTTTAATTTGGTTGTCTCAACATGTATGACGCATAACCTTAAAATTGTAGGCTAGAAGTTACTTCTGTAAACGTGTGTTCAAAAACACTTCTTCATCTTATTAAGATCCCATGGGTATTTAATAGTTGTAGTTTTGATGGTTGGTGACAGACTACCACTGTCCCAAATCTACTTTCATTTCAGATTGCATGTAGGTGCTTTTCAAATTATTAAATTATATACGTATGATAACTTGTTTGACACACGTGTAAGTCAGAGCTTATATCATATCTTTGTTTACAAAATCAGGAAACATTACAAAGGAACAAGAACCGCCTTAAGCTATGTGACACAACATGCTGAACACATAAAACTGGGAAGCAGGAGGGCTCTCATTCAAAGCCCTTGCTTTCCTAAGGAGCAATATAGCAGACTAAGCAATGACAGAATAACACAGCTGTATTCTGATCCATCTACTCCCCATCCCCAAGAAATGGCTAATTTATCGTATTTATTGAGGATACTGAAGGTGAAGTAAGAACACAATGTTATAAGTGACTACCAAATCTAACAGGTCGAATGTACTTTTACTATAAATATTAGTAAATGAAAAAACAAAAAATATCAACCTCTCCATTTTGGTATTTCATGGACGGTAATTACCATCTTGCCTCAAGTACCTACCACAACATAATGTCTAAAACTAAAATTGTTGACTATCTAACTCAAGTCTGTAACAAGCTCAAAAGTATAGCTGGCAAAATGTATAGTACATCCTTCTCAAGAATTATACTCGAAACATAAATTCTAACTAAACCACGTGGGCCATGTGGCCAAGCAGGTAAGGTGAAAACACGGTGCATACTTACAGTCGAATCATGCTTCATTTCATCTCAGCCATAAACTTCTCATACTCCGAGTCTGTGCCGTAAGCAGTTTGTTTAATTTGCTCTGCAGAAGAAACGTGCGGGTTTGAAGACCATGGTGCACTTGCAAAACTTGGCTGCTCAACCACTGACTGAGTCGCAGGCGGTGGATGAGGAGGTAGATTGTAATAAGAAGAGTAACTCATAGAAGCTGAAGGATATGCACTTTGAGTGTTTGGTGTTGTCCCAGCCATGGAATTGCCATAGACATTACTAGAAGTAGATTGTGCAGGAGCATTATTCTGAGGATGTAATCCACCTGGATAACTTTGCTGGGTTTCAGTGGCTGAAATGTTCTGAGGTGCGGGAGGAGGATATTGAACACCATAAGACAGCATCTGTTGACCTGGGATTGGTGAATACATGTTCAATCCAGGAGGGGGTGGAGGAGGAGCATAAGAAGCATAAGGAGGAGGAGGTGGTGGTGGGGGTTGTCCCCAAGGAGCTGTGGCACTAATATAACTCCCAGGAGGTGCAGCACTCCCAATAGGTCCACCTGGTGTCATCTGCTGAGATGGATATCCACCAGCACCAGCACCAGCACCAGCATAAGTGGGCACAGGTGCAGTAGGAGGACCAGGGGGTACTGCAGGTTGGGGTGCCTTACCTGCAACTCTTACTGCAATTACTCTCCCATCTAGACGATAACCATTCATGCTAGCAATGGCTTGATTGGCCTGAGAAATATCAGAATACTTTACAAAGCCATAACCTTTACTCAGCCCAGTGACCCTATCTTTAATCACCTTGGCCATTACTATTTCCCCGAAAGGTGAAAACAATCTAATCAAAGCATCATCTTCAAAAGTCGGAGGCAGGTACCCAATGTACAGATTTGTATCATCGATTTCTTTACCAATTCCAAGACCAAAACCAGTTCCAATTTTTGCCGCATTGCTTCCAAGACCAGGATGTGCCGAGGTACCAGTGCTTCCATTTGAACTGTTGCTGGCTGCCCATGGGGGATTGCTTCCGGAACTACTGGCAGAACCCATGATAGGCAACGGCGTGCTTTGCTTGTTGATACCCTCTGGAAGGGTCCCACCAAGTTCCGCCAAGAAATTCTGATACTCATCATCCATTTTCTTTCCTGCAGTCCCTTTCACAGGACAGTCAATGGTCGGGTGTCCACCATCACCACATATCTTGCACAAAACATCACTCTTAAAAGTCGACAACCGGGAGGGGCAAGCAAACTGACGATGTCCAGGCTCACCACACAATCTACAATATTCATCATCTCTTATTGTTCCATTCAGAGCAGCAAGCTCCCGAAGCTGCTGTCTTTTATGTTCATTCAAACCTTCATCAACAGGATGCAATAGCTTCTCCACCATCCCAGCCGCCGCATCAAGCCCTTCCTGTGTCTCTGCTTCCACTAAAACATGTAAATCTTCGTTCTCAGACGGATCAAACTTCAAATCACGTTTTTGCCCAAACCGTCCTTCTTTCACGGAGCCTTTACCCCGAATAACAATTTTAGCTCCAGTCTCCTTCTCCATCCTCTTCTGTGTATTTCCTCTAGGGCCAATTATAAGTCCAATAAAATTGTAACCAGGGTACTCTTTCATAGGAATATATAGCTTCTTCTGAAGCTTGGGAGGCCTATAATCAGCAGGTGGTTTAAAGGCAGGGTTTCTTTTAATAATCTGTGAAATTATCTCTTGTCTCTCTCTGTTAAGCCTTTCCCTTGCCCTATACTCTCTAGTGTTTATTCTAGTCCCCATGTTATCATAAACCGGGTCGGGTGAAGGAGACCTAGCTCCTTCCGGACGGTCATCTAACTGTTGACCAGACTGTAAAATTCTACTAATTTCCATAAGCCTAGCATTAAGTGCTTGAATTTCGGGATCCATATCCATACCTCCGGTAAAATCCTTCATGAAATCCGGCAACTGAAATACAGGTTTCGGCTCATCGTCCGCCCAACGAGACTTCCTCTTCTTACCGCCATTCGGATCAGCGTCTCCATCGGCAGGCGGCGGATCCCACCGGCTCCGCCTCCGCCTCCTGCTCGTTGTATCCTCCTTCTCCGTAGCACCGCCATTCTCAGACGTGAGATCTGTTTTGTCAGGTTGTTGTGTAGAGGTTTGATCCGTTTGAGCTAGGGTTTGTGGTTGAGGAAGTTCGAGGTCGGAATCGGACGGCGGAGGTGGTGGCGCTGGTGCAGAATCAGGGGCCGGAGGGGAATTATTGGTGTAATCGTAGGAGGTTGGAGTAGGAGCTAGGGTTTCGGAGGAAAGAGAATCCATGATGTCAGGTGGAGATGGAACAAAGTATGAGAGGTAGAGAATCTAAATTTGTGTATTTATATCGACGATTTATTAGTTTTTTTTTTTTGAAAGGCAGGATTTATTAGTTTTAGACTAACTAAGTTTTTAGGATTAATTTTTTTATTAAATCTTAAAATTTATTTCAATAAAACCGTTATATAACCAGTGTTTTGAAACCGGGACCGGCCGGTCGGACCGAGAACCGGTGGTCCGACCGGTCCGGTTACATGTGTTAAAATGGTCGACCCGGCGGTCGGACCGATTGGACCGGTGGTCGGACCAGTTATTTTATTATTATTTTTTTTTTTATCTATTTTAAGTCACTTGAATTCATATTTCAAAGCTAATTGTTAGTTTAAGAGTATTGGAATTGACTTGTTGCTAGTTTAAGATTTAATAGTTTTTTTTATTAAATCTTAAAATTTATTTCAATAAAACCGTTATATAACCAGCGTTTTGAAACCCGGACCGGACCGGCCGGTCGGACCGGGAACCGGTGGTCTGACCGGCCCGGTTACATGTGTTGAAAAGGTCCTGCAGCGACCCGACGGTCGGACCGGTTGGACCGGCGGTAGGACCGGAAAATCGGTGGTCGGACTAGTTTTTTATTTTTTTATTTTTATTTTTTTATCTATTTTAAGTCTCTTGGATTTCATACTTCGAAGCTAATTGCTAGTTTAAGAGTGTTGGAATTGACTTGTTGATGGTTTTTAAATGATTAATGGTTGTTTGAATTGATTTATTTTTATAATATTTATGATGTCGTCCGGTTCTTAAATCCGGTCCGACCAGTGGACCGGTAAGGAGACCGGTTCGACGTCCGGTACGGTTCTGAAAACATTGTATATAACTTACGATTAATTGTTATTATGTTTTAGCTTTTGACCATCATTTACGACGATATATTCTTTTTATGGAAATTAAGCACATAGTCATAACTCATAATTGAATTTATGCTTTAATAGTAATAATGAATTAATAAAATGGAAAAGAGAATGAATTACATATATTACTAACTAGAATTTTACCCCGCGCTACGCAGCGGAGGCGGACCTTAAACGGTTGAGGCGGTGACATTAACGTGGCTAAGCACAAAAAGAGTCATAGTTAAATACATGAAAGGAACGTATGAAGTTACGGTGAGTCGGTCTTGGGGATCGAAACATAGATAAAAGACAGTTATATAATGGTATCAGTGTTTTTCAGTCGGTGTGGGTCTCATTATTCATGGTATCAGCACATCACCGTTAGCCGATATAACCCATGATACCTAAAAAACACGCTATATTGAATATGACTCCGTTTTATAAAAAAAATTATACCGGAACATCAAGAAAAAAAAAACAAACAAACGCAAAAGTTATTAAGTGCGTTGCGGTGAGGCGAGTGGATTAACCCGCGCGCTGTTGTGGGGTGTTAAAAACTTAAAATTTGTAACGTTCGCTTTCGACAACCCGTATATTGGTATTAACCTCTGGAAGAAATTAACGCCGAACAGGTAAACCCAAAATTATTAAGGAATATACAAAAAAAATATTAAGGAAATTTCTTTTTAAAAGAAAACATTATATATAGAATTAAAATATAAAAAAAATCCTAAAAAGGAAATTTAAAAAATAAAGCAAAAGTGACTAAATCAAGAAATAGACAGAAAAATAAAAAGAAAGAAAACAGAATTGACCCATGACCTCTTTTGTAGAGGTATTGGGTGGTAACCAAGTGAGCTGTCCTATATCTTTGGTTGGATAATTATGAAGAAATATTTCTGATAAACATAAAAAAGAAGGTGGGTTGACCAAAACCACTGTTCCTAAAGACTTTCATTTTAAAGAAGAGAGTAATGCATGTTAATGTTTATTTATATTGGTAAGTGTTTTAATATAAATAATTGAAAATTAATATGTATAGAAAATTAATATTAGTAATAACAGAGCACAAGCACATTTCTCAAAAAGTTACTTTTCCAATTAAAGGAAAAATACACGTGGACCAATCATGCAATTTTACTGTACATGTCAATTCAATTTAATGAAAAAAGGAAATTAAAGGAAACATACACGTGGTCCAATCAGACAACTTTACTGTATATGTCGATTCAATTTAGTTAAGAGTAATGTGTTCGAGAACAATGTAGTCTATTATTTCATATTTAATTTATTCTTTCTTTCTGTATTCTTTTTGTTTGATACATCTGTCTTGAATCAACATGATCTGATAATTGTATGAATAATAATAATACAAATGGTCTTACTCGCACAAAACGAATCTTAAATTTCGTGATAAACAGGGTCGGCTCATTAGACAATTTGACTAAAGCTAGGGCTCTTAGTTTCTGGAGGAAGCGAAAGCTGCTTACAAGTTTCGTCGATTGCCAAGGGGATATCACAGAGAAGCCGAGTAGTCAATGGAAGATCAAGAGACCCATGATCTGCAGTAAACCCGTCACTAAGTGGCCAAGTCCATATAATTTTTAATACCCAATGGCTATTGGGTTAATCTTGTCATAGTCTAATCTATGCAGTCGACGATATATCGGCGATATATCGGTTATCGGTTCTCTGAGAAAATATCGGAAGAAATATCGGTACCGATATTATCGGCGATAGTTACCGATATATCGCCTATAATTTAAGTCCATAATATCGGTTGTCTCACCGATTTTCTCGATTTACTAATCTTGGCCTTTTTTTAACATTTTTCTGTCCCAAAGTCCATTCCCCTTTAAAAATGTTGGTCCAATACCTTGTACCCATAGCCAAAACCATCAAAGTAAATGCCCTAACTCCCTAATACACCCACGTTCACACTTCGGACACCTGCTAGATTATGTTTCTAATATAAAATATTGACACTTTTTAGTTTTGACTATTAATATTATATATGTATATACATACATAAGTTTATGCATGATATAAAAATTACCGATATCCCACCGCGAGAACCGATATCTCAAATATCGGTCCTTGACCGATAACTGATATTTTTCCGAATTAACTGCATAGAGTCTAATAATCTACGGGGTGCAAGGAGAAAGTCGCAAGTTTACTGGATTGGGTTGCAAGTTTGTTAGTCCTACGGGGTGAGTTTTTATTTATTTGATTATTTAATTGAGTTTGAGTTGTTTTAGGATTAGTATAGGATTTATTATAAATAGATGGTTAGGGATTAAAATTTCCTGTTCGTTTAATAAATAGGGTTGTTTTATTTTTGTTTAATAAAATTTCATGTTCGTATTCTTGGGCCTGATTTCCAACAATTGGTATCAGAGCTTGGTGAAAGAGAACGTCTTTTTGAGAGTCGTTTTTTAGGAAGGGAATGGGGAGCAGCCCCCTTTGTGCAACACCTGTCACAAAAATGTCATAGATTTGACAAAGGTACAAACCACAAGGACTATAAGTGTAAATATACCAAAGATCAAGGTTCAAAAAGTAGAAAACATGAAAATCCAACGGTAACGGTCCTTTACGGGCTGAGCACGCGATCAATGGTAACGCGCCACGTGTCCAGTGACTCATATTCAAAATCTAACGTGTGGAAACCCTATAACGGACCGTCACGCCTGGTAACGGTCCGTCACAGCCGCAAAAGCACCAGGGTGCGCAACGTATCACTCTGTAATGGACCGTCACGCCTGGTAACGGTCAGTCGCACCGCAAACTGGCCAGAAGGTGACGCGTGTCTGATGACTCGCAAACCCTAATCTGGTGACGGACCGTCACTGCCCGTAACGGTCCGTCACGAGTCAAGAACTAGCCTTATAAATAGCTAGTCGATCTCATTTAGTTTTCTCACACCAAAATCGATCTTCACTCTCAAAACCCATTCCAGAGACTTCTTAGACGATTCTCGATGATCCTGGTTCAACTCCTGCTCGTTGTAGTGCCCGGTTTAAGAAGAAACGCTCGTAGAGGTGCTGAAACGCTAGAGAAACCAAGTTAGGAAGTTGACTCTATAATTTCCAACTTAGAGGCTCATTTCTATTATCAAGGTGAATACTTTATCTCTTTCAAAACTTATGTCAAACATTTACATTTACGAAAAAGGCCAAATAAAGGTTAAGAGTATAATGCTCAATGTTCTTCTACGAACAAAGCATTCGGGCCATAGGTATACGTGAAACTTGCAAGGGATACACGGGTCTCAGGTGAGAGTCCCGGATTGCGGCTGGTGCTTATCTTATAACAAATTCGGAGGCGTGGACCTGTTCGTTGTTATAAGGTATGACGCCAGTGTATACAGTGATGCATACAGTCAGGACATGGCCTGCTGAATGTGTAGATTGAACAAAAAGTTGTGATTATGAAATTAATACTTGTTTGTGCCAAACGATTTTATGTCAAGATAATTGTATTCACCGTCGTTCGCGCTGACGTTTCATTTTCAAAATGTTTTCAGGTAATGAATAAAATGTGATCAAAATGGGATAAGGGCAGACATCAGATCTGGCCGATGATATGAGAAAGAGAGAGGGCAGACATAAGATCTGACCTTGTGAAAAAGGATAACTTACACATTGGATTCTCAAGCGTCGTGTATAGGAAATCCTAGACAAAGAAAATGGAGATAGGACCGGGGGACTGATCAACCTTGGATAGTACTATTTCCGGTGGATGTATATGTATTTGATTTCAAACTCAGTTTTGTAATCAAAGGATATTTAATCCCCTATGTTTGTGAAAGTAAATACAAGAATTTTGTTTTCCAACTAAGTTTTGATATTTACCAATACAACTCTTGAGGTTGAACAAATGATGAAACGATCCTTGTGAAAAGACTTCCGCTGTGTTTTATAAAAACTTTGAAATCCAAGCAGGTACCAATCGGTTGTCGCACCCGTCTACGGGGTGCCTGAGGCGGGGGTGTGACACTTTGGCTGCAGGGCTGAAAATGAGAAGGAAAGGGAATTCGGCAACAACGTATTTTGAGGAGTCTTTCACAAGAAGGAAAGAGTGATCTAATATAGTTGTGATAAGACAGTTTCAATACTTGATTATCGACCCGATCCTTCCCGTCAAGGATAAAAACGGAGTAACCGGGGTAGGTTGTTTTTTTGGGTAGAAGATATCTGATCAGATTTGCGGGTAGGCGGACGAAAAAAGATTCGTTAAAGCAGTAGACTTTGAATCTAGTCTTGCCTAGCAGGTAAAGAAGAAAAACGGAAGAAGCAGCAGGGTAGCGAGCTTGTTTTTTCTTTGATCGGTGGTCAAGAACGGGGTTGTTTAGTTGACCCGGGAAGAGGGAGATCGATAGTGGTCAAGTGGGTTTGAAGCCGTGAAAAAGAGGTGATAACAATGGTATATGCAAAGGAGAAAAAGCATGTTTGTGAACATTGTGGTTGTGAAAGTTCATGTGAGGATGATCTAGGACGAGGCCTAAGGAAGGGTCGGTGGTCCAGGAAGGGTCAAGACGGTGAACGGGTCCAAGAGAAGTGCATAACAAAATTAGGGGGTGATTATTAGGTTAATCTTGCCATAGTCTAATAATTTACAGGGTGCAAGGAGGAAGTCACAAGTTTACTGGATTGAGTTGCAAGTTTGTTAGTCCTAGTAGAAGTCTAATGCTTGTTTATTTTATTAATTTATTAATTGTTTGTTTGAGTTCGTATTAGACTAGGAGTGAGTTTTTATTTATTTGATTATTTAATTGAGTTTGAGTTGTGTTAGGATTATTATATGGTTTATTATAAATAGATGGTTAGGGATTAATTGTAAAGTGTGTTGTTTTTTTTGTTTAATAAAATTCTCTGTTTTCGTATTCTTGGGCCTGAATTCCAACAATGGCAAGCCGACAATTTGAAACAAAATTTGTGAATGATGTTATCGCTTTCACTAGTAAGATCTCCATTAGTTATCTGAAACTAGTATGTTCGTAATCCTTATTATGCTTCAAAATCGTTAGTGTTTGGATGAATTTGTATTAAATTATCATCTCTTCTATGAGTCTTCTCTCAAGTTTTGTTGTTCTTAATTAATTTCGTAGGCTAATGATTGTTTAGATATTTGGTTGATTATTACGTTGTTCTTAATCAATTTTGTGTTCTTCAACTAAAAATAATAGATGACTTGCTACCGAAGGAGATTCCATTAGCATTTATGTGGTATGTTTTATTAGTTTCAGTTATTTACTTCAAATTTAGTTAATCATAATTAAAATTCTATATTTTTTTTACGTGTTAAATAGATTGGAAAATCAGAACAATGATTAAACCCTCCTTCATTGAACATGTTGCAATTTTCAGTGCGGTTCAGTCATTGAGTCGTTTCCTTCAATGATACAACTTTTACCGTACAATTTAAAACTCATCATAACTCACTATTCAAAGAAGGGTATTTTGGATTGTCGTAGGAAAAAAACATTTCCTACTCTAAAGAATTTATCAGGTTGATGGTAATAAGGAAGTGATTGCATATGGACTATTGGAGTCATGAATTTTGTTGGTTCCACCACTTCATGCTACGTCACTAAAGATAATGTTAGCAATTTCAACATATTTATCTGACTGACATTGGTAAAATTTTATCAGAAAATATGCACGAGGTAGGGTAGCCATTTAAGTGACACAACAAACCAAAGAGTTGTTCTTAGGCAAGTGACAAAACGAGGTTATTAGTTAAATGGTACCATTGGCATAGCAGTCTTTAAGATGTTGAAGTGCTTGTCGGATGGAATCTTCATCCTGGTTGGAATATTTCAAGCAAATGAGACGCTGAGTCACGCGATATGTCATCTGAATACCCTCATATTGCTCATTGTTCATTTCCTTCCTCTTCACTTCCTGTTTATAAAATAAATAAAATATTATTATTAGCAAATAACCTTCCCATCCCCGCTTAGGGGAATCATAGCAGGTTCACCTTCTCTGTAATCCTTGAGGTGATCTTTCTAGCTGTCTCAATAACTGAACTTGGTAACCCTGCTACTCCTGCTAGTAGAAGACCATAATGTGGTACATGTCGTGATCCATCTTTCAGCTCAAACTGTTTATGTGGATCAACAAGTTAGAAGACAGCGCACCAAGGGAACAACGGACAATCACGGCAAAGGCAAGCACGAATGCTGCTGTCTATGAGACCCATCCAGGGGAATCTTACACTGCGCAGAGAACCCCTCTCACTTTAGACAAAGAGGGAATGACGATGGGTAGCCAAACCGTGAGGTGAAGAACTCAACCGTTATACACGAGGGAGCAAGTGGAAAGAGTAGAGCAGCACCTTGCCGTAGACATATATATAAATATATATATATATATAGGAGAGTGATCAAATGAAAACCACCTCCCCATGTAAAAACCAATAAACCAAATTCTAACCACATTTATTTTAATTAGTGGAGGAGACTACATGTTGACTTTTAGGGTAATGAGCTTAAAATAAATGTGAGGTCAGAATTTGGTTTATTAGATTTTGAGTTTTCATTTGATCCCGGCTATGTGGGTGTGTGTGTGTGTATAGACGCACAAAAATGTAGACACATGAGATTAAGGTACCTTGAAATCCAACCGGTTGTTTTTTACTTCAACATCAAAGTGAAGAATCTTTACATTTGGATACATGGTGGCTAGTGCTGATAGGTTCTCCATGTGTGTGGCAAATATCGTGTAACTGAAACCGAATGACAAGAACTCTTTCAAGTAAGTTGGTAATCATGAGATAATCTGGAAAAAGTGCTGCAATCCCTGCTTGTTGTAAAAACATTCTTAATAGCTCTAGCATGAGATATGTGGCTTACGCTTTGAGTGCTAATAGTTTTTCACAGCAGCTCCACGCAATTGCAAGCCCATCAGAGGAAGATGTAGCCCTGCCCAGCTCATCCATCACAACAAGACTCCTGTTCCCAATTAATTAAACAATATGTTATGTATTTACACGAGTAAATCACCAACCCCCTATTCATGATATCGCTATTGGTATACCTTTCAGAGATATTCTGCAAGATAAAAGCAGTCTCTTTCATCTCTGTCATGAACTGCAAAATCAAATTTGTTTGGGAGTTTCCTAAGGTAATATTACATATATCAAGATATGTATTAATGGGATTTATGATAAACACAAGAATTTTCCATACGAGTTAAAGCTAAAAGAACACACAAAACAGTGAGGTGAAGTTTATTTGTTGTAGCAAATCAAAGCTTTATACTTGAGTTATATCTGTGAGTCACTAATACTATTACTTGGAACCTATTTTAATCCTTATAGCTATACTACCGACTCACAAGTTCTTGGAGAATGAATTGTCATGAAATATGCTGATTTTTTTTTAATGTCTTCAGCAATCAAACTTCTTTATACATGCATCTATCATAGTTTTCAATTGGTCATAGCAAAGACTAATCTATACTATTTAATAAATAAAGATTTTTTCATGTCACGTGTCGCCTCCATATTCATTCTCATCATTTTTTTCCCGCTTCTCTCTCTTATTAAATACACCTCTATCTTTTAATAATAATAATATATTTTTAAAGAAAATACTAATTATAGTAATAAAACACATTTATTTTAAATTATCCGTTATTATAAGAAACTTTGAAATCTAATTATGTAACTTTTATTTTCAATTAAATAGTAAATGAAAGTTACCGTTGGGGTTGGTGGCCCAATGGTAGAGGAAAATTCTCTAGAAACACCAAGGTTTGAGAAGGTCATGGGTTCAAGTCCCACTTTCACAGGAATTAAGAAATTTGTCTTTCAAAAAAAAAGTAAATGAAAGTCAAATTACATTAAGTAGTAATTAACGTATTTCCGAAACCAAAGTATATATTAATTTTTACATATTTTGAATTTTATTTTTTCGAAACCCAATTATATATTAATTTTTACATATTTTGAATTTTGTTTTCTAACCTTAGTATATGTAATACATTTTTACACCTGTAAAATATATAGATAAAGATTTAAGAATTTTATGTATTGATATTTTTCACCCCGTATGTAGTACACGGGTTCTAAGCTAGTTAAATAATACATATGTGAAGTGGCATTCAAGCATTATGCTTAGCATGTTATGGATCTTTTTCCTACATCAAGGTAACATTTCCCTTCTATTTGTTTGTTTGTTGCAAACTTTATGTTTATCTTAAATATTTCTCTCAGTTCCCATATATAAGAGCTATTAAAAAATCAAAGTGTATTTAAGGAACAGGTGTCTCTCATCTAGTACCCCTTTGATTGTCTTGCGCAATACCTAGATAGTGACTACAAGTAACTAGTCAAGGACTAGATTTTGAACTTAATGCATGACCTTCCACAAAGGAACAAGTTATCATAAATAATACAACTCCTGATACTCTGCAAGTTATTAGATATTAAGGATGCATGTAAGTTTGTGTAAAATCAAGTGGTCTAGTCAGAAAAACGTGAGGAAGTAGTTTAGTATGTACCGTACTAGAATTTGATTCAAGATTATCGACTGTGCCCATCCTTGTAAAAACATGATCAACCACCCGTAAGGTTGCAAAGCGGGCAGGAACGTAGCAACCAATTTGAGCAAGAATGACAATTAGACATATTTGTTGAAGGTATGTACTTTTTCCACTCCTGAAGGAAACAATCTATTGTTATACTTTGAGCTATAAGATGCTTTCAGAGCCTCATTCTACATCCAAAATACAGCAAAGCTTGATACAAAAAGTGGTCAAGAAGAACAAGATGGCATATTCATAAACGAACTACAGCCAGATTTACGTGTAACATAATTACCCTTGGTTCTCTATAATCATGACGGACACTAATTGAAGGGTTGCACATTTCTAAACCTTTAAAGATAATAATAGCCTCATTACTCATTCAGGAATTCAAATAACATCATTAATTTGTTTTTCCACAAATGAGTTGCAGGCTTGCTTAAAGGACTATGATCTCATTCATGATGTATCTTGCTATCCAAATAACATCACTAATTTGTCTTTCCATAAATGAGTGGTGGTTTAAAATGTGTTGCTAACTTAGCACCATATTCTTCACCTTTAAAATGCATAATCATGCTTCAAAGAATCATTGAGACGTATGTTTATGCAGTCACTTTCAGGGCTGCTTTAAATACCCCCTTCCAACTTGGGTGTTCTGGTATAGATTAGGATCTGCTTGCGTATTATAGTTATTACCTTGTCTAGCATTTTAGTTCAAGAGGAGTTCGCTTTAAGACAACTAACAAGTAATCGATGTTATAGAACTGGAACAAAAAGATGTAATTGATTTATTTATTACTTACATGTTGGGGCCCATGACAATCACCATGTTTGAAGCCTCTGAAAGAAAGATATTGTTGGGCTGCAAAAGAGGAAAGGAAAAGAAAAACTCAAAATAGAATGTATGACATTGGTAAGCTTTTGGATGAGAATCTTTATAGACATGCTCTAGAGCATGTAAAGCAATTCATGAAATAGAGGAGTATGACATACAACAAAATCATTGTGCACACTTTCCAGTATAGGGTGTCTTCCAGCATCAATTGCCAGTGGTCCATTTTCTATCGGTAAACATAATAAGTGGAGCGTTTATGTCATAAACATTCTGGGACCAACAAATAGCAAGAGAATCATTAAAATACTTGCCTGTGAAATGAGGCCTGGTGTATCGATCTACTGGCTTGGTTGAAATCATGTGAGCAAATGAATTAACAATCATATCTAATAGGCATAGAATCTCAGCTAGCAAGGTGAGCACAGAGACATCCTCCCGTATTGCATCCATTAGTGCTGCACATTGATGAAAGGAGAATAACTTCTTGAAAGTGTTTCCACAATAAGCAACAAATGACAAGTGTACAGCAATATAACTTGACTACACAGGCACTCAAATGCTGTTTGTCACCTAAACTTATATGCATGATTAAAAGATCACAGATCAACTTAAAACGAAAACACAGAAAAAACAATCACACAGCTTAAACACTTGGAACTGGAAATAACGTAACAAGTAATAAGTGGTGTAACACAGCATTTTAAAGCCATGGTAGGCTGTAAACAGAATTCACAACCATGGCCGACACAGATACACACAGATATAACTACTATGATATGCTATGTAAATAATTGAATAAGCTTAAAGTACAGCAATCGAAGCTGAACCCTCTTCACTATTGACAGTTGTCAACAATCATGTGTTTCATGTAGGAAACGAAAGATGCTTCAATACGAAATTACAGTACAATCCTATTTATATAAACCAAAAGATGGTTGCATACACTGACCTTCTAAACAAAGTTCTGTATGTAAATAACATTCTTTGGCTGCAGACTTGTTTCTTGCATTTAACTGCAGATTTGATGCAACAGATAAATAATAAGCAAAATCAGCTGGGGTAGCATCTTTATCAAGCTCTTACATAAACACTAATGTACTGCAGAACAGCATATTTTATTTATAAATGCAAAACTATCATTGTAAACAAGAAATATTAAAGCATACAATATTTTTTCAGCTCAGTCAGCACCACCTAGTTCATATATACATGACTAGAAACAAAAGACTCCTCATAGTTCCTTGGAGTAGAATTAAGAATATAAAAGATTGAATGAGATATAACATGTTGGACATGCTCCATCCATCCTATAAAAAAGAGCATCACTCTTTCCATGTTCACCAGATGGTAATCTATGTAGGGTTTGTACTTTCAAATATGTTTCACGGCGAACATCAATAAGATCTTACTCTACAACGCAAGTAGATAATCATAGAGAAAACATTGTGCTCAAGAAACACTAATTCTGGGCACAAGGCAGGCACTTATACCTACAAAAAAATCTTTTCAAAAAAAAGGGCATCCTAGTCTACTAAGACAAAAGACAGGTTAGTATATAAAAAAGGATATTGATCAGAAATTGGAAAACTAATCAGTTTTATATCAAAATAGAATTATCAATCGATGATGATAATACTTACAGATGCAAGATCCAGAGTTGAGAAATGTATACTGTTCCCATGCTTCATAACCTAAATTTGTCTCAGAAGCACATACCATCATAAGCAAAATCACTGGAGGATACCAAAGACATGGACAAGTATGTCCCTTGCTACCTGAATGAACTTGCTGGGAAGCTTTCCCTGTATGTCCTTCTGAGGAATACTGAAGTAAAACCCATGTCTATTATTAAATGGAATTTTCAAATTTGGAAGCTTGAAATCTTCACGATACTTATTTGCAAGGTTGTGTATAGCTGTACATATTAACCAATTAGAATTTGTACATTACACCAATTAGAGCTGAACCATTCAGTAAGGTAGAATACCTTCACTGGTGTCACAGAATGATCTTCGTGCAATGTCCAGAAATCCATCTATTCCGGCCTTGACAGCAAAACACTGCTGTGTCCGGGCAACAAAAGGAACTCGTGCATGAAGTACATCCTCATCAATCACATCCCCAATTCTGAGATTAATACATATTTTAGGAAAAAGGTGATTTTCAGGGCTTCATTCATTTTCATCGACATGGTGTGGATGTCTCTTTTTTAAATAGAATGATAGAGAAAGTGCGATGTCCATTTAAAATCTCTAGGTATAAATCTAGTCACATATGTTGGGTTATGAAGGCTTTGGGTCGGGCCGTGCTGGGCTCGGGCCTGGGCCTAATCAGTTGGCTTTGTCTGCGAAAGGAAGATAGGGTAGCCGGCCCTAGGGCTGCTGTGTTTCTATTGTTAAGTAGTTGCCTAATTTATTAACCCTAATCTTGGTATTATAAATACCACATGATGTAATGTAATCTTCTTAGCACCTAATAATAAAGAACCCTAGTTGCAAAGTGGACGTAGGCCAATTGGGGCTGAACCACTATAAATTCTCGTGTCTCTTACTTTCTGTTTATCGATTGTGTGCGTGTGTGTGTGATTCCGATGCGATACCGACTTTGATACCTAACAACTGGTATCAGAGCCTTTGGCTTGTTGTATACACACGGTTCTGCACTGTTTCAATCGCGAAGAAGGTGAGGAGGGCTGTCGAGAGGGGCTGGTTCGGTTCTGAAAGCTGCTGCTGTTCGAATCTGCTGCTACAGTACCGACGCCGTGAACAGTACTTTCTCGCGCGAACAGTACTGCTTGAATTTTTTCGGTTCTGATTTGCTGCTGCTGCTGTTCCAAGTTTTGCTGCTGGTGGGGCTGATCGCAGCCCGGTTTTGGTGACTCTTTGGCCGCCGAAAGTTAGGGTGTTTTCAAACCCTAGGTTGCGCAAAAGGGGAGAAGGCAGGGGGCTGTTTTTTCAGGACTGTTTCGGGTGTTTTTTGCAATTAGAGTTTCGGGTTTTGGATCTTTTGGAGTTGTTGGTTTCACTCAAGTTTGCAGGAGAAGCACCGGGTTCGGGTGTTTCGGGTTTTAGGGTTTTTTCTTTGGAGGTTGCTTGGCTTCAGTTGGTTGACTTTTGATTTTGGTTTTTTCTGATTCTCGTTTGCAATGGCTGAAGACGGGAGAGTTCGAATTGAAAAGTTTAATGGGACTGATTTTGCATGGTAGAAGATGCATATAGAGGCGTTATTCGGTGAAAACGATTTGGAGATGATATTAGAAGAGAAACCAAGTGGTTTGAGTCAGGCCGACGAAGTGATTTGGAAGTCAAAGGACAAAAGGGCGAGAGGTAAGATCATACTGGCTTTGACGAGGAGTGTAGCGTTTAATATAATGAAGGAAACCACAGCACATGGTATGATGACGGCTCTGTCAAATATGTATGAAAAGTCGTCTGCCTGTAATAGGGTGTTCTTGTTGAGAGAGTTGTTCATGATGAGGATGAACGAGAGAAGCTCAGTACCTGATCACATAAATAACATAAATTCAATTTTGTCTAGGTTATCGACCGTTGGACGAAGTTTGATGATGATACTCAAGCGGCAATCATGTTATCCTCTTTGCCTGACAGCTGGTCAGGTTATGTGACAGCGATCACTAATTCTGGTGGAGCTGAGAATTTGAAGTTTAACGTGATCCGGGATAGTATTCTGGGTGAAGACATTCGCCGG
Organism: Smallanthus sonchifolius; assembly: GCA_023525975.1. NCBI lineage: Eukaryota > Viridiplantae > Streptophyta > Magnoliopsida > Asterales > Asteraceae > Smallanthus > Smallanthus sonchifolius. The sequence continues at coordinate 90,982,547 of CM042030.1, read as the reverse complement.
AGGAACACTAGTGGAGGATCGTCTTCTGATATATTCAATGTGAGCAGAGGAAGGGAAAATAACATGAGCAGTGGGAGTAAGGGAAGGAGTTCGTCTAGAGCTCGAAAAAATGTGAGGTGCTGGAGCTGCAATGAAGTTAGACATGTGAAAAGTCAGTGTCCAGGAAGGAATAAGGAAGAGTCTGGGAAGAATGAGGGCAAAAGGCAGGTGAACACGGTTCAGGCAGATGAGGAATCTGATGATGATGTTTTGGTTTGCTGTGTAGAGTCTTCTACAGATTCCTGGGTCATGAATTCTGGTTCTTCGTTTCACGCGACGCACAGCGGGGAGACGATGGAGAATTTAAAGGTTGGTAACTTTGGGAAGGTACGAATAGCTAATGGTGATGTTCTTAATGTTACGGGCACGGGTGACGTGAATTTGGTTACTTCTTACTTCTTTTGGAACCACGTGGAGCTTGAAGAATGTCAGGGTTATACCAGCTTTGAAGAGTAAGCTTATCTTTGTCGGTCAGCTGGATAAACAGGGACTAGAAGTAAAGTTTGGTGGAGGCAAGTGGAAGGTAACTAAAGGTAGTCTGGTTATTGCTCGTGGAAACAGGCGAGGTTCATTATACATGGTGGAAGTACATGCTAAGGGAAGTGTGACCGTCCCTCAAAACAAAGTTAGGTTCCCTGAGTCTAAAGGGCAAAAGAAGGTTCAATTTGCAAGAGGGGAGCCTAGTGCCAAGGTGATTCAAGCTGAGCGGGGTCGGAGGTCAAAACCGGGTCAGGGGTTTGGTGACAATGGGAGCACGGGGCGTGTTCCGGATATAGTTATAAAACAACGTTGGGTTTTGAAGACCGGTAGTCCGACTGTGAAAATCTCTCCTATGGAAGTCTTGCTAAAGGAGGAGAGTGGTGGTTCTCGGGTTATCTCTGGAACTGGTGGATCGTGCAAACCAGTTGAGATAGAGAATGAGTTGGAGCTCGGGTGAGCTTCAACTGCCCCTTCATGTACATGATGAGAGGGGGATTGCAACTAGGGGGAATTGATGAAGTCTTAGCTTGTTTATGGGAACTGGAGGCTTGGAAGACTTTGGATTTTGAATGGTTACTGGATTACTAGATCGTGGTTACTTGGAAGACTTTGTGGACTGTGCAAAGCCTTAAAGTGGGAGATTGTTGGGTTATGAAGGCTTTGGGTCGGGCCGGGCTGGGCTCGGGCCTAGGCCTAATCAGCTGGCTTTGTCTGCGACAGGAAGATAGGGCAGCCGGCCCTAGGGCTGCTGTGTTTCTATTGTTTCTTGTAGCTTAAGTAGTTGCCTAATTTATTAACCATAATCTTGGTATTATAAATACCCCATGATGTAATGTAATCTTCTGAGAACCTAATAATAAAGAACCCTAGTTGCAAAGTGGACGTAGTCCAATTGGGGCTGAACCACTATAAATTCTCGTGTCTCTTACTTTCTGTTTATCGATTGTGTGCGTGTGTGTGTGTGTGATTCCGCTGCGATACCGACTTTGATACCTAACAACAGATAGAAGTGAAAAGTAATGATGAAACAAACCAATGACTTTACCTTTTCCTTATAGAAGCATATTTGTCATTCTCACATACAGATTTGTATATATTTCCAAGAAGAAAGCTGTTTGCATCTTTCAATACCTAACACCAATCTAGATAATATAAAACATTGATTGCTCAAAGGTTTTATAGTTTGAGTATACAAATAAAGGATCTTGTGTATGTACCTTTGAGAGAAGTGGCAAGACATCCAGAGCTGTTTTAAGAACAATAATACTTGAAATTAGAACCTGGCTCTTTCTAGCATTATCAATGCCCACGACTTCATTAGTAACTTTCTTTGGCTTGAAACAGAAGTGACAGAGGACCCTGTCTGAATGTAAACAAGAATAAGTACACTTGAAACTAACAAAACCTTTGAGCATTATACTTGAATCATTCTACAACATGCACTAACCAGTTTCTTTTGGGAACTTTCGAAGAGCCTGTGACAGCCCAAAAAACAGTTGCTCATTGGTCATCAATTCATCCTAGAGTTGAGCCGGTATTATCAAGTTAATACATTATTTCCTGAACAGTGTGAAAATATATGCATAAAGAGCTATTAATGATATCCATAGATGTTCCCATGTACTCATTTATCTACTGCCTGCTAGCTAACAGGAATAAACTATTAAAATTTCAAGTAGTAACAGTCAATGAGAACGGACTAATCCACTAGATGTCAACCGAACTCTATGATAACGGACCACAGTTCTTTTCAAGAGAGCCTTTAACCATCAATCACCAGCCTCGTCGATATACTTCCTCATACAATTACCCTTCCAGATGGCCAGTTATATAAAAGTGCAAGTGAGTAACCATAATGGCATGTGTATATCATCAAAATTAAAACCTGATGTTAAACTGCTAAGTTAAAATAACCATCTGTCACCTGATGAGTTGAATATCATCTGTTAATCCAGATACTATGGGGAGATAATTCTTTATTTACATGCAACAACTTAGGGTTATAAAAATTAAACTGTTGCTAACTGAAGAACGAGTCAGCCGAGTGCTAGTGTACTATAGTTGTCACCAAGGTATAGCCTGCCAGGCTTTTGTTTTTATGTCGTTGCATGGGCAACTATGAAGAAATCAGTGCTCAAAAACTGGTTCTTAAAAATCACTCACCCATTCACATAGAAGGCAGAAAGAGAGAACTTGATTATGCAATTCAAAATTCTCCCTAGTGTGTATGGCCTAGTTTGCGTGCAGAGAGTTAGGTACAACACATAATTTAACCAAATTGAGGGCAGAATCTAGAACAGCAAGGCACAAATACGAAAAATATGAACCCAATGTCAGGGTCGTAACATATCTAGAAAGCAAAGCTAGTAGATGGATCAACTAACAATTTTTTTTTGCTCAAGAACTTTCGCTGTTTATTTCAATATTTCTTTATATTATTGAGTTTCACTGGCTATTACGTTTAGATTATTTCATTTAGTCTAAGCTGATTCCTAATTTTATTCTAACAAGAAAAACTGAAGCACATCTTCCCTTTTTGGGACACGTACTAGACTCCATGCTCTATGACAAATTAACCTTTATCTGCATGGTATATCTAATATCCAAGTCGATGAGTCTTTGATCATAATCTTACAAGATACAGAAAGACAAAAGAGAAGATTTGTGTTGGCAGCTGAAGAGAGTTCAGCCAAGCTTGGACCTCTTATTAACAAATTCTATACGCAGAAACAATGAGGGTTGGGAATACCAAAAGACGTCCTCAATGAATTTATAACTTGCAGAACAAACATCTCATATAGCTATATCTTACATATAAAAGAGGTCAGGATCCTGGTTTCGAGAATTTTGCTTGTCGTTGCTCAAGATAATAAAAATGCTCCCCTTAAAAGCATATTCTAGACTTTGGAGTTTCTTTACAAACTGATTGTCAGGAAGTTAATGAAACTTTGACATAGATGATAAACAATAAGAACCACTGACCAGGCAATCAAGTCGAGCTTTGATAGTTTCTGTATCTTTCAAAGGTTGCAATAGATTGGCACGAAGAAGTCTAGTCCTGCACCAAAGTAATGGATAAAACCCAAAAAGTTACAAAATATTATCTTCCAGAGGTGTAATATGCCACCCTCAAAGAATACTTGGTCCTAGCAGAGTATAAAAGGTCCTGCCAATTAATCAGTAAATCGGATATGTTAAACTTCCGTCCAAAATGAATTCCAGTCATTCAACCTTTGACAGGCAAGCTTACTTTCAAAACAGTTAGCGCTAGGAAGCATTCTGGTCATTGCTATACTATGTTTACTGAATGTTTTAAGTGCACAAATTCTAACTGATTTTCTGATTCCTCACAAAAAGAATGGCAGATGAAATGGACTTATCATTATTATATTCTTATGACAACCAAGATAACCCATGAAAAATGAGCAGATATGATGATCAGCTTATTGATAGCATACCCTCCAGTAGTTCTTGTTGACTTGAGAGTCTGGAATAAACTTCTCTTTTTGTTGCTTGTGCCCAAAAGCGTAGAATGCAGTGGCTCTATAATCTCCAAGTTATGGACACTATAAGCAGACAAGAGCTATTACCTTAAATATAATATAATAATAGTTTAGCTGTAAGTTTGACAGTCCTCTGATGAGAATGGCACGTGATTATTTCAAAATGCTATAAAAATATTGAAATTGTACCTAGTTGCATCAATATTCATATGGTCAAATGATCCATTAAAAGTCACCTGAACGATGAATAAAGATGGAAGGAAATAAGAATTAGTAGAAGAGCAAAGGACCATTAAAATCCCAATAAATTTTGGCATGTGAGTAGCAAACAAAAATGCTCAAGCAATAATGGACGGTAAATACGAACAAGCTCATATCAAAACTACTAGATAATAGAAAATGTGAGAAATAATTAAATGACATACTAATAGTGAATGATTCATTATGATGATTCCCTTCTCTGCTTCAATCCTGTGTTAGGCAAATTCACATCATATACGCATAAACCAGCTATGATAAACACATGCAGATACATCTAATATTCTAATTAAATTTCACGAAACTAATGGTACCACTTGATAGTAGCTGCAGCAGCAGCCAAGCAGAGATAATATTGCTTGTAATAAGTATCCAAACCGAGTGCAGAGGGCTCTTTAGCAGCTAAACTTTTTACTAACACAGCACCCTTCAGAAATACATTGCATAAATACTAGAAATACCAATAACAGCATTTATAATCTATTGAGAAATGAAATACGAATGAATATTAATAGCATTACCCTCGTATCATCAAAACAACCACGAACCATAGTAACCTGCAAATGTCAACACATACTGACACCTTAAATCTACAAATTAGAAACTGAACAAATAATAGATATCACCTTCCGAATTGACGAATAGAATTTATCAACCAATTCAGATACTCCAACCATGCCATCAGGAGCTAGCTTATTAGGAGGGACAATAATCACTATCGGATCGTAAAAATGCAGCAGTGTCTTTGTGTTTTGATATGAGCTGCTAGTTTCAATATATTCTGAAAGGTGAAGTGAAGCTGATCTCAAGTCAAAAGCAGCCACTCCAACCTTATGATAAGATGGATATCACCGGTTAGGGTTTGTAACAACAAAAAGGCGAACAATCATCATTGAACGGACACGTCACCACTTCAATTACAGAAATATGAAATAGCTCGAAAAAAAGAATAAACAGTTATATCATATATGTTTCTTCTACATCATTGCCCTAATTTCGATGCAGAGTGAAGTGCATATACATATGCATACACGTATCTATATCTACAGATTTACAAACAAAATACAGTTAGGATTGAGAGGTAAACGATGATACCTCCTTTGCTCGATTCTCGATGAGTCCGATCACGAAGCTTGATCGCTCTCCCGTGTCGTCTTCCATTTCTAGTCGAACGTTCACTTTCTGAAGAAAACACGAAACGCATGCTTTTATGAATGCGCGCCAATTTTATACTCTCGACGCTACTCCACATGCATTACTAACATGTACCCAGATGGACATACGCTGCATCAATACCTTGTACAATTGTAATCGACTATTTACCTCCACTATGGTAACTTTGACTGTGACGGTCAAAGTTGTTAACTTGTACCGTTCTTACTTACACAACATATAATATGCAATGTTTTAAAAACTAAACCGGACCGGCCGGTCCTACCAGTTTGACCGGGGTTCGGTCATCTTAATGGTCCGGTCACGTAGCTTAAAACGGGTTGCAAATTAACCGGCCAGTTCGGCAATATTTCCGGTTGAACCGGTAGACTGTTTTTTTTAATTTTTTTAGGTTTTTCACGTTCCAAAAGTCCCCACTTTGGATTACATTTGTTGGATTTTTAAGTTTGAATGTTTGTTGGATATTTTGATGAAATGGTTGAACCTGTGTGGCTGTGTTTCTAAAAAATGACTGTTATATGTAATTTTTAAGTTTGATGAAATTTTGAAGTTTGAATTATATTTGTTGCATATTTGGATTCTTATGTATATTTTAATACTTTTTTAAGACACCGTCTGGTTCGTAATTCGGTCCGACCGGTAGGGCATCTGGTTCGCTGTCTGGTTTTTAAAACATTGATAAAAAAGGTAAAACCAAATAAATAAGTTAAATATAAAAATAAGAAAAATAAAATTCTAATAAAATTAGTGAGTTACATATGTAAAACCAGTAACTACATATATGTAAAGCCTAAAACTAGTTTACATAAGTTACTTATATTTTGTTTGAGTTTTTAGATTTGATGATTGCTTGACCCATCATCATCTTTGACCCACCAACATCATCATCATATTCGCTTCTTCATCATCGTCTTCGCTTAGAAATTTAAAGCCTAAAACCCAAAAAAAAAAAAGTTTTTACATAGAATATGTATTTGTGTTTTTTTTTTTGCACTCTTAGCTTTTACATAGACAGAGTAATACCCAAGTCAGTTTAATACAAGTAAATGCTTTAACTGATAAATATAAGCTCACAAGGGACATGTTCAACCAATATAATGGATGACCATTAAAGAAACACATGATTGAGCCTGTTATTCAGCAACATGGAAAAGAGGAAACCGAGAAGCATGTAATCACTTAGATAATGGGTGTGCCTCACCACACCTATGACACCCCATATCACTGAAACAAACCAAAAACAACCATTTGCTTACTGTATTATTCAGATGCAAACATGTCGGGAATGCAACACCTCTTTCAATCTTCTTCTTTACATTCTTGTAAATAGACAACATAAAGCAATTCAAAGAACTACAAAATAAGTTATTGTAACTCATTCACAAAATACACAACTATAAACAATTAGCAGCAAGAAAAATGGAATTATGGAAGGCACAAAGCCACTGAAAGTTTCATATTTAGATTTCATTTGGTTTCAGATGTGAACCAAAAACAAACTGAATTACAAATGATTAACCAAACAATTTCTGCTTAGTTACTATCTCTCTAACAAAATAGGAAACTTGAGTTATGCAAAATTTACTAATTTAAGCAAATCATCGAAAAACTGGTGTGCATCCACATTCTACTCTAGTTAAAGCTTGCATCCTTAATAACAAAACTCAAATTAGCAATGACATATATTTTTTAATATAGAGTGAAAAGCACATGACAAGAATAATCATGTCTAAGACCCAAGATCATAAACTACAAACAAAACACGAATTATGTGAAAACTAAAACTGAAAGCAAATTATACCTATGCTGGCAACAACCTGAAATCTGTTACGAAGACCAAGCAATAAATCAAGAGGAACAAGCATCCAAGCAAAATTAGGCCCAACAAGGAGAACCGAGAAGATTTTAGATTTCAGGGCAGTTAGAGATCAATTTCAGAGAAATCATTCGGGGATTTAGGAGGAGTATTCTACGTAAATTTGCATGATGTTAACAATAAATGGACTATTCTACGGAGTATTAGAAATATATATTTTTTTATCTTTCATATTTATTATTAAAGAAATCATAAATACTTGAGAACTCGTCAAAAACCAATTAAACCATTTTTTTTGTTTTCACTCAGGGGCGAAGGATAGTGAGGGCCCGAAAATTTTATAGTTCCGGCCCCCCTGATAGGAAAAAAATCCCGCCCCCCTGCGTTTTTCTTTAAGCTCCGCCACTGTTTTTACTACCTTTATTATTAAAATACAACATAAAAAATAATTTATCTCTCCAATTAACTTATCTCTTCTCTCTAAATTATTCTTAAAAATATGTATACATATGTGTAAATGGTAAACACTTACACATGTGTAAATGGTAAACACTTACACTTACACATGTGTAGATATTTTTTAATATATGAATACATGTAAATTTACATATATAAATTCATTTTTTATATTGTATTCTAATAATAAAGGTAGTAAAAACAAAAAAAAATGGTTTTGATGGATTTGTTGACAAGTTCTCGTGAGTTCTCAAAATATTTAGGAGTTCTCAAATGATCCATTTCCACGATTTATATATCATAAAAGTTATCTTTTAGGCCATGTGTAATGGAGCCACACCCACTACCAACTTAACCCAAAAGGACGTGGAATACTGCCCCCTAGGGGCGTTTTAGGCCGGTGGGTGGGGAGAGTCACCAGCGTCGGGCGCAAGAAAGAGCCGTTAGGTGTGGGTATTTAATATAGGGGCAATTTCATATATATCCCTACAAACTTGAAAAATATCATATAACGGAAACTAAAAATAATATATATATCATTACAAACATGTAATAATATCATATATACCCATTTCATTAAAAACCATTTAAAAGATTACTATTTTACCCTTATTTCTCTAAACTTTAATATTTCATATTTACCAATTTTCAATATTGAAATTTCATATTTACACATTTTCAACTTTAGAATTTTATAACCATAAAAAATAGTTTTTTCAAAATAGTATTTTGAATTTTTCTCATTTTTTTATAATTTTACCAATTTTCTTTTATACCATTAGCGTTTTATAACTTTCTCGCAACCATTTTTTCTGAATCGATGCCTTCTGAATGGATTTGGAGAATCACGATAGTAGCAATCAAGAATATGAGAACGAGTGATCTTTTACGTATCGGATAAAACTAAAAAATTAGGTTATAAAAAATCATATAATTGATAAGGGTAGAATAGTCATAAAGTAACAAATTATTTAAATTGGGTATATATGATATTTTTAGTTTTGATTGGATATATATGATATTTACCCATGTTTGTAGGGGTATATATGATATTATCCCTTTAACATAAACCATATTCTTTAAATATTAATTATTTAATGTTTAAAAATTGATTATGGTTAGTGAAACAATTACACACTTAAGTAGTCCTGGTTAATGGTTTCACTCCTACCTACGTGACAGTGACGTAACATGACGTTTTTCATTTTTTAATGAAACCATTACACATTTCTTTAGTGTAAATTAAACTTTAAAAGTGTTATGCTATTTGCTTAACAGATTGAATTTTCATTATAGGCTTACACAGTGGCGGAGCCAAATAGGGGATAACGGTGTTGCCCGACACCAGTCAATTTCGCGTCTCATATGTAACGTGTAATAGGAAATTTCTGAGAGACACCATTGTTTTTTTACGATTGACACCATTGTTTTTTACGATTGACACCGATGGTTTTATAAAAAAAATATCCAAACATTAAACATTATAAAAAAATTTATAGTTTAAAAATTAAGCCCAATTACTTAATTTTTAATAATGGACTTTAGATCATTAAAGGGTCATGTTTAATTTGTAATATTTTAACCCAAATAACCATTATAAGCCCATGCCAAGTAGTTTATATCATTTGTTTAACCTAAATAAAAAAAAGAAGGCAATTACATGAAAACACATAGGGAGCTACTATAAAAATGTATTTTTTTATATATTTAAAATGATTTTGTATTTTTATTATGTGTTCTTTTCAATGACATTGTACTTTTATTATTATATTGACTTTTATTATGTGATTCGATCCGACCCAAGCCGAAAATTTTGACTCCGGGTTATCATAAACCCGAGCATCAAAAAAAATGAAACCATAGAAAAAAATTCATAGCTCCGCCAGTTAGGGGTGTTCTTCGGGTTTGTTAATCGGGTTTCGGGTAGATCGGGTCGGGTTGTTCGGGTTTTTCATGTTTCATATTATAACCGATAACCGATCCGTATGCTTGTCGGATAGATCGGGTTCGGGTAGTTCGGTTCTCGGGTAGAGCGGGTTCGGGTAATTCGGTTGTCGGGTAGATCGGGTCGGGTAGTTCGGGTTTTACGTTAATCTATAGTTTTTCATAGATTGCAAGTTATCAGTTTACGTAACAAACAAATTTCTACCCACCCTCAACTTAAACGTCCGTTTAACGGTTAAGTTGTGTGATTCTCTGTTTCGTGGATATAACTGAGAGAGAAGAAAAATAAGTGGTGGAGATAATCGGTGGTGTTTAGAGGTGTTTCTACGACGGTGGTGGTTATTAGCTAACGGAACTCTGATATCAACGGTGATGAAACCCGGTTAAACGCGACAGCTCAAAGAAAACTATATAGTGGGATATTAATCGGGTTATTCGGTTCGGGTTATTCGGGTTTTTGATGTTTGAAAGTCTAACCGATACCCGACCCTAATAACAATCGGTTTGATCGGTTTTCGGGTTAATCGGTTACGGGATATTCGGGTATGAGTTTAATCGGTTCGGGTGAAATTGGGTCGGGTCAGGTTAATCGGGTACGGGTAAAATCGACGGGCCTACCGCCAGTGGGCTTACAACGAACAATGGTGTATAAATAATGATTTTTTACATAAAATGATAAAATAGTATATACTTGATTCTTTCTAACAACCAATTATAAAAAAATATTTAAAATGGTAAAGAACTTTTAACTTTTAAAAAACCCTCATCCCTAAGCATAATAATATCATTGCAATTCGTTCGTAATTAGGAAGGACGATCATAACCACAATTCAGACGTTCGGTTCCTCGTCGGTTTTTCCGTCGGCCGACGTCACACATAGCCAACTGAATTATACGAAGATCATGGCTCAGATCAACAATTCAGACGATTTAGATCAAATTCTTGACAGTAAGTCCTCAAAACCTTCTATGTTGTGTGTGTATTTGACTTGATTTTAGTTATTTCTCGGCAGGTATGATTATAATTGTTTAATTTGTATCTGTTAGTTGTGTTTTGACTCATAATTAGGCGCTTTGGATGATTTCCGGACTCTTAATCTTGCCTCGTCTGCTCAAAGGTTTTGTAATTTCCCAATTTTTGATCTAAAATTGAATTACCATATGCATGCACATGAACATGACCTAATTTTGATATAGGGTAATTCTGCAAAGTGAACATTGAAGTTATTGTTTTGAATTATAAAATTGACTGCTCCTTGTAACACTTTGACTTTGGTAGGTCAAACCCGATACCATTTGATTTCAACCTGTAAGTTGTAATCTTGCAGGTAGTGTTTGGATGTTGATTTTCAACCTGTAGGTTGTAATAATCATTGTTGTTGGTACAGAGTACCTGTTTGGTTGGTAGGAATTCAAGAAAAGGAATTGGATTTAATTCCAACAAAATCTTTCAATTGATGAAATTCAGAACCCTTAACATGTCAATTGAAACCTCTGAAGTGTTTATAATTTATGTAATAACCCTAGCTGTTTTTCGTTTCTTTAAAAGCATATCTTTAAAGATATTTGAGTTTGGATCTTAGTTTTATATTTTGTTAATTTTAAGGGGTATTTTTGTCAATTTAGTTATTTTTACATTCCAATTCCATTAATAAATCTATCAACCAAACACATTATGTGTTTTCAAATGAATCCTTTAAATTTCAATTCCTAAACATATTACGAACCAAACGCCCCTGAGTGGCTGAGTGTTTGACAGGTTCTGGTTACTTGAATAACGAACATATGAAATAAGGGCACATGTAATTTTGCTCTACAATTTGATTATTGGTTTTGTTGCACACCCATTATAATTCAATCTGGTAACAAGTAGAAGTAGGGTACCCAAACACTAGAAACTTCAATAGTCATTTTCATACGTGCATCTTATGTTGTCTTGGAAGCCTTTTCATTTGGTTTCAGCTTTAAGGGTTTGAATTTGTTTCCTATGTTATCTGGTGATAATGTAGAGATGATGGAGTTAAGAAAGCAGAGGGATCTTGTTTGCCTAAAGGGCTAGGATTGGGATTACCTGATTTGAGAAGTAAGAAGGAAGGAAAGCAAAAGGAGTCACATGTTTCAGAGACTCTGAATAAGCTAAGGGAGCAGACGAGGGAGACCGTTAAGGGTTTGGAGTCTATAGCAGGTGGTGGTCTTGAATACGATGATGATGCAATGTTGGAGGATTGGGTCAAGCAGTTCGAGGAACTTACAGGCTCTCAGGTATTCGTTTCGAAACCTGGTTCTATGGTTTGATTTAATCATGATGTGACGCAATAGGCATCCCACATCGTTTTGTTCTGTACACATGAGAGATACTGGGCCATAAGGAATGCCCCGCCTTAGTGAGTGGGAGCAGTCCAAGGATGGGTGACCTCCTGGGAAGTCTCCACTCAGGCAACCAAAAACAAAGCCGTGAGCTCCTTGTGGGCAAAACAAACATTATTGGTTGGTATAAGAGACCGGATGTTACACATGATTTGTTCTCTTGATTACAACTTTGTTGTTCATATGATTTGAGGCACTAAGTATGCTCTTTTGCTAAAGCTCATTATTTAAATGATCTTAAAAGCTGAATAAATAATTGTAGAATGAAAACTTTTCAAGCATGGAAAGTGTGCAATTTAAATGGGACATGAGGGAGGGGTGTCATATTCAGTTTTAATTGTTTGGGAATTGAGAAGTACTGAAACACCCTTCTGTTCCCTTTCTCCAGGAAATGGAGTCTATGATGGAAACAATGATGCAACAGCTTCTGTCAAAACAAGTTCTTCATGAACCCATGAAGGAAATTGAAGAAAAATACCCAAAATGGTTAAAAGACAATGAATCTAAATTAAACAAAAATGAATACGTACGTTATGTTCGTCAGCATCAACTCATGAAGGATCTAAACGTCGTTTATGAGACCGAGCCTGGTAATTTTAACAAGATCGCCGAGATCATGCAGAAAATGCAAGAATGTGGTCAACCGCCAAATGATATTGTGAAAGAGCTTGCTCCTGGTTTTGATATATCAACTCTTGGCCAGATGTAAGTACTCTAACATTGATACAGAGCAATACAGAAAATATTACGAATAATTAAATAATTTTAAATTTTGTAGTTCTTATGTCATATTGTTAATATGGAAAGAGTATTGATATTCTTATAGGCTGACTTTTGAGGTTATGCAGACTAATATTCTAATATAAATTTGAGATACTTTCTTTAAAATTCACACGAAGTTTGACAATCATGTTGAACTGTATAACAAGTACTGCAAAACCCAAAACTCTAATTTTAGTTTCATGAAGAAATCCAGATTATCTTTGAACAAAAAAGGTAAGAAATTTGACCCAAAAAGGTCAAAGTGTACATGATTCTTGGAACAAGAGGGTCACTTTGTGAGTATTGATGGAATAAAGTATCCTCCTTCCAATATTGCATACATGAATTTGATTCTTTGTCGGCCGACTTCATTAAGTCTTTGATTGCAGATTACCAGAAATGCTTGATTCTCAGGGAAACTGCTGCATAATGTGAGGAAAGGATAAGACACCTTCACTTGTGCTTTGACCCCACACGTATTTCATAGAATAATATGGTTATTACTATAACAAGTTAATCAATCGATTTATTTAACTACCTATATATTATAATTCTTGCGGGTTATATTATTTAACATGTTAATCGACGTCTAATATATTATGAATGCTGCGGGATATATGTGTTGAGAGGTTACAAGATTCAGTGATAAGGCCATTCCACATATTAGCTTTTTGGGAAGTCTGTATTCTTGCTTTTATTTTGTTTGAAGTGCCCGGCCGGTCAATACCTAGCCGGGCCTTCTTAGACCTTCAATTTTATTTTTAAAATTAATCTGCTATTGATTTTTATTGTTTAACTAAAAGTTCTTTCTACGAAACTTATTGTTAAGGAAAAAAATTTAAATTATTTAATTATTCATAACAATTTCTATATTGCAGTTATATAAATGAGAAAGTGAGGATCACCCGTTCAATCATTTTATTTCAAAAAATAAAAATGAAATGAAGTTTGATTTCAAAAAAAATTTTAACAACATTTTTTTTAAAGATTTGAACCTGTGCTATTTTTGTGGGACGCAAGCACCATACAACTAGGTCATGAGTGTTTACTTCAAATAATATATTTTATTAGTTATCTTTCTAATTAATTAATTATTATTATTATTATTATTATTATTATATATGACGTTGCTTTTAAGAAACGACATTGAAATGCCTCACAAAAGGCCAAAAGCATCTTAGCTTTTTGGGAAGTCCATAATATTTTTAAACCTTCCATTTTTATTTTAAAAATATTAATCTGCTTTTGATTTTTATTGTTTAAATAATAAGTTAATAACTAACTTTTGAGTAGAAGCTAAAATTTCTTTAGGCGAAATTTATTTTTAAGGATAAATGTTAAATTATTTATAACTTTTCTGTATTGCTATACATTAGTATTGTATAAATATGTTTCAATTTTGTATTTATACACATCATTTACAATAATATAAAATTAATTCAAAACTGATGCATAGCAATGCAAAACTAATGCATCCACTTCTTCAATTATTTTGTACGCATCACTTTTGCAACATTACAATTTACATATAACTTTCCTATTAGTTGTAGATCGTTTTTGTAAGAGTTCTTGAACAATAAAAATAATTTAGAAAAGAAGTGTAAATAAATATAGCAAAATGGATCTTAAAAAGCATAGAATACTCATTACTATATTGGTATAATATTCATTTAAAAAAAGATTAATTATTTAAAAGATATTTTAGACCATAAATTATTATTTTTAAACAAAAAATGAAGTTTGATTTTTTCAAGCGTTCAACACTTCCACTCTTTTAACCTCGAATTTTCATAGATTACATAACTTTCTCTTCTACTTGTATCCCTTAATAACAACCAGAAATCATTCATACTTTATTTTTTAACTTAATTTGTTTTTAGAACTCCCCATAATTACACACACACACACACTAAATTAAGTGATAACAATTAACAAATGCAAACCGGTAAACAAGATCAATTCATGATATCCTTCTAATTAACTATCATTACGTTGCCCATGACCTTGTGGTCTACAGATATTGATAACCGTCTCCTACAAGAATGACGTGAGTTTAAATCTTACAAATGTAAGTTTAATTTTTTTGAAAGGCAAATTTCTTAATTTCTGTGGGAGTGGGACTCGAACCCATGACCTTCTCAAACCTTGGTGTTTCTAAAAGATTTTCCTCTACCACTGGGCCACCAACCCAGTGTGTAAATGTAAGTTTAATCAGAGTAAAAAATTACTATTACAAAAAGCTATTATTATTATTATTTTTTAAAAATATGACGTTGCTTTAAAGAAAAGAACATTGAAGTGCCCCTCATACTCATCTTTTGTATTGGGAAGAGATACCAACTTTGTTCTCTTTCATGAAAACTAATTTAAAAAATAAAAAAAGACCCTAAATTGATGATAAATTATTTATTAAATAACTTATATTAATATAAACCATCAATAAAAACGAATGGAAGCACGTAAGGACCAACGGACCTTTAGAAGGCTACAATAGAGAGAGCTTGCAAGCTTTGATCATAGTCGGAGAAAGGCATCGAGTGGCCAACATTCGGCAACCGGTCATGTACCAATCGGACGAGCCGCACCCATCTTCTCCTACTGCCACCGAACCGTAACCCACCCTCATCGTTGGCTCTACCAATGATCTGGTTCAACTGAAACACGAATAGCCTGAAATCTTGAGACATAGACATGATAAGAGTTTTGAAAGGTCTCAAACTCAATTCCACTTTTAAAAAGAATGGCCAAGCCAAGGTGCCCAAAAATGGAGCACCACTAAGCTTAGAAAGTCCTAAGATTAAGTGCAACCCCATTGCTTTGGAAGAGAAAGGAATTGAACGTGGGTTTGATTGGTTGTTTTGAGAAAACTGAAAAGAGTGTGTGTGTCTATATAAGTTTATATCTCACCTCTTTATCTATTACTTTTTAGACACTCCTCATAAATATTATATAATTCATTGAAAATTCGAATTTATTCGTTTTTCATCAACAAATAATATTCTTTCAAATGCACAAACCTTCGGTGAAGCTTTGTCGGAAAACTGGACGTGAATTATCGAAGGATATCACCGACATATTTAAAAAAAAACTTTTTTTTACTGACGACTGTCGGATTTAAAAAAATAAAATTGCCCTTTTTAGAGACAGATCACAAACGGTAATAAAAAAGAAATAAAAAAATCGCTATTTTTCTGGCGGATTTTAGTTTTTCCCTAAAAATGCGACCGAAATGTGATGCTAAAATTCATGTGAAAATTAGAAAAACAATTTTTTTTTCCGGTTTTTTATATTTGTAAATATATTCAAAATCACACACTTATATATCGTTAATCACCAACAAATTTTCGGATTACAATTAAAATTTATTTTTTCTTTCTTTTTAGGATTTATGGATTGATTATAAGTCCTGATCAATTCTGTTTCGTGCAAGACATGTAGATTTACTTGTACGCATGGCATATTCCCGTTTAAGAAAGGATACAAATGAATAAAGTAATTATCGAACTTTGATAAAAGTAAACATATTTGTTTTGTTTCCTTAATAAATAAATTTTTATTTAATAAATAAGTTGTTTTATTCAATAAATATAACGAGAAAATCAGAAAATGGAAGTGTGAAGAAGACGTTGTACAAAAAGAAAAGAACAGGCAGTAAACGAAAGATATTACTTTAAGAAAGTTCAAAAAGGATAAGTCTGAAGAAGATGTTGATATTCTTTTTTGTGTTTCCTTAGTAGAAAAGAATTGTTCTTCGATAAATAAATAAGAAAAGCGAAAGTAAAGAAGATGTTGTATAAAAAGGGAAAAGAAAAAAAATAAAGTAAATAAATTACTTTTAAAAATGCTGGAAAAATTACTCTTAATAATGTATAAAACTAGGAGGACACTCGCGCTCAGCAGCGGTGCCGTAACTTGTAGTAATGTTAACAAAACGGAGTGTTAAAATTTATAATGTAAAAATAATATAACGTAAAAATAAGAAAATATTATGGTGACTAAAAACTGGAAGAAAAAAAAAACAAAAATTGAAAAAAATTTCATTAAAAAAAATTACAAAACACCGCGCTCAGCAGCGGTGCCGTAACTCGTAGTAATGTTAACAAAACGGAGTGTTAAAATTTATAATGTAAAAATAATATAACGTAAAAATAAGGAAATATTATGGTGACTAAAAACTGGAAAAAAAAAACAAAAATTGAAAAAAATTTCATTGAAAAAAAAAATATACAAAAAACCCCGAAGATTTGAACCCGGGTGGGCGTAGAGGAATTTGAGTAAGGAGAGCAACGCGGGACCACCAGGCCAAGCACTATTTTGTGATTATTTCTAACCAAAATATGTTAAATGCATAAATTAAATCAAAGTAAATTTAAAAACCCAATGGGGAATCGCCACATGGGGCAGCCGTCCAAAGCCAATTATGACCGTTTACTGTAGACCCAATGCTAAAATGTATGTATATGTGTATATATAGATTATGACAGTTTACTGTAGACCCAATGCTAAGATGTATGTATATAGAATTATATATATATATATATATATATATATATATATATATATATATATATATATATTTTAGAAAGGCAAATCTAAAGCTTCCATTTAGGATCGGGTTAAACCCGACCCAACTCGTTCAGTCTAGGCTGAAAGCAAGACTCAAGCACCAAGATTCGAACTCAAGACCTATAAGGCCCTGAGCTCTAACTCAACAGCAGAGTACCATTGGGTAACTAGATGCCCAACGGTATGTATAAAATTATATAGGTCAGTTTAATCTAACGGATTTTAGGGTCTCGTGATCTATTTATACTAACTAGGATTTTAATCCTGCGCGCGTTGCGGCGCACTAAACTATCAAAACCTTTTTTAAAATAAAATCAAAACCTTTATGTAAAGGTACACCGCAAAAAGAAAACTTTGTTGCCAAAACTAAAAGGTTGTGGCAAAAAAAAATTCTTCATCAAAGGTTATCTGAAAATTTGGTGAAATAATGAACTGTTATTCAATAGTTATCGTATTTTCATAAATTAAATGTATTCAGACCATACCTAATACCACCTCTGCAATCTCAATCTCGTAATTAGTTTTTGTAGCTCTATCTTGCTTGTGTGAATCATCTGCAAAATGAAAGATATAAGATTACATAACTGATTCTACATCAAAAGCATGTTTGGCTAGGTGACAGGCTCTAAGAATAATAAGTACATGTTAACTAATATTCAAAAACCATGATGGGAATAAAGAAAAGTACTTCATTTCAAGAGCAAATTTTCACTGAACAGTCTTAAGGGTTTTATGTAATGAATTTGTAATTTGAATCCTAGATCCTAAATTCTGCAAATAAGGAAATGATAACCTGAACTTACTTGAAAAGCACACAATTTGGACAGTAATCTAATTATAAGCACTAACATATTTAATATAGATAGATACATGCATATGGTCTATAGTCTGTCTATCCATATATTAACAGTGCTCCATACTAATGTTGACACAAAATGTATACCTCTAAATATGTAGCTTAATTTTTACCACCTCAAACTGCTGCTCAATATCAAACCATGACCCCAAATTTGTCAAACGAAGCTCAAGTTTATTTCAAGTTTAAAACATCAATCAACTTGTGGTTATCTATGCCCAAATTTAATCAAAAGCCTGGTTTTCCAAATTCTCGTTTTACCCAAAAACATTCTTAGTTTCTCATAAATTGACAACCCAATTAATCGAATTCCTACATATTACATACCTAAATCCAAATTAATAAACAGAGAGGGCCACTTTTGCTTTTTTTTCTAGTTATTTGGTAAAAAACACATTAATCTATCAAAGAATAAATGATGGGAAAAAATTATATTTAAAGAACCAATCCGAGTGATGAAGGAAAAAAAATAAATTCCTGCAACAGAAAATTACTTTGCAGATTTGTTGGATAACAACCCAATAAATCTAAAAATGTACCAACATGCAGCAATCAAATGTACCCTTAAAGAGCACTGTAGAAGCCAAAATAAGTCTGTCCAAATAGCCACAGCCAAGTAGCCAACAAATTAGTACACTTCTAGCAACAACACATAAAAAAGGGTTGTGATAAACGTATCATCTCATATAAAACTATTCAAGAGATGGAAAACATCAAGCAACCATGATCAGTAGATAGCTTGCATAAATATATAATTTATGGCAGACAAATAAAGATTCATTTATAGTTGTCCAAGGCTTGGTGAAAACAGTAATCGCTTACCAGATGAAAACATATCCATCAAAATCAAGCTACTTACCAGAGCCCGCAACAGTAATCGCTTGCATGTATTTCTTATCCTGAACATCTCCAGCAGCAAAAACACCCTTCAAACTTGCAATAGTTGTCCGAGGCTTGGTGAAAACATATCCATCAGAATCAAGCTCCAACTGACCATCCAATATCTTAGTGGCAGGTTCATGCCCAATTGCAAAAGAACAAACCATTCACCTGCAGATAAAAAATCTCACCACTGAGAACATTCTTCACTTTCAACCCTCCCAAAAGTACCATTTGTAATATGCAAAGTCATAAATCACAATCACATCAAATTAAGTGCAATACTCTATTACTTTACATTGCATATAATTATCTCAAAACCACCTATCATATAGAAAGACTTGAATTACTTATTTTATATCAACTCCAAGCAATAATCAGTTTAAAAATCTTTAAACAGTAATAAAAAAAATCATCACATAGTTCAACTTTTTATATTGCAAGAATCACATAACAGAAAGATCAAGATCAAAAGCATCGTATCTTGGATCAAAGCCTCGTTTGGGGTCCATGTTTGATTTCTGGCTCAGATCGATTTAGAGCTCAGTGGAAGTACCCGGTATTTGGTTCCGAGAGAGTAAAATGCAAGTTTTGTTGGTTCTGATTTTCGATTGTTGTCCAAACGATGATGATGAAGACGAAGCCGTCGTCCTTTAGGGTTTCGAATCTGATTTCAATTTCGTGTCTATCTCTTCTTCTTCGATCGACATTTAAGTTTGTCGGAATCACTTCTCCATCATAGATTAGCCCCTGACGGTCGTCTCTACCACACGATCGTCGGCCATGGGTTTGAGAACCACCACCGTGATGGTTGGTTTTATATTCTCCGCCGATGCAATCGCCGTCGCCGCTTCGATGAACGTTGCCTCCGATGTAAACGCCGTCAATCAGCCGCGATTTCCGCAACCGCCGCTCCGCCTCCTCCCCCACTCTTTCTCCCGATTACACTCCGGCCCAATTAATGTTCTATTCAGTGTAATTGGGGCTGAACTTTGTGAATATTTCCATTTTACCACTATATGCGAATTTTCTTCGTTCATGCTTGATTGCTTGTGCCCCAGGAGGTAATTTACCGTTCACAAAGTTAGTTATTGTAGTTCTAATAATATATTACATTGTAAAGACCACGTAAAATATAAAAACCTTAACAAATATTTTACAATGATTGTCAAACTTAGTAAACTTAAACTGCAATATTATCATCAAAGAAAGGTTCAAGTATTGACAATAAGCCGTTTGAGTATAACAAATTCTAAATTGCTTACATCATAAAAATTAGTAAGTATCGAGTAAAAAGCATCATGTTAATGCATTTTTTTAGTTGTATTAGTTTAAGTCGGATAACAAAAATATATTTATGATTAAATATCGAAATAGATTTCATGGGTCAAACCTACTATTTTGATGGGCCGTAAGCCTAGGAAGGCCGGAGGAGTGGACATTTATCCTTGTATTTAGAGGTGCACGAAGGAACCGGATCCGAATCCGATCCGACGGATTATCCGAAATCTGATCCGGCTGTAACCGGATAAAAAAGAACCGGTCCGGACATTTTGAGAACCGAGGGTTTCAGAACCGGGGGTTCCAGAACCGGTTCCATGATTTTATACGAGCCGGATAAAAATCGGATATTCTGGAATCGGTTTTTTTCGGACAAAAAAGAATCGGTTTTGTCTGGTTCTAGCCGTTGGGGCAAAAAAAGGTTATATAGCCGTTAATATGGCCTTTTTTGTATTTTTTTTTTGTTTTTTAGGCTTGAAACTTATTATAAATAGGTATTGGGAGTATGGGTTAGTTCACAACAACATTCTGTCTCTCAAAACTCAAAAACGCTCACTTTTACGCAAAAAAACGATCTCATGGCTTTCGCTTCCGCAGGCACTCAAAATTCGGTTAGTTGTTCTACTAGCGATGCCACGGTGGTGAGAGTACTTCCTTGCTCCGAAACCAAAAGATATGAGCTTATTTCGATTTATGCGAAATGTCTAACGGTTCACAAAAGGCTCGCTGTAAACGTTGTGGTCAAATTCTGGATGCTGCGGAAAATAGCACTTTGAGGAAACATATTGGTAGTCACGCAAAACACACTTAAGGTGAAGATCAAACTCAATTTGGTAGGGATGGGGGAGTTTGACAATACAATGTCGAGAGGGTTCGTAAGTGAATGACATTTCGAAATTCAAGAAGGATTGCCTTTTGATCACTTTGATAACCCGCGCTTGATGAGGATGATACAAGAGACGCTTCAACCGAGTTACACAAATGTAAGTCGTTCTACTTTGAGAAGAGATTGTTTAAAAATGTGGAAAAGAGTTAAAAAAGAATTAATTTTAGGTTTTGAAAATTTAAATACCGGCATTAACTTAACCACAGACGTTTGGTCCGCTCCACATGGTTTACCCGAATCATACCCTTGCGTTACCGCACATTAGGTTCAACCCGAGTCGTGGCAAATGATAAAGCGTACGACTGCGTTTGATTATTTTGGATATCCACATACCGGTGAAAACTTATTTTATATTTTAGACTCGGTAATTCAAACTTATAAAATTCAACCAAAAATATTTTCAATATCTTTTGATAACGCTTCAAATAACACAAACGCGGTGGAAAAATTAAAAATGAAATATGAACCGCCTTGTAACGGTGTTTTCTTTCATAGTCGATGTGTTGCACACATCATTAACTTGGTTGTGCAACACGGTCTAAACGTCCAAGAAATAAGAGACGTGAAAGAAAATTTTAAAGTGATGTTACGGGAAGTTTTTAGCACAAGCAAAAAAAGATATATAAACTATAGAAACTTGTGCCAACAAACGGATTCCATCTTTTTAGTTCCAAATTGGGACGTACCTACTAGATTGAACTCGACATGGAAAATGTTTGAATCGGCCTTAAAAGCAAAGAGTTACTTTAAAACATTTGTATGATGAACTTGTACAAAAGAAACGTTGTTCACAAAAAAATGATAATATAAGTTGGGATACGATCGAGAAACTAACTAATTTGCTTAAGCTTTTTAAAAATGCAACTACATGTTTATCGGGAGTTTATTATCCCACGTCTTCGCTAATATTTCAACAATTATATTTAATATGTAATAAATTAAAAGAGTTTTAATATCACTGCCCTATTTTTGAAAAAAAAAATGGTAACACATATGAAAGCTAAATTTAAAAAATATTTTTCAGAAATGCCGGCCGTTGTTACAGGTTCGGCCGCCTTAAACCCAACGATTAATGTAACCAGTGTTGAAACATTAATTGGATCAATATCGGACGATTTAAATATGTTCGAGGAAGACCCAAATTTTGAATCAAATGCAATTATGGATTTCAATTCGGCTTTTAATAATATGTTTGATTATTATTTACGCATATGGTGGAAGTGGTGATCCATCAAACATACGTGAATCAATGGCTTCGGGTTCAAGTTCTAGTAGTTCAAGGAACCCGATGCTAAATTTATTTAACACTTTAAGAAACGAAAATACTAAACGAGCTCGTGGAAGCACACCAAAGTAGCGAGCTTGGGAGATATCAAGCAACCGACTTTATTTCAACTCTAAGATCCAAAGAGTTAGAAAACTTTGATATCATGAGTTAGTGGCAAGGAAGGGAATCCCAATATCCCGTTCTAGCCGCAATGGCCCATGACCTACTAACCGTCCAAGCTTCCACGGTAGCTTCGGAATCTGATTTTTCTCTTAGTGGTAGGGTTTTGTTTATTCAAAGAACGAGACTTACACCGGAATCTATGGAGATGTGTATTTGCTTGAAGGACCATTTGGATGCCGTCGAACGTGTACAACATGTTGCAAAACGAGAAGGCGAGCTTGACATTGAACAAGAAATACACGAATTCGAAGTAGAACAAAGGGCGGCAAATCCACTTTCGGATGAAGAACAAGCTTATGATGAAATCCAACGTATCTCAAGCGAAGAAGATTGAAAACCGATGTTACGAATACTAAGATGAGTAGATGACGAATAACGAGTCACAATAAATAATATATAATTTGTGATTCAATTATGTTTTTTGAACGAACTATTGTTAAATCACTTAAAAAAATATAAAAAATAAATAAATAAAACATGTATTTTTTAGTGTATCTTTGTTAATTTTTTTAAAAAAGTTTTTTTTAAAAATCCGGTTCCAATTATCCGGTCCGGTCCAAATAGGTTCCAACTCTCCACTCCCATAACCGGATCTGATCCTGAACCGGTTTGCTCGTGTCCGGTCGTTGACCACCGTTGACGGATCCGGTCCGGATCCGAACCGGATCCGGATCCGAAAAAAATCTGGTTTGTGCACATCTACTTGTATTTAAGCTAGATGGTTTCCTGCGCTCCACGGCGGTTGTCGGACAGATCGTTAATACAATTAAAATGAAATCGTATGCGCAACGGTAAAAATATTATTAATACGGTTCGAGTCCTTGGAAACCATAAAAACGAAATGGAGACCGGTTTCGATAATACCAATATCGGCAATGGTGTTGTTCGCACATCATGGGCGGCCCAAAGGGGGGCGGGGAGGGCGACCGTCCCGGGCCCGATCTCCTCAGGGGCCCGAAGTTTTTAAAATTATATATATATATATATATATTATATATTTATAAAAAATTGTATATATTTAAAGTTTTAAACTCAATCTCATTAACATTAGTCCATTACTTATAAAATGCTCAACTTGTAATTTAACCATTATCTCATTAATTCACATAAAAATTAAAAATGCCCAATAGATTTTTAAACTTAATAAAAATTAATAAAATATTTGTCCGGCTCGTCACTGTACGACGGTAACGACAATCACTGTATGCTACGATATAAAAAAACTTGATTTTGAATACAATCGTAACAATGTAAAAAAGAAACTAAAAAAAACCGAGTACTCAGGTTTTAGAAATAGTCAAGGAAGCCATAAGCAATTAACAACCAAAGGAAAAAATCTTGATTAGCCTTAAAAAAAGGCTTTACAAATATTAAACAAATAAATTTCCTATCTGTACACACAAGTCATAAACGAAGACGAAAAACATCTGAAATTTTTTAAACAATTTAAAATCAATAAAGTATGAAGATAGTTGATTTACGATGTTTTCTTGTATCCAAATGTGAATGCATAGATGTAATAGTAGGGTAATTTCTACAATACGTAAAACACATATCAAGCCTTCAGGTTCAGATGATGCTTTAAACAACCAACAACAAAGCCACAAACCTAAAATCATTGAAACGTACAAATTAACGTTGACGCATATAGTATAAGAAAAAAAGAAAAAAAAAACTTTTAAATCCCAACTATAAAATTTCACCAAATACACAAATGAATTTACATACTTTTTTTTAATTTATTAACAACTAGGTTAAAATTCCGTTTATTACACAGGTTGATAAAATGTAATATTATATACTTAGTAATAAAAAAAATTGTATTTTAAAAACTCGTGTTAATAAAATGTAATGTTATATACTTAGTAATAAAAAATTATATCTTTAAAAACCCGTATATTACACGGTTTGAATACATTAATTTCTATTTAGTATAATTTGACTTACATCAGTTAAAAATAAAAGTTGCATAATTAAATTTTAAAGTTTCTTAAAATAAGAGATAATTTAAAATAAATGTGTTTTATTAGTATAATTAGTATTTTCCTCTAAATATAAACCATTATTAAAAAAAAGATGTACTTAATAAGAGAGAGAGTCGAAGAAAAAATGATGAGAAGATATGTGAACGCGACACGTGGCATAAATGATTTTTATTAATTATATAGTATAGATATAGATTCAGGAAGATTAGAATTCTGAAAGGCAGTTTAAGGTTCTATAAAGGAAAGAGGGCAAACCAAAACCCTAAGAAACAAAATAATATCCGACTAAATAAACATCAAATTAGTACCCACGTTCAAGAACGACAAGCAATCGAATAACAAAAAGATCAAAGAACATATAAAAAACACCTGAACAAAACGACGATTACTTACAACGATAACCATGAGGTTCATGCATTTAAACCTACCGCAGAAGAAGCGATTGAATATTTCTCCAAAAAAGAAAAATATACAGACTCTATACAGTCTTGGGTTAATTTGTGTTTTAGGTCATATACTATTGGGTCAGCTTTTGTTTTGAATAAATGGGCTATTTAGTCCACTGTTAAGTCTTAGGGCTTGTTTCAGTCTGAGTCATGGGTGTTGAGCGAGTTTGGTGATCTGTTCCTTTATTTTCGTTTATGTATGTTGGAGTCTGTAGACTATATTTAGCCATTTCAATTCATGAATAAAGCATCGCAATCACTTTGATTTCAGTGATATACACTTGAGTTTCTTCAAGTGGTATCAGAGAGCGTTCAAGAGAGAGTAGAGAAAGGTAAATGGCGGAAGAATCGAACACCTTTTAGACCCCCATGTGTGCCAAAATTTGATGGGGATTACGATCACCGGAGCTTGTTGATGGAGAATCTTCTCCGATCAAAAGAATATCGGAGGGTGATCGAAGATGGCTACACAGAAGCAAGAGACGGAGACACGCCTGCTCAACGAACCAGTGCAGAAGCCTTGAAGCTGAAGGATTTGAAGGCCAGAAATTACCTTTTCCAGTCCATTGACAAGCATATTTTGAAGACAATCACGCAAAAGGATACTGCAAAGCAGATTTGGGATGCGATGAAGGTAAAGTAGGGTAATGCACGAGTAAAGAGGGCACAATTGCAGATATTAAGGCGGGAATTTGAGACTCTACAGATGAAAACAGGTGAGACAATCACAACCTACTTTGGAAGAACCATGATGATAGCAAATGATATGCGTAATTGTGGCGAAGAGATGCCTGATGTGAAGATTGTGGAAAAGATCCTTAGAACCCTAACTGATATTTCATTCCGGTGGTGTGCTCGATTGAAGAATCAAAGGATTTGGATATACTTTCGGTGGATGAGCTGCAAAGTTCCCTATTGGTACATGAACAGAAAGTAACTCGAAAGACACTTGAAGAACAAGTCTTGAAAGTAGAACAGAAGACGGGTACTGAACGTGGTTGAGGAAGAGGAAGAACTAGTTATTACAGAGGCAGGGGATGCGGGCGTGATCTCAGTTAGATAAGGCTACATTAGAGTGTTACAGATGTCGTAAACTAGGACACTTCCAATATGAATGTCCCAATATGGAGAGGCTAGTCAACTATACTGAATACGATGAAGAAGAAGGGCTATTGTTAATGGCAACAGTTGATCTCGAGAAATATGAACGTGAAGGGATGCTCTTAATGGTCTCTTCCAAAGGTGAAAAATCAGAAAAAGAAAAGAAAGATGGTCTGTGATTTCTTGATTCTGCGCGCTCAAACCATATGACAGGCACTAGAGAATGGTTTACACGTTTGGATACTAGCTATACACATACTGTTAAACTTGTAAATGACAAGAGATTGGAGGTCAAAGGCATTGGAGATATTCGTCTAACAGTGGATGGAAGTACACATGTAATTATCAGAGTTTATTATGTCCCTGAACTTACATCTAATCTCATAAGTGTAGGTTAATTACAAGGCAAATATGTGACTTTCATTTTTCAACGAGGAATGTGTAAAGCTTATCATCCTCAAAGAGGATTGATTCTTACCTCTAAAATGACGAAGAACAGAATGTTCCTAGTGTACGGGTCCATGAAGGCTAACCCGGCTGCGTGCTTACAAGCTAATGATAATCATGATTCTCAGATTTGGCACAAGAGGTTTGCCCATGTTAACCATAAGGCAATCCGTACAATGCAGTACAATCAAATGGTGGAGGGCTTACCTAAAGGGGTTGAAAAGTACAAAGTATGTGATACTTGTGCCATTGGTAAACAACAACGAGAAGCAATACCAAAGAAAAGCACATGGCGAGCGACTGAGAAGCTTCGGTTAGTTCACACTAATCTATGTGGCCCAATTTCTCCACCTTCTCAAAGTGGTAAACTGTATGTTCTTGTTTTCGTTGATGATTTTACGAGAAAAAAATGGGTTTATTTCTTGTCTCACAAAGGAGAAAGTTTTGAATGGTTCAAAAAGTTTAAAGCTTTGGTTGAAACTGAAACTGGAAGTAAAATTAAATATTTACGAAGTGATAGGGGAGGCGAGTTCACTTCCGGTTCTTTTAATGATTTTTGTGATCAAAGTGGCATTAGGAGACAATTAACACAGCTTACACTCCGCAACAAAATGGGGTTGCAGAGCGTCGTAAACTCGTAATCGTACTCTTATGAACATGGTACAATGTCTCCTGTTTGAAAAATCAATGCCTAAGTATTTCTAGCCCGAAGCTGCAAACTGGGCCTGTCATGTTTTAAATGGGTGCATCTGTAGAAGCCTCGATAATAAGGTACCTGGAGAGTATTGGACCGGAAATAAGCCTAGTGTCGAGCACTTCAAAGTTTTTGGTTGTGTGGGTATGTTCATATACCTACACAGTTGAGGACTAAACTCGATGCTATGAGCCACAAATGTGTATTTCTTGGAGTGAGTTAAGTGTCACACCCCGGCCGGCGGCGGATTATACGCCGGGGCTGATGCAGTTGTTCATAAGCTCATGATTATCTAATTAAAGTGAAGATATTTATTCATCAAATTTAAAGCATCCGTTACAAGGGGAAAATGGAAAACGAAACGTTCAAAACATAACATAGATTAAATTCAAACTAGGTCCATATTCTAAGTGAGCAAGTAATGTCCTCAAACAGGTGCACCTGAAACATGCGAGTAAAAGTCAACTACAAGTAGTTGGTGAGAAACATAGGTTTTGACATCAACAAAGTTAAGTATAGTTTTTACAATTCAATATGTTCAAAGCATGTCTAAAGCATATATGTGAAAACACACAAGGTTCCAAGTGTACAATTCAATCATGTAATAGAAAACTAGATACGTCATCCCACTGATTGCCATTTTAAGAAAAAGTGGTAAGATGATACCCAAGTTGTAAGTTGATACCCAACAAAACCCGCCAAGGTTTTGTGGTAAGTTATAGTTTCGGATTCCCGTATAAATGATCATGTTAGGTACTACCTTAGGCTTGGGCTGCAAGTTAATGAATGTACTGATATGAACACATGTAATGGTCACCAGGTAGTTCAAGACATAAAACATAAAGATCAAAGCATAAGAACACAGGTATTGAATTGTGTAAGTAAAGCGTTTGTAAACATGTTTCACCCCAAAAGTAAAAATAGTAAAAAGGGGCTATGTAAACTCACCTTACAATGAGTAGCTTGAATGTCATACAAGTATGTTGTTTGTTGCACAAATGTTCTAGCTAACCACAAGGTTAACCTATGTTTGATGGAATATATGTATCAATGATTTGTATAATGAAATAGGGAATCCTAATGTGCGAGGAGATTGATGTGGGTGTCCTTATTTTAATAATAAAATAATTATTTGAGTTGCAAATAATATTTTATGTAAATCTTTGATAAATAATTGTATTGTAATAAGTGAAAGAATGAATAAGAATTTTGTTTGTTTGTAATAATTATATAAATGTATGAATAAATAATTAGGTTTTATTTGTTTGTAAATAAATACACAAATAAATAAATAAGTAGTTTTCTTTTATTTGCAAACGCATAAATTAATAAATGGATAAATAAATAAATGAGCAATAATTAGTTGAGTAATTAAATAATTTATTACATAAATAAATGAATAAAACCTTTCATTTGATTTATGAAAAATAAATGTTAAAAAAATAATGATTTAATTAATTGGTAATTAAATCAAATTTAAAGTATAATAATAATGTTCTAATTAATTAATAATTAAACCATAATTAATTATTAATTAAAAGTATAGAATTGTGTTTTAAATGTTCTCATATAATAAAAATAAATTATATAAAGTTTGTATAAATATTTGCAAAGAAATGGGTTTATAAACATATTCATAATTAGTTGAAAGCGGTTGTTGTACACTAGAATGGTTATCATTATAGAGTAGTAAATCCAACAGAAAAATTCTCAGGAAAGAGTTGGTCGGATCAGAACCCCGTCTTTTCTTAGCCAAAACTTTAATGTTTGTCAGATAACTACATACTGGTTTGAAATTCACTCTATTTGCATACTTAACCAAGTTTAGGGTGTGTTTGGAAAGTATATGGGCTAAAGTGGAAATATGAGTTTAATAAAGATAGAAATTGAATATTAAATAATTTAATTTAAAAATAAGAAGTTTTAGTAAAAACATGATTTTTGAAATTGAAAGGAACAAGAAAGATCAAACCAAACTTTTAAGTACAAGCTTTGAACAAGTTTAATTAAAATAGGGCTTTTGATCTTGGATAGGTCTATGATTATAACATAAACATATTAGAGATCATAGATCTAGCTAGTTATGAGGATTTTTTTAAAGGAAAGGTATGAACAAGCAAGAACATAAGAAGAACTTACTTAGAATGGAAGGATTTAAGCTAGAATCTTTTAAAAGATGAGAAGAACGACCTTTAGTAGCTAGAGAACCCTACATGATCGTTGAGGTGAGAATAATACATGAGAATAAGAGCTCTATTTATAGGGTAGCATTAGGGGCTTATTCACAAAATTTAATTTGTTATAAGGACTAGGATGTAAAAAATGAAGAATAGTTTTTAATTTTATAACATATTATAACTTAAGTGCTCATTAATTTTATGTTTATGACTCTATTTTATCAACATAATTCATATTTAAATTTTTTGATAAATGTAATTTTATACTTATTTGTTTTATTTACCTTTAGTAATTTAAAACACTAGCAATGTTAATTAACAATGTTATATTTTCATAATAAATTGTTTAAATGGTTTATTTATCATGTGTATATATATAGTTACATATATATTTATAAGTAAACACATAAAGGATATCAATTCATAATCAAGGCTTGTAAGTTTAGATTTGGTTATTATAACAAGGTATATATACTTATTTCATAACAATCATATAAGTATGTATGCACACTCATGAATTATAATGAATAAATATGATACTTTCATAAATGCGAATCATAAAATAATGAAATTACAATTTGCTGGAAAAATAAAGGTCGGAATTTCCCGGGGATTACATTAAGAATCCAAAGCTTATCGCTTGTATGATCCAGTCCATAAGAAAATAGTTATTGGCTGTGATGTGGTGTTTTCTGAGGAAGAAAAATAGAATTAGGATAACAAAGAAGTTGGTATTGAAGATCTAATTATTGAAAAGGAAGAAGCAAATGATAACCCAAGGGAAGAAGAAAATGTTGCTAATCAGAATGTTATGCCAAATATTGTTGATCAGAATTTTAAGCCTACTAGTTCCATTGATGTAACAGATCAGAATACAACAAATCATAATGAAAATGCTCCAAACCATGACACATCAGATACTGCTACAAGTTCCACTACTGTGACGCGTCCCATGCCTGAATCAGAGACACATGCAGAACCTTTGACACGTGCTCGAAGACCATCTGGTTGGCTGAATGATTATCATACTGATCAACAGTTATCCAATGAATACTTTCTTGAAGACGAAGTTGGATTTGTGACATCCGACATTTTCAGGTTAACTCCGTTAACGC
The DNA here is from genome assembly GCA_023525975.1 of Smallanthus sonchifolius. Taxonomy (NCBI): domain Eukaryota; kingdom Viridiplantae; phylum Streptophyta; class Magnoliopsida; order Asterales; family Asteraceae; genus Smallanthus; species Smallanthus sonchifolius. The sequence goes on along the minus strand of CM042030.1, from coordinate 90,951,866 downwards.
AAACATCTTTATCTCAAACATTTCTTTATACAAACTCAGTTATCTCAAACATTCACTCATTCATTACATTTAATTAGGATTAGTTGGATGTGTCGTTTCGCACAAACACTCACATAACGGTAATTCGAAGAATTACCGAATCGCACGAGTCGATCCCCGAGTCTGCCCCCGAACGTTGGTGATAATTAAAAATAACATTTCGAACAATAAATAATTTATAATTGATGTAAATTATGTATTTTTACGTGTTATGTGATTTTATGCATAAATTGTAGACTTTCATGAAACCGCGTACGTTTACGCGTAACGTTGTGACTTTTACTGCTTTAGTGATTTTTATAAATAAGTTTTATAAAGATATTTATTGACAACCTAAACTTTTTGTTTCAGACAACTAACGACTTTGCTTAATTTTCGGGACGAAAATTCTTTCAACAAGGGAATGATGTGACATCCGACATTTTCAGGTTAACTCCGTTAACGCAAACATCGTTATCTCAAACATTTCTTTATACAAACTCAGTTATCTTAAACATTCACTCATGCATTACATTTAATTAGGATTAGTTAGATGTGTCGGTTTCGCACAAACACTCACATAACGGTAATTCGGAGAATTACTGAATCGCACGAGTCGATCCCCGAGTCTGTCCCCGAACGTTGGTGATAATTAAAAATAATATTTCAAACAATAAATAATTTATAATTGATGTAAATTATGTGTTTTTACGTGTTATGTGATTTTATGCGTAAATTGTAGACTTTCGTGAAATCGCGTACGTTACGCGTAACGTTGTGACTTTTATTGCTTTAGTGATTTTTATAAATAATTTTTATAAAGATATTTATTAGAAACTATTTATATTATTTAGATTTAATTAAATTAGTTTTTAATTCATTTATTTAGTCAACGGGCTACCTAAATCAATTTTTAAACCCATGGAAGGGCCCATAGAATGAGTATATAAGGATTTTATAAAAACCCTAACTCTATAACTCCAAATTTTCAAAAATATTCAGCCCCCACTCCTTCTTGAGATCGCAAATCCCCTCTTCATCTTCAAACCATTCTTAGATCGATCTCCTTCTTGCAATCGTTGCCGTTCTTGAGCAATCCTAGCATCAATTTTTGTTTCTATCGGATCAAGTAAAATTTTATGTATATTTATTTATATATTTTTTGAAAAATAGGTTATGTGAAACCCTAGTTTTCATCCAAACAAGAATCCGTTCAATAAAGATGCAAACTTTGATAACTAGTTGTGTATTATGATGATATTGGTTGGTTTTGTTGATTTTATGAAACCCTAGATGTTTAGAACCGAGAGCTACTATATAAGGAAACTTTTTGTGATTTCTATCTTGCATGTTAGACATGATATGATGATATTTATACGTTACTTGATGCATGTTTAAGTGAATTGTGAAGTTAGATTTTGAATACCTAGCCTGGTTTTACAAAATTACTAAATAAGGAAACTTTAATCGACTAAAGTAGTCATAACTTGCTAGTTTGATATTCATGTTAGTATATTATGATAGTTGTATGCTAACAATGATGAAATAACATGTTGTAACGTGTTAAATCTCAGAAACAACGCATGCTATTCTTAGTTTACTATAAAAGGAAACCATAACTTGAATTGTGATCTGCATGTTGTGTTCTAGGCATTGGTTATGTGATGTGAAAATCTAGGACACGTTAGTTTAGTCTTATGAGCATATTAGTAACGATAGTTTCCAGGAAACAAGAGTCTCGAACAAACCTGCTATTTATGGAAACTTACTGTTTATGGAAACTTACTATTTATGGAAACCTGATATTTATGAAAACCTGTTATTTATGGAACCCTGCTATTTGTGGAACCCTGCTATTTGTGGAAACATGCTATTTGTGAAACCTGCTATTTATGGAAACCTGCTATTTATGAAAACCTGCTATTTATGAAAACCTACTATTTATGGAAACTTGCTATTTGTGGTAACCGTGCTTGCATGCTGGAACAATAAGGATTTGTTGCTAAGTGTTATTGCATGATCATACGTGTATAATATGGTAGTATCATGCTAAACAAACATAAATTCATACAATGCGTCACCAACGGGTCGTCGGGTCAAACTTAAGTCAAACTTTTAACTCTTTTCAAAACATATAAACAATGGGATTGTTTGGATGCTAAGGGTCTTATGGACCAACACGAACACACACTCATAAACTTATGAAATATAGGTAGCCGTTAGCGGGTCACCTGTCTTTCACTTGTCATTCTAGCACATACTCTAAGGTGAATTTCACAGCCCCTCTCTTTTACTTGTTTTCCTTTTTGGGGGAGAAAGCATGCACACAAACATTTTGGATCTTGTATTACTGTTATATCACTTGCGTACTATAGTGAAAACACACTATGAAAGTCCTTACATCTCGAACCGTTAGTATTGGAACATAGCGAGGTAATTTTGAGTAGTACTACTGGGTTTGACAAACCCCACCCGAGTTAGTCGCGCTAACACGACTGGAGGTCGAACGGGTGTAATATTGACCTAAACACATTGCCATTGTTTTGGTGGACATGGCAGAAGGCAAACAAACAAACCAAACAGTCAGCTTCGGTTGCGAAACACTATATAGTAGCATGAACATAGATTAGCTATCTATTGATATACTTTAGTTACAATATCTAGCAAACATTGAACATTTATTTACTTACAAACATGTGAACTCACCAACCATTGTGTTGACACTTTAAGCATGTCTTTATCAGGTCGCTAAGGTACACATTCAGGAATAGGATGTATCCGAGTTTGCATGACTTGCATTGAACATGTTTTCTTACATTAACTACTTTAGTTTTAGGTGCCTTGTTTTGCGCGTATGGTTGTTCTTACATTTTGTTTTACTTTACGATTCCACAATTGTTTTCAAACTTAACGGTATTTTCTCATGACTATAAGCAATACTAGTATTTTCAAACTCATATAGTGGTCGTTCAACATAACTAATGACAATGATCCTGGTTTGTCACGCGTCTCGCGGTATAACCCCGCAGGTGGATTTTGAGGGTGTGACAGGATTTGCCATGTTTAGCTCTTTGGAGGATCCTACTACCTATGAGGATGCGCAAATAAACAAAATGGGTTCGTGCAATGGAGGAAGAGATTAAAGCAATCGAATATAATAATACTTGGGAGTTGGTTGAAACACCTATTGGTATCAAACCAATTGGTGTTAAATGGGTGTTTAAAACCAAGTATAATGAAAAGGGAGAAATTGATAGGTATAAGCCACGACTTGTAGTGAAGGGGTATGCACAGAAGAAGGGTATTGATTATAACGAGATATTTGCACCAGTGGCGAGATGGGTCACGATTCGATCTTTTTTAGTTGTGGCGACACAAAAGAATTGGGTTGTTTTTCAATTAGATGTTAAGAGTGCCTTTTTTCAATTTGGAGGTGTTATATCCATTTTTCATCTTTAATCATTTGTGTCACCTAAATGCTACATCATCCCCCTCTTCCATCTTTCAACTTATATTAAATACATCTTTCATCCCTCACTCTTTTTTTCTAATTTTTTAATAAAAATAATATTTATTAATTTTAAAACAATAACTTACTAAATAAAAATAAAATATATAGGTGAAATTAATAATAATTAATTTTTTTTAAAAATTATATAATATTAGAATAAAAAATATCACTTCAAACTGAAAAAAACATAAACGTAAATATGTGAAAAATCTTGAAAACATTACATAAACGTGATATTTCCTAAAGAGGAAATATAAAAATATTAATTCTTTTTTATTACAAATAATTATTTTTTTACAAAACATCACATAAATATGGTATTTTTTAAAGATAAATGAGCTGGGGAGAGGGTATCTCGTGCGGTGTCGTCACCCTAACGGGGTTGGGAAGCTACGGTACCGCATGGTGCGGCACAATTTTCCCACTCAACCCCTTGATGCAACTTCTGCACCCCCACATGAAGCTGGACAGGTATAACACCTAACCTTATGTTTATCAAAATGTTATAAAAAAATCTTTCGTTTTAATTTTAAAAACATTTTGTTTTATATTCTTTAATTTTTATACAATCTAGCATCACTGAATTTAATGACATGTTATAATAGAAAAACGATATAAAAATAATTAAAAAATGCAGGACTAAATTTATTTAACTCTCTAAAAATTGTATCATTTGTAAATCAATTACAAATGAAAAATTACATATAATCACAAAAGTTCAAGGGTTTGTGAGTGCAATATTTAACGGTATTTGGAGGCGGACTGTCATGTGACGGATCGTGATTGTTTTTTTTAATTTTAATCTATTTATATGTATCAAATGAAAGTACTTTGTGAAAATCTTTAAATTCATTTTAGGCAACACATTCAATTTATTTTATTTTCTAGTTTTTTAACTCTGTAAGGGTATATTTGTCATTTGTCTATGTTTTAAAACACTAGATCTTATCTCTATCTCTCATTCAAACGCACATTCATTTCTCTCTCTACCTCTATTCTCTCTCTCTCTCTTCTCAGATCTAAGATGAACCTCTGCTCGAACATCTTTTAACACCAAAAAATCCCCTTCATCCGTTCTTTATATGTGCAAAACCGTCTTCATCATCATCATTCTTTATCTGTGCAAACTCGTCTTCATCATCACAGTGACTACACTGTCACACCCCGCCCCAGGCACCCCCTGGACGTGTGCGAGCCTGATTGGTATCACCTTTGAACTATGATTTTAGAGTTTTTATAAATACATCGGAAGTCTTTTGCAAAAGGATCGTTTCAACATTCTTTCAACCTCAAGGGTTGTATTTGTAAATATCAAAACTCAGTTGGAAGACAAAAGTTTTATTTTACTTTATAAATATAGGGATTTAAATATCATTTTCATTTTGATTACAAAACATAGTTGAAATCAAATACATCTAGAGCCACCGAAAATAGTATTATCCAGGGTTGATCAATATCCTGATCCTATCTCCTTTTTCTTTTCTTTAAGATTTTCTATACACGAGGCCTGAGAATCCAACGTGCAAGTTTATCCTTTTCATAGGTCAGATCTGATGTGTGCCTCTCACATTTTCTTTTCTTGGGTCAGATTTGATGTCTGCCCATACCTCATTCTTATTTCAGTTTATTCATTTCATGAAAACATTTTGAAAATAAAACGTCAACGCGAACGCCGATGAATACAATTATCTTGACGATAAAATCATTTGGCATAAACAAGTATTAATTTCATAATCACAACTTTATGTTCAATCCACACATTCAGTAGGTCCGTCCTGTTCAATTGCACCACAATATACACTGGCGTCATGTCTTATAATAAGGGACAGATTTGCCTCCGAAGTTATTATAAGACAAGCACCAGCCGCAATCCTGAAATTTCACCCGAGACCCGTGTATCCCTTGCAAGTTTTACGCATACCTATGGCCTGAATGCTTTGTTCGTAGAAGAACATTGAGCATTATTCCCTTAACCTTTATTTGACCATTTTCGTAAATAAAATGTTTGACACAAGTTTTCAGAGAGATAAAGTATTCACCTTGATTATGGGAATGAGCCTCTAAGTTTAGAAATTAAAGAATCAACTTCTTACCTTGGTTTCTCTAGCGTTTTGACCTTTCTATGAGCGTTTCTTCTTACACCGGGCACTACAACGAGCGTGAGTTGGACTGAAAGCTTCGGGACCGAGCTAAGGGGTCTCTGGAACAAGAAATGACAGTGAAGATCGAGTATGGGATGAGAGAATGGACTGAACTCGATCAACTATTTATAGGGCTGATTCTGGAGTCGTGACGGACCGTTACGGGTGGTGATGGTCCATCACCAGATTAGGGTTCGCGAGTCATCAGACACGTGTCATCGTCCGGTCGAATTGGGGCGTGACGGACTGTTACCAGGCGCACCAGGGTGAATCTGGGGCTCTGACGGACTGTTACCAGGCGTGACGGTCCGTTATAGGGTTTCCACGCGTTAGAATACGTTCCTTAGTCACCGGACACGTGGCGCGTCATCAGGGTTCGCGTGCCCAGCCCGTAACAGACCGTTACCGTCCGTGACGGTCCGTCACCAATGAATTTTCATGTTTTTCACTTTTTAAACCTTGATCTATAGGTTATTTACATTTATAGTCCTTGTGGTTTGTACCTTTGTCAAATCTTGGACATTTTCATGGCAGGTGTTACATCCTCCTCAACTTGTTTTCATCTCGTCCTCGAGATCATTTGAACAAGTGAGGATATTTCTTTCTCATATCAGACTCCAGTTCCCACATGTACTCAGGTGCACGTCTGGAGTTCCATTTGACTTTCACAATCATCAGTTTCTTTCTTTTCAATCTCTTTTCCTGCCTGTCCTCGATTTGCATAGGTTGCACCACGAATCTTAATTTTTCATCTACCTCTACATCTTGTAGGGGCATTACTAGAGATTCATCTGCCAAACACTTGCGTAGATTTGACACATGGAATACATCGTGCACTCCATTCATTTCTTCTGGTAATTCGAGCTTATAGGCCATTAGCCCAATTCTTTTCAGGATTTTGAATGGTCCTACGAATCTAGAACTTAATTTTCCTTTCTTCCCAAATCTTACAACGCCTTTCCATGGTGAAACTTTCAACAGAACGTTATCACCGACGTTAAATTCTAACGGCTTTCGTCTCTTATCAGCATAACTCTTTTGATGATCACGAACCGCTTTCAATCTATCTTTTATTTGAGTAACTTTCTCAGTCGTTTCCAGGACTATTGAAGGTCCGGATAATTGATTTTCTCCTATTTCGGACCAACAAATTGGAGTTCGACATTTACGACCGTATAAGGCTTAAAAAGGAGTGGCTTGTATACTCGTATGATATCTATTATTGTAGGAGAATTCCGTTAGAGGTAAGTGGTCATCTTAGCTTCCTCAAATATCAATAACACAACCCTTAACATGTCTTCAAGGGTTTGAATGGTTCTTTCACTCTGCCCGTCCGTTTGAGGATGGTAGGAAGTGCTAAGATTCAATTTTGTACCTAGAGATTTTTGAAAACTTTGCCAGAATCGAGAAGTAAATCTACTATCTCTATCTGACACGATAAATAATGGCACACCATGTAATGATACAATTTCGTTAACGTATGTGACCTTTCAAAATTTTTGTTGTAATAATTGTCACATAAATATTAACATTCTATTTCAAATCATATACACGTATATTTAATCAAATTTATACAAATTGGCGTACAATTTATGTATTTTTAAAGTAAATTTTAAAAAATATTTTAAGGTTATAAACTATGTAAATTATGTTATTAAATTAAATAATTTATATAAATAAATCGATGGTTTTCAATTTTATTAAACTAACCATTTAAAAAGATGGATTTTTAAATAAAAACATAAGTTTTATAAATCTTAAATTTCATTTTAGTTTAAAAGAATTTAAGTTAAATAAACTTAATGATTTAAATAAATAATTTAATGCATTATTTCAAAAAGATAATTATTTAAAAAAGATTAGTTTTATTAAAGAAAGTGGATTTATAAAATATATAAGTATAAAATAAATTAATTGAAATTGAAAAAAAAGAATCTAATTAATTATTTAAATAAAAGTTCAGGGGTTATATTGTAATTAACCAAACTAAAAGGATTTAAAATTTAAAATCGTTGAGGGGCTGTTTCTGGTCAAATGAAACCACAGGGATTCATCCGTAATTAATTCAAGGACTAAATTAAAACAAGACCAAACTTCAGGGACTAAATCTGCCAAGTCCCAAATCGTGTTTCCGGTCACCCCCAACCATGGTCCGGCGGTCCGAAGCTTTCTCCGGCGAACACCCCGACAGGGCTGTTCCCTGCACCTCAACACCCGACAAAAGCTTCCCTGGACTCGTCTCTCCCACGCGAACGAAAGGCCCCGACCAATTGGTCTCCCCAACATACGGATCGTCTAATCCGGTTGGTGGCCGAAAACCCACGCCACGATTTCGAGCCGACAGTCAACCTCCACGCGTGCTTGATAGCTCTTTAGCTTCGTCTCGTCCAGACGAATGTCCAGACACCCTCAATTTCATATTTCATTATAAGGATTGGGCTACTCCATAAACGGCCATTTACGGACCTGTCCGAGCTCGCCACCCCCTCTCTGTCTAGTCTCCCTTTAAATTGAGGATACCACCGTGTTCGTGACATCCAGACGAAGCTCCCCAGCCCCCTTAGAAGTTCCAATTTGGACCAGAACCCGAGTTCAGTTGTGCGTTTTTTTCGAAGTTTTGTTCCAACTTCTCGGACCACTTCGAGTCAGGTATTATCACCACATTTTGTTCCTTTACCTTCGTTTTACTAATGGCTAAGTAATGCATATCAATTTCCGAACAAATTCCGACAATTTCCGAGCAAACCAAAGTTCTCGGTGACTTGGTCTGCGAATTGCCGAGAACCAGCGACCAATTCGTGTAAGGATTAAGTATTAAACATCACACACATAACCAGCGATGGGCGATAGCCCGGCTGGTTATGCGTGTGTGTGTTTGTGTCTCAGGTCGCGGGTTCGATCCCGGTTAGCCTACGGCCAAATTTTTTTTATTTATTTTTAATTCTGTTTTCATTTATTTATTTTATTTAATTATCCTAATACTCTTTTTATGCAATAAATACTAAAACGAGTCGGTTTACTCGTTCGTTTATTTTAAAATCAATTAAACTATATTTTTATAAACCATCCCATTTATTTCATATATATATAAACTTATTAAAATACATTATAATATATATAAAATATCACATACTTTTATAAATCTTGCAATATTTATATAAACTTAATTAATTACATTTTTAGACATAAAATATCCTATATTTTTATAAATCTTGTAATATTTTTTATAAACTTACTTAATTACATTTTTAGATATAAAATGCCCATATTTATATAAATCTTGTAATATCTTTATAAACTTATTTAATTACATTTTAGTTATAAAATGTCCTATATTTTTTTTAAATCTTGTAATATCTTTATAAACTCACTTAATTACATTTTTAAATATAAAATGTTCTATATTTTTTATAAATCTTGTAACATTTTATAAACTTATTAAAATACATGTAATATATAAAATGTCTCATTATTTTTATATGAACCTAGCAATAATTTTAATAAACTTGTTAAAATAAATTTTAATATATAAAACATCAACATAATTAATCAAATAAAGACTTATCTTTTTATTTATTATTATTGTTTAAATACATAATGATTAATTATTTAAAAATGTAAAATTTTATAAGTCAAAGTTTTACAAAATCATATTCATTTTCTACCACATTTTATATTACGGATATTATTATAAAACCTATACTCATTTAAACACGAATACGCACATACATGTAAACATACAATAATACCCATTTGTCTACATAGGGTATCAACGTGCTTAGGCTTCCACATACTTATCACCTACACGCGTGGAAAAATACCCGCTTGCAAGGTGAGTTACATAGCCCCTATTTTTACATTTTTATACGTTTTGGGGTGAAACATTATACATGCTACTCACATTGTTTGTACGTGTTATACATGAGACTATATGCTTATTCTTTGGATGTACATACATTTAAACACAAGACAACCAACTGTAATATTGATAGATCTATTGTGCCTGACCAGCCCACCCGGTTAGGGTGTTTATTACTGCATACTCGGATATAACCGCGTGTTATATTCAATCATACCGGATATAGTGGGTAACTATATTCAAGCATACTGGACTTAGCTGTTGTGCTCTGTTCAAGCGCGTCAAACTCGGTTTGAATTGTGATTAAATAAATGTTACATCCTATGCTATGTTTAACAAGATAAACAATGAGTTGCAAAACGATTTACACTACTATTTACTAGATTTACTAAACCTATGTACTCACCAACTTTTTAGTTGACACTTGATTTAAATAATGTTTCAGGTTTGGATATGTGACTACTTGCCGAAGGTTTCTCCACTTAAGGAACATGGACCTAGTTAAATAAATCAATGTTTTGAACTAGACTAGGTTATTTGGAATGTATTGTATTTGGATCTTGTTGTCTTTAAATTAAATTAATGAATTATGCAACCTTTAGCTATCATGTGCTTTTGAACAATCATCACATTGTCCGCCTCGATGATTCCGCCATCGGTCGGGGTGTGACAGATTGGTATCAGAGCCATGGTTATAGGGAATTAGGTTATTAGACACAATGACCTAGACTATAACCCTAGGACTCCCTTTTATGTGTTATGTGCTAAATGATAAATTGCTATATGAATTATTTGTAGTTAGGTATTATTTGAATTTTCCCGAGTTTGGTACATGAGACTTATACACATACATACGAGACTTTGATACATGATACATACTTTACATACACATTTGACAAGCAAACTTATGCAAACAAATACACTACTTATCCTTGTCCATACTCTCTCCTAATCCTTATAAATTGCAACATTCCTACACATTTTATATTCATAGACTCTCAAATCTATTAAAATCTTGAAAATCTCGTCAACGACTTAATTTCCTGAAACCAGTAAAAGACACGTGCAATCTGGAAGGGTGACACCTGTACATTGGGTTTTCTGTCTAGGAAAGCATTTCGTATAAATCCAAATAAACGGACCCGTATGCTTTCCTGGGAATTCCTGAAGTGAGTGTTTACCTATAGGCTAAAGCATGTCTCTTTGAGAGTTTCGGGGAATTACTTAACGTTGATAAGTCAATGTATTCGCAAGGATACAATCCGAATTTGAACTCAAAATCTGGGGACATTATAGCAAAATAGGAAAAAAAAAAAAAAAAAAACTAGACGAACATGCAAAACAAATCATTATTACGGGTGCACACGTAATAACAATTTGTAGTGCATGCAAGTCCCGGCAATTCCTGTTACGCGAATAATGATCTATAACATCATGTTCTATCCGGAATAGATGACTTAGTTTTCCCCATCAACCTAGAATAAATACACATGCACTGGCACGCGTCATGATGAATCCCGTTTTTCTGCTTACACTATTTCCCGCTATAACTCATATATATCCATCGTATCTAAAATATCATTGTCTTTTCTTATGGTGTTAGAATGCCTCCTCGACATACTAACTCTAGCAACTCCAACGTTGACCTTGCTGCACTACTTACTCAACTAGTAGGCCAAATGATCCAAGCTAACAACAATGGTAATGGGTCTAATACGCAAGGGAATGGTGCATACCCACCATACTGCACATTCAAGCATTTCAATTCTTGCAACCCCACCAAATTCTTCGGGACGGAGGGTGCTACTGGCCTTCTTCAATGGTTTGAAAGTATGGAGAGTACCTTCCTAAACAGCGATTGTCCCGACAACCTCAAAGTCAGTTATGCTTCCAGCGTCTTCCAAAAACGAGCACTCACCTGGTGGAACGGTGAGAAACGTACTCGAGGCAACGAATCCACTATGTCCTTGTCTTGGGACGAAATGAAACGAATCATGACTGACGAGTTCTGTCCTCGCAACGAAATGAGGAAGCTCGAAGCTGAATTTTGGGATCTCACCCAAGATAGCGGAGAGAATTTAGCTTACACCACTCGTTTTCAAGAACTAAGTCTGCTCGTGCCCCACATGGTTACTCCCTTAGCGCGGGGAATTGAGAAATACATAGGTGGACTGCCTATGCCGCTCCAAGACACCGTATTGGGAAGTAATCCCTCCACTCTCGAAGACGCTATCCGTTTGTCTGCTGTGTTGACTGACAATCATGTCAAAGCAAGTACCTTATCTAGGAAGGGTACCAAGAAAGTGGTCGACAAAGCTGCTACTTCCGTGTCCGACAAAGACAAAGAGCCCGAATCTTCCCGTCATGATAGGAAGCGTAAGGCCCAAAACTTTGCGGCCATCATTCCTGCCGTACCTGTGACCCAAGTTACTCCTGCGGGTCAAATTCCGAGAAACTATGTAGGTTCATTTCCCCAATGCCCTACTTGCAAGTATCACCATGCCCCGCATGCTGCATGCCGTCTATGCTCAAAATGTGGATGCTATGGACACGTTGTTACTACTTGCCGTGCTCGCACTATCGTTAATCAAGCTACTCAAGGCAATCATCCAATGCCTCTCGCTATCACCTATGGACGGGCCTGTTACGAATGTGGAGACCCAAACCACTTTCGGAACCAATGTCCAAGACTTCAAAATCAAGGTGGTCCTCGTGGACGAGCCTTTAATATAAATACTAACAAGACTCCGGCCAATGACGACACTGTCAACGGTACGTCCCTTGTTCTCTATCTTTATACATCCGTTTTATTCAATATTCAAAATTGTGTCTCTTGCTCTTAACCATCTATTTGCTAAACAACCAACCAATTTTGATAACTCGTATATCATGGTAATAGCGGATGGGAAATCCATTGCTATAAATTCTAAAATCCGTGATTGCATATAACAGCTATCTCATTCCTATACTTTCGCGAAACAAATCTATTATGTTTAAATTTAGTCATACAACTTGCTAGCTCTGTTAAAGTCTACTTGAATTGTTGAAGTTCTAAATCCTAGTAATTATGCACGGGGAATCCCCGGTATATCAAAGGGGTGGTGGGTTAGCCGCTGGTACACCCTATACATAAACCCACTTGATATAACGAGTATAAACCATGCATAAGTACTAGGAAGAGGATCGGTTCTTGAATTGTTAGACATATTTGTGCTATGAAACCACTCATAGACGTGATAACATTTATAAATTGCACGCATTTCATTGTACAATTTTCAATTGAGAAAGGTGATTTGATTAAAATGATCTAAATCCTAGTAATTATGCACGGGAGATCCCCAGTATATCAAAGGGGTGGTGGGTTAGCCGCTGGTACACCCTATACATAAACCCACTTGATATAACGAGTATAAACCGTGCATAAGTACTAAGAGGAGGACCGGATTTTAGAAAATGTTTTTGCAAAACTTGAAAATATGAACACCCGTGAGATGGAGTTTTAAAGGAAAATGCCATGTCACAAAGTGATTGGCACCAATATTGTTAAATCTGAGTTCTAGTAGTTTACATTCATGCGTTGTATGAGCAATGGTATGCATAAATCTCCTTATACTATTAGAGCAATTAGTTGAAAACTCGACTCGAATTAGCATCGTCATCCGTCATCATACGATATTTCCCCGCTGAATATTTCTCTTGTGAAGTAATTCCATCCTAAACCTTTTGACATCTCTTTCCCGCTTCTATAACCTTCGCTAATCGAATTTCGGGACGAAATTTCTTCAACTTGGGGAGACTGTGACCTTTCAAAATTTTTGTTGTAATAATTGTCACATAAATATTAACATTCTATTTCAAATCATATACACGTATATTTAATCAAATTTATACAAATTGGCGTACAATTTATGTATTTTTAAAGTAAATTTTAAAAAATATTTTAAGGTTATAAACTATGTAAATTATGTTATTAAATTAAATAATTTATATAAATAAATCGATGGTTTTCAATTTTATTAAACTAACCATTTAAAAAGATGGATTTTTAAATAAAAACATAAGTTTTATAAATCTTAAATTTCATTTTAGTTTAAAAGAATTTAAGTTAAATAAACTTAATGATTTAAATAAATAATTTAATGCATTATTTCAAAAAGATAATTATTTAAAAAAGATTAGTTTTATTAAAGAAAGTGGATTTATAAAATATATAAGTATAAAATAAATTAATTGAAATTGAAAAAAAAGAATCTAATTAATTATTTAAATAAAAGTTCAGGGGTTATATTGTAATTAACCAAACTAAAAGGATTTAAAATTTAAAATCGTTGAGGGGCTGTTTCTGGTCAAATGAAACCACAGGGATTCATCCGTAATTAATTCAAGGACTAAATTAAAACAAGACCAAACTTCAGGGACTAAATCTGCCAAGTCCCAAATCGTGTTTCCGGTCACCCCCAACCATGGTCCGGCGGTCCGAAGCTTTCTCTGGCGAACACCCCGACAGGGCTGTTCCCTGCACCTCAACACCCGACAAAAGCTTCCCTGGACTCGTCTCTCCCACGCGAACGAAAGGCCCCGACCAATTGGTCTCCCCAACATACGGATCGTCTAATCCGGTTGGTGGCCGAAAACCCACGCCACGATTTCGAGCCGACAGTCAACCTCCACGCGTGCTTGATAGCTCTTTAGCTTCGTCTCGTCCAGACGAATGTCCAGACACCCTCAATTTCATATTTCATTATAAGGATTGGGCTACTCCATAAACGGCCATTTACGGACCTGTCCGAGCTCGCCACCCCCTCTCTGTCTAGTCTCCCTTTAAATTGAGGATACCACCGTGTTCGTGACATCCAGACGAAGCTCCCCAGCCCCCTTAGAAGTTCCAATTTGGACCAGAACCCGAGTTCAGTTGTGCGTTTTTTTCGAAGTTTTGTTCCAACTTCTCGGACCACTTCGAGTCAGGTATTATCACCACATTTTGTTCCTTTACCTTCGTTTTACTAATGGCTAAGTAATGCATATCAATTTCCGAACAAATTCCGACAATTTCCGAGCAAACCAAAGTTCTCGGTGACTTGGTCTGCGAATTGCCGAGAACCAGCGACCAATTCGTGTAAGGATTAAGTATTAAACATCACACACATAACCAGCGATGGGCGATAGCCCGGCTGGTTATGCGTGTGTGTGTTTGTGTCTCAGGTCGCGGGTTCGATCCCGGTTAGCCTACGGCCAAATTTTTTTTATTTATTTTTAATTCTGTTTTCATTTATTTATTTTATTTAATTATCCTAATACTCTTTTTATGCAATAAATACTAAAACGAGTCGGTTTACTCGTTCGTTTATTTTAAAATCAATTAAACTATATTTTTATAAACCATCCCATTTATTTCATATATATATAAACTTATTAAAATACATTATAATATATATAAAATATCACATACTTTTATAAATCTTGCAATATTTATATAAACTTAATTAATTACATTTTTAGACATAAAATATCCTATATTTTTATAAATCTTGTAATATTTTTTATAAACTTACTTAATTACATTTTTAGATATAAAATGCCCATATTTATATAAATCTTGTAATATCTTTATAAACTTATTTAATTACATTTTAGTTATAAAATGTCCTATATTTTTTTTAAATCTTGTAATATCTTTATAAACTCACTTAATTACATTTTTAAATATAAAATGTTCTATATTTTTTATAAATCTTGTAACATTTTATAAACTTATTAAAATACATGTAATATATAAAATGTCTCATTATTTTTATATGAACCTAGCAATAATTTTAATAAACTTGTTAAAATAAATTTTAATATATAAAACATCAACATAATTAATCAAATAAAGACTTATCTTTTTATTTATTATTATTGTTTAAATACATAATGATTAATTATTTAAAAATGTAAAATTTTATAAGTCAAAGTTTTACAAAATCATATTCATTTTCTACCACATTTTATATTACGGATATTATTATAAAACCTATACTCATTTAAACACGAATACGCACATACATGTAAACATACAATAATACCCATTTGTCTACATAGGGTATCAACGTGCTTAGGCTTCCACATACTTATCACCTACACGCGTGGAAAAATACCCGCTTGCAAGGTGAGTTACATAGCCCCTATTTTTACATTTTTATACGTTTTGGGGTGAAACATTATACATGCTACTCACATTGTTTGTACGTGTTATACATGAGACTATATGCTTATTCTTTGGATGTACATACATTTAAACACAAGACAACCAACTGTAATATTGATAGATCTATTGTGCCTGACCAGCCCACCCGGTTAGGGTGTTTATTACTGCATACTCGGATATAACCGCGTGTTATATTCAATCATACCGGATATAGTGGGTAACTATATTCAAGCATACCGGACTTAGCTGTTGTGCTCTGTTCAAGCGCGTCAAACTCGGTTTGAATTGTGATTAAATAAATGTTACATCCTATGCTATGTTTAACAAGATAAACAATGAGTTGCAAAACGATTTACACTACTATTTACTAGATTTACTAAACCTATGTACTCACCAACTTTTTAGTTGACACTTGATTTAAATAATGTTTCAGGTTTGGATATGTGACTACTTGCCGAAGGTTTCTCAACTTAAGGAACATGGACCTAGTTAAATAAATCAATGTTTTGAACTAGACTAGGTTATTTGGAATGTATTGTATTTGGATCTTGTTGTCTTTAAATTAAATTAATGAATTATGCAACCTTTAGCTATCATGTGCTTTTGAACAATCATCACATTGTCCGCCTCGATGATTCCGCCATCGGTCGGGGTGTGACAACGTATAACTGTGCCAACTTATCCATGCTGAATGTTTCTTTCATGGGAAGAAAATGAGCAGACTTAGTAAGTCTATCAACAATAAAACAGATTGTATCATTCCCACGACTGGTTCGGGGAAGTTTAGTAATGAAATCCATGGTTATTATCTCCCATTTCCAGACAGGAATTTCAAGTTGCTGTAACAAGCCAGACGACTTTTGATGTTCAGCTTTAACTTGAGAACAGGTTAAACATTTTGCAACATAGATAGCGATATGTTTCTTCATTCCTATCCACCAATAATTAGCTTTTAGGTTTTTGTACATTTTATCGCTTCCAGGATGCATGGTGTATTTGGATTTGTGGGCTTTTTCAAGAATTTCTTCACATACGTTTTCATAGATAGGAACCCAAATTCTTTTATTCATTCTAAGAATTCCACCATTACCCTTGACCAATTGGTCGATCATTCCTCCTAATCCTTCCTTCTCAAGGTTGGGTTCTTGCAAAGCAAGTTTATGAGATTCCTTAATACGAGTGATAAGATCGATTTGGAGATCGAGTCTTAAAGCACGAACTCGTTTAGGTTTCTCATGTTCTTTTATACTTAAGGTGTCAGCTACAACATTAGTTTTTCCTTCATGATAACATATTTCGCAATCGTAATCATTTAGGACTTCCATCCAACGTCTTTGCCTCATATTTAGTTCTTTCTGACTGAATATGTACTTTAGGCTTTTATGATCAGTGAATATGGTGAATTTGACTCCATATAGATAGTGCCTCCATAATTTCAATGCAAATATTATGGCGCCTAATTCTAAATCATGAGTCGTGTAATTCTTTTCATGAGTTTTCAATTGACGGGAAGCATAAGCAATAACTTTGCTTCCTTGCATTAACACACAACCAAAGCCGGTGTGTGAAGCATCACAGTATACTGAGAAGCCTTCGTTTCCATCTGGCAAAACCAGTATGGGTGCTTGTGTCAGTTTCTGTTTTAGAGTTTCAAAAGATTCGGATTGCTTAGTTCCCCATTCATACTTAACTGATTTACGAGTCAGAGAAGTTAATGGAACAACAATTCGAGAAAAAATCTATATATATATATATATATGTATGTATGTATAAATAAAGGTTCCTCTACAAAGGCTCAAAGCCTTAAAAAGCCTAGAAAGGAATTTTAGCCATTGATCTTGGAGATAGAGCGTTTCTAACATGCCAAGTAAAAGCGAAGGAAATTTAAAGGCTCGAAGAGTACAATAAGAATTGTAGTAATTGTTGACTTTCTAATAGTATGTGCAAGTCACATGCATATTCCCCCATTTTGTAAACGTTCATAACTTTTTTACATGTTAATATTTTTTTAAATTACATCATAAAATCAAGCGTTTTTTATCTTTACAACGTGTATGATATTGCCATATATATATATATATATATATATATATATATATATATATATATATAACCTGACATGAACTGGGTGTTCATGAAAGTGGGTGATTTTATGGGGTTTTTGAACTTTGCAATTTTATGGTGTTTATAAAGTGGGTAATTTTACAGTGTTTTTTCGAGCATTTGTAGGTATCGTTTTGTTGAGTGTTTGTGAAAAAAAACGACATTTTTATGGTGTTTTTTTGAGCGTTTGTGAAAAAAAAAACAATCGACCGTTTGTATTTGAAGTTTTTATGGTGTTTTTTCGAGCGTTTGTAAGAAAATGGTTTGTATGACGTGTTTATGGTGTTTTTACGTTGTTTTTTTCGTGCGATTGTATTGACATTTTATGGTGTTTTTTCGAGCGTTTGCAATAAAAAAACAATCGAGAGTTTGTGTTTGAAGTTTTTATCTTTTTTTTTCGAGCGTTTATAAAAAATGTGTATGACGTGTTTATGGTGTTTTTACGGTGTTTCTTCGTGCGTTTGTATTTTTGACATATAACGGTGTTTTTTCGAGCGTTTGTAAAAAAAAAATAATAATAAACAATTAAGCATTTGTATTTGAAGTTTTTATGGTGTTTTATGAAACGTTTGAAAAAAATGGGTTTGTATGACGTATTTATGGTGTTTTTTTGAGCCTTTGTATTTTGACATTTTATGGTATTTTTTCGAGCGTTTGCAAAAAAAAAAAAAAAAAAAACAATCGAGCATTTGTATTTGAAGTTTTTTGTGCGTTTGTATTTTGACATTTTATGATTTTTTTTACAAACGCTCGAAAAAACGTAATATACAGACGCTCGAAAAGGTTATACACGAAAAACACACCATAATAACGTCACACAAACCTATTTTTTACAAACGCTAGAAAAAAGACCATAAAAAATTCATATACAGAATGTTCAATTTTTTTTTTGCAAACACTCGAAAAAACATCATAAAAATGCCCAATTTTTTTTACAAACACCCGAAAAAACACCATAAAATTGCCCAGTAAAATTACAGAGTTCAAAAACACCATAAAATTGTCCAGTTAAAAAACACCATAAATTTGCCCAGTCAAAAAACATCATAAAAGTACACAGTTAAAAAACACCATAAAAACACCACTTTCATGAACAACCCGGTTCATGCCTTTTTATTTTTAAATACAACAATATCATACTTGTTGGAAAGATAAAAAAACGCTCGTTATTATGGTGCAATTTAAAAAAAAAATAATAACGTATGAAAAAGTTGTGAACGTTTAAAAAATGGGAAGGAAAATGCATGTGACTTGCATATGCATGTCCTTTGTTATATGAGTAGCATATGCATTTTCGTTTGACCCTTTTGCCCTTCCCTTTTAGTTTCCTGCTTATATACATGTCACTTTATGGTGGCTTTCTACACTTTTTAAGGTTTTTGGCATTTGTAGAATATCTTTCCCATATATATATATATATATATATATATATATATATATATATATATATATATATATATATAATAAGTTTGAAATACAAAGGGCTCCATTCGTACGAAGCGTATGAAGGGATAGGAGCCCGTCACATGTTACTTTTTATTTTTAGTGGGAAGGTTATTTTTGTCATTATACACTATATGATAATGCGTAGCAATAACCGAATTGCGTGATTGCCATGGATAGAACTGTACTGTATGATCGTACTGAATCCATAATTACCGTAAAGATCTTCAAACAGGTGAGTATTAAATCTAAATTCAACTTTTTGCTGAATATTAAATCTAAACATGCGTGATAATGTAATTGTTAAAACTGAAACATGCGTGATAATTAATTGAAGACGTTTGAATGCGTGATAAAACAGGTACTTGACGAGATGTACGAACAGATGTAGAAAAGGTTTCAAAAGAGGGACCTAATCCACATTAAAACCAATGTAGATGATCGGAAGCATCAACCGGTGCACCAACCGGTGCACCAACCGCCGCCAACTGATCTCACAGTCCTTTGAATTTCCAGCCATAAGTAGATCCTTTGGTAGATTGGCGAAGTTGGTCACGTAAATTTTGAATCCGTTCCACAGAAGAGTTGCTATAAGCATCTTCAAGGGCAAGCCAAATACTCCTGGAAGTGGTTAAACCGATGATTTCTGTAACGACCTCTTCAGTTAAGGAGGCGTGAAGAATAATCACAGCCTTTTGATCAGCCGATGTCCAAGAAGAAAAGAGGATTTGGGACCGATTTCTCACCTTGAATAATTTCAAGTTCAGGAGAGGTGGAGGAACCATCAATGTGAGAAGTTAGGTTTTGATAGGAGAAAAGGGGAAGCATTAGATTCTTCCATGAGAGATAATTTGAAGAAGAAAGTTTGATGGTAATCATGTGTAGAAGAGTATTCATGGGGATGGTGGTATCGATGGAGGAGGATGCCATGGGATAGCCGGAAAAAGAAATTTCAGGGGAGAAAAAGAAGAAAATCCGACATGCAAGAGAGAGGGGTTGAAAAAGATGTGATAAGTCAAGGACCTTTTGGCGTATGATACCATGTCTTGATTAATGATCTGATACCCCAAATAGAGGGGATCACTAACATAAATAGATAAATAAAATACAACAAGGCTACATCAAGAATGAGAGAAATACAAAAGCTATACACAAGTTAAAGCTAAATACATCAAGAGTCCCTAATAAAATGGCTTCAGACTCACTGATTTCGGCGAAGTTATGTACCCCTGCAAGTATCTTAATAACCCTAATTTCTTAGCTAAGGTTGCACTCTTTTTGGGGGAATGGATCCTTCCCCATGGGTTGTGACTTGTAGAAGAGAACCATTTGGGGGAAATAGGTGGTGGTTTTGGTTGATTGTAGAAGATGGATGAATGACTCGGGAAAAAATGGATGAACGGACGAAAATGCCTCTAACGTGTGTGGTACACAATGTTTAAAAACCGGACCGGACAACCAATTTTTCCTACTTTCTTTCAAATCCTTTCTCTTCTCTCTTTAAATGAAACTCGGGAACACCGCGTTAGGGATCGAAGGGATTCACCTTCACAAACCTGATATTTTGAGAAACCTTACGAAAACTCATTTAGGACATGTTTGGGATGACTTATTTTAAGCTTCTTATTGACTTTTACAAAAAAGTTATAAGGAGTTTTGAAAAATAAGTTCCCTTACTTTTTAAAAACTCTTTTTCTCTCATTTAAAAGGTTAAAAGTAGTAGCAAAAGTCACATTCTTCATACATCTTTCTAACTTATAAAAGTTTATAAGTAATTCCAAACACCCCCTTGGCTCATAATATTTATATAAAAAACATGATAGGTTCAATAGCCATCGTTTCTCATATCTCAGCGAAACAACCTACGAACTCAATAGGTAAATTGTTGCCTCGTTTGCAAGAAGAATCTCCGAAACCAAGATCACGATCTTCTTCCCGGTAGAAAACTAATCGAACCCTCGATCTAAAAATTGACGATTTGGTTGAAGAATCCGGCATGGGTATTATTAAAAGCAGCTTCTCATTCATGATCGGAACAGTTTTTGGGGTCTATGTTGCTCAGAACTACGACGTTCCTAACATTCACAAGCTTTACAAAACAGGTCTCGTTATTGCCAAACACTATGAAGAGAATTATCGCAAACCCAAGAAGAAAGACGACGATGATGCTTTCAAGTAAGTAATAGATTATCTCAGGTTTTGATTTATAATCACTTGCCCCGTTTTGTTTTTAATTGCTTC
The DNA here is from genome assembly GCA_023525975.1 of Smallanthus sonchifolius. Lineage (NCBI taxonomy): Eukaryota > Viridiplantae > Streptophyta > Magnoliopsida > Asterales > Asteraceae > Smallanthus > Smallanthus sonchifolius. The sequence continues at coordinate 90,930,363 of CM042030.1, read as the reverse complement.
GGATACTGTTTCTTGGAGAGACCCCTGAAAGTGATGGGGATTTGATTAAAATCAGGGTTCCAATGACCAAAACTGAATTGGGACCTTTATTGGTTTTCCCCTATTTAATAGATTAATGATGGAAATTGAAGATGAGTATGATATAAAGTTGAAATTTTTTTGTTATGGGTTTTGAGTTTTATACTTGTTTCTATATGATTTTACTTGGTTTTGTGAAGAAAGTGTCCCCAAATTGTTGAATTATTAAAGCAAATATTTGTACCGTTTTGAGATGAATTTGATGCTTCCTCATATATATAGATGTGCTTTGAGTTTTAAAATTTGTATTTAGGGTGTGTTTGGGAGCTTTGTTTTCAAGAATTCAAGTTTTTGTTGCAGAAACTTACATGGATATATCTGGTTTTCAAAATAACCCCATCCAGAATTGTATTTTAGTTTTGTAAAAATTTTAAATTACTATGATCCATGTATTTTGCATAGTGAATTATTGTTTTCCTTGTCAAGAATAGATGACATGGAAGCAATTCAAGGACTTAAGATGAATTTCATATTTTCTTCTTGTATATGCATTATTAAACTTTGATATCTTAGATGCTCCGGTTTGAATCAGTGTCATCTTGGCTAAGTTGGCGTGTTGTTACTTATAAACATAGTCATGTAGATCTGTGTTTTGTTTATATGCTTCATTATCTATGGAGATGGACTCTGTTGAAGGGCTACTCTCATGGTCTTACAAATTGGCAATAAGCATATTATTGTTTCTTGTTTTAGATGTATCTACATGGATAAGGATTTATGGTCATATAAGGTAGGGAAAATTATCAGGAAAAGTATCTTAAAATTCTAATTTGACTTTGTGAGGCACATACAGGTTTTTTCACTCATCAAAAGGATTAGAGTAACCGATCACGGCACGTTTTGTGCATTTTCTGGGCCTAAATGTGTGTTGTGTACTTATTTTAAAAGTTAAATGGTTTTTTTTTGGTATCTTGTACTTGTATTTTTATGGCTCAACATGATTAAAACCTAAGGGACCTCATGACGGTTATGTGACCAACTCTTGTGCTCATCGGGCTGCTGTCTGCTGCTGCTCGTAGAGCCATACTTGACTGTAGACGGTAGGTTTTCTTTCAATCTTATTATTACTCGGATTATATAGACTTGTTTCGTTTGTTTTATGCCATGTGGTATATGATATATATGTTTGTGTTGTAGATAAATATATATCAGAGTGTTTTGTGTATGAAATGTGGTTTATAAAAAAATTACAAGTTATTTTACAAAAGAAGTGCTACTTCGCCTTGGATCCGGAGACTATCGCCGCGGTCAGCTTTAAGCTTTTTAAAACATAGACCATGGGCAACACAACTGGTTTGCCCTTTGTTCTATGCTCTCTTGATCTACATATAAAACTAAGAGTTAATTACACAAATAGTCCCTGTGATTTGCAAAAAGTAATAGGTTTTGGGTACTAAGGGTTTAAAGTAACAGGTTTGAGTTTTATGCTTTCAGTTTTGTAACGAGTTTGGTCTTATGGCTAACTTCCGTTAACTTCTCTATTAACTTGGGGTGAAATGACCAAAGTACCCTTTTACTTTAAACCCTTAGTACACAAACCTGTTACATTCAGCAAAGGATATTTTAGTCATTTCACCCCAAACTTAACAGAAAAATTAACCAAAGTTAGCCTTAATATCTAAACTCGTTACAAAATTGAAAGCATAAAACTCAAACCCGTTACTTTAAACCTTTAGTACCCAAACCTATTACTTTTCGCAAACCACATGGACTATCTGTGTAATTAACTCTCAAAATAATGTTGTTATCGGTTTGTGCTGTCAAAAGAACCTGAAACCGGCCCTTGTTTTCTCTTTCTGCTGGAAACCAAAGCCTCAAATCTATGAATTAGTGTCGATTCATGTTTGTATGTTTATAGTCGTTTTGTGTTTGTGTGTCTTGGGTTTATAGAACTCAAATTCGTTTGTCACGTATACAAATGAACATTTAATAATGTTTATAATTATCGTTACAGCCTCATTTCTTCTCTGAATATTGATTTTGATGATATAATATGTAAGAATGTAAAGATCGTATGCTTTTCAAGAGGTTAGTGTTATGTATCAAGATTATATTCTAACAAACAATTTCTATCCTATCTTTTTAAAGCATGTTAGTCGGTTAATATATTTAAATCATAAAAAAATAGTAACAAATGCTACATCTTTAAACAACAGCCAAATGGTTGAGTGTTTAATATAGTGAGTCAAACAAGATCGGTTTGTTAAATACTCGAATCGAGCTGAGCTTAACATATCGAGCTCAAGATCGGCTCGTGAAAAACTCGAATTGAGCCGAACTCGAGCTTTTATTGAGGCTCATTTAATAAACGAGCTCGAGCCCAAGCTTCACATATCAAGCTCGAGCTGGCTCGCGAGCCTAAACGAGCCTTTTATTTAATATATATTTAAAATGATAATTAATTGGACAATTATTATAGTCTTTTTTTCCGAAAATTTTGGGACAATATATTGAATGGTTGGGTCTTCTAGACCACAACCTTTTTCTACGTCTAGTCAGGCAAAACTTTCAAACTACTTGTTTGTTTGGTATATATATGTTGGTCATTTGAAAATTAATAAACTAATAATTAACATATAAATAGTACACGAATTATGTTTTTAACACAGTATATTTATATGATTATAATTTACAAATAATATTTGCTCATATAGTATTTTTGTATATACAAATAATATATATATTTTCTCATATAATCATATATGACTATATCACATCCATGTAAAATTAATATGAACTACATATAGTTTATATATGATAACCTTAAAATTAGACCAACAAAACAAGAAAGATAATAAGATATCTTAAAATATTGAAAATTTAGGTACTTAGTTAGGTTAGGATACTAATTTTCCATAGAAATAGGGTGGAATCCTTAACTACAACTATTAATTCTTTAATTATGGAGATTTACAATGAGCCACTCATGGTTTCCTCGACCTCAACATTCAAGCATGGTGCTTTATCGTTTTCTCGATGAATACTATTTGACTAGGTTAGAAACCCGTGTATTACACGGACTGAACCATTAAAAGAATATAATTGATAATACATTTATATACTTTTCATTACTTGTACATTAAAGTTTCACGTTTCAAGACTCGTTCAAGAAATAGGTCACATTTTGTAGCGAAAATTAATTATTCACAAGTGTTTAGATTCGTGTTTTCAAAGTGATTATCGTGAGTTTATAAACATAATTTAGAATCAAACAAAGTTGTTAAGTAATAGATATGGACAATAATCAATTTTCTTACAAAACTATAAAGTTCTTACACACCTTTTAAATTCATTTACGTGCATAAAAAAAGAAAGAAAAACGAATATTGAATGGAAACTAATTGATAAATTAGAGGAGTAATTTTATAAATCAAAGGGATTGATTGTAAGGAAGTGAAAGAGGCTGGAATACCCAAAATTGGGTGCATAGAAAAACAACACGTGACATAATAGTTAGTGATTTATTATAATAAAGATTTAATCTGACATGTTTTTAGATACTGAATTTTTCAGGTGACTTTATAAAAAAGTACGCTTAACTTTATACAATTTTCAGTTGAAGGTATACATTTTTTTACAATTGAAGATATTAAAGGTTTTTGGGAACAAAAATAAGATTTTTTTTATTCAAGTTATCAAAATCTAGGGGTGTTTATCGGGTTTTTTAATCGGGTTTCGGGTTATTCGGTTCGGGTTATTCGGGTTTTTTGTTATAAGAATCATACCCGTTTACCGACCCAAATAAGATTCGGGTTAATCGGTTTCGGGTTATTCTGGTCGGGTTAATCGGTATTCGGGTTTTTAAATACAAGTTGCAACACATACTTTATTATTTAACTTAACATTATATTTATTAAATAATAAGCACAAAATGTCAAATAAAAACCTTCTCAATATGATTTTTCAATTAAACTCATGCACTAAACACATATTAACTAAAAAAATATCAAATAAAATAATAAAAAAACTAAAGTGTATCAACCAATCCTATAAATTAAAAAAAATAACAAATCGTATCAACCAACAAACTCGTTAACAATGTTCACTTTTCAAATTCTCACATTCATGTCCGCTCGTACGTTTTCAATCATAAATTAAAAAAAAACGTGAAATAAAATAAGCATTAAAAATGGTTAGATTTATACTGAGCTAAGATTACAAATAAATATTAATAATAAAATACCTTTTTATTATTATTCGGGTTAACCCGGTTAACCTTTTTTTAACCCAATTACCAAACCGAATACTACCTTCGGGTTCGGGTTAATTTGGGTCGGGTTCGGTATTCGGGTTTCGGATAAAATGAACACCCCTATCAAAATCTAGTATGCAAATAACTATAATTAATTAAAGGTCGGAAGATATAATATTACATCTCTATTAGAATAAAATACTAAATAGATGGACACATGTCATTACCATATTCAACCTCACAAGTAATTTCCCCTCAAAACCACATTTACATGCATTATTCAATCTTTTCATATTTATCTTAATTTTTTTGAAAAATTATATAAATAAAAATTTTACCAAATCAATTCACCATTATTACATTGACTCATTTTTTTTAAATTATCATCAAAAGTGAATATTTTAAAAAAATATGAGATTTAAAAAAAAGCGAGTTTTTAAAGTTTCATTATTAAAAAAACGAGTTTTTAAAATTTTATTATTAAAAAAGAAAGATTTTTTAATTTTACATAAGAAATTTGAAAATACTACTTTTGTATTTTAAATAAATATGTGTTAGAATAAAGTTTACTAATATTTAATTAGTAGTTTTTTTAATTAAGTTTAATATTTATAAATAAATTTTTTATTTTGATTTTGAAATTTTAATAGTTATTTTTTAATTAAAATTAATAAATTTATAAATATATATTTTTAAAAGTGTATTATATTTTAAAATTTTATTTTTATTTAAATGACGAGATTTTATTTTTCAAAAAAATATGTTTGGTTTCAATTCTAATTTATTAGTTTTAACTTTTTTTCATATTTAATTTTGGAATTTTAAATTTAAATTGTGTCGATATATTAAGGAGTGCATATTTTAAATTTTGGAGTTTTAAAATTTGAATTTAAAACACGATATATTGTTGAAATTTAAAGTTTATTTGTCTTTTTTTTTTTATTTTAAATGAGAAATTAAATATTAAAATTTAGCTAGACTTTTCGTACAATAAGCGAGATTAAAAAAAATAATTTAATTTTGATACGTAAATTTAATTACAAGTTAAATATTTGTAAATATGTTACAAAATCAATGTTAAAGTTTTTACAAAAAGGCTGATAGAGTTTCAAAAACTAATAAAATTGAGAAATAACGTATGCAAGGAAATCGTTGACCAATTTGATTATCTTTGATTTCTTTGACTCCCTACTGACTTCAATCAGGTTCGCACCGGTTGTGACCATTTTTTAGAACGATTATGGCTATTTTGTTTTTTCAGTCGTTAAGTAAAAGAAACGCTATTCTTTGTTGCATTTAGTGGGTCTTAAACATGGAAAAGTTATCAATACCACGTCAAATGTTGTATACAATGAAATATTTTCAAATTTGTAAATCATCATTGTAATGTTTCATTTAACATGCAATTTAATGTATTGTAAAAAATACACCACTTATGAATTGTATTTTCATGTATTTTTTTGATGTTTAAATTACTCTCATCCATATAATCTATACATTTAACGAAATGGAAAAATTACCAATACAATATCAAATTTGTATAAAAAGAGGTGTTAAGATATTTATCATTATAATCTTAACGTTTCACCCCGTGTAACACATGGGGTTAAAACTAGTACCTAATAAAGTAACTGGTTGAGACACGTGTCATAATTCTATGAACGCAAATTTCTTTTCCCGGTTATTTTTTTCGACCCCAGTATTAATATAAAAGAAAGACCAGAAAAATAAAATTTAAAAAGGTAATAATAATAATAAATGTTGTTCAGGTCATCACCGAAGATGATGGAATTTTCAAATTTTCATTATTAACTATTTAATATTTCATTTATTTAATTCATGCAATATACGGTATCTACATGTTTGTAGAAGTTGCTAGACGCTGTCAGGTCGGTCGACTGTCGAGTTGCGAGTACTCGGCCTAGGCGGGGAGTACTCGAAAATGGTAAATTACAAAGAAATTAATTTTCGGATAATTATATATATATATATCAAATATTATAAGTTTACTAATATTTATAACAAAATATGTTAATATCAATATAAATAAAAAAGATACATGTTCAAATACTAAAGTTGATCGATTCCGAGTAATGTTGACTGAGTTGAAAAAATCAACTCGACACCCTACCGAGCACCCCAGACTGAGTTTTATGAGTATGTAACATAGTTTAGATAATAAAATGGTAAAAACACGCTTTTGTTTTAGTCGTCAAATAGTGGTTTGAATTGAACTGTCGTTCAACATATATTGTCATTCGTTAATTTGTTGAAAATTGATTTTATTACTTTAAAATGAATAGTCAAATATTATTTTAAACTTTTCTTTTTTGCTATAAATAGAAACCCTTCCTCTCCATCAAAATACATCAATCATAAATTCATTTTAATTGTGGAGATCGATTTACAGAACAAAAGAAAATGCATAAAAGTGCTTCATCTTCAGCTTTTGGTCCAGGTGGGTTAGACATAGCTCAATCATTCTTCAAGCCCATCCATGGTGCATCACCACCGCCAACCACCAGTCGCAACACCAAAATCTCCGTCATTGGAGTAGGAAACGTAGGTATGGCCATTGCCCAGACCATCCTCACCCAACACCTTGCCGACGAGATCGCACTCGTTGACGTTAATGCCGATAAGCTCCGAGGTGAGATGCTCGACCTCCAGCACGCCGCTGCATTCCTCCCACGCACCACCATATCTTCCTCTGTTGACTACTCCGTCACTGGTGATTCTGATCTCGTAATAGTTACCGCCGGTGCCCGCCAGATACCTGGAGAGTCTAGGCTAAATTTGCTGCAGAGAAACTTGGCTTTGTTCTCAAAGATAATTCCACCGCTGTCAGCGAGGTCACCGGACGCTATACTGCTGATAGTGTCGAATCCGGTGGATGTGTTGACCTATGTTGCGTGGAAATTATCCGGGTTTCCGGCTAATCGGGTTATTGGGTCAGGAACCAATTTGGATTCTTCCAGGTTTCGGTTTCTGATTGCCGATCATCTGAACGTAAATGCTCAAGACGTGCAAGTGAGTTTACATATAATAATCTAACGATGTAAACGAGTCAGCTAGACTCGTTTAATTTAACATGATTTGAGCTTGAAATCAACTCGTTTCGAGCTCTGTTTGTAAAGCTGGAGCTCGGCTCGTTTAACATATATTAAATACTAGGTTAGATTCCCGTGTAATACATACGGGGTGAAAAATATCAATACATAAAATTTTAAATGTTTATGTATATATTTTACATGTGTTAAAATGTATTACATATACTAATGATAGAAAACAAAATTCAAAATATGTAAAAATTAATATATAATTGTGTTTCGAAAATACGTTAATTACTATTTAATATAAATTGACTTTCATTTACTATTTGATTGAAAATAAAAGTTACATAATTAGATTTCAAAGTTTCATATAAAAGGATAATTTAAAATAAATATGTTTTATTAGTATAATTAATATTTTCTTTCAAAACATATTATTATTAAAAGATAGAGGTGTATTTAATAAGAGAGAGACGGGAAAAAAAATGATAAGAATGAATATGGAGGCGACACGTGGAATGAAAAACCTTTATTTATTATATAGTATGGATATAGATTTAATTATTTTATCTATATATATTTATAGTTTTCTGTATATAACAAAATATATATTTATATACTTTTTCATAACTTTATAATATAATATATTTGTTCAAACTTTTAATGAGATGATCTTAAGTAGCTCATGACTCGAATCATTTACGTCTGTTGTAGCAGTCATATATAATCACGCATTTTATAAAAGTACCATTGAAAAAGAAAACACGAACGAGTGTATAAGTGAAAAATATAGGGGCCAATAATATGTATGTATAATTGTTTATGTTATTTGTGTAAGGCATATATCATGGGAGAGCATGGAGACTCATCTGTAGCACTATGGTCAAGCATTAGTGTAGGCGGGGTGCCAATACTTAGTTTCTTAGAGAGGCAACAAATTGCCTACGAGAAGCAAACACTTGAGAACATCCACAAAGAAGTCATCCAAGGCGCGTACGAAGTAATTGGTTTAAAGGGGTATACGTCATGGGCCATTGGTTACTCGGTGGCTAATCTAGCTCGGTCTATATTAAGGGACCAACATAGGGTACATCCTGTGTCAGTGCTAGCCAAAGGGTTGTATGGTATTGATGGTGACGATGTCTTTCTTAGCTTGCCAACACAATTAGGGAGAAGCGGAGTGTTGGGTGTGACGAATTTAAATCTTAGTGATGAGGAGTCTCAACGACTTCAAAAATCCGCTCTGACTATCTTGGAGGTGCAAAGGCAGTTGGGTATTTGAATATGATGTACCATTTATTCTACACAACTGGATAGAACATATGAACACACATAACTTTTTTCGCTTTTGATTAAGAGCCTATGCTATTTGTATGTTTTTGTAACTTGTATTGTTTCTATGTATTTTAAGTTCCCAGTTATATTATATACTAGGTTAAAACTCATGTATTACATGGGTTGAATAAAGACAACTTGTTGTAAACCAGTACATCTTATTAAAATTTGTACGTTAAATGTTATTGGTGAAATAATTATTTTTTAAAAATATTTTATAAAAAGAATGAAAAAAATGTTTAATTTATAAAAATATTTAAAAATCAATTGAGTAGGAAAAAGAAGCGGGAAACAAAAAAATTTAAAGATCATAAAAAAAATATTTTATAAAAATAATTATAAAAATCATTATTATTTAATAGGAAAAAGAAGTGGAAAACAAAAAAAATTAAAGAAACTTGTGTAATTAATAGGAGAGGGGCAGAAAAAAAATGTTAAGAGTGAATATAAGAGTGACAAGTGTCACTCCAAAACCTTTATTTATTATATAGTATAAATTTTCTAATATTGCAGATATTGTATATAATATAATTTCAAACACCAGGGAAACCAATAATGAATTTTTTACATGTGTAATACATATTATATATTATTTGTGCGAGTTAAAATACAAAGGGAAACCAACTTTGTTTGCCCCACACCCAACAGGTTGCGAGTTCGACCCGGTCCATGCCTGTTTTTGAAAGGTCTTTTTTTTGGAATAGATCTATTGGTTTTTCTTCGGCAAATTTCATCAATTATTTAAAAATGTGATTATTAGAACCCGCCTTCTAGCATAGAGTTAATTGGTGAAAGTATATTATTATTATTATTTTTTATTGCTACTATTATTATTACATTATTATTATTACTTTATTTTTTTAGTACATGGGGTAATTTTTTGTGTAATTAAACCTAATTAATATCATTGTCAATAACTTTTTTATTTTGTAAAAAAAACCTTTTATTTTATAATACATACATACATGTTTCTCGATATAACGTGTGGAAGAATTTCAACTAGTTATTAAATACAAAATGTGTCACACACAAACCAAACTACGCTAATAAAATGCGCAAATGAATCATTTTTCTAATACAATGGTTAAATTTATGATATTTTCTTTTAGGCTAGAGATTTGTTATTGTATTAAGAGCATCCGCAATGCATGGGTTTTCACGCCACCAGCGTCAAACATGTTCTCCGCATAGCAGGTGATTAAGGCTATGGACGTGAAGAGAGAGGAGCAAAAGTCGGTGGCTACGGACCACCACATATGAAGACCGTGAGAGAGGCCGTGACCAACGTGGGGGCGGGGGTCCATGGATTGGTCGACTGCAGATGCTCTAACGAAGCATATGCGTGCTAGCACATGATGACTGTCTGTTGTTACTTGTTAACTGATTGGCCTTTTCCAATTTTTTCTTGCTGTCCAAGTCGATCGATTGTTGGGATGTCTTTCAAGTTTCAACTTATGTTCTAATCATGGTTATTGAATTGATAATACAGCTCATTCCAATTCTAGTGGACCCAATTAATTATTAACTACTTTATAGCTATTTACAGTTGCTATATCAATTAAGCTTTTGGATATAGTTTTTTTTTTTTGAACGGCGTGGGCTCAATTGGCACGTCCCACCAGGGGAGGCTCGTACATCAGTCTACCCAAACAACCCCCAAGGAATTCGAAATCTGCAGAGGGTGTTCCTAGTTTTTATGAAGTGCACCTTACAAGATTCGAACCCATGACCTCCACAGAGGGGAAACCCTTTGGGAAAACCCCCCTGACCACCAAGACAGAACCTTGAAACTTAAAAACAAATTAGAATTATTATTCATAGGTTAGAGGTGTATGAATTTCTTATATGACAAAAAAAAAGAAATGGACTTAACGTGAAATTCACGGGGTCGGGTCAGATCCGAAAACCCGCGAACACGACCAATGGGTCAGGTTCGGGCCGGGTATCTGTAATCCGAAACCCATACCTGGTTATAAAATCGTGTCCCATACCCGGCCCATTACCTGTCGGGTTTGTGTCGGGTAATTACCCGTCGGATATCGGGCATAATCGCGGGTATCGGCCAATACCCGTCGGGTATGTGGCGTGTACATTTCTATGACTCTATTTTTTTATATTTTTCATAACATATTAAATGTGAATAAATTACACATTAATATCATCAAATATATATTTCAAAAGAAAAATTATTTTTTTTATAATTAACCTACTAAAATGAAGCATTAAACGGCAAAGGTTAAGGGAAAATAAAAGTAAAAATTAAAACTTTTCGGGTATATGACTTGGGTATATGGTTCGGGTAAACGGGTATGTGATTTCGGGTAATCGGGTCGGGTATCACCTAATCTCATACCCGTCCCATACCCGCGAAATATTTTAAAACTAATACCATACCCGGCCCATACCCGTCGGGTTTCGGGTATACCCGTCGGGCTCGGGTTTTTTTGCCATCCCTAATGAAGAGGATGAGAAGGAAGTAGTTGAAGAAGAAGATGATGATGATGACCTTGACGAGACCAGTTCAACCTACAAAAAAAAATTCGCGAAACGGGCGCGTCGGTGCCTTGGAGTGACACAGAGGAAGGGCTTGGGTTCATATTTTGGAATGCAAAAAAGGTCGGAAATCAACGAAAGTCCGACTCGTTTTGGCGTCGGTGTCTTGAACATTTTACAAAACAACTCGGTGGAACTGAACGATCCTATGACCAACTCAAGTCGAAGTGGAAGGATTTAAATATAAAGATGAGCAAGTTCAACAGGCTTTACATTCAAATGGTATTATTTTTTATTATGTTGTTAGTTTTGTATTATTTTTATTATAAGTTGTTAGTTTTTTATTAATTTTATTTTAACTTATTGATTATTATTTTTAAAATTATATATCCATCGTTGGCAAAGTGGAATGTCGGATGTAGATATTATCAAAGTGGCCCTAAACAAGTACAAGATCATATACGAGAAGAAGGTTTTTCCCACTTGTCGTCATGAGAGGTTGTGAGAAACCATTTAAAATGGGAACTCATTCTGTTTATGAGTTTGGAGTTTGAAAGCAAACCTAAAAAAGAACAAAAACGTCCGAGTCAGGAAATTATACAAGCTCAACAGATGGTTTAGCAAGCAAAATTCCAGAATTTAACGACCTCAACGAGGACACCACACTGACAAGGCCGTCACGGAAAGGGAAGAAAGTGACTGAGTCGTCTAGCCAAGGGAAGGATAGTTTGGTAGATATCGTGGCTGAGTACAAAATGATGAAAAGAGCAAGAAAAAGAAGAAAAAAAAAATCTCTTCGGCAAAAGGTTGCGGAAAACAAAAATAAAAAGAGACGAAATGGCGATGAAAATGATGCTGGAAGAACAAAAAGACCGTGATTTCAAAACGTTTATGAAGCAACATAAAAATGTACCCTGACCCTACTTGTCAATTTTACTGCAACGTAAATGGGAAATCACGGAGAAGCGGAGCTGGCCTTAGGACTTTTAGGTTTAAAAAAAAAGGTTTATTGATATATTTTATTTTTAATTATTGTAATTGTGTTTTTTTTATTTATTAATGAAAATGTGTTTTGATTTGTTTGTTTAATTTTAATTAATAAAAATGTTTGGGTAGTGTGTTAAACTATGTAGAGTACATGTATGTGAATTATCTTGAACAATACTCTTTTCTAGTTAACAACCGTGATTAGTTCTTTAACCGTGATCACTGTTTGATAGTTATTTAACACAAATTAATCTTACTGGACCTATGCCTGGATGGGTTTACATCACCAAAAGTGAACATTATAGAACCGACTTAGTTTTTGGTAATTTTACGTAATTGAATGAAAAATTGGGATACAATGTAACCATATTAATAAGCTAGATAACTTATTAATATGAAAAATTGGGTCGTTTATGCTTAATGTAATCAAACTTTTCACTACTTGACTCAGAAATATGGTGGAGAGCTATTCTTCAACTGCAGGAAGTAAAGAGTAATAGTCATCATTTGAGGTTGCATCATTCACAATGAATGTTGGAAAAACATCAAAACATGGGCCTAAACATACCTATCCTAAAGTAGTTGTTAAACCCCGACAATGCTTGGAAAAACCGAGTGATTTGGGCCTGCTTTCCCTTACCATTTTTCATTTCTATATTTATAGAAAAATATATTTAAACTATGATTACGAGCGCGTCTTAATTTAAAGAGTTAATTATATAAATGGCGGTACTCAGAGCGAATATGAAGCACATGGATACAAGTTAGGCCTTGGAATGAAAGACAATTCCAAGTCCGCTTTGTCTATGAACAAGGAAGCTATAAGTAATGCAACTATGAATCACATGGAGAGTTAAATCATGGCTTAAGCATCATGCCTAACAAATGTAATTCAGACAGGAAATGGTGTTTCCGGTGGCGGACGGGTGCGTGATGTGTAATAACCTTGGGAGGGATGGCCCTCGTTACACCTTTAGAATATAAGTTTTAAAAGTTGCATGTTTAGGTTATATAGTTTTAGTTTTGTAATGATGTCGGAGTCTAACACTATCTTATGTATGTAAGGTTTAAATGACTAAAATGCCCTTTAACTTAAAAAATAAAAAAAGTACGATGTCTAATTATGTAAATTCCTTCAACAAATAATTTAAAGAAAGCTAAAATCCAACCCCCACCCCCACCCCCCGCCCCGTATTTTTCTAGCCGACCATGCTAGCACTATGCATCCTCAACCGTTTATAGGAATGGATCTTGAAACCACAACACACATTCTCTCAACTTATCCAAAAAAATGGACCCGAACAACGCCAACCCCTTTTGGTTGTCTTCTCCACTTCCCGCTCAATACTACCAAATGCAATAACAACAAGCGGGTCCGACCCAAGAATTCGGCATTTGGAACTACCAAATGCAACAACAACAAACGCCTCCTATCCAACAGCCGCCTTCAACTCAACCATGCTATCAACCACAATTCGAGTCATCACCCGAGTCTCAAATCGTACCCGAGACCCAATACATACTAGAGACCCAAACCGCAAGCAAAAAGGGAAGAAAAAAAACAAGAACATTTGGTTTCGACCGACCCTCAAAAGTGGACGCCCAAGGAAGAAGAAACCTTAGCGCGAGTTTGGATCGATATATATGAAGACCCGATTGTCGGAAACGCCTAAACATATGGGAAGTTGTGGGGTCGGGTTATGGATTGGTTCCAAAAATTCATGGGTCAAGGGGAATACCGGTCACATGACAAGCTCAATTCAAAGTGGCGGGAGACTTGTACCCGAGTGGCCAAATTTTGCGGTATACATAATAAAAAAAGAACAAACGCAAAATTGGTGAAAGTGATGTCGATATCTTGAACGCTTCACTTGAAAGATACCGGGAGGTAGAAAACCAACATTTCAAACTTCTAGGCCCTTGGGAGGTTCTTAGGTGTTGTTCGAAGTGCCATAAGGTGCCCGAGTGTAACACCCAAAAAATTCAACCAATTTTAACTTTCAAAATCACGCGGAAGCGGTCCCACAAACACTCTTGCGACAAAACAACATATGTTAATTACATTGAATGACAACGACATGGTTTGGTTTAAAACGACTGACCAAGATCCCAAGACTATAAAGAGTCTTTGAATTAACAAGTCAACTACTACATTTGACTTAAACCATGCTTAGTTGACGACAATTTCAAAACATAAGTTTTACCATCTTAAATACATGTATTTATACATTCAAAAGGTCTAAGCACTCACAGAGAGGCTTAAACGTACACCCATTGCACCGAAAGATCTTCTAATGATAATCCGAAGCTTAAAACATGTCCCGAGGCTAGACCAGATCTTTCCCTACATAAAAACACCCAAACAAACAACCATTAGTAATGATAGACACTCCTTAGGACCATTCGCAAGTTAATGCATTAACTCGGGTCCAAACGCCACTTTTCGGACTTAATTCAGCACAAAACAATGGGATTTCAGAACAGCATGCGCTGCCCAGCGCAACATGCGTGAATACCAGCTCAAACTGTGCTGGTATCAGGCCTGCACATCCCAAAATTCGTTTTAAGTGTAATTCAGCCCTCCCGACTTGACCCCCGGTCGTTTTGACAATTCCACAACATCATACCACCAATGTAAACACCTTTTAACACTTCTTTAACACCTCATGTGTATTTCTTATGAATCCAAATTAATCAAACAACAATCAAGTTTAAAGTAAAACTAAATATACTACCATGCACAAAGCTCAAGGCTTTTAATCGTTGATACACCCTTGTGAGGCTCGAGACCTCAAGTTATTCATTCCCTTGTGAGATTCTTAAATCTCAAACTCCCAACCGCATTTGTGTGGTTCTTTGACCACCACTCGACCCACCCATGTGAGGTTCTTAGACCTCAATCATCGACACCCTTGTGAGGTTCTTTGACCTCAACTCCAAACCGCCCTTGTGAGTCTCGAAACCTCAACTCCAAACAACCCTCGTGAGGTTCTTAGACCTCAACACCATCCGCTCAAAATTACCAAATGCTAAATTCCACATTTTAGTTTGACTCTTTACCACATAAGTCAAATACATCAATTTACCACATTTAACATTTTAGTTTGACTATTAACCACATAGCCAAATCACACATATTCACCACATACCACATTCAAGCTTGACTATTAACCACATAGTCAAATTACATTTAATCCATATATTTAAATAGAATTAAACTACACAAGTCTAATTACATGCCACTAACCACTTTATCTATCCCAAGTAATGGAACATGTGATTCCAAGCCCACCCATGGAGTATTTGACTCCAAGTATATACCAAATTTTGTACCTTTGAAGTTCTTAGACCCAAGGCCACCCAATTCAACATCACATAAGTAAGCATCTAACAACATATTAGCTACTTATGTAACCTCATTAACTATCAATTACTAAGTAAGTGTAAAAGCACTTACCTTTTGCTAAAGATGATCCCGCTTGATCCTCCAAGCTAGCTTCCTTATAACTTGATCACCTATATTACCCGTTTACAGTTAGTAATCTATTGATCACCAATTGACACCCTAACACACCTTTATGATCTAAAATCAAGATTCTAACTTAGTTTGATTAACATGACCTTAATCAAACCCCCAACACCAAATATCATTTTCAACCCAAATAACTCGTTTGACCCATAATAGTCAACTCCCAATCCACCAATTTCACCATTCACCAATTGAGGTCTAACACCCACCCTAGACCTTATGGATTACACTCATTCTAAACTTGATCAAATATACTTTAAACAAGTTTTAAACATCCCAAGATAACAGTCATCCATATTGACCCGTTTAGGTTCCACCCAATTTCACCCAAACTCTCAATTCCTTAAATCACCAAATTGATTGAGGGTTATTACTTGGTTAAGTGTTTAATCACACCACAATCACTTACCAACCCCCAATTACCATCCAAACAACCTCAATTTCAAAAATCCCTAATTTCTCCTCAAGAACCCTAATTTTGAAATAATCAAATTGGATGTTATAATCATGTTAATCAAGTTTCTCCACGATTTATAACACTAGATGTAACACCCAAAATAAAAAGAAAAGAAAAATTCAAAATTTCACTCCCTCGCGGTACGCGAGGGAGATTTTGACAAAACCTCGCGGTACGCGAGGGGACTGCTTATACGCCAGATTTACACCTTCTCGCGGTACGCGAGAAGATTCCCAACCAAGCTTCGCGGTACGCGAGGGAATAGTACACGCGTCAGGGCCAGAAAACACGTGTCATTCACCCTTGCCACCAGCCGACACGTGTCATGCTGACTCAGCACCGTTCGTGACACCTCATCCTCTCGCGGTACGCGAGAGAATTCCTTGGCCAGTCTCACGGTACGCGAGAGACCGGAATTCCAGCCTATAAAAGGCCGTCAACAGGATTGAAATCTCTACACAATTTCCAAACATTCCTTATACAAAAACCCGATCTCTCAAAACTCTACGACGTTCCAAGCCGCCGTCCAACCTTCCAACGAAACCCTGCTCAAGCCGTAGTTCCGTCCAAATCCCGCGAAGTAGGTATCATTAAAACTATTCATATATATATAGCCGCAATTATATATATATTCTCTCATATATATTCTCGTTAATCGTGTCTTCCCTAGGAAGAAACGTATCGAGGTTCTGCTCAAAATTCTGAAGCCTACAACCCTACCAGCCATCAAAATCAAGGTGAACACGTTTAACGCTTTTCAAACGATAAAACCATTTTATTTACGAAAACGGCATGAAACAAATTAAATGCTTTAATCATAAGGGTAATCTACGTGATAGCATTCAGGCCATAAGCATACGTAGATTTGATCAAATGGTATACATGTGACGGGTGAAAGTCCGGTCCGTGGCTGGGTACAGATCATGTAAGGGGGTATCATAAGACTGAGGATATGGTTCCTTAGCAGATTATACGAGGGACGAGTTCCTGAGTATCATGTAAGACTAAGAACAAGGTTCTTAGCATCACGACCCTGGGAATAGGCTATCAGTCTGAGACATAGAGCTCAGCCAGTTGACCCCATGGCAGTTAACCCAGTGTATGTAGGTGGTATATACTTCAGGTGAAAAAGACTGCTGAATGTGTAGATTTACCATACAAAAACGTGCTTAAAGGCT
The DNA here is from genome assembly GCA_023525975.1 of Smallanthus sonchifolius. Classification (NCBI taxonomy): domain Eukaryota; kingdom Viridiplantae; phylum Streptophyta; class Magnoliopsida; order Asterales; family Asteraceae; genus Smallanthus; species Smallanthus sonchifolius. Next base: position 90,913,061 of record CM042030.1, on the reverse strand, counting down.
TTAATTTGGTTTATGTTAGAAATCATTTTCGTGTCAGTTAAATGTGATTCACCGGCTTTATGCTGATGTTCATTTTCAAAACGTTTTTCACAGGTAGTGAAAGAAATCATTAAATTCAGGGTGGTGCAGTAAAGACAAGATCTTTAGGCATATTTAAATCCCTGTGGCAGACTAATACAAGACCAAATGTTGGAACGGACGTAGATCCTAGACATTTTAAATGGCTTGTATTATGTAAATTAATTCAGCAGATGTACATTATATAATAGACTTTTGAATGTCTATTATCATGAAATGAAAAGGGACGTGGATCCCAAGTTTTGACAAAAAGTACAGAATTAACCCTTGAGGTTACTTACATGACATTTCATTACAAAAAGGCATCAAGTAAAAACAAAGACTTCCGCTGTCCAAATTTATGGGACCTCATTCAGATACCAGCGTTGTCTCGCGACGCCCGGGCAGGGGTAGCCCGGGGTTGTGACAGGTTGGTATCAGAGCCGCATTTAAGGGTTTTAGCAAAATTAGATACTTGTATGATAGTATCTTAGCTTTAACCAATAGTTGTGCCTACTAAACGAACGGTAGGAAGATGCCTTTAACATAACCAATGAATTTCAGGATGTCAGATCCATACTATTATCCTTATAATTACCCAAACTTCTTTCCTGGAGAATTATCTAATCCAAGAAACGATCAAATAGTACCAAGCTATGATGATTATGTCCACTATCTACCGACCCCGGAGAATTGGAACAGAATGGTCGCAGAACAAGTGGAGCAGACTCAAGCAAGGCTTGAACCTCTGAGGGAAGAATCAGAGTATTCAGTGGAAATGGAAGATTCAAGAGAATATTTACGTCCTGTTATGACATCTATGCCACTACCTCAATCGTTAGACATAGTATACCCTACCGGAACAATTCAAGAACATCCACCCAGTCCAAGTGAAGAAACTCCACATTCGATTTCTGAATCCGACAAGGCTGCCGTTTGTGAAGGCAGTGGTGGAAAGTATTTCTTTGATCCTATTCCAGAACATCCCGTTTTCAAGGAACCTTTCTTCTATGTAGATCCCTCCGATGGACGTCAGTATGCAACCGACGGAAAAGTCGTGTGGTCTGTTAACTCAGCATATCACGATCTTAGGATGGGACACAGGGAACCACCTCCTTGTTATGGATACCATGATGAACTGCCAAAATCAATTGATGAACACCTCGATCGTGCTCTTAGAGAGGCTGACGATCTACGTGCTGAACTGTACTTCACCAGACAAGTCGTAGTTAAAAACGAACAAACTATATTTGACTACGAACTAGCCCAGGAAGACAGGAAGTACGCAGAACAATGGGTGGCAGATCAGTTGATCCAGAAAGGTGCTATGACCGAGACCCTGGGGAGATTCTATCAAGATTTGGGAGATGTGCTTCTCGATTAAAGTTAATGATAGTATTTGTATAATTAGCTAACTTTAAGTGATATAGATGCATATCTATATTTCTGTATTTGTAACAAATAGATGAAGTTTAAGCGATAATAAACTTCAAATTTTGACCCAAATTCTTGTCTTGTATTCTTAGATGTCTCAACAAAATAACAATAGTGGTCCAGCTACCTACATTACCAAGGAAAAAGGAAAAAAAATTAATAATAATCCTGAAATAGCTACTCAACAACCAGAATTGCAACAACTGGTTAAACAAAGTATAAGAGAAATACTTCCTGACATAATAAAGAAAGTACAAGAGAACATCAAAACTCCAAGCTATGTAACCTCTCATTCAAAAAGAACAGAAAACCCTCCGAAAACCAACACAGAGCAAGTAGCAAGCTCTCGTAGAACTCAAACCTCGAAAAGGTCCAGAACATCAAGCAATAAGTATTCTGGATCTGAAGAATCCTTAAATTTAAGCAGTGAAGACTCTGAAGAAGAAGAGAAAGAAACAAAAAGGTATAGACACAAAGGGTGTTCTTACAAAACCTTTCAGGACTGTAAACCTTATGAATTTAAGGGCACCGAAGGCGGTATTGCTACTCTTCACTGGCTAGAGAAGATGGAGTCAGTAATAGCAATTAGCAAATGTGCTAAGAAAGATCAAGTACTGTATGCTTCAAACTCCTTCAAAAATGAAGCGTTGGAATGGTGGAATTCAATCATTTCTGCCAAAGGAAGAAGAAAGACAAATGCCATGGATTGGAAAGAATTCCGAGCAAAGGTGAAAAGGAAATTTTGCCCCAAGAATGAGAAAGAACAAGCTGAAAGGAAATTTTTGGATCACAGGATGGTGGGTACCAATGATCGAGAGTATACTACCAAATTTTTTGAATATGCCCGTTTGGCACCTCACCTGGCTAAACCCGAGTCGGTTCTCATAACTCGATATATTTATGGCTTAGTTCCAGAGATCCGTGATTTGGTGAAGGTTGTCTCACCAAAAACCATTGAGTCCACCGTAGAATTGACCGGTACCATGACAGCTGGACTAATCAGAAATATAGAGGAAAAGAAGAAAGTCGAATCCTCTACAAAAACAAAACCCGAAGCCAAAAGATTTAGCAAAAGCTTTGGGCAAAAAGGATTTCCATTTAACAATCCACCATGCAAAACGTGCGGACGCAGGCATAGTGGAAAGTGTGTTTTTGAAACTCCATTCTGTAATCATTGCAAGGTCTCAGGTCACACTACTGAGAATTGCTTCAAGAGAAAGGGAATGATTACTTGTTTCAATTGTGGAGAGCTGGGGCACATCAGCACTAATTGCCCTAAGTTTGCAAGGACCGGAAGAGCTGGAGGATCAGGAGTTAAGATAACTCCAGAAACCAAAAAGACCGTACGAGCTTTTGTCATGAATGCTAACCAAGCTGAGAGAACGCCGGACGTAATTACCGGTACGTTTCTTCTTAATAATGTTTATGCTAAGGTCTTATTTGACTCGGGTGCGAACCGGAGTTTTATAGATTATAATTTTTGTAATCTATTAAATAAACCATTAAGTCCCTTAGCTGAAACATATGAAGTAGAAACAGCGAACGGTGATTTGATAAAAATATCCCAATCACTGAACAACTGTTACATTACATTGGCTGGTTTCACTATCCCAGTACAATTGTTACCAATGTCAATAACTGGCTTTGACATTGTTTTGGGGATGGATTGGTTATCAAATAACCAAGCCGAAATCCTTTGTAATCAACAAGTTGTAAAACTCGTTACACCAACAAACAAAACTCTAACTATCCAAGGTGATAAACCCATAAAACCTATCCAGATAATCTCCATACTTAAAGCAACCAAGTGCTTAAGAAAAGGATATCTGGCATGTCTGGTATCAATTACTGCCTTGGAAAAGGAGAAGAAGATAGAATCAGTACATGTAGTATCTGAATTTCCAGATGTTTTTCCTGAAGAACTGCCTGGATTACCACCAGAACGAGAGGTAGAATTTCGAATCAACCTTGTACCTGGTGCAACTCCAATTGCCAAATCCCCGTACAGACTGGCACCCACAGAAATGGCAGAACTCAAGAAACAATTGGATGAACTTCTTGAGAAAGGTTTTATCCAACCAAGTTCTTCACCCTGGGGAGCTCCAATTCTCTTTGTTAAGAAGAAAGACGGATCAATGCGCATGTGTATTGATTATCGGGAACTGAATAAAGTTACCATCAAAAACCGATACCCGCTTCCACGGATTGACGATTTATTCGATCAACTCCAAGGAGCTTGTCATTTTTCAAAGATCGATCTTCGTTCAGGTTATCATCAGTTGAAAGTGCATGATAACGATATCTCGAAAACTGCATTTCGAACACGGTATGGACATTTCGAGTTCACGGTTATGCCATTTGGACTTACAAATGCTCCTGCCGCATTCATGGACATGATGAATCGTGTCTGCAAACCTTACTTGGATAAGTTTGTCATAGTTTTTATTGATGACATACTTATTTATTCCAAAACCCAAGTTGAACACGAAACTCATCTTCGAACCATACTTGAACTTCTTCGAAAAGAGAAATTATATGCTAAGTTTTCCAAATGCGGATTTTGGTTAACAGAAGTACAATTTCTTGGTCATGTCATCAATATGAACGGAATTCAAGTAGATCCTTCAAAAATCGAAGCTATATCCAAATGGGAAATTCCCAAGTCACCCACCGAAATTCGTAGTTTTCTGGGATTAGCGGGATATTACCGCCGGTTCATTCAAAATTTTTCTCGTATAGCAATCCCACTCACATCCTTAACTCGGAAATCTGTAAAGTACGAATGGGGACCCAAACAATCTGAATCTTTTGAAACTTTGAAACAAAAACTGACAAACGCACCTATCTTATCCTTACCAGATGGTATTGAAGACTTCGTAGTTTACTGTGACGCCTCACATACTGGTTTAGGTTGCGTATTAATGCAACGCAAGAAAGTCATTGCTTATGCATCTCGTCAGTTGAAAATTCATGAGAAAAACTACTCAACCCACGATCTAGAATTGGGCGCTATAATCTTTGCTTTAAAGTTATGGCGACACTATCTCTATGGGGTTAAGTTCACAATCTACACTGATCATAAAAGTCTCAAGTACATATTTAGCCAGAAAGAGTTAAATATGAGACAAAGAAGATGGATGGAAATCCTGAATGATTATGATTGTGAAATTTGTTATCATGAAGGAAAGGCAAATGTAGTAGCAGATGCCTTGAGCCGAAAAGAAAATGTCAAGCCAAAGAGAGTACATTCTCTCAGACTTGAACTACAAATTGATCTTGTAAGTCAGTTAAAAGAGGCACAAGAGTTAGCTTTGAAGGAAGGTAACTTTGAAAAAGAAGGAATGAAAGGAATGCTTGACTTACTGATCAAAGGTGAAGATAATATCCTTCGCATGAATAAACGTATTTGGGTACCAGTTACAGGTGATCTTCGAGAGCGAATCCTCGAAGAAGCACACAAGTCCAAATACACCATGCACCCAGGAAGTGATAAAATGTACAAAAACCTCAAAGAAAGTTATTGGTGGATTGGTATGAAAAAGAACATTGCTATCTACATAGCAAAATGTTTGACTTGTTCCAAAGTCAAAGCCGAACACCAAAAGCCAGCTGGATTATTGCAACAGTTAGAATTACCAGTTTGGAAATGGGAACTGATAACTATGGACTTTATTACAAAACTTCCTCGAACCACTCGTGGAAATAATGCAATCTGGGTTATCATTGACCGTTTAACCAAATCAGCTCACTTTCTATCTATCAAGGACACCATGAGTATGGACAAAATGGCGCAAATTTACGTTAATGAAATTGTAACGTTACATGGTGTGCCTCTATCCATAGTGTCAGATAGAGATAGTCGCTTCACATCTCGATTCTGGCAAAGTTTTCAAACAGCTCTAGGAACTCGATTGAATCTTAGCACTGCTTATCATCCACAAACTGATGGGCAGAGCGAAAGAACCATACAAACCCTAGAAGATATGCTCCGAGCCTGTGTGATAGACTTTGGAGGTAATTGGGATGATCATTTACCTCTAATGGAATTTTCCTACAACAATAGTTATCACACAAGTATTCAGGCCGCACCATTTGAAGCATTATACGGAAGAAAATGTCGAACGCCTGTATGTTGGTCAGATATCGGAGAAAATCAACTATCAGGACCAGAGATAGTCCAAGAAACCACTGATAAAGTATTACAAATACGAGAACGTCTAAAAATGGCTAGAGATCGACAAAAGAGTTATGCAGATAAACGAAGAAAGCCGTTAGAATTTCAAATCGGTGACAAGGTATTATTAAAAGTTTCACCTTGGAAAGGTGTTATTCGTTTCGGAAAGAAAGGAAAGTTAAGTCCACGTTTTGTTGGACCTTTCAAAATCATTAAACGAATCGGATCTGTTGCCTATCAGCTTGAACTACCAGTAGAGATGGGTGGGGTACACGATGTATTCCATGTATCAAACCTACGTAAGTGTTTAGCTGATGAATCCTTGCTTATGCCTTTACAAGATGTGGAAGTAAATGAAAAGCTCAAATTCATTGAACGCCCGTTACAAATTGAAGACCGACAAATCAAAAAGCTTAAACGAAAGCAATTGGCGTTAGTCAAAATAAGATGGGACTCCAGGCGTGGCCCAGAATATACTTGGGAACTTGAGTCAGAAATGCGCAAAAAGCATCCACATCTCTTTCAATGAATCTCGAGGACGAGATTATTCTAAAGGAGGGGAGGATGTAACACCCAAAATAAAAAGAAAAGAAAAATTCAAAATTTCACTCCCTCGCGGTACGCGAGGGAGATTTTGACAAAACCTCGCGGTACGCGAGGGGACTGCTTATACGCCAGATTTACACCTTCTCGCGGTACGCGAGAAGATTCCCAACCAAGCTTCGCGGTACGCGAGGGAATAGTACACGCGTCAGGGCCAGAAAACACGTGTCATTCACCCTTGCCACCAGCCGACACGTGTCATGCTGACTCAGCACCGTTCGTGACACCTCATCCTCTCGCGGTACGCGAGAGAATTCCTTGGCCAGTCTCGCGGTACGCGAGAGACCGGAATTCCAGCCTATAAAAGGCCGTCAACAGGATTGAAATCTCTACACAATTTCCAAACATTCCTTATACAAAAACCCGATCTCTCAAAACTCTACGACGTTCCAAGCCGCCGTCCAACCTTCCAACGAAACCCTGCTCAAGCCGTAGTTCCGTCCAAATCCCGCGAAGTAGGTATCATTAAAACTATTCATATATATATAGCCGCAATTATATATATATTCTCTCATATATATTCTCGTTAATCGTGTCTTCCCTAGGAAGAAACGTATCGAGGTTCTGCTCAAAATTCTGAAGCCTACAACCCTACCAGCCATCAAAATCAAGGTGAACACGTTTAACGCTTTTCAAACGATAAAACCATTTTATTTACGAAAACGGCATGAAACAAATTAAATGCTTTAATCATAAGGGTAATCTACGTGATAGCATTCAGGCCATAAGCATACGTAGATTTGATCAAATGGTATACATGTGACGGGTGAAAGTCCGGTCCGTGGCTGGGTACAGATCATGTAAGGGGGTATCATAAGACTGAGGATATGGTTCCTTAGCAGATTATACGAGGGACGAGTTCCTGAGTATCATGTAAGACTAAGAACAAGGTTCTTAGCATCACGACCCTGGGAATAGGCTATCAGTCTGAGACATAGAGCTCAGCCAGTTGACCCCATGGCAGTTAACCCAGTGTATGTAGGTGGTATATACTTCAGGTGAAAAAGACTGCTGAATGTGTAGATTTACCATACAAAAACGTGCTTAAAGGCTTTAATTTGGTTTATGTTAGAAATCATTTTCGTGTCAGTTAAATGTGATTCACCGGCTTTATGCTGATGTTCATTTTCAAAACGTTTTTCACAGGTAGTGAAAGAAATCATTAAATTCAGGGTGGTGCAGTAAAGACAAGATCTTTAGGCATATTTAAATCCCTGTGGCAGACTAATACAAGACCAAATGTTGGAACGGACGTAGATCCTAGACATTTTAAATGGCTTGTATTATGTAAATTAATTCAGCAGATGTACATTATATAATAGACTTTTGAATGTCTATTATCATGAAATGAAAAGGGACGTGGATCCCAAGTTTTGACAAAAAGTACAGAATTAACCCTTGAGGTTACTTACATGACATTTCATTACAAAAAGGCATCAAGTAAAAACAAAGACTTCCGCTGTCCAAATTTATGGGACCTCATTCAGATACCAGCGTTGTCTCGCGACGCCCGGGCAGGGGTAGCCCGGGGTTGTGACACTAGATTAAGGTTTATAACCAACAATAAACCAACATCTCCACACCCATTGACCCAAATTCGGGTTTTCTACCAAAACTCACCAAGAACACCTACAATGGTGATTCAATAGATGAAATTGATACTTACTTGCCATCTTGAAGAAGAGGAACACTCCAAATCATCCAGCTTCCACATGCAAATCATCAATTCGATTTTGGATTCTCCCCCCTCTTCTCTCTTGCAAATCAAGACAGAAACACACACTTGGTGTGTGTGTTTTGTCGCCAACCCTCTCCCCATATAATCAGATTTGTAGTTTTTACAAGTTCAGTCCCTCAACTTGCATGTTTGACTCCTTGTTCCAAAACTACAAGATTCCATTATTTACAAAATGCCTCCAACTTTAATTTATATAAATATACCCCCATACAATATAATTCCTATACTATGGGCAAACCTGAAAATCGGTTCATTACACCGAGATGCTTGAACAAATTAGCAGGTCAAAAAGAAAGTCGCCGATAGGGAAGGGACCCCAACTAGTGGATTGGATAGCCGGTGTTTCGTGGATCTCAATGAAGTTTCTGATGACTTATCGGAGGAAGCAAAGGAGAAAGGAAAGGGGAAAGCTACGGCATCCTCAGCTACGGACGAGAAGTTGGATAAAGTGTTGGCTTAGTTAGACACCTTTAGCACTAGATACTATGAGATCGAAAACAAAAAAAAAATAAACTTAGGGAGGAAGTGAACGAAAGGGAAAATCTAAATGTGTTGACGTTGAAAACCGACCACTTTTTTAGTGAGGAGCTTGAAGACGTCCTAGCCCTACTAGCGATGGTTCGGGCACGTCTTAGGAGGAAATAATTTTTTATATGTTTTTAAATTTTTATGTAATGTTTTTAATTATTAACGAAACTGGGTTTTTTAATTTTATATTTTATTTATTAGAATTTTTTTTTTCCATTTTATGAAAAAAATGTATGAAAAAAACTATTAATTTTTAATTAAAAAGTAAATATGACATGACAGTGTGGAAATGTGGAACAACGCCCCTCAAATGTGGAGAAATGTGAAAAAACTATGGAATATGATGTAACGCTGATGTAGCAATGTGGAGGGGTGTGGAAATGTGGAGTATACCCGTTGGCTTTATTAGATTGTATAATAGTTTTACTAAAAAGTGAAAAACAGCAGGTCACGTCACTGTCACTGTCACTGTCACGTAGACAAGAGTGAAACCACTAAACATAATCATTAATATGTGTAATGGTTTCACTTTTACTATTAATTTTTAATCATTGTTATTAATTATTTACTATTTATTTAAAGTTTTGTTTCAATAAAATATTAATATTTATTTAAAATAAGACAAAAAAAATACAAATATTAATTTGATATTTTAAATACTAGAAAGAAAAAAAACCACTTGACATAAATATCAAATATTAGTTAATCATATGTCACGTGAGCAATTCCTCTAAATCTGCTCTGCAAAATCTCGTGAAGGCTGATATGTGTTTATCTATTGTGTTACGAATTGTTTGTTTCTCTTTGGCTTTTAGTATTACAGTTTGGAGGTAATCTTCATAGTTTTGGCAAATTGTTGGAGGTAGAGGGGAGCCGGGGATGAGGATGTTGGGATGGATGTGGCCTGTGTGGACACACAAGGCTGGACGAGATAAGAAATGATGTTTTCCGGGAAAGACTATGGATGGCTAGTATAGCAGATAAAGACACAGGTGCCGGTGCCGGTTAGATCAGTAGAAACCCTCATTATAGAGGGGATGAGGGGTAGAGGCAGACCCAAATTGACTTGGGATGAGTGGATTATGCAGGATTTGCTAAACTTGCATTTCTCTGAGGACATGATCGGGGATAGGATTTCGTGGAGGAGTAGGATTAAGGTTAATAATTTTTTAGGGGGGTTGTACAGATTTGCTAGTGGTGGGATTTTACTAAGTATGGTGGTTCTTGTTGTAGGGAGGGTGAATGTTGTCTAGTGATGGTCTATACATGTTACATTCTTGACTTTGTGCATCTGTGATGTTACTTGTATTATATACACTTTTTTCATCACTTACATGTTTTCATCATTCACTGATATTCGTAGCCTATTGATACTATTTTATTAGATCTTTTGTTCTTTCATTTTATTGTATGTAGACCTCTATGGTGCTAATAATATTTTCATGTCAAGACAGGGTTGGAGCTGAGGGTCTTCCTGGTCCTAATAGAGATATAGTTTGCGTACATCCCACACTCCCTAGATTCTACTAATTGCTTGCTTGTGGCGGGATTTTACAACTCTTTATGTTTATGTAATATTTATTTTACATTTCAAACGTTTTGTACTATATTATATTTCACAAATAAAGAGGGTATTTTTATTATATTTCACACATTTATTTTACATTTCAAACGTTGGGTCGGTTGGTCTTGCCTCAATATTATTAGTCTCTGCTGCCTTCAAAACTGAGCCTTGGTCTTCATACATTACTAAAAAACAAAGAAATCAAACAAATTGACTGGAGACCCATGGCTAGCTCATAACTTGAATCAGGGGAATAACTTGTATTGGTTGGTTAAGTGTTTTGAACATTGGGCTGTATCTGATTGGGGCAAGATGGTATATAGGCTTTCTGGGGAGGTTATTGAGTTGGAACAAGAGTGAACCTAAAGATGATTATGATTAAATAATAGAGATGTAGGCTATTTCTGGGCTCTTTTTTCCCTTTATTTTTATACTAATAACTCTTAAATAGCTAATCTACTCATCAAAACTTAATACCAAATCATATGCACTATTTAAATCCAGCATACATGGACAGTTTCAGTTAGCACATCTGCTGCTGGCTTCATTCATTTCTTCGCTAAATTCACCAAATATATTCGGGCACCCTTCCCAGCTACCTCGCTCTCGATTCTCCCAGTATCCGCCTACATAGCAGTATGTACCGTTTTCACAGTCTTTCTCAAACCATCGCGGTTTCCATCCATTTTCTTGTAGTTTTCTTGACTGCAAAGTTTAAGAGCAGAGAACGAGTCGTTATATCATAAAACAAATGCTAGTCTTGACTGACTATAGATATAGTTGGGAAGAGTTATCAGTACCATTCTCTGCCTGGTCTCGAGACGTAGCTTTTCAGCATTTGCCATGTCATATTCTCCATTCTCCAGATGGCGTTGGTCTGGCCTGAGTCTCGAATCCGTAGGTGGAAGTTTTTCCTTATCAAACACCAACAATAATTAGAACAAATTAAATGTAAACAAATATACACATTTTTAATCAGTACTACCTTCAATCCGGGGGTTAACTCGTTCAATGTGATAGCAAAAGACGTTAGATTGTATCGAGTGAGATTAGCTGGAGGCATAGTCCTTTGCCACAACAGATTTGCATTACCCGCGTCCTTTGGCTTCACTCCATTTATGTAATACATGCTGTCATCCCACTGCCCGAATAGTGTTGCGTGTTTCTTACCGCTACCATCTTCAACAAACCCGTGCACCTGTTAAATAACCGGGCATCCTCATATTAAGGATTTATACATCCTACAATTTTAACTGACTTATGTCTATCTTACCTGGCGGGGATTTCTTTCGAGAATAGACTGTTCTTTGAACTTGAGTTTGCACGAGTATTCTCGGTTACCACGTATATGCATCATTCCATGATGATGACAGTAAACTTTACCCAAAATAAGGTTATAAATGCTGGTTGTCACCTGACATTAGAAAAAAGAAATACCAAAGTTTATGCAAGTAGAAGCCAAAATATTATACAAGAAAAGCAGTAACTCAATACCTTGCTCCACTGGAAAACCTCACCATCATCAAATTCTAATGTAAGAACACCAACAGGGTCGAGCTGAATTGATCGTCCCCAAAATTTTGTTCTGATGTTGCTGTCCCCCCAGAATTTCCACCCTTTACCTTCAGAGTGACAAGCTATTAGAGTCGGATGGTGACTAACCTGTAAAAGAACCATAACTGTAACAATGAATACTCCCCACAACTCAAGAATAGCTGTAAAAACCAACATACCTTCTCGGAAAAGAAACGGACTCCTTTCTCAGGATAATCAGCTTCATAAGTTTCCCCTAATAAAGGGTTGAACGGTTTGCAATGCCGTCCTTCTGAAGAAGCATATCCAGAAACCGCAAAAGCAGCTACATTTAATATTCTTTGGAGACTGTTTCCCTAGGACAACATCACAGGTTATATTTAACACACTTTATAGAATCAAAAACTTTCAAGCTTTTTAAAAAGTATATATGTTGTACCTGTTTTCCATGGTGATAAGCTCGATCTAAAAGGTAAGAGTACTCGAGGTCCTCAAAACACTTTTGTAGAGACGATATGGGTTCATTAAAATAAACAGGAAGACAGACTCGTGTGAGATCCTTTCCTACATTGTCTTTGATCAGAGACCAAAGGCTAACCCCCTTTTCTTTCTCAGCTGGATCTGGAAGCTTCCTTCTCCTTACAATTTCACACTCAGCCATTTCATCAGGTTGGGTATTTAATTCAGGAAAACAATCTTGTGTGTCAAAAAAGTAAATTTCCTCATCTTCTGAACCGTCCTCAAGCTCTTGTTTCTCAACATTATCAGATGATTCAGTTGTACTCCACTCTATAATCAGAAACGCATGCAAAAGCACATCATATAGATATCATGACATAATAAAAGTCATGCAGTCAGTACACATGCATACATAGACAGCATACCACTATATTTTCCACGGTGCAGATCTGGAAATTCCTCTAGTGTCAATTGATACTTGTCTTCAGGAACTCCAGAAGCTTCAACTTCAAAATTAGCAGCCTGATGCATACAAAATATGCTTGCTTGATAAAAATATAATGATCATTAGGTTACAAGTAATCAATTACTTCACTAGGTCACAAACAACCAAAAGTGAGGTAACAAGAAAGAACACCAGCAGTTGCTGATCAATCATCAATGTGATTCATTGCCAACATTTATCTTCCTTATTTTAGATTGAACATTCAAGAATTATCTCTAATAAAGTAGGATTTATTAGCTAGGGCTGATTCAATAAATGATTTACCTCAAATTACAACGCAGACCCTTAAGCAATCTAACTAAAGATTGAACAAAAACTGGTTACGGCAGTAGCTGTTTTTTATCCTTCAAGGGTTGACACCAATTAGCCCATCAATCCTAGTGGTTGCAGTTTAGTGTTAGATTGTATGATTTGTATCATAAGAAATTCTAATCACTGTCACAAGTCGCACAACCATCAACTGTAACACGAGGGATTTCATGAAAGGGCAGTGGTAGGTTCTGAGCAGGAACTGGAAATGTAGCAAGGATTTAATTATTTGGTACTTGAAGCTTGGTCTTGAACATTTCTAGGTCAATTTGGAACAACTGGGCATATGACATGCTACTGAAATCTGATAAGGAACAAATATGCAGATTATTGACAGCTAGAAAAGTAAAAAGATCACTACAACTACATAGGCGGGCCTTCAGTTTTTACACACTATTAGGGGTGGAAAAAGTTACAGTTTTGATAATATCCAGAAACTTTGTTCACATTAACCTACTACTGAGTAAGAAACCACTGATCCAACTTGTAGATTTCATTTGAGAACACATAAATAAAGCTTCATATTGGATTGGTTGCATTAAAGACAGTTTAAGGGAGATGATGTGGCAATATAAGCAATAACTTGCATACTTCATAATTTAACTGGTTTGTTATAAAAAGTAATAACTTGTAGATTCTCAATCACTAAAATTAAAGAAAACACACCTCTAACTGTCTCAAGGTGTCCAGCAAATTCGAACGCTCCTCACAAAGAATCTTAATTTGTCCTTGTATGTTAGATAACTCCAAGAGCATGATCTGCTCACACTCCTTGACAAGTATCTCACTGATTCCTTCTTCGAGTAGGCGTTTCTTTAATCTTTCAGTTGACAATGATATGGCAGTTGGTACTACAATAGATGGCTTATCATTCAACTGTCTTAACGTAAACAGATTTTTACTTGAGGACAAAGCTTCAATCCAGGCAACCCTCTCTTTCTTTGAACTAGTTCTGAGATGAAGCGTCTTTGTAGCTGTAAATATATAAAATCTTCTATCATCTGACCTACTCTCTCGGAATGATGACACCTGCCCAAAAAAATTACAACATTTCAGCAACCTTTTACTGCCTAAACAACATTTAAGTTAACTTTTTATTCTCTTTCAAGCAAAGAATTAATCTGCAGTATATAAATTTCTAGCCCGAGAGAAATCAACAACCTAAAGGAGCCTCTCATTTACAAGATACTTGCTGCAAGTAACAGAAGTTTTTAAGATATAACTGGGAATTATTCCTTTTCATTTCTGAAATAGTCTGCTAATCGATATATTGGTTCTGAATGTAATTAATCAGCCTAATCTAAGTGATTACAACAGAATCAAGTTATTCAACCTGCACTTAATCTACCAATCCTTTGGTTCCCGTAAGATGAAACAAGAGGCAAAGGATGAACAAACCGGGAAAGACAACAATTCGAGAGCAATTAGCAATGAGATTAAACATAGCAAGCCTATAATACAAGATTCATAAAATTACAGGTCAAGATAAGCTTAAGGAGTTGAAGAAAGATCAGCAAAATAGAGGACATGAACAACTAAAAAGGTATATATCACAATCACATTGTCCTGTATATTCTATGTAAGCATGAATCAAAGGAAATAGATGCAAAAACTCACCAAAGATAAAATCTAAACGAAGGAGACTTGTACAGGGGCAGGGCAAACTCTCACCCAGATTTATATAAACTGAATTACGAACAAAATAGTCTTAATGACCACAAATACAGCCAGGCTGCTATGTGGCCCAATAGATATGTCCCAGAGTAACATTTTGCAAGTAAGGGAGGGTTAACAAAACAAATTATCCATATTTTTAATCTTAAAATTTTTAAAAATATAAAAAAATAGTAGAAATACAATGTTTATTCAATACTCCTTAAATTCGAAAAAATTACGAACAAATTTCGTTATATATATAGCCTACACATAACTTAAACATATGTAAGTAACCGTTTAAAAGTTTAAAAAAGTAGGAAATAAATTATTTGATAATATTTTATGTACATATCATGTACATGTGCATGTAAGAATTACAAAATCTAAAGAATATGAATCATTGATAAAAATTTAAAAGATTTATGGTATTTACTGAATTGATATCTACATATACCAAATTCAATAAATACTCATGTTATTTATCATTGAATGGTCAATGGGAATCGGAGTCAACCTTTTGCCGTTAGAGGAAATTTTCTCTCTCTAAAATCTGAATTAGTTATGCATCGTCGTCGTTTTGATTTACCTTGAGGTGAACGATTCCAACGGTTTTCTGATGCTTATGACGTCGACTACTGCCGCATCTATCGAGACGTTTGACTCTCCCGGAGGAGACATCGCCGATGAACCTAACGTCCTCGCCGGCTGAGAGTGTCTCCGGTTGTAGGATCTTCGAGTAGGAGAGCACGCCGTTGCGTAACAGAAACCATCTGGATCTCCATCCTTTGCCGTAATTCGTCCATTTGTATAGGACTCCGGCGAAGCTTCTGCTACCGGAGCACGATTCAGATTCAGATCCAGACCACGTCCATCCAACGGCATTGACGTCCATACATACGACTATACGAGATTGCGGTTGGAGCTCAGAAATCTCAGAGGGAAGAAAGTTGGAAATTGAGTGTTGGGTTTATTTATTTATTTAATTAATAAGTATTTGAACCATATTGTGTTTTGATTTTGGGAAGAATATTTATTTATAGAGAGCTGAGATGGCTCTATTCTGTTTCCCAAATAGACATTTACATGAATCTATATATTTGATAATCTTTGTAATTTTGTTCTTCAAATTGAAAATATTATAAAACTCTATAATACTCTCACTTGACACTCTCAAGTGAGAGTACTTTTCTGTCACGTGGTCCTGACGTAAGCTTGGTTGGTTTCTCACTTGGGTCTTACATGGCAAGTGAAATATCCAAGTGAGTGAAATACAGGGCCGGCCCCGAGGATTCGAATGCCCTACACGAGCCGGAAAAAAAGGCCCATAACGAAATATATAATTTTATAAACTATTTTTTAACGAAAATTAATGTTATAGCATAGACATAACAAAATCATAGTATCAAAATGACATACCGTAATATCTAACCGGTGATTGGATTAAGAATTCAACTGGTTTCTTTTTCTTTGGCTAAACCATCTTGTTGGCAAACATTTTTTTGAAAGTTTGTTTTAAATCAATGTTTTGGTTAGTATAAAGAGCATTCCTACTATTTAAATTTGTTAACACACCAATTAAAAAGAGATTTCAACATTACCATCAAAATTCCAAACTAATGCACATATAAAAACTATATAAAATAAGTACAGAATAGTCTTCTTTTTACAGGCTTTGAGAAGCAACATAACACACCTGATGCTTTATGTTTACAACCCAAAGATTAAACAAGTTTGGAACTTTGCAAACTAGTACTAAAAACACATCCAAAATGAAGAAGAAACAACAATCAGAAGCAAACTCAAAATCACATAATCATTAAAAATTAGGGCTAATATCAAATAATCATTTAACTAGGGCTAACTTATCAAATTAGGGCTAAAAAATTCGGTTCATCATCTACACTTCAACCGACTTTGAATAGTTGCAATAACTAATTAAGGACTAAAAAGTAAACAAATTGACCTAAATGAATTGAAATCATGCTTATTTGAAAAAAAATCAACAAACTTACAAGTGGAAGGCGTCGGCGGTGGTGGTCGTCGGAGGAGGCGCCGCTGCTGGCGGACGGACCGGCGGAGGTGGTGGTCGTCGGACTCGGAGGCGCGGCTGGCTGAGCAGTGGAGGTCGGCCCTGGTTGGGAACTCGTCGGAGGCGCGGCTGGCTGAGCAGTGGCGGTCTTCTATCGGCCGATTTTTTTTTTCCCGGAGAACATTTGTTCTCGATGATGATGAATCGATGAATCTATATGGGATGGGCTGCAGTGGGCCGGCCCTGGTTGGGAACTCGATTTAGGGCCCAAATAAGTCATTAAATTTTAAGCCCAAATAAGTCATTAAATTTTAAGCCCAAATAAGTAAATTAAATTTTAAAAAAGGCCCATTGTTTTTTTAAAAAATACCTATTTTTTTATAAAAAAAAAAGCTCAATTACGTTTAAAAAAAGCCCAATTTTATATAAATTTTTTTTTTGGCCCCTCGAAATGTTGGGCCCACTACGGTCGTGTTGCCCGCAGGCCCATTTGGCCGGCCCTGGTGAAATACCACATATTTGACCATGGAGGATCCACCCAACACCCACACCCACAATAGGGGACCCACCCAACACTCACAACTTTCCCCCTTTCTCCCGTGAAGCCACTCACGGATCCTCCCTCACCCCCTTCACGCGAGAGCGGGGCGGTGTTCCATCTCCCTTCACGCCGTGAGAATGCTCACATGAGGGTACCCGTGAGGGTATACCTCATACCCTAAGGGCATCTAGAAAGGTCCGCGCGCGACGGTGTCGTGAGAGCCACGGTAGCTACGCTCACGGAAACATGTGAGAGGTCGTGAGCGCACTCACGCTCGTGTAAACCTTTTAAATAATATGCAAAGCTGATCACATTAGGCCACATATGAATTTAATTTTTATTTTTTTATTATAATTTTCATTTAATTTTCTCAGATAACTTATATTAGTTAGTTTTTCCATAAAAACAAAATACACATTCTTTATTTTATTTTCTTAACTTCACACAAATTTTATTGAAAACGAAGTTGTTTAAAAAAAATATCTTTTCATCTCGTGAACGGCTTTTAACATGTGTTTGGTCTCCGTTTATTATGTTTTTAATTAATTAATTGTTTAAAATTAATTAGTAAATATTTAAAAAAAATCACTCACATTCACTAACCATACCCTTCACTAATGACTAATGAGTGCGGAGTGAGTTAATGAGGTAAGTAAGGTGACGCATACATGAAAACACTTTTTGGTTTATACTCACTAGTCATACCCAATGCACTAATTACATTAATATTATTGTCTAATAATATCATTCTAATTTAGTAAAATACAAATGTTCATAGATTTTTAAGGAAAATGGTTTTCTTTATTTAAAACAAATATATAAATTTCTAAATTCTTGGTTGGACTGCTTTCACGAGCCAATGTCCAAATAAGTCATGATATTACATTGTAACTAAATAAAATAAAGAAAATTAGAGTGGTTATTTTTATTTTTTACGATAATTGGTTTTGTCGTGTAGCCGGTTCTAGCGACCGGAGTATTGTCACGTGGTGTTACAACTTGGTTGCCGTCTCTTAATCACGAAAGGTATAACCCTAAACCCCCTATGGTTGTTTATTGAATATTTGGTTTGCACCTGGACTTCTATTGAGGCGATCTAGGGTTTTGGCCTAGATCGATTCATGCTTACCTTTTCGCTGCGCGTTTTAAAAGTGTTTTGAAACCCTTGCACGAAACCCCAACACACCCTTCTTCCAAAACCTAAAGCTACTCAATGCCCCAAGTGAGTAAAACTCGTGAGCTTCGAATAACCGAACCCAACCAGGATAGTTTCCCAAGAAACCCCTCGGAAGACTAGTTCCATGCACCCAGACACTGATCAGCAGAAAAAACATTGGTCAAAACATGATCAATGACCAATTCCAAATTCTGCGAAACACTTCTTGCATCTAGCACTAGCAATCCTAGCACACGAGATGGTTAACCTAAGCATTTGACTTAACGGTCCACCCCTGGACTTATCCTGACAATAATCATGCGTCCAGACGAGCGAAGACCCGATGATCACTACTCCGTTCCGGACTACACACGACTCTACACTTAAATTCATCTGACCTCCAAAACATGTGGTTCTGACAACCGTACCACATCTTCGTTAAATATGACACAACCCTGAATAATCCAAGCCATGGAATCCGTGGGTACCGATATTACACCCGACCCAAACTCGATACCCAAACCTGATTCGAGAGTCAACCAACCCACAGACCAATGAACCTTGTACCGACTCTGCCCGTGACGACACCCCACCATTAGAACAATATATGTAAGGACCGAATAGAACTCTGACATTGTGATAAAAATCCACTAATAAACCCCCGACCCGCAACCTACACCCAACTGTCGTACCTGATGAGCCAATATCATAGTGTTCGCAGGTTTCACTGCTGGCACCATGATTGAACCTGTGACCTTTGACCGTTGTCGCGATCGAGACGAATTACACGCGCCTAAAACCCTTGCCATGCGAACCAGCACGTCCACCGGCATCTGATGATCCTCACTGCATATCACCGCCCTCATTGTTGCCTGGTAAAGGCCTCATCGCCTCTTTCTCTTTGATTAGAAACCCTAACACTCTCGGAAGGAGGGAAGGGAATGCGTGGGGAAGGGGAAAGAACCCTTTAGACATATCCCTACCTAGGGGGGGGGGGGTTCCAAAACTCGGGTTGAATACCCGTGGAACCCCATCCGAATCCCTTATAGCCAACGCGAGACCCGTATGCTCTTATGAGTACCCGCCTCTCTATAAGCCCACCTAAAACGAATGGGCCTCATTTATTTCTCTTTGTCATTGATAGAAAGAGCCTAATCAAAATGAACATGGCCTTCCTCTTTCTATCTAGCCTTACCTGTAGTAGCCCAACACCAACCGCACCCAAGCCGCCAATGTCGTCTGTAGGGCCCTACGTGGCCATTTCAGGGCAAAACTCTTGGGCCCAACCGTCTACTATTCCTTTGGATAAAATGTTTCTTGGCACACAACCAAAACCTCTTTTGAGCCCAAAACCAACACCGCTACTCGTTGGATGAAAGCCCAAACCGACAGCCTTGCAACTCTCTTTCGAGCTAGCTTGACTGGTCAAACCTTGGTTCACATTGTGACTCATTGGACTACTGTGGATCCTAGACCTGATTCCACCGTCTTGCAATGATGACCCCTCTCTGTTATGCACTGGCTCCCCTCTTTGAACACCGACCTTGTCCAACGTCGTGGCAACCCATGCACAACCTTGGTAGAACTCCTCTTTGTATCCATAATTATCGAAACAAGGATGTATCAAATAGAGTTTGCTACAACGTTCCATATAGTCTTCCTTCCCAAAGTCCATATTCACCTTGAACACCCTGAGTCGGCTTCTTAAAACTTGTCACGTTGTGATCCAAAAACATCTTGACCATTACATCTGCCAATGAATCTGTAGCACAGATACTGATTGTATTCATAAGCCATTTGAATAATACCAGAGCTCTGATACTACTTGATGCAGTCGGAATTCGTCATTCAAATGGCTTAAGAACACGATAATTAGACTTTATGGATTTTGCACTCGATAATCAGTTTAAGCTAAAAGTTTTAAGAACAAAATTCTTATATTTAATCAAAAACATAGACCCCTTTTACAATAACCTTAAATCCCTATTTATAATACAAAAGGGATAAACTAGGAAATTAAATCTATACAATCTAAACATAATTTGTAATTCAAATAATACAAATAAAATAAAGATTATGATAATCTTCTACAAATAAAACAAAGACTATGATAATCTTCGTGTCACCATACTCCTTCTCGAATCCACCTCCACCATCCAGGCTAAAGATCATGGATTATAGATATCCATAATCCATGATAAGCCTAATACCCTGGTCAAATGGCCCACCTAATAACCAATCGCCTTCCCGACTTAATACCCACGAGACGATCCAAGGATGCACCTGTATCAAGCCACGTGGCGGCATTGATTTATAATTTTTTTTAAAATCAGGTTTTAAGTTAAATAAAATGTGGTGGGGATTAAATCCAATTAAGGCTTACAGCCCAGTGACCTATGTGACTAACCTTTTCCCAGCTGACCCGTGTTCGATCCCGAGCACCCCCCCCCCTTCTGCGATTATTCAGTCTTTATTCCTAATTTTTTCCTGTTTTTTTACTAACGTTATTTTCTCCCTGTCTGTCTACGTCTTAGTTTAGGTTTGTTTGGGGGTGTAAGCGATGTTGTGACCTTGGTTTACGATCTGGTTTTTTATGCTAAGCTTTCAGGTTTTACGACGGATTTACGGTCGCTTTTACAAAGAGGTAGGCCTTAGGGTTTTAAGTCGGAGTGATAGCCGTTGTGATGTGTTTTTGTATCTATGTTTTGATATTCGAGATTGTAACAGATTTACAAGTGCAATGCGTGGGCTCAAAAACCCGCTAGTTTTATTGGTAGCATGAATTAGAAATATCATAACCGTAGTGAAAGTGATCATTTATGATTCACACACTCTTTTTTAAATTTATGATAGTTGTGGCGAATATTGAGTTTAGATATTGGATGGAGACAACCATCAACCTTATCACTCAAAATAATTGTTTTCTAATGATACACATACACATTGGTAGAAAATGATAGACCATTGTTTTTTTAATCGTTTGACAAAAACTATACGGCCATCCGGTATACTCTTCTTTTCCATGGCGTGATCCGATGTGGACACCTTCATCACGGCGTGATCTTGAGGGCCCCTCGTGGTGTGATTGTGTGGCGTGAGAATAATCACGGGGCGATTCTTTGGCTTCAACGAATACATAGTTTTTTTTTGTTTTTTTTTCATTATTCTCATTATCCTTGGCTTAAACATTTAATTATCACACCACCACAATCACACGGGTATACCCCTTGCCAAGTGATGGGTGGTGTGATAATGATGGTAATGACGTGACGCCACGTGGCGTGCACTTTATTATCACATCACACCATAATCACACCGGTATACCCCATGCTGTAATACTTTTTAAAGAATCCCATGGAAGTTATCTTTTTTCAAGATTTCAAATTAAAAGTTGAATTTTTTGGCTGGCATTTTTTAAAACATAAATTGATAATAATAGTTTAGGTTTCAAAAAGATTTGTCACTAAACGTATAATTTTAATGGTTTTAGACTATATTTTGTAATTGATAATATATTTGAAGTTTATTTCTTATATATTTATCAAACAAATATTTGAAATCGTAACATGTTAAATAATATGTAATTGATAACACTAACACCTTATTAGCATTAAATGTTCCCTCTTTCATCAGCATTGGTAAAAATTATTTTTTTTTGCAATTTATATGATCATTATAGAAACTTCTTGGATGTGGATGATAGTAGGATTAAAAAAGTTCCCGAAATTTTTAATAGCTATAAAATTTCTTTCTTGTTGTAGCAAAGCTATGGCTTTGATTGTGCTTGTTGAAATGTCTTTTAGGAGCATTTCTTTATTTGACATAACAATTTTAGAAATTTCTCTCCCAGAAGCATGCCTTTTATTATTTATTGCTATTTTTGAAATTTAAGGACGGGCCTTAAAGCAACTGCTAAGGTGGTTGTTTTGTGATTTTGAGGTCACGGGTTCAAGCCGTGGAAACAGCCTCCTGCACAAAGTGTAGAATAAGGTTGCATACAAAAGTGTTTAGCGATCTGGCTCCTCCTCGGACCCTGCGCAAATGTGTGAGCTAAGTAAAGCACCGGATACGCCTTTTTTATTTTTGAAATTTATTATTAGCATTTGAAAATCTTTTTTATTTAAAAAAAAAATAATCCTAATACCATGTTTAAATGATGAAGTGTGAAATGGAGGAGAAAGACCAAGGACTTCATAAGTTCCAAGGCAAAATCCTTGGAGGAGAGAGGAAATTTAAAAGAGGGCCGAGGATAGAGAATGTTGTAGAAGTCCATGACTTAAAGAGAGAAAGGAGGCGAGATCGGGAAGTGGTGACGTGATACAGAGATCACCAAAACCCATCCCATACCAGGTCATTGCCCTCCTATCTGCGGTTAATCTGCATCAACCGTCAATCCTTACACTGCATATTTTTGCAACTTTAGCTCTTTAATGTATTTTTTTAAGACTTATTTTTGAATATTTTATCAGTGTGAGTTTTAAGTACTTTGGGAAGCATAAACTTGGTCTTGTTCAATAGTATAAGAACCTAGAGTGGGTAAATATGTTATTTTACACTTAATAACCCGATTTAAAGAATCTTTGCTTGTTAAGAAATGCTCATTGTGAAGAAGTTGTAAGATGAAAATAATAATAAAAAGCAGCATATTAAAGACAAATTTATACTAGTTTGAGTGAGGGTTAACTAATCCATATTTGGAATCCACCAATAGTTTTCTTCATTGAATGGCAGAGACCTTTGGTGTCCCCCAGTGAAGAATTAGAGGTAGAGATCACTTTTACAACTTCTCATTAATAAGTAGTCACCGGTTCTTCACTTCTCACTAACTAAAGTAGTAATCACCTTTGTTCTTCTCATTAATCTTGGTAGTGTTCACCACTCTATCTTCTAACTAAAAATGATAGTGGTCACCCTTACAAATTCTCCATAATCTTGGCAGGGATCTCTTCTCTCAAATAAACATAAGTGTTTGAATAAAGATGTATAATTAGCCTCGCAAAGACCTTTTCTCTTGCTAGTCTTTTATCTCTCTCATAATATGAAATGTGTTTAAAGAAATTGGAGATCACTTGGAATGGTATGCAAGAGGATTGAGTTAACTGTTAGAAGAATGCTTGATTGAAAAAAAAAAACAATTTCAAAAAATTTCGAGAGGGACTATGACTCGTCCACGGTCAAACCGCAAACTCTCATGACAACACTTGTCTTTTTCGTATTTTTGACCATTCTTCTCAACTTTTCGAGCATTCTTCTCAACCTCTTGACTAAAAGTTGGCATCTTAAAAAGCACCAAGGTTGAGCATTTCTTTAAGAAGTATTTTCAGACATATTAGGTATGACTTTAAAATGAAATTTAATGTCAAATACCCAGATAGTGAGTCTTACACCGAAATGCATGAGTTGAACTTCCAAAACTCTAAAATATAGTTATTTTTAGGTGATGTTAAGCTCAATGTATACACACGTCATTTATTCTTAAGTTGATGCAACTTGAATACGTAAGGATTTGTAGGTTCGTTATTGACTTGGGAATTAGAGTTTGACTTGATAATTTTGTCGAGAGAATCTACAATCGAAATTGTCAATCGATGCATGATACGACCGTAGTCCTTGCCTTAAGATATTAAACTTTTATCTTCTTTGAGCTCACCATCTTGATACAGTCGATCCATTATCTGACCGTGATGTTTCCGTCCAATATTTCTTTATTGATTTGTTCTATTGATTGATCATCTAGACAATCGTTTATAGTGATTGAAGAATGTATGATATAACCATATGAATATCCATATTTAGTATTTGTATCACATGTTCATATTTTCAATGCCAGTAAAATAAGAAGTACCGTTGGTCATTTGGTGCAATGATAGCCCAAGACTTCTTATAGTGGAGGTCTTGAGTTCGAATACTGACAACAGCAAAAAAAGGGTATGTGCCTAGGTCGGGAGGTTTATCCAGTTGGGGGGTTTCTCATGTGGTGGGCTGCCCTGGATGTTCTAGGTGTTACCCCGAAAAAACTCAATTATCCTAGAATATCTAGGTGTTGACGTTAAAAAAAAGTAAAATAAGAACTACATTTTACATTATATGATCATGTATATACACCAACAAATGAGAAGATTATATGATCATGTATATACACCAACAAATGAGAAGAAAATTTAAGCATTTTTAGTAAATTAGACAAACATAAACTTATTTATATCCCCAAAAAGATCAAAGCATGTTTGAAAACTTTCTTTCTAAGAAAATTCTTTCAACCGTCAAAATACATTCACACTTTTAATAAAATTTAATAATTTTGTAACACTTTAAGTTATTATAAAATACTTGAGGTTTTAATTGTGTTATCTAAATAATTTTACTTTTATCGAAATATCTAAGATTTTGAATTCAGTTTTTTAATCACCTTTATGAGAATATAATAAAAACAAAAAAGTGGTTATGAAGGGTATAATCATAAGTTCCAAAACTAGGCAAACAAAAGATATCAAATCACATAACGCCCACTTTGTTTAGATGATGTTTTTTTAAAGATATCAAAGAAAATACATAAAACAAACCTAGCTACGTGTCTACATCAAAGTGGTGTTCAATTCCCTTTACAAATACAGGGCCTTCTATTAATTACAACTATGAGAATAATAATCCAATCAAAAGGATGAAACTAACGACTTGTTTTTTTTAACGGCAATTTGAATCACTGACGGGTCACTGACCTACCCAATCATTTTCACTTTATCAGGAGAAAACTAATTATAGGTGAGAAAATCCCATGACCTAACCTGGACCCTTTTTTTTGTTATAAGTGAGACTTGAACCTAAGACCTCCCTATTTTAATTAAGTATTGAATATATATCTTTGCTATTATGTTAAGATAGTGATTATTAAAGTAACTACTTGTAAGTGTCGCATTTAAGACAAAATCAATGTCACATGGCATAGAAAGTAAGTTTCAATAGTCAAGACCTCAAGCCTTATCCTGTTAAGTTAGATAATTAAAATATTTTATTAGTTATAAAATAAAATCCTAATGTTAAGTAATAATTTTTTTTTATTTTATTAATCATCTATATATCTATAGAAGTATAATTAATAACTGCAAAATAAAAGAAAAGTTTCACAAAATAGTAACTAAATTTAAGTTTACTAAATGTTTCGCTAAAGTCTCTCAAAGTTTTTTTATTCTTTAAAAGTAACTCAAGTTTTATTAAGTGTTCTAATCTTATGAAGACTTTTTTATATATACTATTTTTTTTAAATTAAGTGACCTAAATACAGTGTATGCGAATCGTAGTTACTATTTAGTGATTATTTTTTCTTTAAATTTGACTTTAGTTGTAAATTATGAAACTTGGTTATTATTTAGTGAATTTTTTTTTTCATTATTACCTCTCACTTCAAGTTAATTTAAAAAATAATTAATAAATAGTAATTATGATTCATATGAGTTCCATTTAGGTGATTTAATTTAAAAATACGTTTATACAAAAAATTCACAAAATTGAAATACCTAATAAAAGTTGAGTAACTTTAGAGGAATAAAAAAAACTTTAAATGATTTTAGTGGAACTCATTAGAAAATTGGTTACTATTATGTTAAGTTACCCTCAAAATAAAATATAATCAAATCATAAATCATAACTATGACAAAGATAATTGTAATAAATCTTATTTGCATAAGAAATTTCAATTAATATATTTTATCTTTTTATAAGTAATATATTCTATCTAATACTTATCTACAGTCGAATCATATTGGACGTCACTACTAGAAAAAGACTCTGTGCCGACGCCGCCTATACCGACGACAATTGTCGTCGGCATAGGTCACCTAGGTCAAAACCAAAATTTTGGCTGGGACACCCTATACCGACGACATGTCGTCGGTACAGGGTTGAGCCAGATGGGGGGAAAAATGGCGCTCAATGAATTATTGGGGAAAACCTATACCGACGATATGTCGTCGGTATAGGGTTATTTTGATTTTATTTTTGTTTTTTTAATATAATAATGTTTTCGTCGGTCAAAATTTTTTTTGTTTAATTAAAAAAATTATAAAATGGCCTATACCGACGACATGTCGTCGGTATAGGCTTTTTTACTTTATTGACTGGTCAAAACCCTACGAAGCCTATAACGACGACATGTCGTCGGTACAGGCAACCTACAGCGCCGACTTTTGAGCCTATACCGTCGGTATAGGTCTCAGCGCGAATGAACATAGAATACAGCCTTCTGCTTCCCATTTCGCCCAAAAAAATGCCTCCATCTCTCTCTCCGGCGATTTTTCGTGTTTTTGGGTATTTTGTGGAGCAATATTCACCAATCTCTTCGATTTTGAGGTGAGTTAACATATATTGTTCAATCTTAACAAGAAAATCAACATTTTTGTGTTTTTTTGCTTAATTTCTTTGGTTTTTGTTAGGTGTTTGAAGATTTAATCATTTTTTAAGGATTTCAAGCTTAGAGGAAGTTAATTTGCAAACTTGGTTAGTAATTTTTCTACAAATTTGGTTTAGATGTATGTTTTTCTACAAATTATGTTTAGATGTATGTTTGTATGTATATGTTTGTGTTTATTTGTATGTATGTATATATGGTTTAGATGTATGACTTTATAAATATTTATGTAATTTTATGATGAAATTAGGTTTAGATGTGAAATTAGGTTTAGATGAAATTTGGGAATTTGGGCATTTATATATATATGTTTGTATATAATATGTATGTATATATGTGTATGCGTGTTTGTATGTATTTGTATTATGTTTATGTATGGAATTGTGTTTATGTATGTAATTTGGGAATTTGGGTATTTGTTTATGTATGTTTGTAAAGGCTATGTATGTATATACATGTATGCATGTGTGTTTGTATGTATTTGTATTATGTTTATGTTTATGTATGGAATTGTGTTTATGTATGTAATTTTGGAATTTGGGTATTTTGTTTATATATGTTTGTAAAGGCTATGTATGTATATACGTGTATGTATGTATTTTTATGTATGTAATTGTGTTTGTATATGTAATTTTAGAATTTGGGCATTTATTTATGTGTGTTTGTATATAATATGTATGTATATTTGTATGTATGTTCGTATGTATGATCATGTAATTGTATGATTTGTATGTATATAATTGTGTATGTATTTATGTAATTGTGAATGTATGTATATATCTTTGTATGTATATGTAACTTTATTTAATTTTGTTGCAAGTTCGGAACTCATTGCTGTTGGAGAGGTGTGAATAACATCTTATTTGTGTTTCATTGAATTTTTTTAAGATACGCATCCCGACTTTTATACATTTATGTACGTCTCATATTGTGTACACTAGTATGTTTATTTACGATAACTTTTTAGAATATACCCGTCCAAAATTTATCTGATAGAGATAAATTTTGGATTGTCCCATTTGTGACTGCTTTTTGAATATTCTATCTTATTTAGGATATGTATATATTTTAACGGGTTGACATTTAAGAAAAAAATTGGTAGATATTTCTCCTTACTCCTTCGAGTTTGCGGTTTATCTGCATACTTGGGGAGTTAAGGTGAAATGCTGCTGATTTTATCTTAAATAGTCAACTCGTTAATGATAGTGTAACAAAAAACAGTGAAGACATTTGCATAACGTATTAATGATAAGTTATTTCTAGAAGAATAATGAGAATAGTTATAAAGAAAAGTTAATAAATTCATAATTCTTAATCACACAAGTGTATATATTTTAAAATGACTTTTTTAAAAAGGTGTAATGCATTGTGCGATAGAACTATGTAAGTATATCATTTACACGATGCGGTTATCTCATTTTACAAGTTGTAGATATGTGTATAATGAAAGTAAACGTTGTGGATGTGTGCCTAGGGCTTAAATGGTTTTGATTACGCATTAACAATGTGAGGTTATAATATTTACATGATGCTATTATGTCTCATAAACTTGTGTACATAAATAGGCGCAAATACCCCTCACGCATTAAACCCACTCATATACACGTGTAATCTTCTCATTGATTCTCAAGCGAAATCCGCTTTGTACCGTAAGTGTCCCATATATATATATATATATATGTGTGTGTGTGTGTGGAGAATCAATTAAAAGAATATTTTTTTAGAAAGTGTATGTTAGATCTATGAGTTAACAGTTGTCCATCCTTGCACATCCTTTTCTTTTCTACTTTTAAGCCTAAAATAGGTAATACAATCTTTGTTCTCTCTTTATAAATCACACACAAAAACTATTTTTTTTCTTCTTCTCTACCACCTCTTCTTCCGTTTTCTCATATAGCATATATTTTCTCTCTTGAAAATGATGACAACATTCCTTATCATCACCACTCAGACGATGATGACGAGTTTACTGTTTGATTCACCCTTGAAATCAACGATAACAATTATTTATGTTTGATTTTTGGTCCAAAATTTATTTACCAGAATTTTGGGTTATTTGAAACTTATATGTTTGATGTATCATTGTTTTTTCTATATGTTATTTTATAATCATCAATGTAGAATAGAACAAACTGTAATATCATTTATGTTTGCACATTAGGTGTTTGTGTTTTTGCCTTTAAGAAAACTAGCACCAATTGTTATATCATTTATGATTGTATTTTTTTTTACGAATTATAGTATGTAGAGCTTATTCATTTATTTTCTAGGTGCCAAAGCTAAAGTCAAGCTATTGTATATTCCACAAGTGATTTGATTTATACATAAAAATGATTACAATAGTGAATCAAAGTTTTAAAGTTGGTGCACCATGATAATAGCTTAGACGCACCATTATATATTGGCACATTAAAATGAAAGACAACAGTGACTTAAACCAGAAATTGGACAACTATTGTAATATGTTTGACGCATTGTTATAAAACTTGTGTATCAGACACATTGCAACAATGCATCATAACTACAAAGGTGGATGCATTGATGTACGTATTTAACGAGCCACTATAAACTTGTGCGTCAAACCCAATTACAATATTGCAGTAACTTTGCAATACTCGATGTAGTGTTTTAAAGATTTGGACGCATCTTTATATATGTTTGATGCACTATTTTAAACGTTTATGTTAAAACCAATTACAACAGTGAAGTAACCTTGCAATGTTTGGTGCACCGCCTTTAACCCCAAAAGGGTCGTTGCCCTTAGCCTCGCAAAAGGCACTACCCCTTGACCATGCATTTCTTTAGACTCATATACAAGTTTATCAAACCATGTCAAAAACGTTAATTTTTATTATATATATATTTATCTATTAAGACTCCTTCCAAATTAAAGAGTAAAATATTGTGAATTTAGTAATAATAAATTTTTTCCTAAAAAGCTAAAGTATATTAAGGGTGGAAGGGGTGGAATATGGGTTCACCTTCGGGTTTAATTGGGTTCATGGGAACACCTGTAAGGCCTCAAACTCGGGAGGCCTCACTCGTTGGATTTACTCATTCACAAACAGTTATTAAACTTGAATATCAAATAAATCATTCATTTCATACATAAGTAGAACTTTGTTCAACGTTCATAAACGACAAACATTGTCTTAAACATAACCATTGTCAATAACGTAAACATAACGGGATGTCAGACTCGTAGATCGACCGGGTAACTCGTCATCGGTTGCCAAACATCACCACTCATCCGTACTTGTCCTTAACCTGAATGTGCATACTAAAAGTCAGCTACGCTGGTGAGTTCCACTTTATATAAAATTTTAACATAAACATTTTTCAAAAACATAACATTCATTTTTTAACAAAAGCGTACGTAAAGCATGCAATTACATAACATCAAACATAAGTCAACAATAAACCGAATCTGCGCCTTCTCGGAACCGTCAATTCCATACATCGTATACTGGTGGAGAAACCCCGAGGCGCGCCACCACTAGGCCCTTCAACATCGTACATTACCTGTAGGCGGAGAAACCTAGGGCCCGACACCTCAAAGCCATTCGACACCAAAACCTTAGATACGACACCACAAGGATAACACGTACCTTCACCTTAAGCATTGTTCCCTCCCGGGGAATAGTACCTTCAATAGGGATCCCGGTAACCCCATGGTGACCGTCGTAACCCCTTTATCCACCCAGTTATACAACCGTTGGCCAGCCACAAAGACCCCTATAAGGGTAAGGCTCATTCATGTATACATACCTTAGTTCCCAAAAGAACTCGTGGCGGATTCGTTCATTTCGTGACTTTCATAAAAACCTTTACCTCATTTTAGTTAAAGCATTCGTACGTTTTATTAAACAACATTTCATTCATGAACCTTTCGTAAACTTCATTTTGGCAAAACATTTCATAAACACATTTCATCTATTCTTTCATAAACGCCATTTCATAGACCATCATTTCGTAAGTATGCACACCAGCCCAAAAACATATTTCAAAACATTAAAAGTAGGGCTCTAGAACTCACCTGATAAGCTATCTCAACGTACTATCTCAACTCTACTGAAGACGCTCAAAATCTGAATCGATAATCAAACGTGTCAATTCTAAACTCATTCTGTCCTGGGCGAAACTAGGGTTAGTTTCGCCCCACAATCCCTAGCGAAACTATGGTACTTTCGCTCCCTTACATACGGCGAATCTAGGCATCAGACGAAACTACTTTCAAACGAAACTAGGCTAGTTTCACTTCCCATATCTTGTCGAATCTATTCAGTTTCACCACATAAACAGTTTCGCTTGCATGCTTAGTTTCACCCGGTTTCCTCAGCAGAAACCTAGGGTTTCTGCATGGAAATGGCGGCCAAGGTCTGATCTCGTCAAGGCATTAACTTTTTACGTTCAAAACTCGTGTTTTCTGTTCAAGATGCTAGATCTAAGGTTTGTTTAGCATTTTAAATGTAAAAATACAACCTTTTTATCAAAATCCCACGAAACCCATAAAAATATAAAAACTCAGATTCAAGGGTGGTCTTACCTCCAAACGACGTGATTCTTCTTCCCTAGCCGTGTAGATTCGATTGCCTATAACTCTTGAGCTTCTTAAGGTCAAAACCCAACTTTCTCTCTCTACGGTTTCTTTCTTTAAAAGTGGATGTTTAGGTGCAAAAGTGAGGGAGAGAATGAGTGGATTCAGGGACTTAAACCCATTTCCATTCCCTTAGTTTCGCTACCCCTCCCCTTGTGGCCCACCCCTTTCCAGCCCAATTCATGTGGCCCATCTGCGGCCCACGAGCCCATTCTTTTATTCTCGTTATTCCCATCGAGCCCGTTATTATTTTTAGTCGTTATTTTCGGGATGTTACAACACCACCGCCACCCACTCGGTTAGCGACTGCGGGTAGTGACGAGTAGTGTTTTCGGGTTGTGGAAGCCGTGGTTTGAGTGTAGGAGTTGGATATTAAAAAAAACTAGGATAGTTTAAGGTTCCACCACTTGTGCTTAGGGTAGTTTAGGGTAAAAATGACGTGACATAACATGACGTGTTTTGATTGGTTAATCTTTTAAGTAGTTTAGGGTTTGGGGTGGACCCTAAAGATACATGACAAAAAAAAAGGTACGGAAACTATTTTTTATTCAAATTAAAAGAAAGAGTGATATATGTAACTATTTATTTTTGGTGTTTTCTTTTACCATTTCATTCATATTTAACTCTTTTTTTAGTTACAACTATGTTACCTCAACAACCTCTATTCTCTGTCATAGAATTAAGTAAATCCAGGCATCAAATTATTTCTATGCTTCCCCTAGTTTTTTTTATATCAACATATACTAAATATATATATATATATATTTATATAGATATTTTGTGAAAAGATGGATAATGGATATAAAATGTGAAAAGAAAGAAATTAGGGTTTAACATGAGAAGATGGGTTGTGGGGAAGATGGATTAGACATGGTCATGTGATCTAAGAGTGGAAGTAAGTTATCCCTTGTGTTTTATGCCTTTAGGATGTGGGCTTTGTCCGGTGCTTCTTTAATCTTTACTTTATGATTATGACATAAAAAATTTTCTTTCTATTTATTTTTGTTTTTATTTCATATTTAACATAACAAAGGTACAGGCATGCGTACACAAAATACATCTTAGATTTAATATGAATGATATATTGATATAAAAACTTGATTAAAATTTTCAGAAAAACATATATATAATAATGCATTATAAAGTTAGTTAATCGAGTAACTAAATCATCTTTTCTAATAACGGTATTAACCGAAACATCTCTAACAAAACATGATCAATTATGAAAATCTAAAAATCAATTTAGATTCGGTTTTAACCCGTAACCAAACCGACTCAGTTTCACCTATAATTAATGTTATTTTTTTTATAAAGAAAAAATATTTAAAATGGTTTATAAAAGTTAATAAACTGGGTCATGTTTCAATCCCTTCCCCTAACCAATATGTACGGACTCAAATTTATATTACAACCACCCCGATTTCCACACCATTCATCCATGGCGCACCAACCACCAACATTCCAATACAATTAATGTTTTGTTAACCACTGCCACTAAACTACCGTATTTATATCAATTTATTATTAATTAAAAGACATTAATCATAGTCTCTTTCTTGACGTATTTATGACGAAAAGGGTGAAATAAAAAAACAAATAAAAGAAAGATTGGAAAAAAACAAGATACAACCGGCATTGCATGAGTACTGAACAAGAAATAAACTCACCAAGCCACATTACTTGAATTTCGCCCTCTTACTTTCCTCTCAACGTTTCAAACTTATTTTCCTTGTTATATTTTCCTCCGATCCTGAGATTTTATTAGGTATATTTGTTTTTCATTGTCCTTATTATATTTTAATTATTACAGTTAATTGGAGCTAGTTACAATTTTAGAGCCAAACTTTAAAAAGTTATATATTTTAGTTACATGATTTTTATTTCATAAATTAAGAAATTTGTTAAGTTTGTAAAATAACCTTTTAATTAAAAAAAATAAAAAAAGTAAACCACATGGATTTTTTTTTTAAAAAAAAAGAAATTTGTTTAGTTTTTTTTTTTTTTGAAAGGCAAATTTCTTTATTCCTGTGGCAGTGAGACTTGAACCCATAATTTTATTAAACCTTGGTGTTACTAGAGGATTTTCTTCTATCACTGGGCCACCAACCCCAATGGCAATCTAGACTTTAGTTAGTTTATGTTATTATTTGTATTCATAAAGATTACAAAATAATCGGTGGTGTCAAATTGTCAACCGACTCCTCAAGAGTCACGTTGGTTGGTTAGTGCCGATTAGTAAGTATATATGTGTAAATTGATAAGACTAGAGGGGGTTTGTGTATATTATATTAAATTAACAAAATACAACTCTAGTTAATCTTGTGTTTGTAACTTGGAATACTAAATTAATTAGAAAAATAAGATTTCGAAGAAAAAAATACAATGAAAAAGTTAATTTTTTTTAAACCCGGTCCAACCACCCGGTCCGGTTCATTGGTCCGACCAGTTTAAATGAAAGCGGTTCAACTACACACAACCGGACCGGTTATGTGTCCGGTTCCTGGTCCGATCCGGTTCTGAAAATAGTGCATTTAAAGATGATTTTGATTAATTGGTCACATAGTTTTTAAAAGAATTTTGCAAGGTACAACGAGATAGACCGGTTCCACCAAAATTAGATAACGGTGAATTAGTAAACTTATTGGAATTATATTTATATGTTCAAGGTGAAGGAGGTTATAAGGAAGTATCAAGAAACAATTTATGGAATGAAATAGCAAAAGATTTGTGCTATAGTTTAGGAACTTCAACAAGTTTGAGGTTAGTTTATGTGTTCCTCATGCACGCCCTCATGTCTTCCTCAATACCCTAGATGTATTCCACCATGATTTATATGTATTCCTCCATGCTCTAGATATTTTCCTCTAGGCCTTCAACGTCTTCCTCAAGGCTCTAGGCTTTCCTCCAGATTCCTTCCCGTGTCCTAGGAAAGTCTACTATTAGCCTTGCAAGTTTTAAAGTTATGGAAGTTATTTTTTCATGCATGTGAATCTTTTCCATATGCCTTGGAATTCTTTCCCTAGACTCTATAAATCGTTGTCCGTGTCTTGCCCATCTTTCCCCATGTCTTCTAACTCTTTCCACGTGTATTAAAAATCTTTGTTCATGTCCTCTGGAAGGGCCTGTGGTTTAACAGTACCCAAGGTATGTAGGAAATGTGTCCCTCCCCAAATGGTTGAGCGTTTAGGTCTCATGGTGGCCAAGAAAGGTGTAGACTAGATTTGACAGTAAAATTAAAGGGCGTGTGAGTTATTTGGTTCCTAAACTTTTTTTAACCGACCTTTTTTTTCAATTTAACTTTTAAAGATGTGAAATCACCTCCACAAACAAACTTTCACATCATCAATGTGTTAAGAAAATGCTCATATGATTTGGAAAAATAAGTAAGAAAGATATTGGCTTGATTTTCCTGATCCAAGTTTACATCAATATTCTCCAAATCAAGAACAGGCGTATTAAATCCATCTGAGATATATACAACACCTTTTTGAGTTCTCAATTATTTACAAGGAACTTCCATATAAAGGCGCAATCTCCATATCTGTCTACACCTCGCCTAGAACCTTTGATAAATATAAAACAACATCCAAGGGAGGTTCGGAGGTCTCATAGGGGAGGTTTGGTGGAGATCAAAAATTCAAATTAGAGATATGTCTTTAATTAGTTTATCCTTGTTTTTAGTATTAGTTTAAATTTCGAATTTATGTTTCCTAGTTGTGTTAGGATGTGATTGCAGTTTGTAAAGGGTCTATATAAACCCTTTGTAGTTCCTTTGTTTAGTTGTAGTTTGTTTTTCGTAAGTCGATTAATAAAGAAAACGCTTTTGAAGCAACCGTGAGTCGGTATGTTTGCGTAATTGTTCTCGTGGTTCACTTGTGAACGTTACAAGTGGTATCAGAGCACCTTAGAAAAGATCCAACAATGGCGGAGATGCAGTTGATAGGAGGCATCAAGAAGTTGAATAACCACAACTACAACACGTGGTCAACATGTATGATGTCCTATCTACAAGGCCAAGATCTTTGGGAAGTCACCAATAGAGCCGATACCGTGTTACCAAGGATCGACACCAATGGTGCCATTCACAAGTGGCGAGTCAAAGTAGGAAAGGCGATGTTCCTACTTAAGACTACAATCGAGGAAGAACTTCTTGATCACATCCGAGATCTTGAAACCCCAAAGCAAGCCTGGGATACAATCGCTTCCTTGTACTCCAAGAAAAACGACACGAAGCTCCAACTCCTCGAGAACGAGCTCTTGTTAGTAAACCAAAAGGAGATGACGATCTCGCAATATTTTCACAAGGTGAAAACGTTGTGTAGAGAAATCAGGGGCCTAGATCAACAAGTAAGGATTGGTGATGCAAGAATGAAACGGATAATAATCCATGGGCTGAGACCGGAATTCCAGTCCTTTGTAGCTGCTGTCCAAGGGTGGCCAATCCAGCCCTCGGTCACTGACTTCGAGAACCTGCTTGCCGGGCAAGAAGCTCTATCAAAGCAATCAAGTTCTGTTATAGTCAAAGCAGAAGAGGAGAAGGCCGTGTATGCAGAAAAGTCAAAGAAGTGGCGATCAAATAAGAACAGCCTAAAGCATTATACAAAGAAATCAGAGAACAACAAGAAGCCAAAGGATGATCAACCAAGTGACCGACATGGGAAGACAAATAAACGCTTTCCTTACAAATGTTACAATTGTGG
Organism: Smallanthus sonchifolius; assembly: GCA_023525975.1. NCBI lineage: Eukaryota > Viridiplantae > Streptophyta > Magnoliopsida > Asterales > Asteraceae > Smallanthus > Smallanthus sonchifolius. The sequence continues at coordinate 90,877,074 of CM042030.1, read as the reverse complement.
GGAAAGAGGTCACATGGCAAAAGATTGCAAGCTGCCTAAGGAAGAAGGAAACAATGCAGAAGCAAGGGAAGAAGAGCCTTGGGACGTTGAGGCTAGGGTGGCTGAAGTAAGAGAGGAGTATACCTTTACAGCTACCACAAAGACAAACACCTTCGGAGAATGGATAGTAGACTCCGGGTGTTCAAACCACATGACCGGTGATAAAAATAGGCTTGAAGATCCAATCAAGTACAATGGAAGCAGGGTAGTGGTGATAGCTGATGACTCTAGACATCCTATAGCTGATGTAGGGAATGTAAAGTTCATACAAGCACTAAGTGAGAGGGGGTACGTCATGGAAGATGTGTTCCACGTTCCAGGTATGAAGAAGAACTTGTTCTCTGTATCACAGGTTACATCTCAAGGGAAGTATATTGTGTTTGGCCTAACCGATGTAAGGGTATACAATGAGTTTGAAACAAAGTTCAAACCAATACTACAGGGGAAAAGAAACGATACCATGTATGTCCTTTCTGCTAAACAACGTATGTGGAAAGAACAAACAAAACGCAAAACATGGACCTGTGGCTCAACCGATTAGGTCATGTCGGCTATGATAGACTGGACCTATTGATGAAGAAGAAGCTGGTACTTGGGCTACCACAACTAGAGGTCAATAAAGAGATAGTATGTGCGGGCTGTCAATACGGCAAGGCACACCAGCTGCCATTTGAAGAATCGAAGTTCAGAGCTAAGGTACCATTGGAACCGGTTCACTCCGACGTATTTGGACCCGTTAAACATGAATCCATCTCAGGTATGAAATATATGATAACCTTTATAGATGATTTCTCTCGGTATGTCTGGATTGATCTTATGAAGGAAAAGTCACAAGCACTGGAAAAATTTAAAATCTTTAAGGATGAAGCTAAGATGGCTACGGGACAGAAAGTTCAGTACCTAAGAACAGATAATGGTCGAGAATACCTTGCCACAGATTTCTCAAACTTCCTGAAAGAACACAAGGTAAGGAGACAGTTGACATGCTCTAATACACCCCAACAGAATGGTGTATCGGAAAGAAAAAATAGACACTTAGCTAAGACGTGCAGGAGTATGGTGCATGAGAAAAACATACCGGATGTGTTTATTACGTATTTATACCAAACCAATTCCGAACAAAGATGGAAAAGAAAGCTATCAGGTGTATCTTTGTGGGATACGATCAAGAAAAGAAGGGTTGGCGATGTTGTGATCCAACAACAGGAAAGTGCCATAAGAGAACTCTTCATGGTGGTCTACCGAGAAGGAAGCATTACCAGACTCAACATAATTAAAATAAGACCTGGCAGCTTCTAATGTATCCCTCAAGTTCAGTGAAGATAAATCTGAAGACATTGAAACCGAAGCACCACAAGAAAGAGGTCAAGGTCCATGGCAATCAGGGTTACACAATCAACCTGAGCCAAGGACTAATATTGATCCGAAGCCTGAAGTCAGACGATCAACAAGAATCAGAAAACCAAATGCCAAGTACGCAGCAAATGTTACTATAACAGAAGATGGCAAAGTTGAACCAGAAATGTTTGAACAAGCTTGCAATCAAAACGAGTGGATACAAGCTATGGAAGAAGAACTTGCTGCTTTGCATAAGAATGAAACATGGGAACTCGTCCCAAAGCCGGAAGATGTCAAAGCAGTAAGATGCAAGTGGGTGTTCAAACTAAAGTGGAAGGCGGATGGTTCTATAGATCGGTACAAGGCTAGGTTAGTTGCTCGAGGCTTCTCACAACAAATTGGCATAGACTACGAAGAAACGTTTAGCCCTGTAGCTAAACTCACCACTGTCCGGTTAGTACTAGCCGTAGCAGCAAGCAAAGATTGGAGGCTATGGCAAATGGATGTAAGTAATGCTTTCCTCTATGGGGACTTAGACCATGTGATTCACATGGATCAACCGAAAGGATTTGAACATAAAGAACATCCCGAGTATGTGTGTAAACTAAAGAAAGCAATATATGGCCTAAAGCAATAACCAAGGGCATGGTTTGGAAAGATTAGTGAATTTCTGCAACACAATGGGTTTACCATGACCCTAGTCGATGCCAGCTTGTTTGTAAAAATCATCGGAGCCAAGGTAGTAGTCGTCCTTGTGTATGTGGATAACTTGATAATTACAGGTGATGATGAGGAAGCAATTGTGCAACTAAAAGAGAACCTTTGTGTAAGGCTTCATATGAAGGACCTTGGAAATCTAAGTCATTTTCTAGGGTTAGAAGTAAACTATAAAGCAAATGAAATTGTACTACACCAAAAGAAGTATTGTTATGATATTTTGGTAAAGTATGGAATGGCGGATTGTAAGCCTTCCTTAACACCATTGGATACAACCATCAGGCTATGTGCACACAAAGGAAGGGAACTTGATGATCCAACAATGTATAGACAAATGGTCGGAAGCTTAATCTACCTAACACTTACCAGGCCAGATTTTGCCTTTGTGGTGGGAGTTCTAAGTAGCTACACGCAAAAGCCCAGGAAGCCGCATCTTGATGCTATACGAAGAGTGTTAAGATATGTGAAGGCAAACCTAAAGTATGGTATAAAGTTCAAAAGAAATACAAAACTAGAACTGGTAGGCTACACCGATGCAGACTATGCCGGGGACTTAGACACCAGAAGATCAACCTCTGGATATATGTTTATGTTGGGTCAGAGTGTAGTTGTATGGAGCAGCAAAAGACAGCCCACGGTCTCATTGTCCACTACCGAAGCGGAGTACAAGGATGTAGCTATAGCAACACAAGAGCTAGTATGGTTAAAACTGTTACTCGAGAACATGAACCAGAAGTTGGAAGATGACGAAGTGACTTTGTTCTGTGATAATATGTCTTCAATAAAATTAGCAGAAAATCCCACATTTCTTGCTAGAACCAAGCATATTGAGGTTCACTATAATTACGTGTGGGAGAAGGTTCTGAAGAAAGAGGTAAACTTGGAGTATATTAACACACAGAGACAAGTTGCAGTTGTGTTTACCAAGGGTCTGTCAGGGCAGAAGATGATAGGTTTTTGCAATGACATGAATATGGAAATGGATGTTGAGAGGGAGTGATAAATATAAAACAACATCCAAGGGAGGTTCGGAGGTCTCATAGGGGAGGTTTGGTGGAGATAAAAAATTCAAATTAGAGATATGTCTTTAATTAGTTTATCCTTGTTTTTAGTATTAGTTTAAATTTTGAATTTATGTTTCCTAGTTGTGTTAGGATATGATTGCAGTTTGTAAAGGGTCTATATAAACCCTTCGTAGTTACTTTGTTTAGTTGTAGTTTGTTTTTTGTAAGTCGATTAATAAAGAAAACGCTTTTGAAGCAACCATGAGTCGGTGTGTTTGCGTAATTGTTCTCGTGGTTCACTTGTGAAACATTACAACCTTATCATTAAGACTCAAGATAATTGTACTATGAACCTTCTTCATGATCTCAGATTTCTCTTGATTTATAACGTTGCCAACATGCTATTTTTGCTACCAAGAGACCGAACCAAACCCTAATGTACACGTATCACTCGCATCTTCACTATTCATAGACTGGAACTATCCTTTCCATCAAATTTCTCAATATCAAACTTTGAAGAAACCATCTCAAGACCACAATTTAATTTCTTCTCAACGGGATCTATGTCAAGCTTTCATACCACTTGTTTGAAGTCAGAAGTCTAATTCATACCATAAGAAGAAAGAGAACAAAAGGAATCAACTGTTAAGGATTAGAAGAAACATTCTAACTATTTACAAGGGGAAAGGGTAAAATATTAATAAGAAGAACTCTCTCTCTCTCCCCCTCCCCCCCCCCCTCTCTCCGTATAAGGATTAGGGTGACCGTGTTGAGCCCGTATCTTCATAGTAACCTAGTTTGATAGTTACCACAGTTAGCTACTTTACCCCAAAAGTATTATGTCGTTGACACTTAACACCCTTTGGGTTTCAGCACTACCTAATATCCAGCTTTAGTAGGTTGTTTGGCACCAATGGAATCTATAGTGTTTATATTATGTATCATTTAAGCTCATTTTTATGCCCCTACATTTTTTTATTATAAACTACTCATACTTCATATTCATGTAATATTGTGGTGTATATATTGATCCTTTAGTCTATTCATATGTACATGCTGGGAATCTAGTACCAGTTTTTAACTTTTAAAAACAATAATTATTTAAACCTTTTAAATAAATAAATCACATATATTTAGCGGAAGCGATTTAGAGTACTATTAACATATCAGATCTGGATTCCTGACAGTGATCCGATTACACACGTATAAACAATGTAATATAAACCAACCATATGGTGTTCAAAGATTATACATTTGACGATAACCAAATCAGAACACCTCAGATCAACGGGCGTCAAGATAGATGACACAATCACGAAAACTGCAACAACACGTCACACGAGTTGCATGGAGGTGACCTACGGCAGCAGCAGCTTGCGACAGCGACTGCGGCAGGGGGCGCGGCGTGCGGAGGCGGGCGGCCGGCGGACGGTGGTTTGCGTCGACCGGAAATACACAGGGGGGGTTGGCTCCTACTCCTTTGCGATTTCTTGATGGTGGCAAACTTGGTTATTAGGGTTTAGAGTTAAGGTTTATTTATAAACATGTAACTTGTAGACTGGGCCTGAGGTATTAACAGTTAATATCCAACTGATAATTAACTGTTTAATTATTAACTCTGTGCTTTACTAATTATAAATAATCAGTAAAATACATTCATTAAATGTTTAACATTTAAACATTAATTCCTCGTAAATAATATTTCACTAAATAATTAATTAACTCAATCACCGATAAATATTTTTCTAAATATTAATCCGCAATTTATTTAATCCGTCTTTCGTGAACTATAATATTTAATAATTAAATATTATATATTTGCTCGTTGCCGAAAGTGTAACTCTTTGAATCGTACCTCGTTAGTAACGTTGACTTAATTGACGATCGGACATCATACATCCAACAGTACACTACATACAAAAATGTCGAAAAATAGTGGTTATTGGGGTAGGATTTTAAATTTCTTTAATGTTGAGAAGGTTGATGTAACATCTGACTCCTCACACCAACCATTATTGTGTGATTAAGTGAAAACTTGCCAAGGGGCAACTTGTCATTGGATTGTTTCTACTCAAGGATGTTTAATTGTGACCTACTTTCATCCATATTTAATGAGTCCAAAATATGTTGATAATATTTGAGGCGTGACATTCCTCATGGCCTAGTATATATCATGTGGATGATGTGGGATTCACATAAGGTGTCATAAACACACCCCATAAACTCATCGTTCTTGTTGAGGTTTTCCCCATACCGGAAGTAGAACATAACTAATATCATTTATAACAATTGGCGAGCACTTTTGGGAGTATGTGCGTTTAAAAGAATGGAAGAAGAAGAAATTAAACATACAACGATTCATAATAAAACTCTATCATAAATTTCCAACAAGGGTCGATTTACAAGTACATGAAACAATCAACCACATGGTGTTTATCGAAATCATACCTTATGGAATTTGAGAGACTCGTTGTTCTAGTAGATAAAGGAATCAGGTGCTTTCTTTAATGGTATCCACATGTAAGCAACCCGACTCAAGGAGGCGCTAGCCAAAATCACCAAAGTAAAAAAAGCGAACTTGATCGAAACCGAGACGTGTTGTCCCCTTTTGATGCAAGGTATATGAATATCTATGTAGATATTATAATTACTAAAAATTCCCTTTGTATATTTCAAAAATAGTCTAACATTCGTATTTATATCCAAGTTATAAAGTACAAGATGATCTCTATTAATAATGGACTAATCCTTAAATTCAATTAAATCTCATACCAACCAATATTGTCCGTTTTAACCACTACAAGCTCATAGACTTGCTTTTATTTGATTGAGTTGAAGCTTCTGAGGAGGTCATTCATCATTAGATTGCTTCCACTCAACCATGCTTATTTGTGGAGTTTTCCTCTCATACACAAACAACGCTTCTAAAATGTGTTGGTGATATTGAGGTAGAGCATTTATTTTGGCATGGTATTTCTCAGGTGCACGATGTGGGAATGACACGTGTCTGCTGACTAATGGCATGTAGAAACCCTATGAAGGACCGTCACGAGGGGTAACGGTACGTCACGCCGCAAACTTAAGCCGCTCAACCGGGTGTTAACGTGTGGCAGGTGACTCATACCCGTGACGGGCCATCACGGGAGATAACGGTCCGTTATGAAGACCGCCTGGAATTAGGTGACGGACTGTCACCATTGGTAACGGTCCGTTACGGAGCCTGGACTTGCCTATAAATAGAAAGGTCGGGTTTTTGGTGTTAAGCAACATCCCACACATCCAACACATTCACAAAACACCTAGTTAACCTAGGGGAACGTGTCAAGAGCCCCGGTTCACGTAGAGAAGTCCTGTTTCCAGTGTTTCGACTCAAGTACGTAGTAGATAGTTCCGAGGTAAGGTTCTGACTAGTTCCTAATAACTTGATTACTTTCACTAATTTAGGAACTTATGATGTTATAATGCCTTAGGACCCTGATCCAAGTCGTTTTGTTGTTTACATTAACACGTAAAGATTATTCGAAAGAGAAGGAAATTAGAGGTGAGTTTTATGATGCCCTTTTTAAACGTTTTTAAATGTTTTGGGTATGATGCACATGATATGAAATGTTTTACAAAGATACTCTATGCCATTGATTCAAATCTTTGAGCTAGTATCCATGATGTTGCAAGCGATATGTTTATGTTATAAAAACAGAAGGTAACCATCCGACCAGTATGTAGTTATGTGGCAAACATAATGTCCTGTCTAAGGAAAAAGTGGTGTATAAATCAGTTCTGGACCCGACATTCTTTCCTGAGAACATTTATGTTGGAGGTACTACTCTAAGGAGATAATCACCTTGTAATGTTTTAAGAAATAAAGGATTATGGTTTTGACACGTAAAATGTTTTAAGACTCATCTTGCTTTACCAGGATAAGTGATAATGAAAGATGTCATTGGCAGCGATTGCATTAACATAGAATGTTTTGACCATAATGGTCTGTAAGAAATGTTTTGGCCAAATCGCACATAATATTTTGCAACTTATGGGCAGTGATTGTTATATCTCCGAAAGGGGACGAATTGAATGCGGACCATTGCATTCCTTTGTGGTATGTAACGGGGGACTTTTTATAAAGGTAATGGAAAGTGGTGACGATCACTTAAGACGTTTACGAACCTCGATAAGATGTAAGTTATGCAAGAATAAATATTATGTTTGGATAAAGCTTATATGGAATGGAAAGATGATATTTTGAAACGTGTCATATACAAACCATTTACTTTGATTAAAACTTAGAACTAATCAGCGTAAGCTGACCCGTGTTTAAGCATGTGTATTAGGTAATAATGTAGCCTCAAGCAGTAAGGGAAAGGAGACATCATGAGCAGGCTATCTAGCATCCAAGCTGAAGACTGTCATTAGAAGTATTTCTTAAAATATACTCAAGACAAGTTTTATAAATAAATAAAAGTTTTAAAAGTCTTTCGCTGTGTATGTTTCTCTGATTACTATATGTTCATGAGTAAATCCGACAAGTGACCGGCATTTCGATTTCTGGTGATCCGAAAAGTGGGTGTCACAATGCACCAAAAGATCCATCACCCTAAGTGCAACCCGTGCTTGGCTAGCAAATCCTCAAGAGGAGAGTAAGTCAACAAAGTCGGTGAATCATGCACCAAAAGATCAATCACCCGCATGTTCTTGCAATAGCAAATCTTGAAGTCAACAAAGTCTGTCTTGACAGTAAAAGTTCTAACACCTTTTTTTGTTTTGTTTCTTATGTTTGCAAATAAATCATAAGACGTATTTTTTCCTCTTTCCTGGAAAAATATCTAAAAAGAATCTCTCTCTCACACACATATTTGATATTCCTATCAAAAAAAGCAAAAAAAAGTTGTTTGTAAAATACCCAAGGACACTATAGGATAACATCTGATATGATCTTATGTGATTTCAGAATAGTAAAAACAAGAAAACTTTGAAGCTTTACATATGGCAAAATCAGATAAATGAATAAGTTGCAAAGAAAGAAACAAGACTAGATTGTCAAGACACAGCTTAATTGATTGTATCAACAGTAAAATAGTGAACATATGGGGACCATTAACATGAATAATTATCGAAGATGCTTACGAGCTAAAGGCCACAAGATTATTCAATGGTTAAACTTCAAACCTGTGGCAAGTTTTCATTAGTTCTGGTTGGGACCATCTAACTTGTTTCCTGCAAAACAACGTGCAGCGTGCTAACAATTAAATTCCCAAAAGTTAAAAAAAAAAAAGGACAATTATATATCTCCTGTTAACATGGGTCACCATGCTTAAAGAAGCTTAATTTGACCCTATTGGTCGGTATCAGTAACGTGAAACTTAAAACCTAAAAGAGTGATTTAGCCCCCCACACCTGCATATAATATAAGCACCCCACATTGTCAACTCACAGCTCAGTTTCATAAAGTTATGTCTCAAAATGCAAAGTCATTATCACAATAATGAACACGAACTGCATAACAAACAATAAAGATGATTAAGAGAATCATTTACACTGTTTTGACTGGAGATGGCAGCCAATCAGTTCAAAGCAGCACGTGATAATGATCATCATCATGATCAAGATCAAGATCAAGATCTAGATCACGACCAAGACACTTGCTTTTAACCAAAAAAGACGTGCCCATTATGATGGCAAAGTTATGTCCCACTTGCCACTTAGAACTTGGCTATTCAAAGCAAAAGTCCATGTCTCCCATTATCACAACTATAATCCACCCAAAACTTTCGTTGTTATACACAGCATGCGTTGCGTCTTATTGAAATGTGTACTGTTTAACCCTATCTAAAGATGCATTAAGGTCAATGATATACAGCTGAAAGTAAAGTCAAAAGCAAATCAATGGTAACATTTATTCAAGAAAAAAGTAGGTTTTGATAACGGCCCCAAATGCACATGAATACTGATCCTCACTTCCAGATGCACATGAATATTTATCCTTCTATTCACTATGGTTTGGTTTATTTGAAAGATTAAAACTTTTATCATCGTCCTTGATCTTTAATTCTGGGTTTTTTTTCTCAACAAATGGATGTTTGGATTTTATTATTTTTGTATCTATTTAGGTTTTTAGAAGGAGGTGGTGGGTGTAGTACTTCTGAGGTGAAATGTTTGTAAAATAGGGGGGGGGAAAAAAGAGAGGGATATTGAACAAGTTGGTGATTGTTTGCTATGAAGACGTGAAAGTTTTACGGGAGAATACTGCTTTGATGAAGAAGATTTAGTTTTTTTTAAACGGTAACACCTAGATATTATAGGATAATTGAGTTTATTCGGAGCAACACCTAGAATATCCAGGGCAGCTCACCGCAGGAGAAACCACTCAACTGGGCAAACCCTCTGACCTGGTCACAGACCCTTTTTTACAAAATAAACTTTTAAATTGACTTAGATTTTGAACAACATCATCTAATACAGGCATTAAACATAATTAATTAAATTAAATAGATGAGTTATGTTTTATTTTTTTAGATAGTTGATTGATTTATAATTGCTTTTTTTAATTCAGTAAAGTTGACATGATAATTATAAGATTGGTAACATGTTAAATTATACCACACTTTTTATCAAAACTTATTCTTTTTAGTAGTCCCCATGTTAAATATTAAATTATTAATAAGTACCGTTACCAATTTAATACTTTAAATCGAATTATTTTCAGACTTGCTACCATTATCACTATTACTTAAAGAGAACTACCGTTGGCCATTTGGTATAATGAGAGCCCTAAGACTTTTAATAGTGGAGGTCTTGGGTTCGAACCCTTGCAACAGCAAAAAAAGGGTCTGTGACCAGGTCAGGGGGTTTACCCAGTTAGGGGGTTCCTCCTGTGGTGGGCTGCCCTGGATGTTCTAGGTGTTGCCCAGAGGAAACCCAATTATCCTATAATATCTAAGTGTTGCCGTTAAAAAAAAACTTAAAGAGAAGTGTCCGACCACTTAAACCCTCAATTTTGGAGAATTGAAAAAAATAACCCTTCAACTTTGTAAAATATAATTTTGATCCCCTCAAGTTTTTAAAGTTTCAAGTTTACTTCCTAAATAGTCTATATAATCTGATTTTTCCTTAATTATTTTCATTTGTTTGTTTAATCTTTTTTTAACGTCTTGATATAAATTTTGTTAAAAACGAAGTAGTATTCAAAATAAAATATATTGACGGTGACGTGCTTGTATCGTGAAGAATGAGACCGACACCGACTGAAAAAACATTGGTACCGTTGTCTTTTATCTATGTTTCGATCTCCACAACTGAGTCGCCGTAACTTCATACGTTTCTTTTATGTATTTGACCACGTTTCTTTTTGTGCTTTGCCACGTTAATGTCACTGCCTCAACCGTTAAAGGACCGCCTCCCGCCATGCAGCGCGGGGCAAAATTTATTTAACCACGTTTCTTTTTTTGCTTAGCTACGTTAATGTCACCGCCTCAACCGTTTAAGGTCCGCTTCCCGTCGCGGAGAGCGGGGCAACGTTTCTAGTTTCTTCTTATTAGCTCCGTTTACCCGATATGTGGTGGGGTGGGGTTGGGTGTTTGGACTTTGGGGGTTACCATTATTTCATTGGGCCTGGGCTGAACTAATCTACTAATAATCTAGTGTATTAGTGGCCCACGATTTTACTACTAAGCGTGTTATTAGTTTTGTGTACATAAAGCTTGAGAGTGACAGAACAGGCGTAGGTCTAAGAGATTGGAGTTGCTTGCACGTAGAGGTGCACAAACCGGTTTTTTTCCGGAACCGGATCCGGACCGGTTCCGTCAACGATGGTCAACAACCGGATCCAATGGAACCGGTTCCGGATCGGATCCGGTTAAGAGAGTGGAGACTTGGAACCTATTGGGACCGGACCGGATTTATGGAACCGGACAAAAAAAACCGGTTCCACCGGATTTTTTTTTTAAAATAAAAAATTAAAATTTTTTTAAAAAATTAACAAAGATACACTATAAAATACATGTTTTATTTATTTTGTAGCTTTTTTTAAGTGATTTAACAATAGTTCGTAAAAAATAAATACAAAAAAACATAATTGAATCACAAAATATATATTATTTATTATGTTTTCAATCTTTTTCGTCGTAGTCTTCGTAACATCGGTTTTCATTCTTCTTCGCTTGAGATACGTTGGGCTTCATCATAAGCTTGTTCTTCGTCCGAAAGTGGATTCGCCGCCCCTTGTTCTACTTTGAATTCATGTATTTCTTGTTCAATGTCAAGCTCGCCTTCAAGTTTTGCAACATGTTGTACACGTTCGGCGGCATCCAAATGGTCCTTCAAGCAAATACACATCTCCATAGATTCCGGTGTAAGCCTCGTTCTTCGAATAGATAAAACCCTGCCACTAAGAGAAAAAGCAGATTCCGAAGCTACCGTAGAAGCTTGGACGGTTAGTAGGTCACAGGCCATTGCGGCTAGAACGGGATATTGGGATTTCCTTCCTTGCCACCAACTCAAGATATCAAAGTTTTCAAACTCTTCGGATCTTAGAGTTGAAATAAAGTCGGTTGCTTGATATCTCCCAAGCTCGCTACTTGGTGTGGTTCCACGAGCTCGTTTAGTATTTTCGTTTCTTAAAGTGTTAAATAAATTTAGCATCGGGTTCCTTGAATTACTAGAACTTGAACCCGAACCCATTGATTCACGTATGTTTGATGGATCACCACTTCCACCATATTTGCGTAAATAATAATCAAACATATTATTAAAAGCCGAATTGAAATCCCTTATTGCCTTTGATTCAAAATTTGGGTCTTCCTCGAACATATTTAAATCATCCGATATTGATCCAATTAATGTTTCAACATCGGTTACATTAATCGTTGGGTTTAAGGCGGCCGAACATGTAACAACGACCGACATTTCCGAAAAATATTTTTTAAATTTAGCTTTCATAGGTTTTACCATTTTTTCAAAAATAGGGCCGTGATATTCAAACTCTTTTAATTTATTACATATTAAGTATAATTGTTGAAGTATTAGCGAAGACGTGCGATAATAAACTCCTGATAAACATGTAGTTGCATTTTTAAAAACCTCAAGCAAATTAGTTAGTTTCTCGATCATATCCCAACTTATATTATCAAATTTATGTGAACAACGTTTCTTTTGTACAAGTTCATCATGGAAGTAACTCTTTGCCTTAAGGCCGATTCAAACATTTTTCATGTTGAGTTCCATCTAGTAGGTACGTCCCAATTCGGACCTAAAAAGATGGAATCCGTTTGTTGGCACAAGTTTCTATAGTTTATATATCTTTTTTTGCTTGTGCTAAAAACTTCACGTAACATCACTTTAAAATTTTCTTTTACGTCTCTTATTTCTTGGACGTTTAGACCGTCTTGCACAACCAAGTTAATGATGTGTGCAACACATCGACTATGAAAGAAAACACCGTTACAAGACGGTTCATATTTTATTTTTAATTTTTCCACCGCGTTTGTGTTATTTGAAGCGTTATCAAAAGATATTGAAAATATTTTTGGTTGAATTTTATAAGTTTGAATGACCGAGTCTAAAATATAAAATAAGTTTTCACCGGTATGTGGATATCCAAAATAATCAAACGCAATCGTACGCTTCATCATTTGCCACGACTCCGGTTCAACCCAATGTGCGGTAACGCAAAGGTACGATTCGGGTAAACCATGTGGAGCGGACCAAACGTCCGTTGTTAAGTTAATGCCGGTATTTAAATTTTTAAAACCTAAAATTAATTCTTTTTTAACTCTTTTCCACATTTTTAAACAATCTCTTCTCAAAGTAGAACGACTTACATTTGTGTAACTCGGTTGAAGCGTCTCTTGTATCATCCTCGTCAAGCGCGGATTATCAAAGTGATCAAAAGGCAGTCCTTCTTGAATGACGAAATGTGTCATTCTCTCACGAACCCTCTCGACATTGTATTGCCAAACTCCTCCATCCCTACCAATTTGAGTTTGATCTTCACCTTGAGTGTGTTTTGCGTGACTAGCAATATGTTTCCTCAAGTGCTATTTCCCGCCACACCAAAAATTCTACCACAACGTTTGCAACGAGCCTTTTGCGAACCGTTCGACATTTCGCATAAATCGAAATAAGCCCATATCTCTTGGTTTCGGGAGCAAGGAAGTATTGACACCACCATGACATCGCTAGTAGAACCACCAACCGAATTTTGAGTGCTTGCGGAAGCGGAAGCCATGAGAGCGTTTTTTTTTGCGTAAAGTGAGCGTTTTTTTTTTTGCGTTTTGAGAGCGTTTTTGAGTTTTGAGAGCTAGAATGTTGTGGTGAACTAACCCATACACCCAATACCTATTTATACTAAGTTTCAAGCCTTAAAAACAAAAAAAAAATACAAAAAAAACGGCTATATAGTCGTTTTTTTTTTCTTCCAACGGCTATAACCGGTTCCGAACCGGTTCCAAATTGTCCGAAAAAAACCGGTTCCATTTTGTCCGATTTTTTTCCGATTTTTATCCGGTCCGTCAAAAAAACCAGAACCGGTTCTGGATCCGCTGGTTCTCACAAAATCCGGTCCGGTCCCAAAAAAACCGGTTCCAGACGGATCCGGTTTCGGATAATCCATCGAATCGGATTCGGTTCCGGTTCTTTTGAGCACCTCTACTTGCACGAATGCTTCCTCCTTTTTAACTCATTAATGTCTGCTAAAGAAGAAAAAGAAAATATAATATTTAAAATTAATACCATCATTTTTTTAAGTGTTGTATAAATTTTCGACGTTAAAATATAACTCGGTATGATTCATAACTGAGTTGATAAAATAGACGGGTCAGAAGGGATGAGTAGCACCAGGGCTAGGTTATAACTCGGTATTTTAAAAATCCTACATTAATTATAATAATTTTAATCTCTTATAATAGAATAATTTCATATATTATACATACAGGGTTAGGTTATAGTAAAAAGGGTTTTAAAAATAAGAAGGGTAAGAAGGATTCTAAACTTGGCATATGTCATTTTGTTGTTTTTAAAGGGAGGGTATAATGGTCAATGTGTAATATACCAGGTCAATGTGTAATACACCAGGTCAATGTGTAATACACCAGGTCAATGTGTAATACACCTGATCAATGTGTAATATACCAGGTCAATGTGTATTACACAATGATCAGACCTGATATTACATAATGAAGTGATATTACACAATGAGCATATTACACAATGATCTGACATATTTGAGCGAATTACACAATAATGAGCGAATTACACAATGAGCTGGAAAACGTAAAACACAATGATGAAAACATATAACACAATGATGAAAAATATTTGACACAATCAACTTGTATTACATAATGAACTTGTATTACACAATGACATGACTAATTACACAATGAACTTGTATTACACAATGACTTGACTAATTACATAATGAACTTGTATTACACAATGACCAGACGTGGTATTACACAATGAACTTGTATTACATAATGAACTTGTATTACACGATGAACTTGTAATACACGATGAACTTGTATTACACAATGAACTTGTATTACACGATGAACTTGTAATACACGATGAACTTGTATTACACAATGACCTGACTAACTACACAATGAGCTGGAAAACGTAAAACACAATGATAAATACACATAACACAATGAACTTGTATTACACATTGAACTTGTATTACACATTGAACTTGTATAACACAATGAACTTGTATTACACAATGAACTTGTATTACACAATGATAAGATATTACACAATGACCAGACGTGGTATTACACAATGAACTTGTATTACACAATGAACTTGTATTACACGATGAACTTGTATTACACATTGAACTTGTATAACACAATAAACTTGTATTACACAATGAACTTATATTACACAATGAACTTGTATTACACAATGACAAGATATTACACAATGACCAGACGTGGTATTACACAATGAACTTGTATTACACGATGAACTTGTATTACACGATGAACTTGTATTACACAATGACCTGACTAACTACACAATGAGCTGAAAAACGTAAAACACAATGATAAATACATATAACACAAGGAACTTGTATTACACATTGAACTTGTATAACACAATGAACTTGTATTACACAATGAACTTATATTACACAATGACTTGACTAATTCCACAATGAACTTGTATTACACAATGACCAGATATTACACAATGACTAGACGTGGTATTACACAATGACCATATATTACACAATGAATTTGTATTACACAATGAACTTGTATTACACGATGAACTTGTAATACACAATGAACTGACTAACTACACAATGAGCTGAAAAACGTAAAACACAATGATAAATACATATAACACAATGAACTTGTATTAAACATTGAACTTGTATAACACAATGAACTTGTATTACACAGTGACCTGACTAATTACACAATGACCTGACTAATTACACAATGAACTTGTATTACACAATGACCAGACGTGGTATTACACAATGAACTTGTATTACACAATGAACTTGTATTACACAATGACCTGACTAACTACACAATGAGCTGGAAAACGTAAAACACAATGATAAATACATATAACACAATGAACTTGTATTACACAATAACCAGACGTGGTATTACACAATGAACTTGTATTACACATTGAACTTGTATCACATAATGAATTTGTATTACACATTGACCTGACTAATTACACCATGAGCTGAAAAACGTTAAAAAAATTGTTTTGTTTATAACGACACTATACTCTTTTAAAGATAAAAAAATGTTCGTTTTTATGGTGTAATTTTTTTGAAAAAATAATGTCGTATGTAAAAGTTATGAACGTTTAAAAATAAGGAGGGGAACTTGATAAAAAGTCAACAAAAGTGGCCAAGACTAAAATACCCTTCCAATAACTTTTTCTTCTATAATTTAATCTCAACCATTAAATTTTTTCTACAATTTAATCTAATTATACAATGAACTTGTATTACACATGTGTCATTTTATTGTTTTTAAAGAGAAGACATAATGGTCATTGTGTATTACATAATGAACTTGTATTACACATTGAAATTGTATTACACATTGAACTTGTATTACACATTGAAGTTGTATTAAACAACTAACTTGTATTACACAATGAACTTGTATTACACAATGACCTAACTAATTACACAATGAACTTGTATTACACAATGACCTGATTAATTACACAATGAACTTGTATTACACAATGACCTGACTAATTACACAATGACCAGACGTGGTATGACACAATGAACTTGTATTACACAATTACCTGACTAATTACACAATGAGCATGAAAACGTAAAACACAATGATAAATACATATAATACAATGAACTAGTATTACACAATGAACTTGTATTACATAATGAATTTGTATTACACAATGAACTTGTATTACACAATGGAATTGTATTACACAATGAAATTGTATTACACATTGACCTGACTGATTAAACAATGAATGGTCGTTCTGTATTACACAATGAACTTGTATTACACATTGAAGTTGTATTACACAATTAACTTGTATTACACATTGAAGTTGTATTACACAATGAACTTGTATTACACATTGAAGTTGTATTACACAATTAACTTGTATCACATAATGAACTTGTATTACACATTGAAGTTGTATTACACAATTAACTTGTGTCACACAATGAAATTGTATTACACAATTAACTTGTATTACACAATGAACTTGTATTACACAATGACCTGACTAATTACAAAATGACCAGATATTATAAAATGACCAGACGTGGTATTACATAATAAACTTGTATTACACAATAACTTGTATTACACAATGACATGACTAATTGCACAGTGAGCCGGAAAACATAAAACACAATGATAAATACATATAACACAATGAACTTGTATTACACAATGAACTTGTATTACACAATAAAATTGTATTACACATTGACCTGACTAATTATACAATGAACTTGTATTACACAATGACCTAGCTAATTACACAATGAACTTGCATTACACAATGACCTGACTAATTACACAATGAACTTGTATTACACAATGAACTTGTATTACACAATGAACTTGTATTACACAATGAAATTGTATTACACATTGACCTGACTAATTACACAATGAACTTGTATGACACAATGACCAGACGTGGTATTACACAATGAACTTGTATTACACAATGACTTAACTAATTACACAATGAACTTGTATTACACAATGAACTTGTATTACACATTAACCTGACTAATTACACAATGAGCTGGAAAACGTAAAAAAAAAATCGTTTTTGTTTATTACAAGACTATACTCGTTTTAAAGATAAAAAAACGCTCGTTTTTATGGTGTAATTTTTTTGAAAAAATAATGTCGTATCTAAAAGTTATGAACGTTTTAAAATGAGGGGGAAACTTGATAAAAAGTAAACAAAAGTGGCTAAGACTAAAATATCCTTGCAACAACTTTTTCTCCTACAATTTAATCTCAACCATTAAATATTTTCTATAATTTGATCTATTGATACTAAATCTTTCTTACCCTTCTTATAATTAGAATTTTTTTTTACCTGAACCTAATCCTATAAAGATATATATGATCGGGCAATAGGCTTTGTCAATTAATAAATGATTAGGTCAGTACGTGATGCAACGAGGCAACATCATTCTCAAATGACAAAATCGCATTCAATTATGACAATCCAAAATTACATTATGTACTTGTCTATATTGGGTTTATAATTTGATTATTATTCGCTTTTTTCTTGGAAAAAGGAAAATCAGTAATGGTCATTTTCAGCAAATAAATTACCTAAATAGGCCTTTGATTAAATATTCTTAGAAAATATGTCTTAATCTTTCATTACAATTACAATATTCTTAGAAAATATGTCTTAATCTTTCATTACAATTACTCGGCTGTGTAGAAAGGTTCAACCCGTTAGAACTTAGAAGATAACATATTACCTAAAAAGCGAAAATCACGCACCAGTACGGATTGAAACAAATCAAATAATGCCAAGTGTCTAATACATTTACCCCTTCGGTTTAGTAAAAACATAAATATTTACCATGTTAAGCTTTCATCTTTTTTATATACCGAAGAAAAACCCAAACGACGAAATTATTATCATACTGTCGCATCTAAGTTATTACAAATGTATATTGATCACTAAACATCTCCAATGACATGTGACTTCATTTGATTAGTTCTGTTTTCTTTATTGAGACTTAAAAAGCGTGATTTCGTTTTTCGGATCCTAAAATGTATAATAGTCTGGGTTTTTTAGGTAACTAGTAATTTTTGATAAATTGATTTTTTCCTAAATAGTAGTGTAAATTTTAGGAATAATAAAAAAGATAAATCTTTTAAACTTTTATCCAAGTGACTGTTTAAATGATCTATTTCATTCAAAATGATCATATAGGTGATTTTCTAAGAAAGAATATTAAAAGGAGAGGGTCCAAATGAAAAGTAGATGGCGGATCAGTTATTAGAAAAGCATTAGACAAGCCCAAAAAACAAAACCAAAGCCCATCTTCCATGGGCAACAAGGCCCACAACACAAAGACATGAATCATATAAAAAGATACCAAGTTAAGTGAACTACCTACTATTACTAAGTATAGCCTTACAAATTAACGACCCACTACTTACTAAGTTAGGGGAACTACTGATAACCGTCATCAAGTCATACAAAAACATAAATAACTAGTTTTATACCCGTCCGGTGGCCGGGACGCTTTCACATATTTTTTTAATATGGAATGGCCGTCTTTCTTTGAATTGTAAGCAAAATCAGACAAGTTGTATGTATTAATGATTTTGAATGTATAAAAGCTTTTTATTTGTACTTCATCTTTGTATTTAGGTTGCTCGTCTATTTCTATATCAAGTATTGTTAATACGGTTATCTTTGATAACCCAAATACAAAGTACCTGATCAACCCAAATACAAAGATGAAGTACAAATGAAAAGTCTTTATACATTCAAAATCATTAATACATACCTTATGCAAATAACCGGACGGATATATTTTGTGTGTAATAATGGTTATAACATCAATGGATTTAATGAAGCTATAGTATGAACGTGAGATTATTATGTTTTAGGATTTTTTTAATAATAACAACATTTGTAACGTTATTATATACCAAAAATGACATTTAACAATAAAACCCAAAAATAGAAATAACGTCAAATTCTATAAAGTTGCCAAATGAAATAAAAAAGCACATATATAAAAATCCAAATTTAACACAAACACGGACTGTAAGATTGACCCATCAATTTAATATCAGTGGCCTCGGGCATGTTTGGTTCGTACACGATTGAAGTGAAATCTGTAGACTTCAAAATATTCACTGTAAAAACAAAAAAATGTATAATATTCAATGCACAATACAAGTAGTATGATAGTCATAATGCCATCACTATATTAAACCTTTGATAAACTCTTAATAATCAAGTCATCTGCAGTTTTGTGAAGAAGAGCAATGGAAGCATCAAATGATTCCATGGAGAATCACCCGCTACAACCCTGATGCATTAGGTTTGAGATCTTGTTCCCTACGAGCACAATTGAAATTTAAATGCAATAAACAAAATAAAAACTTAAATAAGCAGCGAACCTTATGAATTTAGTACAAAGAGAAAACACTTGTACGTCATACACAACAAAATGCAACAATTTACATATTTTAACTTCAAGAATTAGCTCATCGATAATCAAACACACAAGTTGATAATTGCATAACAAAAAACCAAGTATAGTATTTACGTGCGTAGTACCACAATAATTATAAATTATTCAAAAACTAATATGTTTGTCTATTATGTTTTTAATTGTGGAGTACCTGATCATATGATCTAGTAGTTCTGGGGGCACCTACATGACAAATAATGGATTATATCAATCTCAGTATACAAGATAACCTAATTTTGTCATTATTGAAGGGATTAAAGACATTCGCTTAAGAATCAAAGTGAGGTTGGAAGTATAACATGCCTTCAAAAGAGCTGTAATTACTCAACTGTATAAAATACATGAACTAAATAAACCCTCAATTATTAAATAAAAACAATCTTAGATGAATTAATTTGTTATTGGGGTTCTGCTCTGGTGGTCAAGGAGTTTTCCACATAGTGATTTCTTCTTAAGAAGGTCCTGGTTTCGAGTCAATGCGGTTACAACCCATAAGGAAAGACATGCATGGCTCACAAGAATCACCTAAGCTGCTCCCGAAGGCAGTAAGGGTTTAAGAAAGTCGCATTTCAAAAAAAAATTAAATGAATCAATTTATTCATTTGTGGTTATTTAATGTCAATAAGTAAAGAAAACACAAATAATAAATGTCAAATAAAGCATTAAAATTTAAAGCAAAAAAAATCCTCAAATTATCAAGAAATCTCTATCTGAATAAGCAAATTCCTAACTTTGTTACCTTAAATCAATAATCACACAAAACCAAATCATAAAATAGCAAAATGATTCATTAAAACTACAAAAAATCCTCAAAATTGTTATTAGATCTATGGCAGATAAGCAGAAAGATCAATTACGGTTGCTTCAAACCATTAATCACACAAAACCTAGATCACAAAAAAAAAGATTAGACAAAATCACACCTGCAATCGTCACCATAGCCCTCAATGATTAACACAAAGGGTTGAGAAGACTAATATGTCTGCTTTTGTTAAATTCCTACTAAAAATTGATAAATTTTAATAGGTTTTCACCCAAATCAACAATCAATATACCAAGTTGTCCTAAAAAACACAACTGCCATTAAATAAACATCTTAAATTAAATACCTCTTTTGCTTTAAAAAAATTGACAAGTATGGCATCATATCTACAAATATCATGACAAAAAAAATAAACATCTTAAATTAAATACCTTTTTTAAGATTTAACATCCTGATCTTGGGGCGGCATCCCTGATCCGCCGCCCAAAGCACCACCAGATTGATTTGTAGATGAGGCATTAGAAGATGGAAATCTTCATGTATAAAGTTTGTATTTCAAGAATTTACAGAAAAAGGAAATGTATATATGTTTAATATTCAAGAAGTTCACCTTAATTTGGACAATTTTATATAAAGATATGTTTAAAAAAACTGAGAGCTTTATATGAATAAAGAATTATAAATTTAAAACTCACTTGCAGATGACTTTTCACTTCATCATTGGTAAGACCATCAACTTGCATAAGCTCTCCAATTTGCTTAGGGGTGCAGCTATAAAAGATTTTATCAAAGAATGATCATAATCAGTTTCTACTTGCCACGTCAAAAATCAATCAACTAAAACCAAACAATTCTTATAAAACCTGCATATATATAGATCAAGGCCCTAGCTATATCTGGTCTAAGAATGTTACACACAAAATACTTGCTATAAAAACACAAAATTCAGTTAAATTAAGGACCCTTAGTATGGAAAAAAAATTATGAAATTTTCAAGTGCTAACCTTGTGACCCTACAAGTTGGTGCAGAGCATTGAAAAATAGCTAGTGCAACTCAGTGGCCAATATCTTCTTTCCTTTCTAGACGTATGATGATGAGGTGGCTGACCCTGAGTGGCACAGGTTCCTAAATTTGAATGACCTTGTTATGTTCTAACTTAGCACCTACAGTAAAACATAATGACCAACATGTATATGAAAAATAAACTGAAATGGACGAGACCAGTTTGAAGAGATTACATATACACACAATGAAAGAGAGAATTATATGAACAATTTTCAGTTTGTATCAAAAGAAGCCCTAAAATTTAAGCATTATATGTTGCTAATAATGAAAATTATAAAATTATAAATTCAAAATTTCTAATCTCATGATCATAGGTCGACACATTCTCAGATTCTACAAAATTTGAGCATATTAACCATAAATAATCGTTAAATTATAGCACACATCAAAATCAATTACAATTTTTCAGAAATACAGATATATAATTACACGATGTGCCCGTAACAATAACCACATCATATAGGTGTAAACACACAGATATAGTAAATTGCAATTACAAAGGTGTGCCTGAGAGAGAGACCTGTAGGAGTATCCTTGAGAAGTCCAGCAACAAAATTAGCACCGGAACCGGTGCTACTACGGCGGAGGCCATACGCTACCGAAGGCTTAGATTTGAAACTAGATGAATAAGATGAAGATGAATCTTCAATCATACTTGCTTAAACGAAAAAGTATTAAACTGAAATCGAAAGCAAAAAATCAAAATCATTACTTGATAGTAAATTACCTCGTATATGGTGGTGGTTGTTTAGACGGCGGAGGAACTACTGCAGATGGAACATTTGGGATTCCGATCCGGACCATATTCTGAGTGTGGAGATCAATAGCAATCGGAAATAATGGAGGTTGAAACTCCGGTGACCGCAGCAAAAAACGATTGTTGGAGGACTAAACATCCATTCGAGTTGCGCCAAGCTCCATCCAAGAGATTTGTAGAGAGACGATTGCATTTCTATAGAGAGAGAACAGTTATCGAAGAAGGAGGTGACGTGGGGAGGAAAAGGGGGAGAATGAAAACCGCTGGAGCGTAGGAGAGAGATGTACTAAAAAGTTAGTTTTTTCTATTTTGAATGGCTGAGATCTAATTTCAACAAACACATTTGACGGTTAACTCTTCTCGGTCCATATATTTATAATTAAAGGGGTAACTTTGTAGAATAGTAACCAAGTTTTAAAAGTGTTTCAATTAGGTCACTCAATACGCATTTTACACGGTATACACTCTTGGGTATACTATGGTGAGTGACCTAATTGAAACACTTTTGAAACTTGGTTAATATTCTGTGGTGTTTTTCCCATAATTAAAATACACAAAGTTTAATTAGAGATTGATTAAACTAATTTGAACTTCTTTGGAAACCCATTTCACTCCCATGATATAAAAGTAAAGTGACACTATTTAATTTAATTTACACATCATATGTAAAATTAAAATATAAATGCACTATTATTTTGTAACTCCATCACGTTTTACCGTTTCCTATATTTTTTATGTTTTTATTTTCTGGTTAGCTTAATTGCTTCATTTGAACCCGTTTTCTTCTTCACTTACAAGATTATAAACACAAATAAAATAGTATGTTTTGTAGTAACATCGGTACATTTAACACATAAATGATACGCAATAAAGTCTATATAAAATATACCGATCAAACCTCCCAACTTACGTCATTTCTCGTCCCGAAAAAATGAAAGACATTTAAGAAAAATGGACAATATTAAAGACTTGCAAAATTAAAGTATCAACTAACACAAATCGTAGACCGTTTCTTAATACTTATGAATGCACCATTATGTGAAGATGAAGCCTTTCAAATAAGAGGTTTTCACAGGATTGTTCACCCTCTCAACAAATTTTATAAGTTTAGCGTTTCTCTTTTACCAATTCAAAAGAAAATGCGTTTCGTATGCTTGCATAAAGTTCAAATCTTTACTACCGATGCCAATTCATACATACAACCAAATCCGCTCATTTTGGAAGGGAAGATTATTTAAAATCTTCATTTCTCTTTTTTTCACTACATTCCATTAAAAAACTCAGAAACATAATCTTTTTCAGCTTCTTTCCAATTCCTTCCATTAAAAAAGTCAGGAATACAATTTTTTTTCGATTTCTTTCCATTTCTTTTCACCTTTCTCTTTAAAAATGACTCGGAAACAATACGTCAACGCTGTGGTATGGAAGTATGGATCACCCCGAAACTTGCTGACCTCGTTTCCTTTTAATTCCCTTTTTCTTTTATCCAAACGAGGGCCCAAGATGAACTTTTTTACTCAGCTCAATGAATTTTTATTTGAAGTCCAACTATTCTTTTCTTTGATTTTGTTCCTTCGGTCCACGGTAGCCCACCAAGTCATCACAAATAAACCCATTTAATTCCTTCGGTTGCAAACCCATTTCATTC
Source organism: Smallanthus sonchifolius (assembly GCA_023525975.1). Classification (NCBI taxonomy): domain Eukaryota; kingdom Viridiplantae; phylum Streptophyta; class Magnoliopsida; order Asterales; family Asteraceae; genus Smallanthus; species Smallanthus sonchifolius. The sequence goes on along the minus strand of CM042030.1, from coordinate 90,853,028 downwards.
CCATGATATAAAAATTAAGCAATACTATTTAATTTAATTTAAATTTAATATGTAAAACTAAATACACTATTGTTTTTTTTTTTGTAACTTTGATCACGTTAACCGTTTTCTTAATTTTTTTTTAATGTTTTTATCTTCTGGTTAGCTTAATTATATCATTGAGCTCGTTTTTTTTCATATATAACCTGAAATTTATTTAAAAAACCAAATAAAAGTGTTAACTTTGTAGTAGCATCGGTAAATTTAACACATAAATGACAACACATCTTCTCTTTGTTTTCGGGGCCTCTAGTGAGTTACAGACAGAGTTTGAAAAGGTCAAATCTTTGATGATTCCATCATCTATGATTGAGTTGCGAAAAATTCTGGATAGGTATCCTACATTTGAACCGAATTCTTTCTGGTTAAAAAATATCTTTCTAGTTGTTATGAAACAATTAGGAGATTCTCTAGGTGGCAACATGCTATTGGGTGGTGGTCCCGCTTATGGGGTCAAATCAATACGCTCTAAGAAGAAATATTTGAATATCAATCTTATCGATATCATCGATCTCATAAGTATCATACCAAATCTCATCAATCGAATCATTTTTTCGAGAAATACGAGACATCTAAGCAATTAAGTCTATGTAAAATGTAACAATCAAACCTCCCTAACTTACACGAGAAAATTGAAATACATTTAAGATAAGTGGACAACACTAAAGACTTGCAAATTAACATATCAGCTAACACATATCATAAATACTTTCTTAATACATATGAATGCACCACTATGTGAAGACATAGCCTTTAACGGTGACGTCGAGCAACAAATGAAAGATCTTCTCTTTGGTTAAAGGTAATCCTCTCAATCCATCATAGCGCTAATCTCTTTACTTCCATTCCCCTTAAGACTAGTATCACGGGTACATGGAAGAACATGGGTTCAATTGGAAAAGAATTTGCAAATAGATCCATTCACATTGATAGTTTGATCATGGGCTTGGTTGGAAATGGGAGAACCTTACGGTGTTGGTTGGATCGTTGGCTTAATGATGGGAGGCTTTGAAAATTATTTCCCCATCTTTTTTCTTTAACAATGGTCAAGGATGCTACGGTAGCAGATTGCTTGGCGGGCGACAACTCGATTGTCTGTTGGGTAAGGCCTGGAATCTCAGTGCTTTACCCGACTTGTTCTTAATTGGTAGAATGATCGAAGCTGTTAGTCAAGATTGGACCGGTAACTTTGGAGGAGAAACTGGATACTTGGGGATGGAAGCTCACAAATTTAGACTCTTTCTCCACTTCCTCTCTACGGCACATATATATGCAGGTACATAATTATGACAACCCTAAAAATCAAGGTCATTTCTTATGAACGCATACTTTGATACATTGCTTGGAATAGTACAATTAGACTCAGATAAGGTTAAGTTAATACCTTAGAGTATCTACATTATGCACATCTTGCATCATTGTGTTTAAAAATCTAAGTTTCTCTTAATTGCTTATATATATGCTTGAAATTTATGATTATGTGATCCTTAGTTGTATTTGATGAATACTGACCATATTCCTTTTAGAAGGGTTTTATTATTATTATTATTATTATAATTATTTAACTTGTAATTATGTCACAATTATTAGGTTAGCATAAATGTGTTAGTTAATAACTTAATAGTTGGTTATGGCCGGTTATAAGGTGGGGCCAATTGAAGAGGCATGTCTTAAAATCGAGGGAACAAGTTGTGTATGGTGATCATCACAAACATAGTTTTGTTGAAATTAACCTCACATCAATTTCAGAAAAAAGAAGGATCCGATAAACATGCATCGGATCAAGAAAGTCCCACGTGGCACAAGAATTAGAAGGTTAAGCACTCTACCAACGAAAGTGAACCAAAGAAACTGAAAGAGAAATTAGAGGATCTTGCAATTTCAGAAAAGGACAGCCCATCATCATTTCATGAACATGAAAGCACATCTAAAAACTTAGAATCCGAGGAAGAAATGGATAATGATTATGTATTTGAAGAAAGAAGGAAGAATAGCAGATTTTGTACATATTATCTAGCTATTATTTCCATCGAGACGTGCATGAATCTATTAGACGATCCGCATGAAATGGAAGACATAGCCACATATCATGATGTAATAAAAAAAGGTATTCTATGATAACTTTGCAATATTTCCAAAGATTAAGTGTCATTGGGATCTTCTCTACATGATTTATGAGAAGAAGTTGATCTACTCAACTTATTTTACTCGATACAAGCGAAAGGTGGATACAGGATGGCTACTAGAAATAAGATTTGGGTTGTAATTGCTAGGGATTTGGGATATGATTGGAAAGCATCAACAAGCCTAAGGCTTTGATCTCTATGTGAAATACTTGGATATTATGGAGTGGTATCACAAGGTTTTAAGGAACAAAGAGCTGGTATTTTATCAAAATCATGAAGAAGATATGAAGGAAAAGGCCATGCAAGAAAAGGAAGCTATGCAACTCAACCGAGGGCTATGAAACGGACGTGGAAGGCAATGATAGTTACTCCTAAACTAGAAATACAAAGTCTAGCTTAGGAGGTTATGTTAAAATTATCAGTAAAAAATTAGTAAAAGATCAGTACAAATTCATAAAAATCACTAATTGTTTTCATTTTTTTATTGATTTTAACTCATTTTTAAGGTTAAGTTTGAAATCGTAAGTCACATACTACATATATATATATATATATATATATATATATATATATATATATATATCCATAAACCTTACCAAATTTGTATGAAAGATTGTCGTATGTTCCCTGTCAAAATCACTTGCATACTTACCTACACACTCAATTTATTTTCCGCATAATCAAAACCATTCTCTGCATACTTTCAAACCTTCGATTTAATTAGAACCGAACACAATTCTTTCGTCACCTTGTATTAGTTCTTTTGGATCCAACACATAAGAAAATTGCAAAAATTCATGCGAAACTTTAAGTTGTTTAAATCCTTGTCTCTTGGTTCATTTGCAAAAGTTGTTTTGAATCCCAAAAGTGATAATGGCACCATGCTGCTGAACATGTTGGTATAGATGTTGGTGAAAAATCTCTTAAGGGTGTTCTTTTTCATGCTTTTTTCGGTCATCTTTTTCAGGAATTTACTTTGTGGTGGGAAGAGAGGAGCTTTTAGAAAATTTCTTGACAGCAGCAGTCTTGATAAAAGTTGTCTACATACGAATCAAAGTGTTTCCCTGATTAACCCTAAGTAATAGTTCATGCTCTTAATTATGGCCAACAGTACATAAACATACATTTTTGTATGTAAAAATTATAAAATTGAAAAAAATATAAACTATTAATCAAAAAAATTAAACGATCTAAGTTTATTCTTTTTGTTCTCGCAGCTGTATTACCTACTTCCATGGTGCACAAAACTATTCCCGCAATCTTATAAATGGTATTAATTCTTAAATATGTAAAACTTAGGCATAACTGTCTACAATAATTACGGTGTATGAAGCATAAAGTTGCTACATTAATATTTGAAGGGACAAGATAGATAAGTTCATTTATCTGATAAGATAATTAGGTAGGGCTTAGACTGACTAGTACGGAGAGACGCCCACATTTGCAGAAGCGAATAAACCATCTTTCATGAAACCACCATTTGTGTGATCCTACATGCATTAAAACCAATAAAAATGTCATATTATGCTCCTGATTCTTGCAAATTTTATATCATTTGTTTTTGGTTTTCAAGAGCCATGGGATGATATAATAGATGAAATATGAACACTGTACCTGTGGGCGCATGCTGGTCTTGTTCACAGCACTCGTCTGATCTGGCATCAGACCAAAGTGAATGTGTGGAAAGTGGGCCCACTGTAACATTTATATCTCACATTAATATAAACAGCTTAATTTGTATACAATTTTTAAGTGTATAAACAAAGAATGAAACCCTTAATTGTTTTTCTTTGCAAGGTTAATTAATTAACCATCAAATGTGCTGCTGTATATTGCATATATCTTTAAGCATGCATTATATATTATTCTTTCTTAAAGCTGTATCTTTTATGAAGGTAAAAACCCTAAAGTGATAAAGAAGAAGACATATTACATTCTTAGCAGCAGCACTGAAGGCTTCTCTATGACTGATGTCAGGATTCCCAGCTTTGATCCTTTGAATCTCTTCCCTGCATTATATTCATATTAATTATTTTCTTCTTTCATTTTAATTTTTTTTCATAGAATATATATGATCATAGGAAAGAAGAGGTGATGAAAGCTGACTTGATGAATCGATTGTAGGCAGACGGGACTCTTTGTCTCTTCTCTGGAGCTGACATTAACAAAAACAAACCCATCAAAATTCACTTTCTACTGTGTGTTTTCTCCCTCCATCCTTCTTTGTTTGTCTTTTATCAATTTTGTAATAATTTAAAAATATAAGGAATGAGAGGGTATCAATACTGTCACTTCACGACCCATCCTCTATTATTTTCTACAATAAATCAATGTCAAATCTATTCTAATTCTGTGCACTCCCTCATATACTTCCTATAAAAACAAGATAGTTGTGGACAAAAGATACATAAAATATTTCCTATTAAAATCTCCAAAATGAAATAATATATCTAATCAAAATAATTTTTTTAATTTTACGCAAAAAACTTAGCAAGAAGCCAGGTGAAATAATTATAAATTAGTCTCAAATAAGTTTTAGGTCTACTCCTCAACCAAATAGTTGTGTGTTCAAATCCTGCGAAGTGCAAGTGTGGTGATTTTAAAAGTAGTGTAGAGTAGAGAGTGTGTGTTTGCCAGTAAAAAAAACCAATCTAAAATTAAATAAATATGGTAATGTTTGTTTTAACTAGTTTCACATACACATTATTCTTTGTTGAGTTTAATTTCATTAAGTATTACTTAATTTGTCATTACTAATCAATACAAGAAGTTATTGAAGTCAATGAATTATAATGATAGACTAATGATATATCAAAACTATTTTTACCAGGCCATATGATCATAGATGGTAATTCACATGAATACTCTATTTAAGGTAACACTTTGTTTACTAACAATTAAGACACATTTTCGTTTATAATATAGAAGCTAAACATTAGTACTAAACTAGACATTCAGTCAAACAAGAAGTACAAGTATTAATTCAAAATTGTCTTTATTGAATGACATAAAAATGTTGTTGATATACTTATTTCAATTTTGTTATTATAATTCAAATATTCAAAGGCGTTCATGTTCTGTTTTTTATCACACTTATGATAGATAAACAATGGTGTAAAACTATGTAATTAATCATACATGTTTTATAAGAATAATAACTATCACACTTACAAATAAATTGAATAATAAACATGTCTTATGATGTTACATATATATACCGGTATATGTGTATATAGGCATACATGACGATTGGTACTCATGTTTGGTTGTTAGTTAGTTTTTTCCCAGCGGTAAATCTGAAACCTAACTCTAGGTTAAAAACTAAAGTAAATTTGTGAATGCCAACCTATTACTTTGTTTACAGTGTAAAAGCAAATTCTTTATTCCTACAAAATTGGAAGAAAACAGATTAAATCATTCTCAAAGTCTCTAAAAATAAACAAGTAAAAGTTATTAGGGTGGTTATATATGAATGCACATATTAGGGCTTTGGGAAAGAACTGAATGGGAAAGAAAAAAATCTGACCAGAACTAAAGAATGATATATATATATATATATATATATATATATATATATATATATATATATATATATATATATATATATATGTGTGTGTGTGTGTGTGTGTGTGTGTGTGTGTGAGGGTATGCAAAACAATAAATACTGAGAGAACACGTAAAATAAAATAAATCGTTCACTTTTTAATCTCAAAGAGTTTTTAAAATAAAGAAAATAATAGAAATGCAATATTTATTTGTCTCTCATTAAATTAAAAAAATATGAATAAATTTAGTTTATTTATATGTGTAATTCATGTGTTATGTTACCTACACATCTCTACACATATGTAGGTAAACTTTTAAATATATAAAAACATATGAAAAACTAGTTTAATGATTTTTTATGTAAATAAACATACACATTTGTACGTAAGAATTATAAACTTTTAAAATATAAACCATGGATGAAAAATTAAATGACCAATGTTTGCTCTTTTTCTCTCTCGCAGTAATTACTATTATATAATGAACATCTTCCTGTATATATATGTGTGTGCATAGAGAGAGAAGAAAAGCAGCTTTTAAATTTAAATATGAGATAGGAGCATGGAAATATGAGAAAAGAAAAGTTTTTACTGCTCCCTTTAAACATCAGTAATTCTTCAAACAATTAATATACCTCATTTAAACCTTTCAAAGAAAGAAATCCAAAACAAAGAAGTAATCAATAATCTTAACAATTAAATTACGTTTTTGAGAGGTTTATTTGTAACAAAAGAAAAATTACTATGGTTCCACAAGTTAACAAGAATTGCGCATATGCATTCTATTGTTTTCTAGTTCGTTTGCAAGAGACTGTATGGCACCTCTCCTCCTTCGAATTATGAAGCAAATAATTGATGAAACACTAATTATAAAATGAGGATAAAAACAGCATAACAAAAGAAATAATAGTGACCAGTGGAATAATCAAAATTTGATCATCTGAAATATTAAACATCACTAATATTTTGAATCCAAGAGCCAAAATATTTTTTTCTTTCAACTTCAAAGGTTTTCATTTTTGTAATTAATAAAAAAAAAAATAGTTACCAAGTGTTTTGTTTGAATCAACGAAATTTTTATCCGTTCTAACATTGGGAAAAATACTAGGTTGAAATTCCAAGATATGTGTTAATTTGACAATTAGGGGTCAAAAAATCATTCACCGTATATTTTATAAACTTTGCAAGAATATAATTCATGTTTTAATTCCATGATCAATAGTTTAATTCCATAGTGTTCATCAACAACTGCTATGTGATCAACAGAAATTTTACTTACGTCTATTCACAGTGGGCTTTGGAAGATCCCTAAATCCTCCCCGGGCGGTCAGTGAAAAATCACCGGTGTAATTCTGATTGATCATAATGTTTGAAGCCCCATTTGAAACCTGATCATCCTGTAAAAATAAGAAAACTTTAGATTACTAATTCTATTAAAGATACCCGCGAAATAAAATCTTGAAGAAAAGTAATATATGATACCAATTACCAGAAGTGTGTGACTAGAAGGAGAGAAGATATTAGTGTGACCTAAATGAAACTGATTCACTGATGGTGGCATCATAAAGCCAGGCATGTTCATTGGCAGGAGGTTGGTGCAGTGACCACACCGGACTGTTACCGTCTTGAACAAGCTGGTGCGAGGAACACTCACCTAAAGTTAATATAAACAATTAGAAAATAACACAAAAACCCTAACTGGAAAGAAAGAAGCCGGAAAGAGTGGGTAGAGAAAGGGAATACGGCGAGGACGGTGTCGCAGTGGGTGCAGTGAGCATAGCAGAGCTGATCGGAGGAAGAAGGAGGTGGAGGGAGGTGGTGAAGGAGCTGAGGTACGGTGGGAGAGGTGGTGGTGGAGGAGGAGGAGATGGACATGTTCTGGTTTAGTTTGTTTGGAGAATATGTGGGGGGGTGATATGATTGATTGATTGAGTTGATTGATAGTATTGAATTGACAGATTAACAACCACCTTGGATCTGCTTTTGGGGGCTTATTAGTTAAGTTGAGCAAGAAAGGGGGCAGATAAAGAGGTAAAGAGGCGTGGGGGTGCAGTAGAGAGAGAAATAAGAGACCACAAGTGGCAATTTGCCTTTTCTTTTGGGTGCTTAATGCAAATAGTGGGTCAGGTATGTACCATGCATGCGTTGCATGTTATGCATAATCATACATTTATTGGCTTATATATATATATATATATATATATATATATATATATATATATATATATATATATATATACGGGTAAGTTCACTAAAAAACTAATTTTTATTAGAAAATCAAAAACTTCTCATTAAAAGTGCTGCATATGTGTAGTACATTTAAAAACCCGACCCCTACCCAAAAACCTAAACCCCTCACCCCACCCCACCCTCACCCAAAAACCTAAACTCCTCACCCCACCCCCACCCAAAAACCTAAACCTAAACCCACCCCACCCACCCCTCAAAAACCTAAACCCCCACCCCCCCTCCAAAAAAAACCTAACCCCCCTAAAACCTAACCCAACCTATATATATATGGGAAAAATCACAAAAAAAACTTATTATTAATGAGAAAACAAAAAAACTATTTATTAAAGGTAAAAAAAAATAATAAAAATATTATAACTCAAAATATAAATAAAAAACTAAAAAACCGCTTCAGAGACCATGTTCCCCACGTCGTCCTTGTTCAAAAAAAAATTCAGCACAATACTACATATGTGTAGTAGGGTTAGCTTTTATATTTAGTTTTTTTGTTTAGTTTAGCTTTTAGGTTATGTTTTTAGGGGGTGAGTGAGGGGTTTAGGTTTTTGGGCGATGGGTGTAGGTTTTTGGCTGGGGGTGTAGGTTTTTGGCTGGGGTGGGGTGGGGGGTTTAGGTTTTTGGGTAGGGGTTAGGTTTTTTGGTGTACTACACATATGCAGTACCTTTAATTAAGAGTTTTTTGGTTTTCTCATGAAAATGAGTTTTTTAGTGAACTCACCCCTATATATACATATATATATAGGGCTACATAGTACGCTGAACATATATGCGGAAATAAAGAGTGTTGCATATACGTGACTGATCGCGTTCTCAAGGTTAATAAAAAAAATATTATATCTAATCCCTATCTACCTTAAACTATAGTATAGTGAAGTAGGGTGTCGTATCCACAGGGAATTGGTGGACAATGTTGTCTAAGAAAACTGTTCGGATTTGAATAAAAAAGCAATTAACTTTAACTTTGTAAAAACTATTTTAGAGAAAACGGACCGCTTCCAGGTTCAGATTGCAAGTGTTTTGATGACTGGTTTGTACTTATTGGAGGTTACATAGACATAACTCATTTGTTAGAATTGATAAACAATTAACAACCAAGATAATGACTGTGTTGAGCAACGATTACCAAACCGGGTACTTGACACAGATTAATAACTCAGTAGTTAATTCACAACTTAGAAGACCAGATCTAAATATTCAATGATTCACGGTAGAAAACCGAAAATTGATGAATGTATTAAATTGAATAAAAACCAAATTATTTCAAACAAATCTAAAAATCATGCATTCAAACAATCATACGATTACAAAAATAGCAAACCAAATCAAGTATGAACCTTAGTCTATCACATACAAGCAGATCCTACACCCGGAAACGACACGGAGAAATTAGTCGCTCATCGACATCATCATCGATTCTTCAATAGTTGGTGTAGCTTGATCTAGCATCAAAAACCTAAAAAGACTTGAACTTTTTCTCTGAAAATCGCCTTAAGAATGCTCTGGGACGGCTGGGGAGAAGTTAATTCGAATATGGACTCCTCAATAGCTTATAATTGGAATTAGGTCAAAATTGTCGAAATTACAAATCTTCGCGTGTCCCGAACTTTGGATGCCTATTCTTCGCGTGGTGCGAAGGTCAAAATAGTCGCGGGCCATATTCAAGGTCCTCGCGTGTCGCGAACCTTTTCTCCGTGTTCTTCGCGTGGCGCGAAGAACCTAAATTCAAAGAATTTGACTTTTGTTGACTTTTACTTCTCCGGGGCCCGTGTATGCTGCTATCCTCTTGATTTAAACTTTGTATCTTTCGCTCACTTAGCATATTAAACCTGTAACACTCACAAACACCAAATGCACATAAAAAAACTCGATATACAGAGCTAAACACTTAAAACTATACAAGGTAGACTCTTATACACGAGATATTTAACCTTACATAAGTGACATATAGTGTTACATATACATGATATTTAGTGTTACATATATGAAATACTATTGTCAACAGAAAACATAATAAGAATGTTACATATACGTAACACTATATTACAGTTTTCATTTGGTCCTTACCCTTATATATTTATATTTATATACGTATAAAAATAATTTATAAATTTTGTGATTGTTTCTTTGGTTTTCACATAAATTGACGGCTTTCGTTTGATCCCTACCCTTATATATATATACATATATATATATATATATATATATATATATACACACACACACTAGCTTAGAACCCGTGTCTATACATGAGGTGAAAAATATCAATACATAAAATTCTAAAATCTTTATTTATATATTTTACAGGTGTAAAAATATATTACATATACTAAGTATACAAAACAAAATTCAAAATATGTAAAAATTAATATATAATTTGGTTTCGAAAATACGTTAATTACTATTTAATGTAATTTGACTTTCATTTTCTATTTGATTGAAAATAAAAGTTACATAATTAAATTTTAAAGTTTCTTATAATATGGGATAATTTAAAATAAATATGTTTTATTAGTATGATTAAGATTTTCTTTAAAAATATATATTATTATTAAAAGATAGAAGTGTATTTAATAAGAGAGAGAGATGCAGGAAAAAAATAATGAGAATAAATATGGAGGCGACACTTGCAATGAAAAAACCTTTATTTATTAGATAGTATTTATATATATATATATATATATATATAAAATATATAGTATCAAATGAGAACCCTCACCCCCTTATTGTGAAAACTATATAAATCAATCTGGATCACTAAATAATTTTCTTGATTTTTTGGTTTATTTTTAATGTGGAGGGGCATTTGTGTCATTTTAATTATATCTTCAAACCCTAATTCTACTCTCTCCCTACTCTCTCTCCCCCCTCTCTCTTGTGGATCGCCTCCCACCCACCGTCGCCACATTACACCCCCGACGCACACAAATTTGAAGGTGTTGTAGGTCTAGATCGAAGAATAAGAACCGAAATTCTATGGTTGCTTGTGTGTTTGTGTCCAGGTTGAGTTGTTTTTGGATCTACACCGACGATTTTATAAATTTGCTCCAAGGCTCGATTATTAGGTTTTTGGATCTGCACACACGGAGATGACAACAACATGTCGCCATCTTCACTCCTACGACAATGACCTCTTGGTCTAGAGGTATTCGAAGTTTATCTCTACCTAAGTGGTGAGGGTTCAACTCCTACAAGTGAACAAATATGTGGATTTTATGAGTAGATTTAGGGGGTGTGTGTTTGCAGTTGAAAAAAAAAATCTTCACTCCTACACTTGTCGGAGACGACAACATCAGGTCGTCATCGTCAAACCCTAGAGTTTTCCGCATGTCCGCCGGCAAATCCTTTTTGTAACATCCGGAAAAGCCGACACTCTTAATGGGCCGAAAGAAAGGAGGATGAGGAGATTATGGGCTTATGGGGTGGTGGGTTTAGCCTATAAGGGTTTCCATAAACCCTGGTTCTTCCAAGATCAGCCCCCATTCCATCTTCATCACACAAACCCGTCTAGAGAGAGAAAGTCAAGAATTTGGATGTTTTGCTTCAAGATCTGCTCCAAAGGCTTTCTCTAGTGTTAGTGAAGAAGATTACATGAAGAAACGTCCGATTTGAGGTAAGAATCGAACCTAAAACCTCTGATTTTCAGTTTAAATGGGTTTTGGGGTAAAACTAGAGTTTTCATATCAAAGTAAGAATTTTTACGTGTAATATGGGGATTAAAGGCCAGATCTGAGCCTATGGGAGTTAAACAAACATTTTGGATGTAAAAAGTTGCGAACTTGGATTGAAAACAGGCATGTATGAGAAAATCTTCAAGTGGCGACACTATTTCTTGAGTCGACACTAGTCGTGGCCACTTGAAGAAGATGACTCTGAAGGAGACGACACTATGTGGCGACACTAGCAATTGACGACACAAAGTCCAGAACGCAAGTTCCGGCGACACTGATCGTGTGCCTGGCGACACATGTCTAGGCGATACTAGTGTAATGGATAGAATTCGTGTGTTGTCTTGTATGCAGATCGGTTAGCACGCCACCACTAGATAAACGTCCATCCCAGGTATACGTAAAGTCTATCAGGTGAGTCAAGATTCCCTATTTACTTTTTTCTAGGGTGACATGCATACTCATGAAATGTGTATGAAATGTTTATGAAATGAAACGATTATGAATGAACGTTTACAAAAGGAATGTTTTACGAAATAATGATGTTTACGAAAAGGACGTTATGAATGAACGGTTATGAAAGAAATGATTTATGAAACAAGAACGTTTTCAAAATGAAAGGTTTTGAAAGGAACGTTTATAAAGGAATGGTTTGTAAAGAAAGGGTTTACGAATGAATGGAATGTTTTATTAAAAGAAAAGGGCAAAAGTTTTAATAAAGTCAGTACATGTTTAATCTGTTAAAACGAAGGAATTGACGAATGAATTATGGGGATGTATGTCCCCAGCCTTATGGTAGATTATGGATAGCGAGCCATAGTTACCATGAGTATAACAGGGGTAGTGCCTATGTGGCCTATCAATAGGTATAACGGTTGGCAACTGGCAAAGGAAGGGTGACGGGGGTCACTCGGTGTTAACGTGACCCGTGAATGGTGAATGGTGAATGGTAACACATCACACCCTAGATAAACGATGCACTCTCGCTTAAACTCTCCTCCTCTTAAGGATAACACTAGGATTTTGAGGAATCAAGTTTAAGTGTTAGAGCCGTAGTGATGCCCGCTTAGAAGCTACTTTTCAAGTCTTTGTTAAAATCTCAAAATGTGAATATTTTTAATGCTTTCAAAACTTACAAAACGTTTACATTTACGAAAATGGCAAAACATGTATTAAATACTTTAATGCATAAAGGGTTTCTACGGATAAGTATTCAGACCATAAGTATACGTATAATTTGATCAAATGATACATTTGTTATGGGTGAGATTCACGTAATAGGGTTGGTTCTGACTCTGTAAGAAAGATGTAAGATGGGGAAAACCCGCATCATAAATAAAACTGGGACATGAGTATCAGTAGTCGACTTACAGAGCGATGATACCAGTGTATACACTGAATTGTACACTGAGATGAAATAGTCTGTTAAATGTATAGTCTGACCACAAAAATTATGGTTAAAAGATTTAATACTGTTCATGCTAAAATATTTTGTTTCGGTTAAATGTATTCACCAGCTTTATCGTTGACGTTTCATTTTTAAAATATTTTCAAGTAACAATGAATGACTTTATTTGTCTGACGAGATTTGCTCAAAGGAATATGATTCCCTAGGCCCAAGAGATAATCTCGTGGCATATATATATATATGATTTTGATAGGGTTATGTGCTGAAAGAATTCCGACTCTCTAGGCACAGAAGATAACTCTACAGCATATAAACAAGGATAAGTGCCCAAAGTAGTATGATTCCCTAGGCACAGGAAACTACCTTGTGGCTTTAAACCTGCTGTGACGTAGGACATGATGTAATTTGATTTCAAATAATATTTTGTCATCAAATAGGTGTTTAAAAACTATCTATGAAAAGAATGTTTATTCAATCAAAAGAATTGAATATATTATATCAATTTACGAGTTGAGCATTTATGAAAAAAATGAACCAAATGATTTTCCACAACAAAACTTTGATATTCAGAGAAAAGAAAAGAAACGACAGTACCAATCGGTCGCACGCCCGGGGTGTAACAAAATTCAATCGAGTGCCAATTTTCAACATGGTGTTTTAATTTATTTAAACATGGTGTTTTATTTATTTCAACTTAGCATTTTATTTCAACATGATGTTTTAATTTATTTAACGCATTTACCCATACCCCTTAGGACAAGTGGCGCTTCGTAGTTGCTTCTACACTTTTTAGGTGTAATTAGTATTTTAGTATATGTGTGTGTCTGTGTGTGTATTACTTAGACAGCTGAACCATGTCTAACGTTGTAGTCCGTGGGCAACTGTGAGAAGAGAAAGGGGACGTGACAATGGATGTTGAGGAGAGAGGGAGGGGTTGCGAATGAAGAAAAATAAAAGCGAAAAAAAGAATTTTGAGCTCACAGAATTGTAACACATGACACATACAAACAAGTACAACGTACACTACTAGAAAAGGGGAAAATTTCTACGAAAATTTCCAAGGGAACAAAAGTGTTGGAAATATACATACACATTTTCGACAAAATACTAATGATGTCGCCCAGACGGTCTATATAAAAACTAACAAAACCTAACCTAGACTCCTAAGTAATAAATGGAGTATCTTCGACTAAACCGCACTGACAGGCAAGTGGACCTATCGAGTGTAGCACAGCTTAATGGTAAACGGGAATATCGAACCCTGGAGACACTACTATAACTATACTAGACTCTGACTCGGACTAAAGATTGATTGATGGGGGTTTGACTACACTAAAGATTAACTACTAATGCAGCAAACTAAGTCGACTCAAGCTATCAAGATGAAGAACTAAGGTAATATCAGAGATGGAAAGAATACTACCTATGTCGGAATCCTACTTGCAAAGCACAACTTCTACCGGTTCTGAAAACCATGATGGATCTGGGTTTCTAAGGAAACAGCTCTAGACTACCTAGTGGATCCCTAATCACTCTCAGGGTGTCACCAACTAAGAAACCTAAAGATGTAATAACTCACCAGATAATGGATTACCTTTCGGTCTCTCTAACAATGATAAAGTACCCAGAAGACATATCACCTTTAAGTCTCACTGTCCACAATACATTCGATGAATGCACGGGGTAATCTCAAGATAAAAACTATGATTCATAAAATCAACAATCACTAGACACCTAATACAAACTTCCTCTCAGACAGCTGACACTGGGATTCCTAATGACGAAGACTAAACGACTGACTCTCACTTCTCGGGTATTGAGACAGGATACACACTCAATCCAATCTATACTCAATCACAACTCCTATGGATCACTATTTCTAGCAAACCACACAAACAACCACAAACCCTAAAGTCTATGACCTAGATACACAAATTAAACTGGAAGACATCCACAATCAATGCATGGAATCATAATCAAACACAAATCAGAATTAAGCATATAGATTCATCATAATTAATATCAAGAAACCTTTTACAAAATCAATATAATCCAAAACTTGATAAAAATCATAACTTTAGCAAGCAATCATCTAATGACCCAGACAGTATTAATGTTTTAGCCTAGAATCATAATCAAACACATCAAAACAGAAGTATAAGCATAAAATACGGTTTCAAACAAAGCAAACAAAGATAAAAATCGAATCTTGAAACCGAAAACGCTAAATCTAACGAACCCGGAAGCAAAACTCCAACCTTTTCACTCCGATTGTCTTCTTTAGCCCCAAATTCGCCTCTAGTCTCTCTCTAGATGTATGAATGTCGAACTCCTTGTATAATGGCTATCAAATTCTATTTAATTCGAATTTAGGGTTTTTTCTCGGATTTTTAGTCTCTCGCGTACCGCGAGACATTGGGCTGGGTTCCTCGCATACCGTGAGGAACAAATTAGTCGGGCGCGCTTTTGGATTCCCTCACGTACCACGAGGCTCTCCTTCTCCTATCTCGCGTAACGCGAGAACTCTATTTTCAACATTTTTGACTTTTGAACTTTGGACTTCACTTTCTTACTCGGTTTATTCATGTATTCACTTGTAATCTTCACGAGCACCTGTAAACATAACAACGACTCAATAGTATATAAAAACGACTCAAAACAAAGATAAAACTAATAAAAAACGCATGAAAACAATAGGAATAAAGATGTGTGTTTCGCACTACATCAACCAACGTGACAAAAATCCTAATATAGCGACACTATACCAACAAAAATAAGAATCATCGCTAACACCGTTTTCATACCAAAATAAGTAATACCGAATTATTTTTGTAAAATTTAACCTTCCCCGGTAATGTGTCAAAAGTTCGACCAGTTTCAGTGGATTAGTGAAAGATTTTAACAGATTGGTGATAGGTTTTAAACGTCACTGGTAATATGTATGTCGGAAGTTTGACCCTTTTTCCGACAAAAAGATAATTTTTATTCATTTTAAAAGTCCCCTAAATAAGTAAGAAGTTCCAACATTTTTCCATCAAAAAAATGATTTTTTTAATATCTTAACTATTAGCTTTATTATTGTTAGTGTTTTTATAACGACGACTATAAAGCTAATAGTTAAATTTATAAAAAAATCAGAACCTGTAATGGTTATTTATTGGATTCAATTAATGATTTGGGCCCTACGACAAATGGTTAAAGCTTTGTGTTGGTGTATGATAAGTCGCTAGTTCAAATCTCGGCTCCCTCGTGTTTATATGTGAGGATGTGCCAAAATGCGTTGGAGCAATGTGTGTGTTTTTATTTATTTATTTATTTTAAACCGCCCCGTGTTGAAAACATGTAGGAACATATAGCGTCAGAAATGCGTTGAAACAATGTTTCAGAAATGTGTCGGAAATGCGTGAAAATGGGTGTGTTGAAAATGTGTCGATAGTACTTCCGACGACTCTTGTTTGTCAGAAGTTGTGTCGGAAATTTGTTAAAAAAAAGTTTCCTAAGACCGTTTTTCGAAGAAATCAGTTTTGCGGGAAAAAAGTTTTATTAAATGTTGTTTCTTACGCATTTCGTGATGAATATTGCCATAAAAAACGACCCAAATCTAGTAACGCTAATTAATGTTTAACTTACTTTAAAATATATTCTCAAATAGATTTATACCACAAGATAAACGGTACAAAAGCATCTTCCACTACTCAGAATCACTTGTTTATGCGTTTAAGTATTGGGACAACAGATAAAAACAAACTTTTATAACCATCCATTCTTTCTATAGTGTCTTCTTTGCATCTTAACTCAAAAGACACATAAGACAAATTAGAAGTAAAAAATGTGTCTTTTTTTCATATGTTACTTAATGAGAAAATCAAGAATTTGTCTATTTTTCTTTGTTACAAGTCTACGTCAACACTATAATAAATTCATATCTATTGTCATACATTTCATAAATGACGTATCAGTTTTTACTCACAAAACACCATTTAATCATTATACAAGGCAAAAACTACCTGAGATAAATGCGAAGTGAACACATATCTGCTTTATGGCTCTCGTATCATCAATAAATATTTGTTATACCGCACAATGAGTCACGCATAATCACGCTTATGCACATGTTGGTCTACAAAAAGTCTAATATACAAAGACCGAGTTGAGTATCTTCTAAAAGTTAATTCATCTATCATCATTTTTCTAGTCATTTTAAAAAGTAGCATTTCTACCACTTAATAAACCGTCGAAGATGATAGACCACTACAACAAACGTCGTCTGATACGACGGGCCTATATCAACGACACACTCCATCTTGTCGTCGGTATAGCCTTTGCTCACATAATTGTTGCACATGATAGAGCGTACCTGATGTGGTGTTTATGATGGTCGAAAGGCGAAGTCACTTCCCACTTTCTCTTGGCATCTCGAGAGTTTAAATGGTGAGTTCCCACATATTTCCCCATGTCAAACACATCATCTAAATCCTCACGGGGCCTTGTCTCAGCAAATTGCCCCGTGTCATATGATTTCTTTAACTTCTTCAGCCGTTCTTCAAGGTCAACAAATGTGGGTTCATCCACTAGCAACTTTAGCTGGAATCCAGGTAACTTGATAACCATTCCTCTTCAGGTTTCCATGGTGATTTTCCTTATTGAGTCGTTGAATCTTTCGGTCCGTCCTTCTCATTTACCGACTTCTTATTGTTCCCCAACTTAGGCCTATCAAACACAAAACCTTTCTCTTTGGGGTCACCCTCGTTTACGTTATAAAAACGAGGACACTTGTTAGCACTATCTGTTATGGTACACTTATTTTCAATAAAATAAGTAAATAAATTTGAGAATACATTTAAGTTTAACTTACAGTTCCCAAATGTCATGTCAACAGTTTCGGTTCAGCAATTGATTTGAGCATCTATTGCTGCCAGAAATAGTATGCTAAGTGTAACCCTCTGTTATTCTTTCTTCATAGTTGGTGCATAGTCGAGCACCAAGAAGTCCTCAGGATAGTAGAACTCGCCTACCTTGATAGCTACTCGAGTCAGTACACCATGGGGATGTTTACATGTCAAATCTGCTAACACTACGATAGTTTAGCTCTGCTAACAACTTTCGTTTTTGAAACAAGGACCCCTTAGACTTATACAATTTACATAATAGACTCAAAGTATGACTTATGACCAATTATACAAACGACCCTAGATTTAATGATCAGGATTAACCCTTGCATTCACCACCATAATCACGATCATGTTAATGCAGATCTTGAACGCCAAGTAACTCCCTCATAGTAATAAACTTGACCCTTGCTAACGCCTTTGTTAGTATATTTGTGCTTTGTAACTCTCCGCTGATGTGTTCAACATTGATGTGATCATTCTCCATGCACTTCCTTATAAAATGATAGCGTGTGTCTATATGCTTGCTTCTTCCATGAAATACGAGATTGTTCATTAAAGCAATGACTGAAATATTATCAACCAGTAATCTTTTCTTCCTTCCATCCTATTATGACACGCAAACAATCCTTAGTTTAATGATCAGGATTAACCCTCACATATGCTAAATATATTATTGTTCTTTATACATAGGATATCTTATTACAAAAAATAAGTCATAATATTTTTTAAATTTTAAGAGCGCCACTGTTAACAATAAAAAAATGATGTTACATTCTTTATGATTTCTCAAGAGAATTTCCAAGAGAATCGAAACATGTATAGATGATAACCTTTCGATAGTGGTTTAGATTGCATGCAAGTTTTGCAATTATTTAGCATATGCCACTTTTGTTAGAAAGGACACTCGTATCCAAGATACGACATATATACATGGATACATGTTTATGTATGTGTGCATGTGTTTATGTATGTGTGATGTATGTATATATATGGGTATACAATCACAAGTCTACAAAGAGAGTTTCGTGGGAGAGAGAAGCTAGAAAGCGACGTTTGCATGGGATCATATATCTTTGCTCTCATTAGTCACCTGTTGCTTTCTTCTGAATTTATTTATTATAAGTACTTTCGTATTTAATTATTTCTGAAAAGCTAATTTCAATACACATTATTTCTGAAATTTTATTTAATATAAATACTTGGATATGTTTTTTGAAATTGTTTCATTAATAGTTTAAAATAGTTATTCTTTTTTTAGTTGTACCAGAGTAGGTTTTATTAATTTTAACATAAAATATCATATATACATGTATGAAAAAACTAATTTGAGATTTTCAATTGATTACCCCATAATTATTATTACAATGTTCTCGTTTTCTATGATTGGTAAAGAAAGGTGCTTAAAAAATACTTCAAAATTTTATTTTCCGAAGTAAACCTTTTGTATACTGTGCCCCCCGGACATCAAGCCCACTATTGATCCCCACCCTCCGTCTCCGGCTCCTTAGGGTTCTCACAGTCATCATTATATTTTCTCTCTCTCATAATTAACTCTTTTGTTGTGGCTGATATTTTATTAATTTAAAAATTAAAACTGAAATAAACAAATATCAGTTTAATCATACACAAGTTTCTTATATGTTTATCTATTATTCAAACAAGTCTTATTTCTAAAAGATAGCCATGTTATGGTTAACAGGTAAAATAATTATGTATGTGTATAACTATTAATCACAGCTTACTTACTAAAATCAATTTATTTTTATATAATCTAAATGTGTTTTGAAGAATAACAAAATAAAGATAATTTTTTGAACAAAAAATAATGTCAACAATAGTAATATTACTCATAGAATTTATAGCTAAAAGTATCAGAATTAACATAAAACATTTCTAAAAATGAACGGATGGAATATAAAATTTTCGTAAATAATTGTGTCCCTAGAAGACATGAACAAAAGAGGTGTACCTTTGAATGACATGACCATTCAAAGTCTCACCCTCTTACACACAAGAGAGAAGATCCAATTAAGCTCAGAAGAAACATTTTGCAGGTGACAGTCTAGTATATGAATCAATGAATTCTAAGTCAGTAGAACCAGTCTATACTAAATAAACTAGTTTTTACCACCTTAAATTTTGTCATCTTTTAAACATCACGGGTTGGTCTTTTATCATCTCATTAATTAACATGTTTGGGCCCCATACCTAACCCAGCTTGCATGTGCAAAATACGGGGAAGTATCTATCGGGCGTTATCGTGGTATCAGTACATGTCATTAGTGATATCAATAAATTAGTTATATATATATATATAATATATATATATATATATATATATATATATATATATTATGTTTCTTTCAATTAAATTTATGTTATGACAGATTTAATTAATGTCACAGTTACAAAGTAATTGTTCTATTTTCTTCTGTTCTAACGTTATCTAGTTTAGTTAGTTCCACATAGTTAAAGATATATCATAGTGAAGGTCTTGGATTCGAATCCTGACAACAGCAAAAAAGGGGTCTGTGGCCAGGTCAGGGGGTTTACCTAGTTGGGGGTTCCTCCTGTGGTGGGCTGACCTGCATGTTCTAGGTGTTGCCCCGAAGAAACGTAATTATCCTAAAATATCTAGGTGTTGGCATTAAAAAAAAAGTTAAAGATATATTCACGCATTTCTAGGGTTTCTCTTTAATTTCTTCTTTTATGCATAATACCAAAAGATTTGATTCAAGATGAGATGATGCCCATAAATACCTTATTTATTCAAACTCTTCTTTTAACCTTATATTCTTTCTCGTATATATAATCATCGTTTTTCACTATGTACCTCTCACTTTTGTTATCCTTCAAAATTATTAGAGAGAATACATTTAGTTAAAGTATATTATAATAATCTTTATCATAATTAGAAAAAAAATGATTTAATCAAGTTTATTTTATAATTATTCTTATTGTACTCTTATAAATAGTTAAATAGTAATATATAATACCTTTGCGGAATTTTTTTTATCATTTTGTTGGTTCGTTTATGTACTACATCTTACAATCAACATACCTAACGCCATATATAGGATCAAATATGAGTCTTAAGCATCGTCACTTTAGTTATTATGGTTTACGCACTCAAAATAGAAAGTTCAACACAAACTTGAAAGTTAACATCAACAGATTTGTTCTTTCATTATTCTTAGTAAGGATTTTCCGGTATTTTTCCATCGTCTATGTGTTTTAAGCATTTAAAGTTTTCGTGCATTGTAATGTAAAGATTTCTGTCATAAGTATAATGGCTCCAAGATTTCTTTAATTGGATCAACTTCAGAAATATTACAACCAAATAGAATTAATAAAGTTTCCAGTAAAAAAAATGGAGTGATGCTTAAAGGTATAGTGCAGTCATTGATGATAACTCGCATGCCTGTGGGGCACAAATTTACTATGTAAATCATATAAAATATTAAAAAAATTTCGGTTGGATGAAAAAAAGCTCAAATTGTGTGTTGGGGCTTTATCGACCATGAAAATGGCAGATTCAAAAACTAAATAACACACTGGTTAGGTGATCTAAGAGAGACAAGCATGGTCAGTTGACAAAAAGTCAAATTTCCACAAGAGACATTATTAATGGATGCCCCCCAAGTACATTCCTAATATTTCTTTTTGTTTGATGTGAAGTAACATGTGTTCTTTTCCACCCTAACAAATTTACAATGAATGCTTTGATCAATATATATTTAATCCTAAACAAAAATAATATTTGTACTTCTTTCCAACCCATATAATTAATAACAAGAGGAAGATAATTAAGGAAATGTGGGGTTTTGAGTATGAATTACGTACTCGGTCTTTATTTTTTTCTTTTTAAATTAAAGCAACATATGCAAAAAAGTAAATTTGAATTCTTTGTGTAACTAATTAAAAGGGTTTTCAATAATCCAAACTTTTTGTTATAAACTAATTAGGATATACATGGAAATCAATAAATTCTAATTAACATAAGTTTAGTGACCATAAATCCGACAAAGAAACATTCACTCGCTAAACTTGAACATCTTCTTTGGAGGTTAGAGCTTAAACACCATTCCTAGACTCGTACATCATAGGCAATTGCAGTGACAGACACAAGAATTTCTTTTCAACGAGGTCACAATTTTCGGTCTTTGTATGCCTATCAAAAAGAAATTTTAACGAGTTGGGTCATCAAAAAATTTTATCAGGTTGCGTCGACTTGCCGAAATATTTTTAGTTTTAGAGTGTAAGTCTAAGGTTTTTATTTGGTTTGTAACTTCATATGAATTTTTTTAAGATGATTTCAATTTTGTTCACATGATTTGATTTGGTTCATATGAGTTTTTAAAGTGATTCCAATTTTGGTTAGATGATTTTAAAGGTGATGTCAATCTTTCATATTATTTAAAAGAGAAAACTTTATAAAATAGTAACCAAGTTTCAAGTTTGTTTCAATTAAGTCACGCATATTTTTTTTGTCTTAATTAGTTCACTCAACTTTGAGTGAGTGTTCTGTTTTTTACTTGTTTAGCAGGTTAACATGCCCATGTGGTATTTTTTTTTCTTTTTCTTTTTTTAATAAATGATAACATGGAATTTAAATATTAGAAGTTAGTTTATTAATTAAAATAATAAATATAAACTTTTGAAAAAACAGCCGATCATATTTTTCTACCTAAAAGAATCGAACAAAAAATTTGTTGGAATTTTAGACATAGCAGGTTACTGAAATTTTGTTGCTTAATTTTTTTTTTTTTTTGGAATTTTATAGCTTTAAATTTTATTTTGAATATTGCTTTAAATTGTTGCTCATTATTTTTTTTGAACGAGTGTTGCTTATTATTTAATATATTTTTTTAATCGGAGGTCACACTTCATTAAACATTGGTTTTTTTTCTAATGGTACATGATGTATTATATAATTAAAAAGATTTAATTAATTTTTTTAATCCACATCAGTAAAACAAGTAAAATTTCATATAGTTAAATTCCATGTCATCATTTATTAAAAAAAGAAAAAAAATGCCAAATGGGCATGTTAACCTGCTAAACAAGTAAAAAACATAGTAATAAAACATCCACTCAAAGTTAAGTGATCTAATTGGGAAAAAAATATTAGTAACTTAATTGGAACAAACTTGAAACTTGATTAATATTTTACGAAGTTTCCCCTATTTAAAATTAAAACCTAAGAAGTTAACACCTAATAATATCTAAGAAATTAACTAACAAGTAACAATAAAACTAAATTTATTAAAAAAAAACTATATGTTGGAGTTATATAACCGCTTCACCTCGGTCCACCCCTGCAACCAAGTTACATATATATAACCGGTAGGTTCAAAGAGAAATCAAGATTTAAGTTTTCAGTTTCTAACAGAAATCAAGATTTGAGATGGTAATTGCTCTTGGGATCCCAAAATCTGAATCAACCAATATATCATACGTGTAATTATCTTTTTCAGATTTAAGATTTTAAACAAAGAAGTTTTTTAGATCCTGCGTTAATCTATAGTTGATGCTTGAACATTGAAAATTTTATCAATCTTCGGTACAAATTGTCCAATCTTTTAGCAAAATCGCGCGTAATCAGTTTCAAGCTTGCATTGTATATATTATGACTGACATCACAACTAAATCAGCATACATGAACAATATAGTATGTTGATCAATCAAAACTGCAAACAACAAACTCGTGAGAGACCTCAAACCCCTTCAAAGTCCATGAACAATGAACACTAATTCCGATTAAAGCCAATAGACTAAATTCATATTAAAGCAAATAGAATACAACAATGAAGATGAAAATACAGTCAAATCGAATAAATTTGTAACAAAATCTGATATCCAACAGAAGATGATGTACGTGTGGGACTTGCAATTCCATCATTCATTGAATAAAATTGATGAAATGGACATATGAAGAAAGAAGTGAAAAGAAAAATATGAACGTAGCGGTGTTTAGACGCAAATTTGAAAATTTAGGGTTAGCATTAGATTAGAAAAAGTAAAAATGAAAAAAATAAAATGAAATGCGCAGGGTGTGATATCGAACAAGTGCCCTCTGTATGTGAAAAAGGAGACGGTATCATAGATTGCCGCTACGGTAATATGTGAGATTGTTAATTTTCAAAAAACTTATGAGGTCACTCGAGTTTTCGGCTATATACATGTTATAACAAAAAAAATAAGTCTATAACAAAAAAAAATTCGGCTATGTATGTATGTATGTAATACTGTATATGTATGATAGAAAAACAGTTGATGTATATGTATGTATGCTTCTTTGATCCTGAATATATGTTTCTTCACACATTAAGAATAGATATTTCTTTGATCTTGAATTGGACAAGTTATACTGTTTTTAGCGGTGACCTTTTATGTTTTTAAGTATTTTTGTATGTAATATAAAAAATGGGATGAATAAGGGCTGGTATAATCTTTCTCTGATGAATATGATAGACAGATACACACACCAAACGCTTCTACCAGGAACCGTACCCTTGAGACCCGTCAATACTCGGAACCGACCCACTCTCGCACGGTCCGATTCTCGGTTCTTATATATGTGCTTTCAGAGTTCCGGTCCCGGTTAGTCTGTTTTGGTCCGACGGATGACTCCGTCAGTAATAGTCTATTCTGGTGGCTGACAAGTCTTCTCCGGTGGCAGAAACACTAGTATTGACATTGTCACTTACACTAGTAAATCAGTCAGTAGTTATCGATGGACACCCCGACACTACAAGAAAACTAGGCAGTTTCGACGAGGCAAACTCGACGACACATGTCGTCGAGATAGATTGACCAAATACGATGACATGTCGTCGGCGATGGTGTGATATTTTTTCGTCACCTTTTCTCGACGACACGTCGTCGGGGATGGTTGACCGGGAAAAAGGTGAAAGCTTTTGGTGCTTACCGGGAAAAGGTGAAAACTAGTCTCGACGACATGTCGTCGAGATTGCTATTTTTAATTTTTTTTCTTTTTTTTTGCCTGGTAAAATATTAAAAAATTAATTTTTAAAGAAAATACCTAATATCGACGACATGTCGTCGAGATTGGTATATAATAAAAAATTATTTTTATTTAATAAATAAATTAATTAAAGTAAAAGGACCCAATCTCGACGACATGTCGTCGAAACTGGTCCTAGCTGGTATTAACCCACGCAGAAACCCTTCTCCTCCTCATTTTTGCCCTCTTTCTTCTCTCAATCTTTCTCTCGACTACACCACAAAATCCAGCCATTTTTTTTTTCAAAATCCACCGTTTTCTACATTCTTCTCCACCATTACTCTTCTTGTTCAAGTGGTTAGACCCGATTTTGATTTTTTTTTTAATTTTTCTTTATAATCGTAAAATTCTAATATAAATCTTGTGTAGATGAAGTTTTTGGCTAAGTGGAGGGATTGGAAGCTAAATTGAGGGTTTTTCCGACGATGTGTCGTCATTTCAAGAAAATTCCGGAGGTAATATGTATATTTTTTTTGTGTTTATAGGTGTATTTGGGTAGTTTTATATAGATTTATAAATGTTTGTTTAATATTTTGGTAATAGGTTTAGATTTGAGAGATTTAGTTTTATATAAATGTTTTAATTGTTTTTTATTTGAATAATATAGATGAATATATCTATTATTTTGTGAAATTGGTGGTTAATTTATATAGATGTATAGTATGTAGGGTTCATTTTTTTATTGATGGTTAATGTTGTGAAATTGATAGTTAATTTATATAGATGAAGAGTTTGTATGGTTTATATAAATGTATAAGTATATAAATGTATGGATTATTTATGAAATTGATGAATTGTAGGTTTGTATAGATTTATTATTGGTGGTGTTATGTATATATTATTTGTATGGATTGTATGATGTTATTTATTTTATGTAACGTATAGTTTGTATGTATTATTTATTTTGGGTATTTGTATGTATTTGTGAAATGTATTATTGGTGGTGTTATGTATATATTATTTGTATGAATTGTATGATGTTATTTATTTTTTTTAATGTATAGTTTGTATGTATTATTTATTTTTTTTAACGACATATTATACCTTAATCCCACATATATTGCACGTTGCAATCAAAATTCTTCAAACCGAGCTAAACAACCATACGCCAATACTAGTGGGAGCAAGTCATTTGCTCAACGACGATATGAGGAGGTAACAAAAGTTGTTAATATTATTTTAAAAATGAATTCATAAGTTAGTCAAATATTAGTAACATTATTTTTGTTGTTTATAGATACAACAAGGTGGAACCGTCAGCCTGATTGATGGTTGGAGACGTATGCACACGTCTCACGGCACATGGGTCAACGATCGGGCACAAAACGATTGGGTAAGTATATATATCGATGAGGGAATTCCAAGTTTGAGAAATACACTAGAATATTAATCATATTGGTTATTGTTGGTGTTACTATAGGTTTTTATTGAGTTTTGTTGAATTATTATGTTTATTGAGTATTGTTAAATAGGTTGGCTATCAATTTTGCAGTCGTTATGCTGTCGGATTTTTAAAATTTTTTTGATATGTGTATTTTTTTGTTTATTACAGAATACAATTCAAGAAGAATTGACCCGGATGCAACAAGACGGCGGAGATGTTGATGAGGAAGAGATCCTAAAACGTGCCCTTGGCGAGAGACGCGGTTGGACCCGAGGAGTTGGAAGAAAAGTTAGAAACATGATTACTAATGTTTCGGCTCTCTCCGAGTCTCAATTCAACGAATTAAAAGAACA
The DNA here is from genome assembly GCA_023525975.1 of Smallanthus sonchifolius. NCBI lineage: Eukaryota > Viridiplantae > Streptophyta > Magnoliopsida > Asterales > Asteraceae > Smallanthus > Smallanthus sonchifolius. The sequence goes on along the minus strand of CM042030.1, from coordinate 90,826,342 downwards.
AATTCATGAACTGAATTAGACCGTGAAACATATGCAACAGGACCGCAACCAATCCGGCAACCAAAATGACGACGATGAAGATGAATAAACTTGGTTGTAAATTTTATTTGAATGATTTGTAATAACTTATACTTTTGTTAGATGTTTTATGTAATATATTGGTGTGAAATGTATTAATATGTAACAGGTTTGACAGGTTCTGAATTTTTGTGTATTAAATTACTGGAAATTTTTTAAAATTCAAAAAAATGTCGTCGAGACATGTCGTTGAATCTGCCTAAAATTCTTGTTGTGCGACCGTTAGCTCTAAATGGCCACCAACGGGCCTTGTATTGTGTTATTCGATTGATTTTGTCATACAAGTCATATTAGGTAATAACATGTCGTATTTCGTGGCCAACGATATAGTCTCGATTATTATCAACGGATTATATACTCTTTAAATTCCCACATTTTACAAACAAATTATAAGTTACATTACATTTTCAAATATTAAAAACCATATATAATAATTGCTCAACCTCATTCACGCCAAGAAGCAACCTTCCATACATTAATGTAGACCACAAATGTTTAGTGCAAATCACACTAACGCCATATTTCTTTAAATAGACTGGTAAATCAACATCTTTTGTTAAGATAAATGACTCCTAGGTTTCAATGGTGTGACATTAGACAAATTAGAGAAATTCATTCGCTCGTGGATAAACCACATACAAAGACGAGGATTCCAAGACCACCTCTACATTTCATCTTCGTCATCCAAGGTGACTTACTATGTGAAGGCACGAGTCCTTATTGCTCATCATGGTCAACACAACTAAATAATAACCTTTACATATGCGCATACAATAGATACGAGGTCTGGCTCTATATTCCGAGACCACAAATTCTAACCCAGTCCGTTGCGCACATGGCAGAATACACACTCATGGCAGAGTATTTAAATTTTGAGACCAACAATTCCAATAGACTCTCTAACAACATATGGTCCGTCGAAGATCACATCCTAGACAAACGAGAGAAAATCTTTCTGAAAAAAAACTCACGGTGGGAAATTATTGTTCTTAGACCACCGCCAGATTACCGACGTGCTAGTTATCAATTGGTAATTACCGATGTACGGCTGATGGTGTATACCAAAATCCAAAAGATAACAAAAATATGGAATTTGGTGAATTCCGTTAGTAATTTTCTGATGGAGAGGTCCGTTGGTAAATTTCTGTCGATGGAAGTGCCTCTCTAGTAGTGATAGATTTAATAGAAATAAAAGTGAGTCTAAAGAATATACTAATGATCGATTTAGAAATAATTTGTTATATAATCAATGAAAATGAATATTTATATCTATATCTATATCTACACTCTATAATAAATAAATGTTTTGGTGACACACTTGTCACTCTCCTATGCATCCTTAAATTTTTTTTCCTGCCTCTCTGTCTTATTAATTATACAATTAAATATCTTTAATTAGTTTTATAATTTTTTATTTTCCGTCTCTCTCCTGTTAAATAACAATTATTTCTATAACTTTTTATAAAATGTTTTTTATTTAAAAAAAATAGGTTTGTTCATGTAACAGCCCGAGTTTTAGATGGCGAAAGAATTCACGAGAACTAAAAACTTAAATAAGAAAAGAAGGGAAGCGGGCTTAGGCCGGGGTGTATGGGCCGAAAGTGGCAAGGGTCGTGCCCTTATAAGCCTCAAAATCAGCCCAAAACCCTCACTCCCAGCCTCATTTCTGGATTTCTAGAGAGAGAAAGTGAGAGAGAGTCTAGAGAGAGAAAGTCCTGATTTTCGAATCTGTGCTCATAGGACCGTAGGCATACGTATTTGGAACGATTAGCTGTGAAGAAGAAGCGTTTACAGGTAACCGAATCTCCTAGATCTGAGTTTTTGTTCGTTTTTGGGTTTTTCGGGTTTTTGAGGAAAAGGTAACGTTTTTACGGATTAAACTGAAGGAAAAACATAGATTTAAGTTCCTTAATGAAAAGCAAACGTTTTGAATGTAAACAAGTTCGGGATCTTGACGTGATCAGACCCGGATGCGAAAGTTAGGGTTTTTGCGAGGAAGCAGTTCGTGCGTACTTATCAAGTACGCATGAAGCTGATACTGCGTACTTACCAAGTATGCAAGAAGGGGATCCTGCATACTTATCAAGTACGCATGAAGCAGGTACTGCGTATTTATCAAGTACGCATGAAGTAAAGCCTGCGTATTTATCAAGTACGCATGAAGTAAAGTCTGCTTACTTATCAAGTACGCATGAAGCAAAGTCTACGTACTTATCAAGTACGCTAGAACAAGGCTCTGCGCACTTGCCAAGTGCGCATGCATCAGGTCTATGGGTATATATATATAGTTGGATTAGTGAAGTCAGTATGTTCGCCTAGCCAGAAATGATGAAACCATTTAGCGTTGAGTTAAGTCTGATACGTGTCAATTGTTATGATTGATCAGATTGCGTGAGATCCAGTAGACCATTGCAGCTAAGATATCAGGTGAGTTCTAATCCCCTTTTTGCCTTCTTTAGGGGTGGTGTGCATACTTAGTGTAAAGCGTTTATTATATTTTATATATTATAAACTGAAAGGAAAAGTTATGTTTTAGTGAAAAGTTTAAAAGAGGCAAAAGTACATTTTAGTAAAGTATGATTATATTATTGGCAAGCGTTTATTATATTTTTCATATACATAAACAAAGGCATAATATAAGTGCTAGTATGTTTTCAGTAAAGCAAGATATATCATTTGGCAAGCGTTTACTGTATTTATTATACATAAACAAAGGCATGATATATGTGTTAAGATATATTTCAGTAAAAGAAAAGGTATTTATGGCATGCGTTTACTATATTTTTATATACATAAACAAAGGCATAATACATGTTAAGTTATGAACAAGATTTACAGAAAGTTTTATGAACAGTAAAGTGAACAGTTTTCCTTCGAGAATGTGTACCAGTTTGTAAAGGTCCTTGGTACAAATGTTACTTGTACAAGATGTCAGTTATGGGTTCTACCCATTAGTAAGAGTCTTGATGGCTCGTTAACAGTTGTACAATTGGGATGAGTGACGGCGGTTGCTCGGGGGACTACGCAATCCCCCATGTACCAGTTAAGCGGTATTGATCACGAGGACAATACCCGGTGTTGATCACGAGGACAACATCGTGTCATGTGGTGTTGATCACGAGGACAACATCAATGGGTGACGAGGACCCAACTATGCTAAGCGGTATTGATCACGAGGACAATACCAGTTGTTGATCACGAGGACAACAACATGCTAAGCGGTATTGATCACGAGGACAATACCAGTAGTGACAAGGAATTGACGGTTAAGTGGTACTGATCACGAGGACAATACCAGCAGTGATAAGAATTGACGGTTAAGTGGTATTGATCACGAGGGCAGTACCAACAGTGACAATGAATTGACGGATACCTTATGAATGTTTTAAACTATTTTTGAAAAGTGAAGTATGTAAAGTTTTGCCTTAAGGGTAGTATGTATGTATTAGTAAATATTTTGTAAAAATTGATTTAAAGTAAACGTTAGAACTCACTCAGCGTTGCTGATTTTTAGTATGCATATCAGTTAAGTGCAGGTGTAATTGATGGATGTGGATGCTTGGCTTGGCGAGAAGTGTTACCCGAAGATCAGTGTCTGGCATCCCGATTATGTTTATGTTATATTTTAATTTGATGTTGTTAAAGACAAATTGTATTAGACATGTTTATGTTTTCGCTGCGCATGTTGAGATTTTAAATCGTTTCCGCCGTGTTAATGAATGTCTTATATTTAAAGTGCTATGTGTTGATGAGTAAATCTAATGCGTGAGGCCTCCCGGGTTCAGGGCTTTACAAGTTGGTATCAGAGCCATAGTTTGAGAGATTTGGACATCCCCGATGTCCAGACTTAAACTGAGAATGAGACCAAGTAGCGGATGCCAGTACGGGTAACTCAAGCCAAAGCATCAGAAGCGTATAGTAAGTAAAGTTTACCTTTTAGAGTGTCAAGATAAGAATAGAGGCTTTAGTTGAATCATGAAAGCGAATAAATAGAAGACAAGAAGTGATATAATGGTTAATTGCAGATGGACAGTGTATATTAACATCTTACCTTACTTATTGTGTTCTACATATTCCCTAGCATGATGAAATTAAATCTTTTGTTCTCTATCTTTCAGTTAGAAATGGCTAGACGTGGAGGAACTAGAGGGGGTGGAGGAGGAAGACGTGGTGGGCGTACAGGAAGCCACGGTGGAGCTAGCACAAAACAAGTGATTGAGGGGAGTATTCACACTACCCATATTGATACGGTAGTCAGTCAGCACAATGTCGAGCATGCAGAAGGAGATGACCAACCGTTTGAGTTTGAACCAGTCGTACAAGCAGCTCTTGGCCGTGAGTTTACCCGGCTGCTAAAGGAAACCTTACCAGCCATACTAGACGAAGCGTTAAGAAAGGCCAAGGAAAACCCCAACGTAATCCCAGCCATTGAAGGGCCAGTGGTGCTTCCAGCCATGGGAGGACCAGTTCTGGTGGAGAATGTTGCACCGCCTACTCGCGGATGCGATTACAATGCATTTCGTGGTTGTGATCCCCCTGAGCTAACTGGGGAGAAAGAAGCAGCTGATACTTTAGATTGGATCAACGGCATGGAATCCACCATCCGCCTCAGTGACTGCCGATCGGATCAAGCGGTCATGTAAGCAGCTAAGTCACTGAAAGGAGAGGCAACACACTGGTGGGAGACTGTGAAACAGGCTAAGGGTGACCAAGCAGTCGAGCTAATGAGGTGGAGTGATCTGAAAGCGCTAGTAATTGAGAAGTTCTGCCCCAAGAACGAAGTCCACAAGGTGGAGAGAGAGTTCCTGACGTTGCAAGCCGGACTCATGACTCACAGACAGTATACTTCAAAGCACAACGAACTGGCACGCCTGGTGCCTCATCTTGTAACCACAGAGGAGAGGAGGATTCATTATTATGTTCAAGGGTTGCCTCCAAAGATACGTACCTTTGTAAAGGCCAACACACCGAGTACCTTTGAGTCGGTAGTTGTTCTGACCGGAGTTGTCTATGATGACATTGCCTCTGAAGTCATTTATGAAGCACCTAAGAAACAAGCGGCTAAACGGACTGGGGAGGACCTTCAGGGTCCTAGTGATAGGTGGTCAAGGTTAGAAGCAGAGGGTCTGTGTGGAAAATGTGGGAAAAGGCACGGAGGAGAGTGCAGAGCTGGGCAGGCGGGATGCTTTAAGTGTGGCAAGTTTGGACACCAATCACGTAAGTGCCCGGTGAAGTCTAGGTGCCACAACTGTGGGGAGCCGGGGCATTTGAGCAGAGACTGTAGAAAGCACAAAGAGTCGGAAGCGGGAGGATCCAGAAAGGGTAAGGGTGCAGAGAAGAAACCTTACATCAACAAGGCCACAGCAAGGGCTTACCAGATGACTCAGTAAGGTACGTTGCAAACTCTTATTCGTGATATGCCAAGTTTATATTATTATTTCCTTAAATGATTAGTTAGCCCCATCAGCTTAGAATCCTTAAAACTAGATATTACCTTGATTAGACCCTCAGCGGTAGTTAATCACAATGGCCTTCATGACCAAGCTGCCTTGCATAGCTACGGTTTATGCCACCCATTCTGTGATTAGCTATCAGTTTAGCTTATGGCAGGTTTCGAGGACGAAACCTATTGTAAGGAGAGTAGACTTGTAACAGCCCGAGTTTTAGAGCGTGAAAGAATTCACGAGAATTAAAAACTTATATAAGAAAGAAGGGAAGCGGGCTTAGGCCGGGGTGTATGGGCCGAAAGTGGCAAGGGTCGTGCCCTTATAAGCCTCAAAATCAGCCCAAAACCCTCACTCCCAGCCTCATTTCCGGATTTCTAGAGAGAGAAAGTGAGAGAGAGTCTAGAGAGAGAAAGTCCTGATTTTCGAATCTGTGCTCATAGGACCGTAGGCATACGTATTTGGAACGATTAGCTGTGAAGAAGAAGCGTTTACAGGTAACCGAATCTCCTAGATCTGAGTTTTTGTTCGTTTTTGGGTTTTTCGGGTTTTGGAGGAAAAGGTAACGTTTTTACGGATTAAACTGAAGGAAAAACATAGATTTAAGTTCCTTAATGAAAAGCAAACGTTTTGAATGTAAACAAGTTCGGGATCTTGACGTGATCAGACCAGGATGCGAAAGTTAGGGTTTTTGCGAGGAAGCAGTTCGTGCGTACTTATCAAGTACGCATGAAGTTGATTCTGCGTACTTACCAAGTACGCAAGAAGGGGACCCTGCGTACTTATCAAGTACGCATGTAGCAGGTACTGCGTATTTATCAAGTACGCATGAAGTAAAGCCTGTGTATTTATCAAGTACGCATGAAGTAAAGCCTGCTTACTTATCAAGTACGCAAGAAGCAAAGTCTACGTACTTATCAAGTACGCTAGAACAAGGCTCTGCGCACTTGCCAAGTGCGCAAGCATCAGGTCTATGGGTATATATATATAGTTGGATTAGTGAAGTCAGTATGTTCGCCTAGCCAAAAATGATGAAACCATTTAGCGTTGAGTTAAGTCTGATACGTGTCAATTGTTATGATTGATCAGATTGTGTGAGATCCATTAGACCATTGCAGCTAAGATATCAGGTGAGTTCTAATCCCCTTTTTGCCTTCTTTAGGGGTGGTGTGCATACTTAGTGTAAAGCGTTTATTATATTTTATATATTATAAACTGAAAGGAAAAGTTATGTTTTAGTGAAAAGTTTAAAAGAGGCAAAAGTACATTTTAGTAAAGTATGATTATATTATTGGCAAGCGTTTATTATATTTTTCATATACATAAACAAAGGCATAATATAAGTGCTAGTATGTTTTCAGTAAAGCAAGATATATCATTTGGCAAGCGTTTACTGTATTTATTATACATAAACAAAGGCATGATATATGTGTTAAGATATATTTCAGTAAAAGAAAAGGTATTTATGGCATGCGTTTACTATATTTTTATATACATAAACAAAGGCATAATACATGTTAAGTTATGAACAAGATTTACAGAAAGTTTTATGAACAGTAAAGTGAACAGTTTTCCTTCGAGAATGTGTACCAGTTTGTAAAGGTCCTTGGTACAGATGTTACTTGTACAAGATGTCAGTTATGGGTTCTACCCATTAGTAAGAGTCCTGATGGCTCGTTAACAGTTGTACAATTGGGATGAGTGACGGCGGTTGCTCGGGGGACTACGCAATCCCCCATGTACCAGTTAAGCGGTATTGATCACGAGGACAATACCCGGTGTTGATCACGAGGACAACATCGTGTCATGTGGTGTTGATCACGAGGACAACATCAATGGGTGACGAGGACCCAACTATGCTAAGCGGTATTAATCACGAGGACAATACCAGTTGTTGATCACGAGGACAACAACATGCTAAGCGGTATTGATCACGAGGACAATACCAGTAGTGACAAGGAATTGACGGTTAAGTGGTACTGATCACGAGGACAATACTAGCAGTGATAAGAATTGACGGTTAAGTGGTATTGATCACGAGGGCAGTACCAACAGTGACAAGGAATTGACGGATACCTTATGAATGTTTTAAACTATTTTTGAAAAGTGAAGTATGTAAAGTTTTGCCTTAAGGGCAGTATGTATGTATTAGTAAATCTTTTGTAAAAATTGATTTAAAGTAAACGTTAGAACTCACTCAGCGTTGCTGACTTTTAGTATGCATATCAGTTAAGTGCAGGTGTAGTTGATGGATGTGGATGCTTGGCTTGGCGAGAAGAGTTACCCGAAGATCAATGTCTGGCATCCCGATTATGTTTATGTTATATTTTAATTTTAATTTGATGTTGTTAAAGACAAATTGTATTAGACATGTTTATGTTTTCGCTACGAATGTTGAGATTTTAAATCGTTTCCGCTGTGTTAATGAATGTCTTATGTTTAAAGTGCTATGTGTTGATGAGTAAATCCAATACGTGAGGCCTCCCGGGTTCGGGGCTTTACAGTTCATAAAACATTTTTAAAAATTAAACATTTCTTTCATTCTTTTTATAAAACATTTAAAAAAAATAGCCATATAACGTTTCTAAAATTTATATTAAAAATTATGTAATATGTCATAAATATGTAATATATAAATCTTTATTATTAAATGTATATAACATTGTATTTATTCAACCCATGTAATACACAGAGTTCTAATATAGTTTAAAATATATGAACATAGTGAACACTGCTGACATATAACATACTCCATCCGGTGTCCGGTAGGAGTATATATCTCTTTTAGATTTTTAGTTTGGAAATTTATATACTTTTTACTAGTTACCTTTAGAAGATTTTTATATTTAAGTCTTTATTTTTTTATGAGAACTGAGGAGTGATATTAATATTTCCTTCATTGTAAAAAAACATTGTTAGGTTTGTTGTATTATTTATGGAGTTCATGTAATTATTATCATTACGGGAAAACTATAAAATAGCCTTTAAGAAACTTACTTAAGAAAGCTGTATTTTCAAAAGACATACCTAAATAAAAATTTTGTATTGATTTTTCTAGTATCTTATTAGTGTTTTTAAAAAATAAAAAACAAAAAAATTGTATTTAATTTAGTATTCCACAAAGCACATAAATAAATATATTTTATAGAGGTGGCATCATGCATCAGCATTCAGCAATGACATGCATGCAGACATACTTGGATGTAATATATGTACCTTTGCTGTTGTGAAGGCTCAATGTATAAAGCCTGCTACCCCACATTTCTTTAATTGTTTTTTTCTGTCAATAATTTCGGTTCCAAAAAATGATGAATTTATTATTTATAAGGCTCTGTGTCCGTATATATATATATATATATATGTATGTCTGTGTGTGTGAGAGAGAGAGGGTACATTAGGATTTTGAGGATTTATGGCCCTGTGTAATCTCTTTTAATTAATGCTAATATAAATTATATCGTTCATATTGCTAATATTTTGATGTTTATTATTATACATAAAACCCTTTTCAGTTAAATTAGTAATATTTTAACGAATATGGTTCTTTTAAATTATTATTCAAATTTGTTTTTATCAAATTACACGTCAAAAAAATTGGGAAATAGGAAAATGTTAGAACTTAGAAGTTATAAATTATTGAACTGTGATTATATTGGTGATGAAGAAGTTAAGTTGAAATGGGAGGCCACACAGCAGAGCGGTAGCAGCATAAAATTAATTCAAAAGTAGTACAAAGTGTAGGGGGTAGGACAGGAAAAGGACGAAACTTGGAGGGTCGTAGCTTCAAAAGTCATTTTACATTTTTCTGGTCATCCCTTAACCCAACATCTTGCTACATCCGTCTTCTTAGAATTACTCACTCTCTTCTACAAAACAACAAAACATCACATTTTTAAAATAACACTACAAGAATGTTTACCTATTTCGACACCTTTTGGCGATAACATGTCGTCGCAAAAGAATCTTTTCGACGACTTGTCGTCGCTAAAAGTTTCGTCGCCATAGCTTCGTCGGCAAAAGCCATAATGTCGTCGCAATAGATCACCTTGTTGCGACGACGTGTCGTCGCAATAGGGTCTTCCCAAATTCTTTTTTCTTATTAAAAATAAATGGAAACTAAATAATATTTGAACTTTGTGTGACGACATGTCGTCGCAAAAAGGGTCTATTTTTTCTTTATAACTAATGATAAACTAAAATCATTAAAAACTTTTTGCGACGACATGACGTCGCAAAAAAACCTGTGAACTAATTTTTTTTTAATAATACACAATTTATCCATAAAATAAAACTGGAATTTAAAACTGGATAAAACTGTAAAATATTGTTACAAATACAAAAGTTACAAACAGTTATAATTTTACAAACGATAATTGTCATAAAAAAACCGTTCAATCATCTTCATCTTCATTCTCTTCTTCACCCGACAAGCCGACTTGGTTGGATTTGCTCGAAGCCATCTCATATTGCATTTGTGTCACCGTTTGATTCAATTTGTTGATTTGATTTTGCATGTCGTCGTATTGAGTGTTGAACACATGCGAGACATCGGTAGGTAAATTTCTTACTTTTCTTCCTACCCCCCGGCTCCAACCACGCCTCTCGCCAAGAGCACGTCGTAGAACCTCGGCTTCATCAACCTCTTGTCCCACACCTGCTTCCTCTTGTATCCGGGTCAACTTATCTTGAAACTTAATCTGTAATAAATAATACAATAAACATATGTTAACTTTTTTTTAAAATCCGGCAGCATAACCGCTATAAAATGGATAACCCACATTTTCAATAATATGCGATAAACAAAATAATTTCCCAAATTACAACAAACCAACAATAATATCAACAAAAAATAAATAATGTGCAAGTTCGAATTACTAACATACGCAAACGGGTCAAATTATTCGTGTTCAAATTACTAACATATGCAAACGGGTCAAAACGGTCTGTGTTCCAATAAGGCTAGCATATGCAAACGGGTCAAAATTGTTCGTGTTCAAATTACTAGCACACGGGTCAAAAGCCGGGGGTTCGTATTACTAACATATATACATACATACACATATACAAATGCATATATATTTTTGTAAACATATAAATAATAAACAAACGGATAATAGTAAGGCTAACATATGCAAACCTATACATACATATACATATATATTTTTGCAAACCTATAAATAATATCCATCTTTTAGCGGATTTGAGTCAAACGGGTCAAATTGTTCGTGTTCAAATTACTAACATATGAAAACGGGTCAAAACGGTTCGTGTTCCAATAAGAGGCTAACATATGCAAACGGGTCAAAATTGTTCGTGTTCAAATTACTAACATATGCAAACGGGTCAAAAGCTGGGGGTTCGTATTGCTAACATATATACATGCATACACATATACAAATGCATATATATTTTTGTAAACATATAAATAATAAACAAACGGATAATAGTAAGGCTAACATATGCAAACCTATACATACATATACATATATATTTTTGCAAACCCATAAATGATATCCATCTTTTAGCGGATTTGAGTCAAACGGGTCAAATTGTTCGTGTTCAAATTACTAACATATGAAAACGGGTCAAAACGGTTCGTGTTCCAATAAGAGGCTAACATATGCAAACGGGTCAAAATTGTTCGTGTTCAAATTACTAACATATGCAAACGGGTCAAAAGCCGGGGTTCGTATTGCTAACATATATACATACATACACATATACAAATGCATATATATTTTTGTAAACATATAAATAATAAACAAACGGATAATAGTAAGGCTAACATATGCAAACCTATACATACATATACATATATATTTTTGCAAACCTATAAATGATATCCATCTTTTAGCGGATTTGAGTCAAACGGGTCAAATTGTTCGTGTTCAAATTACTAACATATGCAAACAGGTCAAAACAGTTCGTGTTCCAATAAGAGGCTAACATATGCAAACGGGTCAAAATTGTTCGTGTTCAAAATACTAACATATGCAAACGGGTCAAAATAGATAATAGTAATATTTACCCAATCTTGTTGCGCCCTGTCGTTGACCCAAGTTCCCCTACAAGTGTGCATTTGTCTCCAACCTATGAGAAGATTCATGCTTCCTTTTTCTTGCACCTATAAACATCATAAATACAATTACTAATATTTGAATGAACTGTGAATACAAATTTGGATAATAGTAATACTTTTTATTACCTCCTCAAAGCGCCTTTGAGCATATGATTTGCTTCCACTAACATTTGAATAAGGCATTTGTGCTCTATTTTTGGAATTTTGGGGGGAGCGGGCCTTATATTGGGGATCTTGGAACAACTGATCAATTAGCGTGACCCAATCATTTGGAGCGACTGACGAATGGGGATGTTTTTTCGCTTCTTCAACATTATCATAACCACCAAATTTTTTAAAATGTCTGTTCAAAGTGTTTTTCCTATCACGGTACCGTCGGGCACAATCCTCGTTAATGCCCATTCTTATCCCATTCCATCGGTGTCTTGCTTTCCAACTATCAAGAGCAAAGAAATGCTGCAAAAAACGAATAATTAGAAAACATCTAATAGTTATGAAATTAAAATACAAATAAAACATTACATTTTATACTTACATGAAGTGTGCGATATGCAGCAAGTTTATCGCTCTCGGGAACATCATCCCAACTTTGACGGCTGACATCGATAACAACGATATTGTCTTTCTTAATTATCCGTCCATTACCCAACATGTTGAACCATTTACCATGGAATACTACAACTGAGTAATCACCTAAATAGTTCAACTCTATGATATCCTCTTGTTCACCATAATATGGTGTATTATCTTCTCCGAATGAAACGATACCACTATTCTGGGTGGTGCGTCGAAGGTCACAACGGTGTACCACAAATCGAACACCATTAACTATGTAAGCAGTGTAAGAATATGCACTTAACGGATCATGTGCCAAAGCCCTTAGTTCATCGGTATAGTCAGGAGAGTCGTTTATCTTAGCACTAAGCCATCGTGAAAATTCTGTTTTTACATTTCTGTCAGGAAACTCGGATTTAAACTTCCTGTACGATGCATAGACAAGATGTTCAAATTAATTTTTTAATAAAAGGTAAAATGAAAAAAAAAATAAAAACTTACAATAAGTAGCTTTTAATTTCATCGCAGTTGTCAAGTACAAACCATCCTAATGAAATTCTAGCCATTTCACAAAGTGGAGTGATTTTCTTCGACGACATTGGTTGACATTGTGACGAAAACACGGAGTACTTCCTCTTTGGAATACCAACATCTGCATTTCTTTCAGGACGATTGAATCTGGTTTGTACATCCTCAAGATACCTAGAGCAAAATGTCAATGCTTCTTCTACAACATAACCCTCCGCTATTGAGCCTTCGAGCCTGGCCTTGTTTCTGACATACGCTTTCAGCTTTTTCATGTATCTTTCAAAATGATACATCCATCTCATATATGCAGGCCCACCAAGAATAGCTTCTTCAGGTAAATGAAGAACTACGTGAACCATTATGTCAAAAAACGTTGGCGGATATATCAATTCCAAATTACATAGTATCTTGACCAAGCTATCATGTGCTTCTTTCATGTCTTGTACGTCTACTGATCGTGCACATATTTTTTTAAAGAACGTGCAAAAGTCAATGATTGTATTTTTAACATTCGCAGGCAGACCTACTCGGACCCCTATTTGTAGCAATCGTTGCATTAGGATATGATAATCATGAGACTTCAACCCAATTATATTTGAACCAACCACCTTATTTTTAAATTGGGATCCAAAGCCATCAAGTAGTCTCACTCCTCTAATGAACTTACAAAAACGTTCTCGATCTATGGGTTTGAAAGAGTACGAGACATGTGGTTGGCTGACCTTGTGTGTTTTTCGTTGTTAGCCACAGATCTTTTCTAATGCCTAAAATTTTCAAGTCTTCTCTTTCTTTGCGTGTGTTTTTAGATTTGTCGTTCATTAGCAAAGTACCCAGCAAGCTCTCACACACATTTTTCTTCACATGCATAACATCAAGATTGTGTTTTAGTTTGAGAGAAGACCAATATTCCAGCTCGAATAAGATACTCTTTTTGGTCCAATTCAACTCTGACTTAGCACGTTTTCGTTTCGCACCTCCATGGCTAGGATGTTTACCGGGAACACGATTAGGGAGGGTTTCTAGTTGTTCTAGTATTTATGTGTTAGTCAATCTTCTATGAGGTTTTTTTTTTCTCTTTTTTGCCATTAAATAACAGACTATCCCTCATTTTATCTCTGGAAGGCAAGAATCGTCTATGACTAACATAAGCTATCTTACTGGTTACACGACACGATGGTGTGTCTACGTTACAAGTAGAGCATGCTTTATAACCTTAACCACTCCATCCAGACAAGCTGCTACGAGCAGGATAATCGTTGATAGTCCATAACAGTTCCGCATCCTGAATATTGTGTTGTTTGATGCATCTCTCATTAGGACTCCTTCTTCCCACAACATTTTCAACTCATCCACCAAGGGTTTTAGAAAAACATCAATATCCTTTCTAGGTGATTTGGGGCCTGGAATTAGCAATGTTAACATGAAAGAAGTCTCTTTCATACATAACCACAGTGGTGTATTGTATGTTGTCAACACTACCGGACACATACTGTAAGACTGACTCATGTTACCGAATGGGTTAAACCCATCGGCAGCCAAACCTAGGTGGACGTTTTTGGATTCTTCTGCAAATTCAGGATACCTCATATCAAATTCTTGCCATTGCTTCCCATCAACCGGATGACGCATCATGCAATCCGTTGAGCGTCCAGTTTTATGCCATGTCATATCTTTTGTCGTGAATCTGGAACTATACATTCGTTGAAGCCGAGAAGTTAAAGGAAAGTAGCGCAAAACTTTACGTGGCACTTTCTTGCCATTTGTGTTTTGGTTAACCCATATACTCTCCTTCCCAACCGGGCAACTTTCCTTTAACTCATTCTCCTTCCAAAATAGAGCACAATCATTGATGCAAGCATGGATAGATTGATATCCTAACCTAATCTTTCTCAACTTCTTTTTAGCTTCATATTGAGAGGCTGGAACATGATTCTCTTTAGGAAATGAAACTCTAAGAAACTCTAAAAGTTGGTCAAACGAAGTATCCGTCCACTTGTTGATCACTTTAATATACATCAATTTCGCTAGAAAGTTTAGGGAAGACATCCAATTACAACCAGGATATAACTCGTTACGGATCTCGGCAAACAATGCGTTAAATTCCGGGTCTAAACCAGCTCCAGTTCCATCTTCAGATTCATCTAAATTTTCTTCATGTGTATTCTGCTCGGCCATAACGTCATCAAGTACATCAAACATCTCATGATCTGTTGCTTGAGCCCGAGTTTTCGAAGCCCAAAGTGCGTCTATATCCGAAGCATTAGCATATTCCTCACTGTGATAAACCCATGCGTCATATGTTTGTAGAAACCCACGGTCACGTATGTGGACAGAAACCGAAGTCGGAAGGTGCCGATAACAGTTGGCACATCTTTTACACGGGCAATAAATCTTGCCTTCACTGTCAAGATGGTTTTTTGCGGTCTCTATAAAGTTTTGAAGACCTTTTGTGAAAACTGGATCATTCCGATTTCGCAGTTTAGTCCAACTCTTATCAGTTGTCATAACGGTTTCTATTAATTGATAACATATCAGACATAATATCCAAAGGTGGTGGATCCTAACCCAGTTTTTGAATATTCTATCTCAAATGTATACATTTTAACGGGTTGGCTATTCACGAATAAATCGGCAACATTTCCCCTTAACTCCCCAAGTATGCGTCTAAAACGCAAACTCGAAGAGTATGAGAAATAGCTACCAATTTATTCTTAAATAGTCAACCCGTTAAAATGTATACATATCATAAATGAGATAGAATATTCAAAAAGCAGTCCCAAACGGGGTCAATCCAAAATTTATCTCTATTAGATAAATTTAGGACGGGTATGTTCTAATGGGTATTATAATGCAATCACGTTTTGACCCGTTTATTTTTTTTATTTAAAAAAATAAATATATTTTATATAAAAAATTAAATTGGTTAGGTATATTATGTATTAATATTTGAAAAAATTTGTCGGGTAAAACGGGTCATGTTCGGCCCAACACGCAAATATGTGTCGTGTTCGGCTAAACACGTGAAAGAGTTGTCGTTTACGGGTTTGGTGTAGTAGAAAAGTGTTACTTAATACAAGTAATTTTTGGTGTAATAGTTAAGTGTTACATTAATCGAGATAATCTTGAAAACCTACAAGTTAAATAATCAAATAACACAAGTTAAAAAACGAAATAAATAAATGTGAATAAATAAATAAGTACTATATGTATACACATATAATAATAGTTTAATATTAATAGTTAGCTCTCTTTTACCTAAAATAATATCTATTAAACTATTTATATTGAAAACTAGAGAATTTAACGACTAACTGTTCTTGTCCATATATGTGTGTATATGTACAAAGCTAAACACTACTTTATTAATTTCTTAAAAACTAAGTGATTAACAAAATAAAGAAAAAATGTATCAAGAGTCAATTAACATGAGAATTTATGGTGGGATAAGGTCTTCATCAATCATTTAAGTATTAATACCTCTAAATCCAGCTCAAATTGCAAATTTAATGGATAACTTAGACAAATCATAAATCTAGCTTAAATTGCTATATATATATTATATATAAAACAAAATTTCTTTAAACTAAAATAAAATTAACAAAAACCTAATTATCACATTCTTGAAAACAATAATCAACAAAAACCTAAAAAAAATCTATAAAAACTAACAATAATTAATTTGCTTGCAAACATTAGGCAAGAAAGCATATTTGCTTTAAATGGTTTTTTATTCCAAATACAACACTTCACTTAACCATATATAGTAATACCAAATTCATGGTATTCTGTTTTTAAGCAGTTTTAAGGTAGTTAGGCACAATAATTTATCATTTTAACTTTTTTTTGAAAGGTATTTATCATTTTAACTACCTTAAAACAACTATGAGTTTAAGTAACATCTTGCAAGCAACTTTTCGTCTCTAACTTAAATTCGATCCCACTTCTATACAATCTCAGTTTGCTAAAAATAAATAAAAATTTATTAACCACTCAAAAATAATATCTTGTAAAACAAAATACATTATTAAATTAAAACTATAATTAATAAAGGAAGCTTTCCTTTCTTTTCTTTTTTCTATGTAAACCGAGCTCCCATACGTCCATAGGGTTTTCAACTTTCAAAAACGGGAAAACAAAGTGCAATTTATATGGACTTTGAACACAAAAAAATAAGTACTAATACCTCTAAATCTAGCTCAAATTGCTAATTTAATGGATACCTTAGACAAATCATAAATCTAGCTCAAATTGCTATATATATATTATATATAAAACAAAATTTCTTTAAACTAAAATAAAATTAACAAAAACCTAATTATCACATTCTTGAAAACAATAATCAACAAAAACCTAAAAAAAATATATAAAAACTAACAATAATATCAACAAAATTTCTTTAAACTAAAATAAAATTAACAAAAACCTAAAAAACCTATACATACACATATATAATTTATACACATACATACAACAAAGGAAATAAACTCAAATTAACTAACATCACGACAAATTAACTAACTTGACGACATGTCGTCAGGAAACATTTAAAGATAAAAAAATAGCCAAAAAAAGAGTATATCTTACAATACGAAGAACGGACGGCTCCGAGAACGGACGGCTATGACGGGGTGGCCTCTGACGAGGGTGGCTCAGCAGGGACGATGGGGGTGGCTCACAGCAGGGACGACGGAGGTGGCTCACAGCAGGGACGACGGTGGTGAACCTCTAACGGGGGTGGCTCACAGCAGGGATGACGGCTTTAGGGTTAGCAGGGTGAGAAAGAGAGCGATTAGGGTCAGTAGCGTGAGAGAGAGAGTGTGGAAAAGTGAATTGGGGAAGAATGAAAACAGGAGATGTATTTTAACATCTGGAAACGTATTTACGACGACACGTCGTCGTTTTAGGGTTAACCCGACAAAATAATTAGGCCGGAATAAAATAAAAAGTCAAAATTTAAAAAATAATACACCATTTGCGACGACATGTCGTCGTAACAAGGTAATTGACTTTTCTTTTTTACAATTTTTTAATTAACTTAAATTATCGACCAAAAAAATAAAAAATAAAATAAAACACCCCTATCCCGAAGACACGTCGTCGAGATAGAGTTTTCATATAGCGCCAAAGTTTTCGTCGAGCGCCAAAGTTTCCCGCTCGAACATTACCGACGACATGTCTTCATAAAAAAACATGCCAGGTCAAAAAGTCAAATCTAACAATCAGCGACGACACGTCGTCGTTTTAGGGTGGCTATGCCGACGACAAAATGTCGTCAAAAAAGCTTCGTCGTAGCAGCTTGTAATTCTTGTAGAGTGTAAGTTTGCTTGTTTAGACGATAAGTTAACTATAACTTTTAATATTCTAAAATGATAAAATAGCAAAGAGTCATAAAAGAATAGTTTTAATCTTATAAAAATGACCTCTTCATATAAAATATATTTTCGAGCTCCTGTTTTTTCAAACAATACAACCATCTTTTCGTGCGTATTAATTTAAAATGAAAAACAAAATTGAAATGGTAGGTCCAATTTCTATGGACGTAAAGGCCCATAAAACAACATACTATGGGCTTAATTGGTGCCCTTAACCCAACCGACTAGAATATATGGTTTTTTGACTTATGGTTCACATCTAGCACGGTTGGTATAAATTCTACGCACAATTAGTGATTTGGAATGATTTTATCCTTCGTAGAGTGATTAAATACAAGTCAAACTATCAATTTGGCTATTCGCTAAGTTAGGGAATTTAGCAAAATCAAACATTCTTATCCTTAAAATAAACATTTTAGTGTAGACTTTGTTATGTAAAACTCTATGTGCTTGTCTTGAAAAAAGTTTGCACCTTTAATATGTGTCCTTTCTGAATTTTTATGTGTGTGGTGTAGAACTTTTTTTGTAAAGATGATTTGAAGAATAGCCAACCAATTTGTAGCACTTTTCTTTAGTGTGCCTTTCCTTATGACGTGCAACACATATGTCTTGTTTTTCCTCCATATTTCCTTAAGAGTGTGATAGCTGGACTTAGATGTATCTGAAACATTGGATGTAGCAAGCATAGTTATAGAGTGATTCTTCTTACCTGATCATTCCATATGCCTTTATGACCACCGGTAAGGGTGGTTAGTGGTATGATCAAAATGTTGATTATTTTAGTGTCATCAAGCCACTTTAGTGTAGCTAGATTCATTTAAGACCAAAGAGAAACGAGAATAAACATCGTTACAAGTTAGAAGATGTGGAGTAAACACTTGTACATGACTATTATCACTTCTGGCACTTTCGAACCTGGTGGTTCAAGGGGACGAAGCCGCCTAGTGACCACGGGTACCAAAGAAGCATTGCCCCTTGGTGGGAAGACAACATTGTTGGTTCTTGAACCGAGTCCACTTGACGCACTTGATGAGTTGAGTTAGGCATTCGTTGAGCATTTGCTTTCTATTATTATTCGGTTTGGGTTACGATTTATATATCGGGTCAATATCCAAAAAGTAACTAAAAAGAAAACATTCAAACTAATTAAAAATTGTTCGTTTTAATGCTTATAATCTTGATTATTACTCTTCTAAATTTGATCATTTTAATGCTTCTAATATTGCAGTTAGAAGTAATAATTATAAATCTTTGTCGTTGGAAGAAGCGGATAGTTTGGAGGGTGATATTACCTTGGAGGAGGTGAGATTGGCGGTTTGGTCGTGCAGATCCGACAAATCTCCGGGCCTTGACAGTTTTACTTTTGATTTTGTTAAATTTTGGGGCATCCTAAGGATAGATATTTTTGAGGCGGAGCAAGAGCTTTTTACTAAGCAACGATTTTTGAAAGGTTGTAATTCTTCGTTTCTAACCCTTATTCCGAAGGTTCAAAGTCCGGTCCTTCTTAAAGACTAATTCGTCCTATCAGTCTCATTGGTATATTTAATAGAATCATAGCAAAGATATTGGAAAATAGATTGGTAAATGTTATTGGGTTAGTGGTTAGCATAGAACAATCTGCTTTTATCAAAGGAATGTAGATTCTTGATGGGTCGTTGATCTTAAATGATCGAGGTGGTCGAATGGTTTAAAAAAAGAAGAAGAAGTTAATGATGTTTAAAATAGATTTTGATAAGGCAATGGTCTTGTTTGGAGCGTATTACGGAGTTCATGGGATGCGAAAGAAAGTGGAGGTTTTGGATTATGGCGTGTGTTTAATCTGCCCGGTTATCTATTTTAATTAATGAGGTTCCAACTTCAGAATTCGATATGATGAGGGGGTTGAGATAAGGTGACCCTTTATCCCTATTCCTATTCATCATCGCTATGGAGGGGTTACATGTTACGGTCACATATGCGATTCAGACGGAATATTATAAGCGTGCTATGGTAGGATCAAATGGTATCATGGTATCTCATATATTTTATGTCGATGATACTATTTTTGTTGGGGAATGGTCTCTAGCTAATGTTAATGCTATTGCTAGTATTATTAAATGTTATTATATAGTGTGGGAATGAAGATAAATTTTCATAAGTCATACATCAACGGAGTCAGGGTAGGGGCGGATGATATTCGCGACTTAGCGACGACGGCGGGTTGTAATTCGAGGGTGTTTTCGTTTCATTATTTGGGAGTTCCGGTTGGATCTGCTATGAAATCGGTAAATGATTGGTAGCTTATTACTGACAGATTTAAATAAAGAATTTCTTCATGGAAGACCAGTTTTTAATCTACTGGCGCACGATCACTCTTGTCTAAAATGGTGCTAGGGGTGATTGGTAT